>OW026454.1:89113323-89788402 GCA_932274525.1 Podabrus alpinus | reverse complement strand
CAATCGCTTCGCGTATTCCATAAAATGACCAACTTTTGCGTTACCTCTGCATGTGTAAAATCGACAGTTTTTAAAAATTTGAAAATTCAAAATCATAAACGAAGATCATCGGTCAGGCCCGTACTCAAAGTCAAAGCTTTTTGGAACAATAGTAAGTTAAATTTATATTTTCATATACCAATGCGTATCTGATGAGGCGAGTATTATGGGTGAAATCTTAATTAACGCTGAAACTTGTAATACGATAAGGTTAGTTGATTTATATTTACTTTTTATTTGTCATTTTTTTTGACGATCAAGTCAGTTGATATTACCAACAGTTATGCTCTTTATTTGCATTATACCACTGCATTTTGTGAAACCCTTTCGGTTTGTTTTCGGAAGCGTGAGCGACGGAAGAAAACAAATTTAAAAAAAATAATTTGATGCTTTAATATGCAGTACCGCCAAAAGTCTTTTTAACAAGTGGAGGCAAAAGGTCGACAGAAGGAGGCCAAAGGCCGATCCGTAATCCCAAAATATCGAGAGGTCGAAGCCCGACAAGAGGAGACCGAAGGCCGACTCGTGTTCGGTCGGAGCCGAGAGGCCTCGCAGCATCTGAGAGCGGACAAAGAAAAAACGGCCTAAGTACGCTTTTTCATTGGCTAGTAGTAAATTATTGTTAAAAATCTAAATTCTGGTTTTTTTTGTAAAATACATTATGTAAACTGGTTTTTCGTGCATAAATTAAATATATTATTATTATTTATTTTGTTTTAAGTTATTGCATTTACAAAATAAAACTACCAATTAGTACAAGTAATTATTATAATAAGAATAGCCTAATGCCTTCTGCGTTATCTGTCGCAATACAAATAATGCACAAACCCCTTTTACGATAATTTGAAATTCAACGTATGTTGCTCGGAGCTTCATTTCCTTCAAGAATATGATTTATTAGCAAGGAAAACATATCGTATTAAGCTTCTTTATATATAATTTACAGCATTCGCCAGCATTTCACGAATACTCTGAAATCATATAAAGAAAAATTGAAATTTCGAAAAAAATTGAATAGGGAGGGGCCAAATTGACGTTTATGTCAAAAGTCAATATTTCAACACTAAATAAAAACTCAACGGGCCCAGAATTTTCAAAAAAAATTACAGCACTCGCTAGCATTATTGGCGACTGACATTAAAAACAACATCAAATTCAAAAATGGAGGACTTGACGGACCCGGTAAATTTACTAAAAGAAAAAGGTTTATAACAAACAAAAATTCCCACATATTTTAGAAATATGTATACTTTAATTTTGCGTTTTCTCAACCGTCATAAAGTTATTTATTATTAAATCGGTTGAGGAGTGAGGGGGGGGGCTACATGAGTAACATGCTTTATATTTTATCTCCCACTTAGAATTATTACGTGAAAATTATTTTAACTGAAAGAAAAATTGAAATTTCGAAAAAAATTGAATAAGGAGGGGCCAAGTTGACGTTTATGTCAAAATTCAATATTTCAACACTAAATAAAAATTCAAAGGGCCCAGCATTTACAAAAAAAGTTACAGCACTCGCCAGCATTTCGCTAGCATTATTGGCGACTGACATTAAAAAAAATATCAAATTCAAAAATGGAGGACTTGACGGACCCGGTAAATTTACTAAAAGAAAAAAGTTTATAACAAACAAAAATTCCCACATATTTTAGAAATATGTATACTTTAATTTTGCGTTTTCTTAACCGTCATAAAGTTATTTATTATTAAATCGGTTGAGTAGTGGGGGGGGGGGGTTACATGAGTAACATGCTTTATATTTTATCTATTATTACGTGAAAATTATTTTAACTGATATCGATAAAACACGTACAAGGCAAGTACCCCTTCATAATTCTATCACTCCGCCCGATAATAACGCCTAAATTAAAATGATTGAAATTTTTAAGTACTCCGTGCAAGATGCCATACAACTCCAAATTTAAAAATTCGGTTTTATTAGTAGATAAAAATTTAATTTAGATCATCAGATAAATAAAACAAAACAAAAAAAATGAGAAAAATATTTATTAAAAGAAAAGTTTTACTGACGGCGTATGATAGATCAAAATTTTGTTAAGAATATTTCAGTGCTGAAGACCAATCTGAAATTTGGTACAGCTATATTAACAAAAATAATTATAGAATATAAAAAACCGCGGATAAGCAAAGTTTGTTTACAATATTTCGATCGTTATTTTGAAAAATGGCGGCGAAAACCAGCAACGCGTGCGCAGTAGAAGAGGCGTTTTAGGTGCAAATAAATAAAATGAATTTGTGAAAAAACTGTAATGGTGCTAGCTTTCATATTTGGGTGCTAGCTGGTGCTAGCTCTAAGGATCCCAGTGCTAGCTTTTGGTGTAAAAATATTTACCGGGGGGGGGGGCTAGCGTTACTTTGGCCCCCCCGGTTTCAAAGTCGATTTGTGAAAAAACTGTAATGGTGCTAGCTTTCATATTTGGGTGCCAGCTGGTGCTAGCTCTAAGGATCCCAGTGCTAGCTTTTGGTGTAAAAATATTAACCGGGGGGGGGCCAAAGTAACGGACCCGATGTGGGCAGCGGTTGTTCGATAGCGCACACGACCTGTTGGAGGTTCCAATCCTGCCACGTACTGCTCAATTTTCAATTCGTTTGCACTCTGTTCCATTTTTAACACCTCTATAAATTTCCAAATAGAGGGATGGCATGCACTCAATAAAGAATGAAAACTCCGGTGCCATCCTTCAACCGAGTTGTTTGTCTTGGGGAGGTCATTCAAACTGGCCTCGTAACAGTTCCAGAGTTGGATGGAACCAATCTTGGGGTTTTTTCGGCTTCCGTTGTTACGAAGCCGGCCAATCCAGTTATCCTCAAAATATTCAAGAAAAGGATCGAGAATATCTCCATTATCAACATAAAATGGAGATTCAGTTAATTGTACGAATGCCATAACTACATCATCGGGAGGGACGAAAGCAAGTGCAGCCAACTTTCTTACATGAAGAGAAAAATCTGGGTTCTCCACATCGGCATATTTTTCTCTGAGATCAGGGATTGATGCAATTTTTCGCCACAAACTTTGACTAAAGTGGAAGAAACAACCCCTGTTCTGTGAATTAGGAAACACGTGTTGAAAAGCGTTAATCTGAGCCTTCTCGAAATCTGTCATGATGGAAGTTGGAGCAAGGTTTGGTTTTATATTCTTTAGTGCCTCAAGAACTCGGACGTAGGTCTGCTGTCGCTTATTTGGCAAGAGACAGAACACAGAAGGAATCACATTGTGGTACTTGACACCATGAATTGTGAAAAGTTGCTCAAATAATGGCGGCACAGTCTTGAAAGTACCATCAGCGTACCAATGGCTACAATTTGCCATCAAATCTAAACCCAATTGAGTACCGAATATTAAAATGCGATCTTCTTCAGGTCCACTGTCAAAAATAAGGAACTGCTGAATGGTTCCATTCGAATTAAATTCGGTGACATAATCTGGAATTTCAAGTTCCGTAAGGTTCGAAGGTGTTGGAAGTGCAGCCCCAGCCACTTGACGCGCTCTTTGAATGTTGCGCTTCAACCGATCTTTCGAAGGAAGTGCGGCTTTTACCGCAGCTGGAAGTCCAATGCTGGTTGCGACAATAATCTGGTGAGGTGTGTCTTGACTGTCCCGAGCTTTATCCTTGATTTCTGCCAGGACTTGCCGGGTTTTGACCTCCGCTGCCCGTGGTACGTGGTTGTGCTCTTCAGCACGCTCATAAACGATTAATTCACCTTTTGTGTGAACAACGGCTAGACATTTACTTTTGTTGTATTCTACACATTTCCAAAAAATTTTATCGTTAACATTCCTGTTTTTGGTATACACGAAGCTTTTGTGTAGTAATTGATCATTTCCTTTTCGACTTTTGATAAACATAAGAACCATTTTTTAAATTTAATCAGGGCTAAGAATGAGTTACTTTTATTACTAAAAGTTATGTAGGTCTTAGGGGACGTCCATAAATCACGTGAGGTAAAATGGGGGAGGGGGGGGGTCCGGCAAAATCTCACCAAATCTCACCAAGAGGGAGGGGCGGGTCAAAATTTTTCAAAAAACACCTCACGTGATTTATGGACGTCCCCTTATATAGCAACCAAGTTTTGAACATAATATAAATAATAGCCAAAATTCCATCAAAATCGGAGCAGTGGTACGATTTTTAGAAAATTTTAGGCATTAGGCGTAAATGTTTTAGGCGTAAAGGATTAGGCGTAAATGCGTTAGGCGTTCAAGTTTTAGGCGTAGTCGGTTTTAGGCATTAAAACCATTAGGCATAAATTCCTTTAGGCGTAAAGGATTAGGCGTATTGACTTAGGCGTAAGTGTGTTAGGTGTAAAAGTTTTAGGCGTAAGTACGTGATACCACTTTCCCCATTCAAATTTAGGATAAAAATTATTTTTCCGTAAAATGAATGAGGTTGTACGTATAATAACCTGTGAGTCTAAAGTAGCTGGACAGAATTCAAACGATAATAAAAAAAAGTTGGTTATAGAAAATTTAAAAAAATCTGATGTGGCCAGCACATGCCTTCCCTATAAGGAATCATTCCTTTATCGTTCATCTAAAGATTCGCAGAAATATTATTTAAATTTTATTTTATTATTTAATTAAATTATTAAATTTCGTCCTTCAAGTAAAGTGCTACTTCCGGTTTAGGGATTTGCTCCAAAATCAAATGGTGCTTTCGTATACCGATTAAAGTGTTAAATATGAAATTTGGTTACTATATAACAATTCGTTCCTGAGATATTGAAGAAAAACTATTTCGTCCTTCAAGTAAAGTGCCATTTCCGGTTTAGGGATTTCCTCCAAAATCAAATGGTTCTTTCGTATATTGATGAAAGTGTTAAATATGAAATTTGGTTACTATATAACAATTTGTTCCTGAGATATTGAAGAAAAACCATTTCGTCCTTCAAGTAAAGTGCTACTTCCGGTTTAGGGATTTCCTCCAAAATCACATGGTGCTTTAGTATACTGATTAAAGTGTTAAATATGAAATTTGGTTACTAGATAACAATTCGTTCCTGAGATATTTAAGAAAAACCATTTCGTCCTTCAAGTGAAGTGCTACTTCCGGTTGAAGGATTTCCTCCAAAATCAAATGGTGCCTTTGTATACCGATTAAAGTGTTAAATATGAAATTTTGTTACTATATAACAATTCGTTCCAGAGATACAGAACTTACAGACATTTTGCGTTACATACATCCATACAGACATACATACATACTGTTGTGATACGCGCTATCCATGTTGAGGATAGAGTCGTACCAACAAGGAGAGAAGTACAGTTGGAGACCGGAGGTTCAAACACATTTGTTTACATGTGTTTGTTTTTTTTTGTCGTTTGAATTTAATTTTAAGTTTGTTCGTGTTGCATGTTGTATGTAAACGTTATATACAACATGCCAAAATTAATCAAACGTGCAGAGAACCGTCGGCCATGTACAAACAACCGAGAATATAAGAAGCTCCAGTTTAAAAACAAAATTTATATAGTAACGCAAGTTACATAAAAGTAAATAAAAAAGTTTCATCCAGATCACGAAAGGTGACGGTCGTGTATTCAGTACTGTGAGATAAACTCGCGTATTCAAGTGAGATTCATTTAAAATATACTGAGATAAGTTATATTCGTGAACGAAATACGGTGGTGATACCAGAGAAGATTAATTTCCTTGGAGAATTGAAGATTCCGTAATATAGCGGGATACAAAAGGTGTTGGCAACGAAGGTTGTGGTCGAGATCGTGTCATACTGATACGTAGGGGAGATACGGATACCAAATTATCCGGTCTATGAGAAGCAGGTTGGAGATTGGAGATTGGAAATTAGAATAATTGAGAAAGAAAATTGTGCGCACGATACAAATCGCAGGTTAGCTACCATTTCTTAATCAGTGCGTAGAATAGTAGTTTATATAAAGATTGTTTGATTGTTTGGGTTATATGTTATATGTTATATGTTGGAATTTGTTTATTTGATTAAAAACTTGTTAACGGAATCCAACTGTAGTTTTATCTTTGTTGGAGTCAAGAATTCGTTCGACATTAAGCTCGTATAAAAAAAGGTTGGTTGAATCAGATCCCGACGCATATTAGCCTGAGAAGTGAGAGTCGATTTAAGGTAGGTGTCCATAAACCGATTGTGTGCGTACTCGTGTATCTTCAAGGCACCAGACGCTACAATACATACATACTGTAGTGAGCTTTGACTCCTAATACTGCCACACGTTGGGCTAGCCAAAATATGCTCTGATGTCCCTCGCTAATAGGGCTAAACGTATGGTTGTTAATGTTTGTACGAGTGTACGGAAATGTACCCCGTCAATGGAAATGTATGTGAAATTTAGTAAATACAAATAAATGGAAATATTATGCCTCGGCTTAGCTGGTTCGTAGTGCATGTGTCTTACCTTGTACAGGGTGAGTTCGTTCCGTGACCAATACTGTAAATAAATTTATGGACTCGGAACAGGTCAAAATAAATATCCTTCGTTACAAAAATAATAATGTTTTTATTTAGCACAAAAATGTAATTAAAGGTTTTGTTATATTAAAAAGTTCTATTATTAAATCTAATTATCAAAATTCTGAACGTTAAATAAAAAAGAAAACACGTGTCGTATGATGTCCGAAATTTCACTTAGTTATTTTAAAATTGTACTTAATGTGCACGTTACCTTAGAAAAATACAGGAATCTTCTAGTTACTTGTACGTGATATGGTACAATTGCGCACCAAATTCACTCGATGGGTTTATTACCATGAAAAGGTTCCCAGTTGCAGTTTGTTGACCTCGTTGGTGTCGATTTTTAATTCTTCATAAATATTCTCAATCCTTTACGTTTTTCAACTTATTTTTAGTTTTACGTAGGTAAGTAATTAATTTGCTGATTTTTACACTGGTATTTTATACCTTCACCAATTATTTTCACTATAAAATTAATTTTTATTAGGACGATCAAAACTCGCCACCATTACGTGTGAAATTTTAACACAAGGACCTCTTCGATTGTTTTATAATTTTCTATCTCGAAATTCATAGCAATCTCGATGTTTGCGTAGACGCATTTTTATTGGTTGATCGGAAAATCAATATTATTGAAGTTGCACAGTACAGGTATGGATTAAGCCAATTGTGACTCGTTGAAATTTTATAAATAAAATTTTTTATATTTTCAGATTGGATTGACTTCTTCCTAATTGCTTCGTGGTTGACTTGATAAAGATGCTGGACATGAAATTTCCATTCACAGTTCATTAACTTGTGACACGTCGAACTCACGTAACACAAATTTTTACATTAATCAATTAATTAACAATATTCTAACTTTTGAAATACCTTTCTTATTACTAAACAATCTTTCATTTACTATAAATAAACATTTTTCAACAAAGAAAATTATTAAATGTTACATTTTGAGTTTATTTTATTCAAACCTGCTTCATGTCCTTTTTTACAAATCATTTGACTTTGAACTAAATTTCTTGGTATCGGACGAAGTTTTTCTGATTACGTTGATAAGTCACATGCTTTATTAATAACAAAATTTTCCCGAATCTTAAATAACGTACTTCCATTGACGTGGTATCTCGATATCGCAATACATACATACAGACATCATTGCGAAAGTAGTCGAAACGGATTCAGAAATGCTCAAAACGGATATTTCCGTTAAAATATCGACATCGAATTTTTTCATGATTACAATACTTCCTTATAGGGAAGTAATTAATTAATTATTAATAAAGCACAATATATTGGGAACACAAAAAAAAACTTTAAAAACATAATGGTCAATTTTCTTCAATTGTTCGCACTTTTCTTTTAACACCTTCCATCATATGCCGGAGCATTTTCAGATCAATTTTTTTGGCACAGGACATAATTCGTTTTTTCAATTGTTCGGCTGATGTTGCTTCCCAACCATTCTTATAAACTAATTGCGATAAAATTGACCAGAAAGTTTCAATCGGACGAGCTGCCGGAATATTTGGGGGATTCGCATATTTTGGCACAAACGGTATATTTTGACCTTCTAACCAATTTAAGGTTTTTTTTTGCATAATGGCAAGATGCCAGATCTGGCCAAAAGATGATTTTATCATTTTTATGGTTTCTTTTAACAAAATTAACCATTTTTGGTAAACAATTTTTTATATAAGTGTCTGCGTTAACAGCAATACCAACTTGGGTTTGAATAAAAAAATTTGATATGCCTTTAACTGATATCGCACACCATGCTAACACTTTTGGTTGGAATTTTGATTTTCTTATGAACTTTACATTATCAGGAACTGTATTTTTATCGGTGGTATAAAATCCTTTATTTGCAACATCACAACTGTTCGCAAAAGTGAAGTACTTTTCATCGTCCATAATGATCACTGTATCGCCTGATAAAAAATGTTGTCTCAGAAGACGGCACTTTCCGGGTATTTCCACTAATTGTTTATCGGTATATTTTGGTTTAACGTTTCTCTTATACCTTTTCACATTTAATTTTTTCAAATTTCGGCAAATTGTAGTTTGTGAAACTTTAAATTTTCTGGATAGTATGCGAGTACTCACTCCAATTTTGTTTTCAGCAGCTTTCTTCAAGGAACTTAGCCGAGATTTTTTTAGAATTGATTTTCTTCCGGTTTTTTTTTATTTTCAGGACCAATATTGTTATTACATCTCGAAATTATCGAATAAATGGTACTTCGACTGAAGCCTTCATTTATAAAATGATGTAAAACATGACTTTTATTTTGCTGGCCAAGCATTTTGAAAACGCGTTTACGCAAAAAATTCTGTTCGCACACTTTCATATTGACAATTCAAACTAAACTACTTCAATTGACATTAAACAAATGAAAGAAGGTACAGTAAAAAAAACAAAAGGATTGCTAGATTATAACTAATGATTTGATGCGATTGAAATTTGTCCAGCTACTTTAGACTCATACGTTAAAATAAATTAGAAACTGTTTAAAATTGCATTAGAAACGATAATTCGTTTTTTTTTAGGTTCTACGTAGGGTTTTTCTCCGCCTGGAGCAGTCTGATGGGTGGATTGAGTAGCTCATCAGCTGTTGCTGCCGGTCCCAAGTCCGGATAAAGGAGGAGGGTTGAGCAAGGGGCTAACAACCCCTTCTCGCAAAACAATTATATTTGTTGTGAAGACTACAATTGTGCCTCGGAATAGGACGGATACGCAGAAACGACCAAAGCAAAGAAAACGGATATTGAATATTGGTTCTTGGAATGTCCTTAGCTGGTACAGAACGGGAGTGGCGGAGCGGGCCGTGGAACAACTGGAGTCCATGAAAATAGATATCACAGCGATACAAGAAATGAGATGGCCCGATACTGACAATATGAAAATTAAAAATTCGGCGGTCTTCTACAGTGGAAATAGAGATGGCAACCATATTTTTGGAACCGGGTTTGTTGTCAACGAACGAATCTTGAAGGAAGTTATACGATTTGAGCAGCGGCGGCTCGTGACTTTTCCATTTGAGGAGGCTAATTTTACAGCTTAAAAAAATAAAACTATTATAAAAAAAAAATATTATAAAATAATATAAAATAAAAATAAATTTAATAAAATATTATTTAATCTGCGGTAGACACATGTTTCGAGCTCGTTGGCTATCTTCAGTACTGTGTACAATGGAAAAAATTGTTCGATGAGTGCAGAGTGTTTTTTGGAAAAAATGCTGTACAATATACAGATTAATATTATTTTAAGTCATTCGAAATGTATGAAGCTTTAAACGTAAGAGGTATAAGGCGATTTTTAGTATTCGCGAAGTGATCGATGATATTCTCGTAGAATTCATTATTTCGAGACAATAAGGTAACGAATTCCTTTTCAATAGACATTACCGCGACGTTACTTAACCGATTTTGATTCATCGTATTATGAGTGTAAGTTTTAATACGTTTTAGTGTGGAAAAACTTCTTTCAACCGAAGCCGATGTTACCGGTATGGTGACGACCACACATAAAAGTTTGTAAAATTCAGGCATACAACTGTGTAAATCATTTTTGAAAGTAAAATCTAATATCTCTGATGGAGTCCTACATTGTCCAAACATTTCGGGGTCATTATATGCTACCGATAATTCATTTTTGAGTTGGATTTGATCAAAAAATGGATACTGCTCTAATAGACTATCTAATAAATTTTTCATGGAAAGTTTTTCCTATAATCTGAAAATTTAGCAAATGTTAATAGATCAAAAAATTTTAATTTATGTAAGTCTGCAAATTTAACTTCAATTTGCACGATAACCGTATCCCGTATCCAAAATTTCCGCAAAAATTTGTTTATAATTTTGACGCATATCTGATAAATCAAATGTCGTTTTTCGTTTTTTGCTGAGCCGGCTAGCAATTTAATTCTAAACTGTTAAATATGTTGTCAAAATACAAATCATCAATACGGTATCTGTGCCGAGTTTCGATTAATTTTGTTAAACGACATTTGGCGAAATTAATATCGGTAAGTTTACTTTGTAAAATTGAAAATACTACGTCTGTCTGTTCAAAAATTAATTTAAAAGTTTCTAATAAAAAGCAAAATTTTGATTCATTTAAATATTGTCTTAAACCAGCGCTTCTCTAATAGTTTGAAAGTCGTTTTTAAAATCATCGCTGTCGATTATAAAATTAAATACGTCAATTAATTGTTGTTTTCTTAATTGCACTGTAAATACTGCTCGCGAGGTAAAATTCCAACGTGTAGCAACGTTTGTCGAAATTTACTGCCACAAATTTCATTTCAAACATCAGTCCGTTTGGTCGATTTTGAAAAAAAATGTGGAAAATCCGTTCAAAAAAAAAAAAAAACAAAAAAAATTCGGGAATCCTTATTCGAATTACATGATTATATTTAGAACATAAAATTATTATGCATGATAATGCAAAGAATTGCAAGCGTCTCCATAAGAGGCCCACGCATATGAGCTCAGCCTCCAACGCATGTAAAATTACTATGTTCGTACATTTAGTAAGATAACACAGACTAGTATGCGCTTATGTTACAAGCTTATTACTTAGAATTAATCTGTTATTCGCTCATGTTGATACTGAAATTTACTAACGAGTAGCCTCTATGACGTATCTCGGACGTACTACCGTATTCTGGGTTGCCTAACTCTGTGCTAATAAATTAATAAGATAAAGAAAGGCTAGTCGCTGGATATGTAGTATTTCGAATTTATTTCAGGCGTAAGTCAAGTTCTTAAGCTAATTTCATTATTAAATTAAATTTTGTTTTAAACAAATTCAGAAAAAATTAAAAATTGGAAAAAATACTAATTTAAAACGAAATATAAATAGCAAGTCCGTCCAACAATTTGAGAGGAGGCTAAGCCTCCCTTGCCTCCATTGACAAACCGCCGCTGGATTTGAGCACGTAAACGAGAGGATATGTTGGATACGGGTAAGAGGAGAGTGGTACAACTACTCTCTCCTGTCGGCGCATGCACCTACTGAGGAAAAAGATGACGTCGAAAAAGAGACTTTCTATGATCTACTCGAACGAACAATTGAAGAGATGCCCAAACAGGACATGCGAATAGTGTGTTGTCGCGGTAAAATACGCTCGCCGTACGTTAAAATTTTTGTAAAGAATTATAGCAGTCAAAGCAGAGAATAATTTTCGTCCTTGTAAAATTTTTAAATCAAATATTATATGTCGAGATATATTTTTAAATGCAAAGAATACAATTCACAACATTGGTATATAATATACTAACGTGAACATTCCAACAACAATTATTAGGTGTAATAATTTTTATGCACACACCGTGGAAAGTAGTGTAGTTGGGATAGAATATTGAAATTGGCGTAGCCCACTCCTCGCGATAGAAATATAATGAGCGTTGCACTTTTTGCTCGATATCAATGCATTTTATATGCACGCTGTTAAATCAAATACATTGGCATAGAGAATAAAACTTCGCGTATCGACACTTTTCAAGTGGGATAACGTAGACTGTTTAGCAAAGTAAGACACGTGCTGGTGCAGGTCTATGGGAACGGTTGATTTTACGAGCTTATCTCGCCACATGCATACACGTGTGCGAGTATCTATGCATTTTATATGAAAGACTAGATGATACCCCGTCCGAGGACGGGCAGCTAGAAGGACGGGCAGTTACCCAAGGTCATATGGCTTTTGGATTGCACTGAGAGCTTTCCTTAATCTTCATTCAACTTAAGTTACCTTGGGTAGCTGCCCGTCCTTCTAGCTGCCCGTCCTCGGACGGGGTATCATCTAGTTTAAAATAAGTAAAAAAATTTTAAATATTGATTAAGTTTAATTTAATTTAAAAAAGTATATGTAAGTTTTTTGTTTATTTATTTAATGTTGTTCTCATCTCTTATTATAAAAGGCCAAGTCCTTCCTTCCTTCTGTCTGTCCCACGGAAATACCCGAAGCAAACCGAACCGAACGCATAACGGATAATTTCATAACCAATCGGATGAACGTATCATCGTATCAACGTATCATCGTATCATCGGATCAACGTATCATCGGATCAACGTATTTAAATTTCCTATATAGGTGAAAAATCTCTTATTATAAAAGGCCAAGTCCTTCCTTCCTTCCTTCCTTCTGTCTGTCCCACGGAAATACCCAAAGCAAACCGAACCGAACCGAACGCATAACGGATAATTTCATAACCAATCGGATGAACGTATCAACGTATCATCGGATCAACGTATCGCATGGGACCGAGCGTCAGCAGCTTGCCGCGCTTGAGTTTCTTCTAAAGTTTCACGTTGTTGACGTATCGCATGGGACCGAGCGTCAGCAGCTTGCCGCGCTTGAGTTTGTTCCAAAGTTTCACGTTGTCGACGTATCGCATGAGACCGAGCGTCAGCTTGTCGCTGTGATCGAAGCTGTTCTTCTGTGTTATTAGCTCTTGTACGTGCTTTTCTCTCACGATTCAATCGCCGTCGCTTTGCAGCAGGATTTTCAAAATTTTCATTATCCATTATGGAAGTTCACATAATGCTTTTTTGGAAATAGCTGTCCTATATAGACAAAATGATACGATGATACGTTGATCCGATGATACGTTGATACGATGATACGTTGATACGATGATACGTTGATCCGATGATACGTTGATCCGATGATACGTTGATCCGATGATACGTTGATCCGATGATACGTTGTGCGTTCGGTTCGGTTCGGTTTGCTTCGGGTATTTCCGTGGGACAGACAGAAAGAAAGAAAGAAAGACTTGGCCTTTTATAATAAGGGGCTGTTCATGTATTACGTAAGACGTTTAGGGGGAGGGGGGGGGTAGCTGACATCTTATTTTTTCTTACTCGGAGGAAGGGGGGTCAAGACAATTTCTTACGTAAGATTTTATTTTTTTAATTAAATTTCAAAATTTGAAAATTATTTAATTTAATTTAGGTGCTGCTGGTATTAATGTTAATGTGAAACACAATACTATTAATTATTTACGTTCGAAATGAATAAAAGCACATTTTCGGGAGTAGCACGAATTTATTCACCTGAAATCGACAAATTTCCTATAGAGATTCGGAAAGCTGAACGTTTTGATAGTAGAATTGAAAAAGACATATTTTAATAATTTTTGGTTACTCTCTCTAAAAAAGTCTATTATATGATAAACTCTATTAATATATCGTCTGTGTATTAGTTCTAATACATCGTATCCCCAAAATGCAAGTTCTGAGATAAATGAAAAAAACTGTTAAATTTGCATTTGCACTTTAACAAACGAGGTATTAGAAAACCGTTTTAATACTTAAACTAATTTTTTTTTGGCTACGTGTAATTATAAAATGGTCAAGTGTGGCTTACAGCATACAAAAACATCATAACCCGATTTTCACATTTTTGTGGCTTACGAGGTATTAGAACTACACAGACGATATACTCTATATATTATAAAAAATATTTAAAAAAAATGTTTATTATAAAAAAGTCAGGTGAAAATCGAGCGTCATCGCAATTTTCAAAAATGTGCTGTATTTAACAATGCTGGCGCTCAGCAACAAACTATTAGACTTATAGAGAAAATTAACTAAGATAGAAGTTGCAGTAAATTTTATTCTCTGTAAGATTTATAGAAGTCATTTTCGTCCTAAAGTCAACTGGTAAGGAAATATTGCGAGGAAACATTTTGTTTTCGCCATTTTTTTAAATGGCGGCACTTCCGGGTGCACGGCTGAAATAGAACTTTGTTTAAAAATATTTTGCCGAAAAACATAATTTTCACTCCTTCATAAAAAATTTCAACTGCAGACGAATTCGGTAAGAAGCTCAGGGTTCCTAGAGGACGTTTTTTATTATACAATTACCTAACGAAATCCGTCGAAAAATCGCAGAAAACCGATTTTGGATTTTTTTTGCAATTTTCTTACACTATAAAGTAATTTGTGTGAATAACATTTTTTCTAATATAAAATAAACATAATATCTTCATTAATTTCACTTTTAATGTTTAATATCTGACTTCTCATTGGCTAATAATTTATCTTACGTAAGATTAGTGAAGGGGGGGAGGGGGTATACATTTTCTTATTTTTTCTTACTAGGGGGAGGGGGAGTCTAAAAGTAGGAAAAAACGTCTTACGTAATACATGAACGGCCCCTAAGAGATTTCGAAACATTTTGCGATATAAAGTAACAAAAAATAGTTAGTTTGAACCTTTTCTCATCTGGAAATGTAGATACGAATTAACTTTAAGAGCAAGAAATGAACACGTGCCACATTTGAGTAGCAAATGTTCCACGGCTCTTTCTGCACTTTTGGAAATGTAGAAGTGGATTCTCGCTTCGCGATCTAGACCTATTAGGATCGATTATGATCATACTATCCTTGTCTTCCGAGTCGATGTCGAATTAGGAGACCAATCAATTATTGAATTAGCATTTTGAGGGGAGATTCTCATTCCACCGACTTGCAATTTTTGTGACCAATTTCTGGGGGACATGAAATAAAAGACGATGCACTTCGATGCATCGGCAGAGATTCATGGTGATCTTCAAGAGCGGCCGAAGGCCCTGCTTGGCTGCGAGGCAAATCGCTTTTAGTAGCGGACTTAGATATTGACCTTAAGTTAATTAAATAAATAGAAACTAGTGCAGTTAAAAACTTGTGTTGTGATTAAAACCAGGTAAAATTTGCTATTTGGACTCTGAATATTTCTCGTTATCGATATTTAAATTAATACTAACTTTATTTAAATTGTTTATCGATTTATTAAACCAGTTATTCGATATTTAAATTAATACGAACTTTATTTAAATTGTTTATCGATTCATTAAAACAGTTATTCGATATTTAAATTAATACGAACTTTAGTTAAATTGTTCATCGGTTATTAAACCAGTTTCGATATTATAAAACGTTACCAACATTTATTCAAATTGTTTATCGGTATATTTAAATTAGTTCTCGATCTTTTAAATTGTTATGAACAATAATCCAGCATTTAGCGGTACATCAAAGCAGTTGCCGTTATTTTAAAATTATAATGAACCATAGTTAAATCATTTAAGCATTAATAAATTTTGTGTCGAACATTTTCGATTTTAACAATAATTCAACATTGTTACAAATCACCGTTGTTCGGAATGGAACCTTTTTCGAGTATTGTTGTAAACCAGTTTCGAATTAAATATCTTCTGGACATTTAATTGTTCTCAGATTTAACCAGTAAACGCTTTATAGATATTTTTTTACGAGTTAACTTTTAGTGACGACATGTTCCGTTGATTAAATCAAACAACACGGAAGTAACTTTACGTTTCGTTCATAGTAGCAATTGAATACACGCCTATGACTTTTATTGAAATTCAGTATCGGGTTTTAACCAATTGTTTCGAATCGGTTAACCAAGTGAATTCTAAATTTGTTTAAATATAAACAAATTCGTTCGTACATTATCGATGTAGAATTACGTTTCGGTGTATCTCATGATGCAATCCATCAAAGCTAGAGCACGTACGGTCGCGCGAACCAACGACTATAAATGGTCAGGACCGTCTCGAGCTCAAGTTTATCGAATTTGGAAACATCCTATTTTCGTGTCCATCACCAACCACCCTCTACCGAAGTATTCTCGATTTATCAACCCGTTTTTGTCATCTCGAATATTTGAGAAGGATTGTTGCCTCTCAAAGAAGCATCTCACACAGGCCAAATCTACCTGGAATCATCTGTACACCTGTACCTTTATGTAAGCATACTTTTTAGTAATTTTAAGTGCTATTATTGTACCTTGTGGTCAGTTTTGACCACTGTATTTCACGAACCTTCAGTTTTACCATGAAGCCGATATCGCAACCTTTTTGTAGTCCCTTTTGTTTGTGTATTGATATTTATTTTAAATGGTTTATTGAAACCACGTCATATTTTGAATTGTGTTTCATGTCACATTTAATGGTTAATAAATTAGACCAGTCATATTTTGTATTGTGTTTTATGTCATATTCAAGGTTTAACCAATTAAACCAAGTAGTCTGTTCCATTTTGGTGAACAGCTGTTCACCAAAATGGTGAACCAAAAGCTGTTTAACTTCAAAGTCTATAATTTATTGTTAACTTTCTCATGTTATTCATGACAGTGTATATATTTTGGTCTTGCAACAATCTGTAGTTGTAAATTTGAGTAGACAATTGTTTGCAAAGTATCAAAGGTCCTTGTATATTTCGTTTATTATATCTCCTTATTATTTATGTATGTGTTTTATTTGTTGCTATGTGTTTGTTTTATTTAGCTATCGTTGTCGAGGTAAGATTGATTAAATGTAAGGTATTGTAATCCAAAGAGATGCCACCAGTGTGAGATGCAACGCGTTCAAACTATCAAAAGCTGTCGTGTATTCAGCTTGAAAGAGTGATTTTGCATCCCTTTCGAATGAACCTCGGTTCAAATTCACGTGGCGCCCTTGTATATACTCCTTGTGTAAATTTATCCCCCCCCCGTTTGAGATAACATCTAAAATCGCGATCGAGGATTGCCCGGTCGTTGATGAGAGACCGACAACACGCGACGTTTCGTCACAAGCCCTTCTGCTCCGTCAAAAGAACCTCCCCTTCGCGGCTAGAGCTTGTCATCACGTTTAATCTCTGTTCGGAAGGTGTCTTGCCTGCGTTTGTGTAGTGTAACAGTGAGGGGACTTCAACGCGAAAATTGGTAAGGAAGAAAACTATAGACCAACTGACCAACTATCGGTAAATATAGCCTACACGGCTGCTCAAACGATAATGGACAGCGACTGATCGATTTTGCAGCTGCTAATAACTTTACAATAAAGTCTACTATGTTCGAACATAAAGATATACACAAGCAAACATGGATGTCAAATGATGGCAGAACAAGGAACCTAATAGACCACATCATAGCAGATGCAAGACACGCCAGCAACGTAATAGATGTAAGAAGCCTCAGAGGTGCAGACAGTGACTCGGATCACTTCCTAGTAAGAGCAAAAATTAAGATGAGGATATCAACATATAAACCAGATCATAAGGCTTCTTGCTATACTTTGTATAGAAGCCTAAAACCAACCTCCAACTAAAAATATAAGATGGAACACGGAGACGTTTTACAAATTGACATTTTTCTATATTTAATTTTAATCCTGTTTCTTCTAATCTTTTGACAATGACTTTAATATGATTGAAATGTTCTGTGAAATTTTTACTAAATATTAAGATGTCATCAATGTAATGTAAACAAAATTCATCAAATTCTTCGAGGATAATTTGCATAACTCGTACTAATGCAGCTGAAGACGTTGATAACCCAAATGGAACTACTTTAAACTGGAATGTATTTCCATCGACACTAAACCCTGTATATTTTCTACTTTGTACATCTAACGGTATTAGCCAGAATAAGTTTTTTAAATCTAATTTTGTAAATACTGTATTTGCCCCAATTTTTCCCAATAAACTGTTAATATTTTGAGGTGCCTCAAATTGCGGTTTTGTGATCTCATTTAATTTTCTTGCATCTAAACATAGTCTGATGGACTTATCCTTTTTCGGAACAACGACTAGAGGATTAATAAATGATGTGCTTTTTCTCTCGATGATATTGTTTTTTATCATCTTATTTATTTCAACCCAAACTTGTTCTCTATATGCCTGAGGGATTGGATAAACCTTACATTTAAATGATTGTTCGTTGATAACCTGCAGTTTGTGAGAGTAACCCTTGGCAACTTCTGTCCCTTCAAAATTTCATAAATTTCCCTTTTGAATTTTTCTTCACAATCTATTTTCACATCTTCCACCCTGATATAATTTAATTCCGTTATCTTCATTGCATCTAAGTATACCCTTTCCTGAATATTTGCCAAAACCTTTTCAACCCTGTCCTTTTCCCATGATAATTTATTCCCTTCTACTTCCAGAAATTTTTCTTCCATGTTTAATTTGATTTTAAATTTTGTCAATACATCTACTCCCAATAAACATTGCATTTTAAACCTTTCATGATAATAAATCCTCCTTGTAAATTTACCTCTCCTATTTTTACATTTGCAATTAACATTTGTCTACTTGTTGTTATTTTTCTACTATTAGCAGTTACCAAATTTATACCTTTTATTGAAACGATGTGTTTTTGAAATGAATTTGAGTTTTCCGTGATCAAACGTTCACTTATTAAAGAAACCTCTGCACCCGTGTCTATTAACGCTAACATCTTTACATTTTCTACACTTATAAATATCTTGGGCAGTATAACCAAATTTTCAGCAACAGTAGATTCGGTGTTGTCGCCTTGGATAAATTCCCTCGGATGTTGATAGGAATTTATATTACAAATTTGACTGCCCTCTATTGAAAATTCGGGCTGGTGCCCAAATTTTCTGTCCCTTCAGCATGGACATTATTTTGTTCATTGACCTCTACATTGTTTACCATTCTATTACCCGTTGCATTTTCATTATCTCTATTTTGATTTTGTACATTCCGTCTTTCAAAATGTCCCCCCCCCCCGGTTATAGTTATTTTCATTATTCCCTCTGGCACCCGTGCCATTATAATTGTAGCCGTTACCTTGATTATATCCATTGCGATTGTAGTAATGACCCCCATTTCCATTATTATCATTTCCCCTCATAAATGCATTGTGACCTCGGTAATTACTAGAGATGAGATTTTTAGGTCGTATAAATGTTATACCAGAGAGCGTTAAAGGGTTAATTGATACACGGCCCCGTTTCTTCTTTCTTGGGGATAATTACCTATCACCTGTCACCCGAAATCGCCCCAAAATATTTTTTTTAGCAAAAGGAACCTTATTAGAGTGTCCTGTAAAAATTTCGCCCGAGAAAGTATAGTCAAAATTTTGAGAAAAATCGATTTGAAAAGTAGGGAAAATTTTTTTTGCCTTCTAATTTTTGGCTTGGCCAGAGCTGTGAGCATCAAAAAACCTACCCTCCGATGCTCCGCATCTCCGGGCGGTTTTTCGTGCTCCGAGCCGCTACGTGGCGGGCGCTAAACATACGAGAGGCGCGACAGATCAAGGAAACCGGGATAAATGCAACCGGGATGTGAGAGACCCTCGAAATAGCATTATTCAGCGCGTTTGCTCCGCAGCTCCGGGCGGTTTTTGATGCTCAGAGCCGCTACGCGGCGGAGCTAAACATACGAGAAGGCGCCACCAATCAAGCAAACCGAGATGAAGGCAAAAATACTCTGTCTTAAATGAGTGATGCGCGGGAATCTCCTTAATTTTACATGTAAATTAGCAAACTTCAAAATCGATTTACTCAAAATTTTGATAATACATTCTCAGAATTTTTTTGCAGGAGGGGTCTATATAAACCTTCCTCTTTGCGATTGCAAAGTTTCAACTCATTCGGAGTGACAGGTGTTAGGACATCCTCACCTAACTTTTATACGACCTAAAAATCTCATCTCTAGTAATTACCATTATAATTATTTCCTCTGTAGTTATCATTGTGGTTGCTCCACCGATTATTGTAATTATTATTACCCCTTTGATTGTTATGATAGTAACCTCTTTGTTCATTTGAATTTGCCTGATAATTATAATGATTTTGATATCGCCCATGTTGAAAATCTTCCCTGTTATTATCTTGTTTGAAAATTACCCTCTCATCAAATCTTTTCAACAAATTTAAAAATTCCTCCACATTTTCTATCTTTTCCGCCACAATCCTATCACTTAAACTTTCCTCGAAGTGTTTGGAGATGGCCTTTACTAAATCTTCCTCCTCATACCTAGGCTCAATTACACATTACACATCTTTTTCAAATTTCAAATTATTATTAAATTTATTTAAATAGTACTAAAAAAACATAATTATTAGTATCGCCATTCTTCGTCCTCTATTTCAAATTTATATGGCAAATGCAATATTGCTGCCACTCCAGTGCATTGATCCAGTTCTTCCATTAGAGGATGTTCATCGTCAAAGTAATATAATTGTCCTCCTTTTTTTTTAATCAGATCCCATATTTTGAAATAATATCGATTCCTCAAATTGCGCGTTGCAGAATCAATCGGAGAATATAAAAAAGTGTGCGATACCAGGAAACTTTCAATTATCCCCATGTTGGCACATTTTTCAATCTGCTTTTCCCCGTATGTTACCTTATCGGGATTTGTTCTCATCAATTCTTGAAACTTTCGCAGCATTTTCGTTCTTATATCTGGTTTGGAAACGATTGGCAATGGTTTAGCTTTCGAAGAAGACGGACGTGACAGACATGACTCACATTTGCCGCATAGCGATGGCTTGGCACCGCCCTGTTGTTTGTTGCGATGATATTTTTTGGCCAGCATTTTACGGAGGTTATATCAAAATCAAACGATATTAAATTAATTGTTCTAAATGAATCTAATATAATAACTGTTATATAGTGAAAAGTGTTTTATTCCATTACCAACTGTCAAAAAGAATTATTTGTAATTTAAAATAGCTTGTTTGTGTGTTTGTTTGTTCGCTGTACATTCCTAAATCCATCGATCGATCGGGACCAAATTTGGCACAGTTATTCTGTAGGACTCTGCGGATGTTTTATGTTAAAATAGAGCATAAATTCCCGAAGGGAAATTCGGGAAGGGAGACTATAGGAACGCGCATAAATTATGAATGGATTATCTAAGGATTAAAGAGAATTTTAATCCTATTATCGGATAAGCTACTTAAAGAATTAAAGAAAATTTTTTTCTGTATACTTGAAACGGTAGATATCTAATTCTGAAATTTGAAATTGGAAGAAACAATGATACCACCTAAGAAGTGCCCTTCGTTTGCTAGATGTGCATCGACCGCTAAGCGAATTCGATTGCAGAGAAGGGTCGAAACTGGAGATGAACGTGATCGAAGACTTCAAACAAAAGGCAGCGAAAAAGTAATGTGGGCGTTCATTTACGATTTGAGGCCCATCCAGGTGGATAAGACGATAATAATGTCATCTCTCGAGTTTCACTCTCGACTCAACGTCTTGAGTTACAATTTCATCGGGACGGTAAATCTAATTTCCCCCCCACATATCATAATATACTATTAGCTACTCCACTTATAAAAAGCCCATAGCATTCAGAAATGCTTACAAAGTACTGCTACAGTATTGTTAAAATTTATCAACACTTAATAATTATAGAACAAAATATTAAAAAAAAGGCTTCTTGCTATACTTTGTATAGAAGCCTAATATACATGCTAAAGTGCGTTTTACACTAAACAGGTGAACAGAGTCCTCTTAACTTTTCGACATCAGGTTCGGTTCTCCCTTCAACTTGAAAATCATTAATAGCACTCCATCCTTTATTGTTTACGAAAACTAGAAACAAATCTTATCTATTGACGCAAAAAAATTAAAATCAGACGACCTGCATTATCGAATTTTCTGTAAATAAGTCATTTTATTCTAAATATTTCTGAATCATCCGAGATATTAAAATATCCTTAATCCGGCGTTAAGGGGCCAGATCAGTTAATCTCTAAAATAATTAAGGGGAGCCAAATAAATCCAGGAAAAAATTTATTCAAGTCCGTGCGTCCTTGACTTAACATAAATACCATAATCGTGCGTTCGACATGTAAAATTGCAAATTTGTATAACAAAAAAATCGTTGTTATCTCAGGTAACTGCGATAAGAAAAACGATAAGATATGGTGCAATTCGGTTTGTCAAAAATGGTGACATGTTTCATCAAAATTAGCCGTTTATAATAATATGTTTGGCAATAAAGTTCAACGTGCTAAAAGTTTTAACACGCGAACGAGAAGAAATGAAGAGCTTCAACTTCCAGAGTCGTCTCATCTAAGTCGCAGAGGCAAAATTTCGCCTGTCAATTTTGACAGTCAAAAGCAAGAAACTTTTAGGGAAACTTTGTGGAGAACCTTGCAGTTTCGTAAATTGGCACGATCGAATAGTACTTTGGAAAAGCGGAAATCCGTTTCATTGGACGATGTTATTTTTCAAACGAGATTTCATAACGAACCGTTGCGACCAAATGGCTCCGCGAAAAGTGGTCGAGGTGTAGGAAAAAGTGTTAAATTTCAGTTGAGTTCTTCGGATTGTGAAATTCAAAATATTAATGATAATAACTTTGAGTTCAACAACGTCATCAAGGAATTGCAGTCGAAACACAGAAAAAATTCCAATGTAAGTGATTGTTTGTTTATTGTTTTTATTATTTTCCTTTGTTGTATTACCCACGATTGCAAAATTTATTAACACAATGCTCAATTTAAAGTTCGAGTATTTTTATCGCTTCTCTAAAAGGTGAGCTCACTTTTGGATTCCCATTATGGGATCCACAAATTTTTAAATATTAAACGGTGAGAATTTTTCTGCGACGAAAAATTAAATATTCTAAAAGTTAGTCAGCAAACAAGTAATGAATTAATAAATAATCATCAGTTACCTTAACCTTTTGATCTTGAAATTTTTTATAAAACTTTACGAGGGGTCATTGCAATAATTTTTTTGAAAAATGGAATTCTAAAAATCGTGAAATTTCAACCTATAGAATGAGACGTAAATCTGCGTCTTAACCAATTAAGCAGTTAAAAATCAAACTTTTACGCACCCACAATAAATTGTAAACCCACATATTTTATCAACTCGTTAATTCGTTTACCCAAATTATCACACTATTAATTAATTACGTTTTATTATTTGATATTCAAAAATAGTTAATACTTCAAAATAAGCTGAATGGAACGAGGGGGGGAGTAAAAATCTGTACTTTAGCGCATTTTAATAAAATAGAACAATATATCTAGAATATCTCGAAGAAAAATGTGGAATGGTATTATTAATTTACTCTGTAGGCGATTTTTTGGATCTCGATGCTCAGTCCCCGGTCCTGCTTATGCTTCCTTTGACATTGAATTTTCGACTATTGATAAGATTTTAGTCAACTTAGAACCAATTCTTTTGACCAAATATTGTGGATGTTATCAGAGGGCCCAGCTTCACAAATTGCGGCAAGTTTGGGAATTGAACCAGGAATACCCGCTCTGTAACTCGACCATCAAGCCACCAAGTGGTAATTCCGATCTGAGAACTCTGCTCCCCTCCTTTACCTTTTACTGTAAAGGATTTTCACTTGATTTTGTGATCAATCGTCTTGTCTCCTATGTTCCTGTCGTGCAATTACAATGTTGTCAAATAGGGGGGGGGGAACCTAAAACCTTAAGTTTTAGGTTCTAATTCTGATACGAAATCTTTCGCGAAATCTACTAATCTCAAATAGCTAAATTTCACTCATGGCTAAAATGATTGGCTTTTCCACCGATAAAAATAAATGATCAACTTCTTTTAGCCCACCTGAAGTTGCGACATCTATGATTGGTTAATTTTTTTCTATATCTAGAAAAACTACAAAAAAATAACACAATCTAATATCTAGCCAATAACAAGAAATAATCATCGAGTATTTTGATCTATAGGTAACAAAATAATCAATATTAATTTAGTCTATCTGCTCGTTTTCTATCACACGACTAAATTCAATATGTAGAAATACATAATACCACAATACTAATAAAGAAATCAGGACGAAAAACATTTAAATAGAAGTAGCAAAAAAATATTTCGGTAATAAGCGAGTTTAAAATATTATTTAAATAATTTATGAACATATCATTTAAAATTTAAATACTTCATTTTCAGTTATTTAAATATTTTATACTTCGAATTATTTAAATACTTGATGTAGGCATTTAAACGATTTTGAAGAGTTTAAATTAAAAAAAAGAGCTTTACATAAGATTATTTGTTATTTTATACTATTCGAATCAAATATGATAAGGAAACAAAAAAGTTTTGCTTGTAAAATATTATTATTATTATTTGATAACCGGTTTTGTTATCTAACATTCTCAGATACAGTCGGTAAAAAATTTAAAAATTGTGCATTTAACATTTAAAACAATATAATATTTAAATATTTCAAAAGAAATTAGGTATTTACTTATTATTCAAAATGAATCATTTGATTTATTAAAAGAAACTGTACAAAGCAAATACGAGTAAGGGGCCGTTCATAAATTATTTCACGCGTGAGGAGCAGGATGGAGTTCAGTCCTGCGTGACAATTTGGGGAGGGGAACTTGCAAAATTGTGACGTTACAGCATTTAATTTTAAAAATATCATTATTTTCTTAGTTTTTATTATTTTAAACTTATAGAATGTATGTACGAATAAGGGGAGTAAGAATAGGGGGGGGGGTGAAAAGTTCGCAAAATTGTGTGACGTAATTTCTGAAGGACCATAAAGTGAAAAGTGAATAAATAAAAGATACCAATTTAATTTAAAAAAAAAATCTCATGTGGCCAGCACATGACTTCCCTATAAGGAATCATTCCTTCATCGTTCATCTAAAGATTCGCAGAAATATTATTTAAATTTAAAAAATAAAAATTCATCAATAAAATATTTATCATAATATATTTAAGAAAAACCATTTCGTCCTTCAAGTAAAGTGCTACTTCCGGTTTAGGGATTTGCTCCAAAATCAAATGGTGCTTTCGTATACCGATTAAAGTGTTAAATATGAAATTTGGTTACTATATAACAATTCGTTCCTGAGATATTGAAGAAAAACTATTTCGTCCTTCAAGTAAAGTGCCATTTCCGGTTTAGGAATTTCCTCCAAAATCAAATGGTTCTTTCGTATATTGATTAAAGTGTTAAATATGAAATTTGGTTACTATATAACAATTTGTTCCTGAGATATTGAAGAAAAACCATTTCGTTCTTCAAGTAAAGTGCTACTTCCGGTTTAGGGATTTCCTCCAAAATCACATGGTGCTTTAGTATACTGATTAAAGTGTTAAATATGAAATTTGGTTACTAGATAACAATTCGTTCCTAAGATATTTAAGAAAAACCATTTCGTCCTTCAAGTGAAGTGCTACTTCCGGTTTAAGGATTTCCTCCAAAATCAAATGGTGCCTTTGTATACCGATTAAAGTGTTAAATATGAAATTTTGTTACTATATAACAATTCGCTCCAGAGATACAGAACTTACAGACATTTTGCGTTACATACATCCATACAGACAGACATACAGACATACATACATACAGACATCATTGCGAAAGTAGTCAAAACGGATTCAGAAATGCTCAAAACGGATATTTCCGTTAAAATATCGACATCGAATTTTTTCATGATTACAATACTTCCTTATAGGGAAGTAAAAATGATGTTAGATAGGAAAAAATGTTGTTTTTTAGTAAAATACACTGCAGAAAGCCAACACGAATAAGGGACCGTTCATACGCGCCAGAGGAGGGGGAAAGTTCAGGGTTGTGGCAATTTGTGACGTTGAGGGGACGGGGAGCGTCACAGCTTTTAATTATACAAATGTTAATTTTTGTAATTTTAAACTTGCAGAATGTATGAATATTCCCCCCCCCATCAAAATGGTACACGACGTAATATTTTAAGGGGGGGTCTATGTTTTTGTGACAAAATGTGATGTCCTGAAAGTTAGCGATTTCAACTGCTAATGCAAGGTTCCCCGATTCGACTGCGGTCTTTCGGTACAGTCTAAAATTTCTTAACCGTCTCCGTGCTTCGGAGGGTACGTAAAGCTGTCGGTGTTAATGATTTGTTAACGATTTGTCACCATATCATTAAAAAGCAGGGTATAGGCCAGTGGCGGCTCGTGACTTGTTGCAATTGGGGGGCACTAAATTTAAAGAAAAATATAAATTTCCCGTAATTTTATTTACTAGTTACCCTCTTAACATCATCAGTTTTAGAATTAATTTTAGATAGATTTTTGTTCCGATTTCGGATAGGAGAGCACGTGCCCTTATGCCCTTTATGGTAAATCGCCACTACAATGTTGTGCGTATTACAACACTCGTTTGCATATTTTATGCATATTCTTTCATCTTCTAAAAGTTATTTTAAATTTTATTTTCCGTATTTTATCGTGTTTGGTTTACCTGAAGTTTGGATCAGTTTCGTGGGCTTATCAGTTTCAGTTTATCGATCTTAACGAGAGTAAACGTTTCACTTTATTCTCAAGTTACATAACATACTAATTTTTACTAAATACTACGTAAAAAATATTAAAACACAATTTTCTTAGAAGATTTTCATGCGCACGTCACATTTGTCCCCCCCCCCCCCCCCGATCACGGTCACATTTTGTAAACGTCCTTTAAAGAAGACCCCTAATAAATAAATGAGAAAATAATTAAAATGAAATTAATTCTCAATTTACATTAAGGAAATTCCATCATGCGGGAGAATTTAGAATTAGTAAGTGACGTATTATTTGAAAATAAAAATATGTTATTCAGACTCGAGGCATAACAAAGTGAACTAATTAAAAACATATTACAATAAATTTATCAACACGTTAAGAACTTTTGCAAACTGTCACCAAAAATTGGTTTTGAATTTTGAGATATACGTCTAAACACAGCCATATTGTTGTTGCTGGTGGCGCCACAATGCTAATATAAATCACGAATAGTAAAGATAATTGTATAAATATTATGTTCTCCTGATGTGGATTCTAAATTCAAAATGGATTTTTTTTCGATGTACTTAGTAAATATTTTGTTAGTTGTGCGGCCTAAAGGCCGCACTGGAGGTGGGTTTGTGATTAATTGAGCGTGGTTATAGTACAATGTTATTATTTTATAAATAATTGCGGTTGCGCTTGCGGTTTGTTAAAATGGGGGGGGGGGGGGCAAGTGAAAACGAAATAGAATAAATTGGGTGATTTAATATCAATGATTATTGTTATTGTGACAATAATTTTAATACATCATCGAGAGAAATCGAATAAATACAGATTTTCTCGAGTGAGAACAAACTTATGAATTCGATGGTATTTAAATTACGCATATTATCAACAAACAATTAGCAATTTGAATTTTTCTGCGAAGTGGATCAGATTTTCAAAAAAGTTTATTAAACTAAAGTTGTAGCCAGTTAAATTAGCTAGCGAAAGATGTAAAATACTTTTTTATGAAGAGTTTTGTTTTAAAGATTAAGGTTTTGCAAGAAAAACAAAAAATATAATTTCAATTTTCTTCAACATTTATTTACTTAATTGTATGCATAACTGGAAAGGCGTTGATTTTAGATAATAAAGTGTTAGAATCTAATGTGTAGATAATTTCACGTTCGTTAAAAGAGCTCGAAATAGTTAACACTTAAAATGCAATATTTTCTGTTCTATGGCCATTTGAAGGAAAAAGTTTAAAAAAATTGCATTAAAGGGGGCTGTCCGCAAGGGTTTAAATTTGGACAAAAGTTTTAGTTAACTATTTAACTTGGCCAAATGTCCTCCATCACTACTTAAGAGGTGGACATCGCTCGCATGGACACCCTGTATAAATACTAAATATTTTGGTGAATTACGTTCACCCTAAAGGCGAAATTCTACATTGATAATAATTAATCTGCTAGGAATGATGAGAATTTTCGAAGATATTCTAGCTACTGGCATTCCTTGTTGCAAGTCGACCGGAAAGCAGTTCATTTTACACACAAAAAAGCGTCACACCGAACACGCCCTTAGTTATGCCAAATAAACAGATTCGTATTTTTTGTTTTGCCCTAAAGTGGCCCGTTTACATTGTACAGCCCTCCAAAATAATTCAAATTTGTCTTTGTAGAGCTTTGACAAATTATTTCTACTGGCAGTGGCGTAGCTAAGGGGGGGGGACCGCCCCGGGTGTCACCCACCTGGGGGTGACACAGGACCCCAAATTATTTAAACTTCCTGGCTAAAATTACCTCGTTTCTTGGTTTTTAAAAACAAAAATGAGTGACCCGTAGTTTTTTCCCTGGGTGGGGGTGACACCCATTAAATCCGCCCCGGGTGTCACCCATGCTAGCTACGCCACTGCTACTGGTCGAACCGTACCACCACTCGTCGAACCGAGACAAGATTTTATTTCTAAAATGAGGATATTAAGATCTTCTTATTGATTTTTTTTTGCATTTACAATTGAGGTCTCAAAATGGGGGCCCTGATTAAATTTTGAATTTTAGTGCTCCTCACCCGAAAAATTGGGCTATTTAAAATTCTCAAAAAAATATATTATCTATTTGGCTACCTGTATACCAAATTTTAGATTGGGCACGCTTTTTTTCGTGCCCAATCTAAATTATTTTTTGGGCAAAGAACTATTTAATAAGCAAAGGGTTGTTTTCAACATACAACAGCCACCATTATGGATGCGGGCAATGATGCGGGTGAGAACGTTTACTCTTTAATTAACCTTTAATTAACGATGTGAATTAATTTAAAGTACGCATGATTTTTTAAATTTTCGCAAAGAAAAACTAAATCGAAGTCTAAATTTAAAAAAAAAGTGAGGAAACAAACACTCGAGTGTAGTTGAATTTATCTTTTGTTTTTTACGAGTAATTGGAACGACTTAACAAACCTACATAGATATTATTTATGAATGAATAAGCAGTCACAGTCGTTTACATATTTAAATTATGTTCGTTAATCACTCCGATAAATAAAATGATGTCAAAAGTTAAGTTGGAAGCAATAAAGTTTTATATTTTATTGGGTCATTGATAGAGGGACACTTTCTTTTGCACACAGTTATCAATTATCGTGAAACTAATCGAGGTACAAACTTGTCTGGTGCAGAGGATTGGAAAGCAACCGCTCACCAGATGAAGAGTTAATGAGCGTAAAACATTGGCGCGTTTACAATTAATTTCATTAATTACACAATTTAAGGGCACTTAAAAGTAGTGGAATGACTAATAGGGAGTGTCTTATCAATGAACAAGCAATTGGCTGTTCGTTACCCACAAGACGAATTACATTTGACGATCACAAACGTTTTTAGTCAACGCGAACTTTAATTTATCAAAATTAAGAGGAAAACAAACCGGATGCGGCTTATGCGTTTCCGGAGATGAAAACCGATGATGACATTATTTTAGTCTAAAATTATAACAACGGCGTAATGTGCGATTATCAAAGTGTGCAAAATTGGTTGGATATTTTGAGAAAAACGACCGAAAATTATGATCACGGCTTACCGACGACCGACGTTCTCGAAAACAGTGCGGACGATTTTGAAAATATGAGTGACGGTGAAGTTCAAATCGACAGCGTCGTCGAATGTCGAGATTTAAACGCGAACGGTGAAAATAATAACATGGAAATTTTGAGATTGAGTGGTTCGTACGAGAACATTTGGAATTGTACGTCAAATTTTGTGAACGAAAATGATCTTAAACGCGGTCACGTGTGTCGAATTTCCATCGAGTTTGACGAATCGGTTCAGGAATTGTGCGTAGATCCGATCGTCCTGACCAAAATCGATTTGACAATTCCGACTAGTATTTTGCAGTGGAAAACCGATCTCATGTACGAGTGTTGTAGCGAAGAAGATGAAATTCAGGTAGGCGATTTATGCCCTTAGATCCGGCCCTGAAAACGCAAACTTTGCCGGAGCAATTACGCGTACTTTAAATAATGTTCTATTGTTTCGTGTAAAAGTGCACAATTTGAGGAAAATATTTCGCCTTGATATTTTTAATTAGAATCGCCGATAATCATGACATTTTAATTGTTGCTAAAACTGCGGTTACATCGTGGTAACCGCACAAGACACGAAAAAAAATAACAATAAAAGTTCGCATCAAATTTTTTTATAATTGTACAATTAAATTATAAATTACTCAAATTGTGTACGACCTTGTCTCGCTTCACTATATACAGGGTGTTTAAGATTTAGGCGTTTATAATCGCTCCGTTTGCCTGCTTTTGTTGATAAAATTTGGGCTTCGTAGTTATCTTGCGAAGTCACGAAATAAACCGAAAACCGAATTTCTTATTTTCCTATTTTTGTTTGCTTTTTTGCAAAGTTTGTCTACTTTTGTGTGGTTTCCTTGAGTGGCGCGTTTCCTGTTTGTTCAATATCTTTAAACAATTTTTCCTTGATTTGCTATTTTTAAGCTGAATTATTTTTTGTTCTTGTTATTTTGCTAATATTTAGTTGTAATCGGCAAAAACCACAACAGCTGATGCAGTGCCGTACTTAGTAATTTGGTAGCGTAGTTACAAGTAGTGGCGGCTGGCATGGGAAGGGCGACGCACAGTGGGGCAAGACAGCTTCAGAACTGCTATTAAATCAAATACTATTTTAATTGATTTTTAAGTTGGATATCTCTTTTTGGGGCTGTTAGTAGTATTTAAAAAAATCATAGATAGATTATTGAATATGTTTTATTAAAGAAATCGGATCTCTTCTAATCAGATACTGACGCGCATGAATGGACTAACGAGATTCGAATACAGTTGATAAACATTTTCTTTAATAAAATTAGTTTCACTCTAAACCAACGAAATAAATGGACAAAAGTGATGTTTTAAGCCCGCACCGATTCACGATTGCTTAAATTGTGCGGCCTAAAAGGCCGCACTGAGGACACTGGATTTTTCTTTAAATTTGATATCCCCCTCATTGATCTTCGCTATTGTAAACGTAGTTATAAAAAGTTGGCGGCTGCTGAGATCGGGAGGCGGAGGAGTTACGATTTAAATTTTCACTTTTTATTTTTGAATTCGGTATTTTATAAATATTTATAAGAAAAAGAGGCCGACCAAGACGAAAATGGAGAGATGGAATAAATGAAGCAATGCCAGCCAGAAATTTAGAAAAATACTTAAACCTTTACCGGGAACCACTGGCACTCTTGCTTGATGCAGTCCAGAGCTCACACAAGTACCTAATAACATCTAATAACGAAATACCCAATAACATCGTCGACTTTTCCTGCTATTCCGTAAAAAAAAACTTTAAAGAAACCATTTCGGTTTTTGTTTTATCCCCCCCCTCCTAACCAATGCCCTTAAATAAATGGGACATTAGATGATGCTTATTTTTCGTGTTCATACAGTGACGGTTAACCTTAAAGTGCATAAGGGCACTTGACTCCCTATCCAAAATCGTTTTGGATTACATTTTGTGTCCTCCCATTGAAAAATGTCATGGGTGAATATTGCAAATGAAGTTATAAAAATTGGCGGAAGCAGTGACCGGGGGGTCTGGGGGGTATGGAATACCCCCCAGCTACAACGAACAAAAGTTGTACTATAATTTCTTTGATGGTTGTTGGAGGTAGAGCGACCTAAATGAATTAAAGCTGTCTCAAGTAAGGACCCCTACCTGGGGGGTATTCCATACCCCCCAGACCCCCCCGTCTTACATATTTTCGTATTTTCTCGTTTCAAAAAAAAAGATTAGAATGGCCATTGTGATATGCTGGGGTATCAACCCCGTCAAGGCAATAGATTTACAAAACTAAATTGATTTAAGCCCCCCCCCCTCCAATCGGAAGAAACAAATGACGCTAGCATCTACTTTTATTAATATTCTGTCTGTCTGTCATTATCTGTCCCCCCCTCCCAAACGATTCAATTAAATAAACAAATACTGACCGGACAGTAAATCGACATCAACATTCACGTTGTTGCAGTGGCGGCTTACCTTAAAGGGCACAAGGGCACGTGCCCCCTTAGCCGAAATCGAATAAATAAGTAAATAGAAATACAATAAAGTTATATTTTTCCCTGTTCCGTACATTTTGTGTCCTTACATTTTAAAATGTCACGAGTCGATATTGAAAATTAAGTTATAAAAAAACTGGCGGCCGCAGAGACCGGGAGATCTGGGGGTATGATGAACAGAATGGCCAACTTGATATCCTGGGAGTATTCCATAGCCCCCCTCCGGATTATTTAATTTGACAATGAAGAGTATTAATATTTTCAAAGTGACACAAGAATATATCATTATATTTTTCGTTTTTATTTAAATTTTGTGCCCTCCCATTGAAAGAAGTCACGAGCCGCCGCTGCCTAGGCACAGAATTATTTTGAGTGCATTACGAATTCCGGTAAATGACAGTGATTGGTTTACGGTCTGCTATGTGGACGAAATGTTTGATAAAAATATTTAATCTGGCCGGATTTGGTTGTTAGCCTTAAGGTGTCCGTCGTCGAGGAACTTCCTGGTCGCGAATGGATTTAGTAGCTCGGCTAATCACATTTTATTATAAAATTTTTATGAAGACTCGAGCAATAATTGACGACGCCGTTAAGCCAATCAAAATCGTGGTACGGTTAGGGTCCAATAGAGGCTCCTCGACGACTTCGTGTATCAGTTATTATTCAAAGGTGACAGATATTTTTATCTATAATTATCTACATTTATTAATTTGTTTTGCGCCATTTTGACAGTACAGATACACAGAAGCTGCGATTGCCCTGGTTGTGCGGCCTAAAGGCCGCATTGATGGGGTAGAATCATTGGCTTAAAGACACAGATAAATTTAGGTTATAACAGTTCCATTTATCAGCCCAAAAAATTTTTAATCGTGCCGCGATGGTGCATGACACCTTCTGACTCTATTAGCTCTATTAGCCCGGTGGTTGGGTTCGGTCTGATGATAGCTCCAGGGTAAGATCTAGGTCACCGTTTAATTTAATGCGTGATGTATTAATATTTTTACTAACCGATATCTTAAAACTAAGATAACCTTCTTCAAAGTACGCAGTTGTGGTTAAAAAAGAGTTCTAGTACAATACTAGAAAATTCATTATGTTAACATCATGGACTGTTAACATGTTGCAATTATTGTGGTCAATTTCGCTGACCTTACAGTGAACTACACGATCCTTATCACATTTGGGAAAAACCGCACTGCTATCTAGTACTAAAAATTCACCATTTCTTTTACTCTTTTTATTATCAGAAAAGGTGTGAATTGTACTGCCGTCCTACGCTAAAACGCAGTATCTCCAAAATCGTTGTTTCGAGAAAACGCTCATTTAGGTATTTATGGTAGGGCCAACAAAAAATCTTTTTAATCCTTTTAATCCGTTAATACATAATAATAGATGGCGTTTACTGCTTTTTAGCGTAGGTCTTGTTGATATTACGTGGAGATACTGCAATATCTAAGGCTATTATTGCATATAACCAGTAGTCTTACTGCTTCTTAGTGTTGCAGGATCACAGATATTGTTGTAATAATCCTAAAAAGCGATATAACTAAAATTCGTGAAAAATGGAGATACTGCGTTTTAGCGTTGGACGGCAGTGTAGTAGCAATTCTACCGAAAAATTTTAGACGCCAATTACTTTGAAATTTTCAAAAGTTTTTGTTATCATTTCTAATGTCACATTATGTCGTAATATGTTGATTAGAATACAAAATCTCGTCCAATGCAATGCAATATTGAGAGAAGGGAATATCAGGATATTGGATCGCAATAAAACAAAAATTAACTGTCGGTCGACGTTTCGGCCTATTTACTAGTAGCCATCATCAGGACTAAAATGGGAAAAAACAATAAGTTAACGTTTTTTTGACTTATTGTTTTTTCCCATTTTAGTCCTGATGATGGCTACTAGTAAATAGGCCGAAACGTCGACCGACAGTTAATTTTTGTTTTATTGCGATCCAATATCCTGATATTCCCTTCTCGTAATATGTTGAGGCTAAAAAGGAAAAATTTATAGTTAACAGAACGAGACTGATAAACAAAACCTTTGTTATTTTTCTAATCTAATTGTTACTCATTCGGTGCTGGGCAAATGAGATCGAATGCCGCCAAACAAAATTAATGTAAGATTAATTTACTGATAATTGCAGATTACCCTACATGTTGTAGATTTAATGACGCATGCGAAATAAAAAATAAATGAACGGAAAAACTCGTGAGCTGTTTTACTTACTACTTACAGCGGGGAACCTCCCCCCCCTCCCCGTTGTTTTAATTTGACAATGAAGAGAATTCATATTTTCACATCAACACATTATAATATTTTATATACCAGGGGACTTAAGTGCATTATTAATCCTGAGTGTGAAGTTTTTGCCTGAGACGAAGTCGAGGGGGCAATAAATCACACGAGGGATTAACAATCCATCACTTATGTCCTGAGGTACACACATTATTTTATGTAATTCCCGGAGTTAAACTGCAATTATATATCATTAAATCATTATATTTTAATTTATGTTTTTGTCTAAATTTTGTGCCCTACCATTGAAAGAAGTCACGAGCCGCCACTGATTGCCATTATAAACAAAATCAAAAGACAATCGCAAAAGGTTTTGTCCTAGAAGTTCTAGCGGTCCTAGAATTAATTCACGATAAATAGAAGTTCCGCGCTACTTAAACTAATCGCCTCAGCAGCGCAGTTGTTTAACTTCGCAGTTGTTAATTCACAGCTAATACGTCTGAGTTCGAATCCAAATTGAGGAACATATTTTTCAGCATACCATCTTGCTAAAAATCTAATGTTGTTATTCAATAACTTATCGAAAAAATTCTCAGCGTTTGAAAGATTTTCTCATACATAGGGGACCTACTGTTTAACATGGGCGCTTTGAACTACGGGAAGGGAAGTAAATAGGTACACTTCATTTATGGAAGGGTTATTTTCTCTTGTATTGGACTTCCGATCAATAGTGGCTTTAGGGGTGCACCTTAAAAATGGTTCCACTCTCTTGAAAAGAACTATAATATTTTAGATTTCTTGCTAGAAATAATGTCTTTATTCCATTTATAGACCAGCCCTCAAGAGTTTTTTTTGTAGAAATAACAACATTAATAAATAATGGCAAATTCATACCGCACGCTGTGAAGACTGTAACTCTGCAACCGATCAATTAACAAGGAAAAATTATGAGATCTTTTCTACAGACAATTTAGTTTTCTTTAATTTTCTATTACTTGACATTTTGCTGTAAAGTCAATCCAAACCGAGATATTCACGAATATTCATCAAAATGCGTTGTGTTCTTCCAATAGATTTAAAAAGGTCATTTATTATAGAAAACTGAAAGCACCATTAAGCTCACTCAGTATCAAAAGAAGAGATTGTGACAGAATCAACGAGGAATGCGTACGTGGGAGGTATTCCATTACTGTCTTAAATAGTGCTTTCTAAATACAGTAGTTTGCATTGTTATTTCGCTTTGTACACAATGTAGAAAGAAAAATTCTAATCTACATATAAATAAAAGCCTTAAAGGGTCGTCCATAAAGAACGTCCACGTCTGGGGGAGGGGGGAGTCTACGAAATGTAACCAAGTGTGACAAGAGGGGAGGGGTCCGAAGATTGTGACCAACTGTGACACGGGAAGTTGAAAAGTCTGAAAAACTTGCGAATGTCCTTTATGGACGACCCCTAATATAACCCAGCTATAACGAACAAAAGTTGTACTATAATTAAATTTCTTTGATGGTTGTTGGAGGTAGAGCGACCTAAATGAATTAAAGCCGGCTCAAGTAAGGATCCCTACCTAAGACCACCCGGTCTTACAGATTTTCTACTCATCTCGTATCGTAATCGACTCGTATTTTCTCGTTTCAAAAAAAGATCAGAATGGCCATTGTGATATGCTGGGGTATTCCCCCCTATGAAGAGTAATTAATATTTTCACAGTAAGACAAGAATAAGTATATTATTATACACTAGGGCCTAGATTTGCGTCGGGGATACGTTCCTGAAACTACTCAGTGGCGGCTGGCACGGAGAGGTTGACAGGGCGCCGCACAGTGGGGCAAGAGAGCTAAAATGTGCTATTAAATCAAATACCATTTGAATGGATTTCTAAGTTGGATATATATTTTCAGGGTTGTTAGTAGTATTTAAAAAAATCGACAGATACAATTTTATCATATTCCTTAAACGAAAAACAGCTTATTTGGTTTAGCAACAAAATTTTTTTTAGATCGCCCTGTATGTACCTACTGCTTCCAAAAATAAACAAAATTGCATCTAGTGAAGCGATTATAGTATTATATCTAAATAAAATGTTTTCTTTCGTGTTTTTGAAATTCCCTTTATTAAAAATAATATAAAAATAAAAAGTATTATTAATTTTTATTAATTAACGCTTACCGAAAACAAAATTAATCTACAAAATCTCCGAATATGTTATCATCATAATCCTCATCATCTTCAATGTTATCATAATCATTATCCCGATTACGAATGACCATGACCGTTGGAGATTTCAATAATCCTAGTGCTTCTTTTGGAATGTATTGGATTTTTCTCTTTTCTAGTTTTCGTTTGCTAGTGATTACGAGATCGGAACTCAATAAAAAAAGTGAAAAATATCAGTATTCGTATTTTCCCGACTGCATTTTCTGGAGTAATGAGTATTATCCTTTAAATTTTTTTGGACCACCCTGTATGAATTGCTTCCGAAAATGAACAAAATTGTATCTAGCGAAGAGCTCTGCAAAATTCTGCAAAATGTTGAAACGCGACTGTTTTCTTATACTCAATACCCATTAGGGACAAAAAAATCAAAGCTTAATATGCTTTAAAACATAACCAAAAAGCCCAAAAACTAATTAAACCTCAGATTTCAACAACACCGTTCCGTAGCGTACTTTTATAAACTACATACTCTTTAATACAAGTTTAGAATTACTAAAATGTCACAATATACTTAAATTTCAAAGTTTCAAACTAAATATTTAAATTCTTAAAAATGCTTCCGGTAGAGAAAAATCGCGCTAATCCGGGTCACAGAGGGCCCACCGAAAATTTAGTAGTGTTCTAGTGTGCGTGGGTTAGTGGTGTATTCATAGATTATGGAGAGGAATCTCTAAATAGCATTTAATTTTTTCATTTAATAGCAGGTTTTGGCTCTCCTGCCCCACTGTGCGCCGCCTTCCCAAATCAAAATAACTCAGAAAAATTTTATTTAATGGAAGTGTAGTTACACCGCTGAATATTGGGCATCTACTTTTATTAATATTCTGTCTGTCTGTCATTTTTTTTCCTGTTTCCTCACTAGGTTAACCACCTAGAGAGGGAGTATATTTATGCAATGGGATACATAATAATATAATAAACAATAACATAACAATTAAATGACACAAGAATGGTGGTGTCATTAACTGTCCCCCCCCTCCCAAGCGATTTAATTAAATAAACATATTTAGGGGGGGGGGGTCCGAAGATTGTGACCAACTGTGACAGGGGGATTTGAAAAGTCTGAAAAATTGCGAATGTCCTTTATGGACGACCCCTAATTTGTGTATGCATCACATAGCTGGTGCGTCTTAGCACCGGGGTTTTTGAGATGCAGGGTTGGGTTTTGATCCAGCCCCCCCTACAAACAAAGACCGTCGGTGATCAAGGTTGGTTTTACCCCCCCCCCCCCTTTGATTACTGACGGCCATGACTTTGAATTTATTTTGACAGAGTGTAGTTGCTGTCCCTTAGTACTGGTAATGCAGGTGTATCTTCTAGCACATCTACTGATCCCAAACATAACTGGGTCTATTCGATGAAAGATGAAAAGGGCGGAGGAAAAGCAGGCAAATTTCACGTATAAGTGGCAAAGTCGAGAACCCGCGTCGGAGGAGTATCAGTCGCTCCGATTGCGCCTATGATTTGGCCAGGCTAGCTCTACTTTCTGGGAGGCGGGTGCCTCCCTTCAGGTGGATCCCGAGCCTGTGTGCTCAAGTGTTCAGAAAACCGCCGGAGTGTGTTCACTCTCAGTGCGGCCTTTATAATAATATAGGGTCCATTCCATATCAAAGCAACCAACGTATTTTCATCTTTGATTTTGTCCAAATTTGGTATACTTCTAAGTTATGCCAAATAAATGGATCCGTATTTTTTGTTTTGCCCTAATGTAGCCCGTTTCAAGTCAAATTTGGCTGGTAGAACTTCGATAAATAATTTCTACTGACCGAACGCTACCACTTACTGACACGATCTTTTTTATGAAATGAAGATATTAAATAGGCCTTTTCAGTGAGATTTTGTTTGTAAATAATTAAGGTCACAAAATGGAGGCCCTAATCAAATTTTGACTTTGATGAGTGGCCCTTCGTCCCAAAAAGGAGTAATTTAAAATTCTCACAAATATATTATTATCTTTATTATATTTTTGGCTACTTGGATACCAAATTTTAGAGTGGGAAGGCTTTTGGTTTAGGAGTGACATCGAAATGATCGATCATGATCATAAATCGAAACACTTTACCAAAAGTACCAATAAAACCCAAAAGCGTGCCCATTCTAAAATTTGGTATACAGGTAGCCAAAAGAATTTTAGATTGCCTAGTTTTTGGGTGAGGAAAAAAAATTCACTGAAAAGGTCTATTCAATATCTTTATTTTAGACAAAAAAATCTTGTCTCGGTTCCGCGCGTGATAGTACGGTTCGACCAGTAGAAATAATTTGTCAAAGCTCCACAAAGTCAAATTTGAATTACACCAAATTTGAGCAAAATCGAGGACCATGAAAATAATTGCAAAAAATGGGTTGATTTCACATGGAAATTACCCTGTAGTATGGCTATAAAGTTCTTACTTGTACACCACAATTCTGGTGACCGGGGGGTCTGGGGGGTATGGAATACCCCCCAGTTACACATCTATATATATAAAAATTGATGTATGTATGTATGTTCCCTATAGACTCCTAGACCGTTTGACCGATCGGAACCAAATTTGGCACAGTTATTATGTAGGTCCCTGCGCATGTTTTTGTATTGAAATAGTGCAAAAATTCGCAAAGGAAAGTTGATTTTGAGTAGCCTGCCTTCCTTTAAGGAATCTCGATAATCCATTCATGCGCGTCCCATAGGGACGCGCATGAATGGATTATCGAGATTCCTTAAAGGAAGGCAGGCTACTCAAAATCAACTTAAAAAACAATAATGAATGCTGTCAAGCTGTCAACCGATCGACAATGCAAATACGCGTACACGTGCTTTACGTTTCTATTTGACCAATCTTAACCAAATTTGGTGTAAAAGTTATTTACAGCGCTACGAGAAACATAGTAAATTATAAGAAGAAAATTTACAACTTTATGTCCCTTGATATTATGTTAATGTCTGTTTGCGAACGATTTTACCAATATGGCGGCTAAATCCGGTACTGCCTTTTTAGAAGTTCCAGCTTGCCCCCAATTATTTTCCTAGTAGCTCTTTTAGAACGCCTTGACGACTGACCTAATATTAGTAAATCTCCTAAATTGAGATTGGTATCTCCATATAATAGTACGATTAATTCCATTCTTATATCCTTGAAACCACCAAAGGTCCAACAATATACAGGATCCCTAATCGAGCCCACTTCATCTCGGCATGAAGAAAATTATAGCAATTATGTTACGGCACATCCCTCCGATCCCGAAATAAAAACATAGCGAACGCCCTACAAACATACAATAACGAGATAAAATCATCCGAGTATAATTACATCGATATTAATCGATGGTAATTATCAAATCAAAGTGCGTCATACATGTTGACCTTCCTATACAAAATGCATAACTGCAAAAACCAATGCATGAGTGCGTAGCCGGAAGCAGCTTGAATGCAGAGCAAAAATGTCTTCAGGGCAGAGCTCCCAAAATTCTAAATGTTCATCTGCTCAAATGCAACTTACAATTGCCTTTAGAACCATAAAAAAATTTAATTTGCGCAAAAAATAACTCTTATTAATTTTTTTTGCAAATTCACGGCAGATAGTATGATGTTATCGACACCTACAGTGATTGATTGGCTTAGTTTGTAACAACATAATGACTGTATCCGCCTTCACGAGTTTCCTGCTTTCCGGTCTTGTTAACATGCAAATCACGTGATGATCATTTAAACGGCGTTTTTATTGCAAAAAAAAGCGAAATAGTTATTGAAAAGTGTAACTCTCGCGAGTAACGCCAGAGGACGCCGTCCAACAAGCGCGCTAAACATTGAAAGTAAAACTCATTAAATAATTAATTTTGTCCTATCAGCGCGTTTTCTAACAGCTAATCTTATCAAATTGTGCATTGAAAACCATAAAATCCACATGATACCGAGTTCCTCCGTTGCGAGTGTTTGTGTATTTATTTTGTTGTGTCGCGTTCCACTTTGAATAATATTTATTTACCTTGTCTCGCCCGCTAATTTTATAGTAAAAACGTGTCGCAATCGGGATGTGATTTTATAAAATGATCTCCAGCCATGATCACGGATGAGGAAAAGCTGATAACGGAAATGATGGTAATAAAAAAGTTTTTATAAATAAAAACCCTCAATACCAGCATGACTAAAAAATTACACCTAATCTCGATTTTTACTTTACTTATCTTGGCGGTTTCGATAGGGGGCATGTTTACGTTGCTTGCTAAACAAATTTGCGTCGAGATTTTATTTACCTGCTGCGAATTTGAAAATGGGGCCGCGCTTTTTTGTACGCCAGTTGAACTCTCCCCTCGGTTTAAAGCAATTGAAAAAATTGCGATGCTCATTACATCAAATTGCTTATAATTGAGTCCCTGGTAATAAATAAATACATATTACAGCTGCAAGAAATCATTTCCTAGTTTGGTGGTGGTCAGGACCGGAATTCACTAAAAAGTCTATCCATGCGAAAATTTCACCCTCGAGTTGGGCGAAAATTACTATAGGAAACGCGATGATTTTAATTTTAATTGTAGTGCGGTACAAAGCGAACTTTGATTTTCATAAAAAGGTTAACAATAATTGTATAGGTACGACCCTGAACCATTTTCTACGAGTTACAAACAACAGTCAGGGCTAAGTAAAATTAAAAGAGTCAATACTCTTTAATTACATAAAATTTTTGCGAGCGCAATTTATTATTTTTAGACTTTTCGAAACGTCGCGTCGATTGGCGTTGTTGTGTTTTTGCGTGTGTGAAGATCGATTTTGTTATCAGGTGATCCCGGCTCGTTTATTTTTAATTTTTTTGTGAAATATAAATACTACCTAATTTTATTTGTATTTCAGAAAGTAAATAAACAAACGTACTTGAAAAACATCCGTTTGTGCTCAATATAATGACTTTGTTTGAAAACGCACATCATTATAAACGCATTATAACAATTAAAAAGCATAAAACTAAAAGAACAGATAACATTTCTTAACTCATCTCTATTTTCTACCATTACGCAAAAAGTGTTCGTTCCAATTTGTATCGCTTTCTATTGGTTTAATAGAGAAAAATCCCCTTTCGCAACGCCGCGCCGCCACTGATAACCAATCGAAATTATAATACATTTTTGGGAAACATAACTCAAACTTTCTCATGATAATTTTTTGATAATATAAAATGTGGTAAAACGTGCAAGTGCACATCTAGGTCGGGTATTGTGAAAAAAATACAAAGTTTAATAGAAATAGAAATTTTTAATGTGCAATTTAATTTGCACCTTCATTAATTTACTTCAAATCGCTAAAATTACAATGGGTAATGTGAAAACGTTTCGATAGTTTGTGTTGGATCTCAAGTCAGAATTTAGTTTTTTCTCTTTTGGGAACAAACATTTTTTGGGTGCAAGCATTAGAAATTCGGTGATCAAAAGGGAACACAAAGCTGTTCAGTTGGGGTCACTCTAAAATATAATCCTGTAATTTTTTCATCAAACTAATTAGGATGGAACTTGACTATTGGCCGTCATCATGGAACGGTGATGACTGATGACCTTGGCATTGACCTAGGACAGGTCTTATAATCGAGAGGTGCTTCCGCAAATTGAGGCGATTTGGGGTGTGATCTTAGAGATGAGCTCACAGATGCGCTGAGAGGGGACGACGATAAAAATCGAACTTAGATCATCAAGTTTGCAGTTCAATTTCCTCGCCTCCTCCATTTTGAGACAGTTGATGTATGGCTTCCTGTGAATTAACATTGGCTTCCGAGGGCAGGGTATAGCTATTTTTCATGGCGTCATGTTCGTCTAACCCGAGTTCATATCTGAATTTTGCACTCGGAAGTCAATTGCCTTCTGAATTATTTACTTCCATTGGACTCCCCTAATGTGACTTTCTAAAATGATGGATATAATGAAAAGAACCAATTAATGTGTTGAAAAAATTTTCTCGATCTGGATTCGAACCCTGGTGTTGAATACGTGCGCTAACCAAAAGCTATACTGAGACATTAATCTATTGAATTTGTCACTAATGCTAGGGGCGCTCACAGGAGAGAAAATCTTAGGTGCAAAAATACCAAATGGGGTCAAGTGGGAAAAATAAAAGGCTTAGGGCAAGGATCCTCAAAACTTTTTGAGTTGAGAGCCACATCATAGCTTTTTTCTAATGCTTATCGGACCGGATGGAATATTTTTTCAATATTTTCATACATACAGCAGAACCCCGATTTTCCGAGTTAATGTTGGGAGGATAATCTTGGATTATTTAAAACTCTGATTTTAGATAAAATATCTCATTCGACGGGTTGACAATCGTCCAACAGGCGAACCCAATTATAGGAAATATTAATCATTTAGCCAGAAATATCCGCTATCGGATGCTAAAGATAAACCCTTAGGAGACCTATAGTTGAATATGGAATCCAAACCACGGCACAGATAATTTTTTTTATGAGCTACTGGGATTTGAATTGAATTCAAATCAAATCTGAAAACTGATTTGAAAATACTGAATCTTTATTATAAGACCAAACAACCCGTAAGGGGTCGTCCAGGCCTGGGAGGGAGGGTGATCACAGATTGGACCAGGGTGAAGGAGGTACAGCGGAAGTAATGCCGAGAAGGTCAATCCCGCTGTCGTCGGGGAGGGGGTTTTAGTCGGTAAGAATCCGACACTACCACCCCAGATCATTGGGGTGGTGTCTTTTGAAGATTTCCCCCTTCCCTGCATTAAAAAAAAAAAAAAGGGTGAAGGAGGTTGGACAAATGTGACATTCGCATACAAATATCGTTTCTGGGAGTTTAAGAAAATTATGTTGGAGACGGTCGTTAGCTAAAGCGGTTATGTGCGTTGCTGCTAATGCGGAATGTTTGGTTCGACTCCGGGCTCAGTAAAACTTTATTCTGACCGTCTCCCCTCGGAAGGCAATGGCAAACCACCGACGTGTAATCTGCCTGGTACAGCCTCTCTGGAGAAGAAGTGTATACACTTCCCGCGGTTCGGAGCCCGCGTTAAGTAGTAGGTCCCCTATGTGTGTGATAATACTTCAAACGCATAACACACGCATAGGAGAGAGGTCGCCAACGTCCGGGGAACGGGATATGGCACACTAAGAAGAAGAAGATGTTGGAATATTTTTGAAAGTTCATAAAATAAAGTTAATCCAAATTCGTGCTCAAATTCCAAAAAAAAATTGACCAGATAAAGGTAAAATTCGATTTTAGACAAATGAAGGGGGGGGGGCCAACCAAAAAGATTACATAATCGGCAAGGCTCGGATGAAGTGGATTTTATATTGGCGCCTCCTATAACACGGATCACGGAAGATTAAAGTTCGGCCCTGTTAATACTAAAGATCGGATAATTGAGGTTTTATTGTATTACTACCATGATTTTTATAAGCACATTATTTGTCGTATCAGCAAGAATAATATTTCATAAAAAAATTTAAATACAATCAAAAAGGTTTCTCAATAAATACGGAAAAAAGCAATGACGGATCCAGGTCAAGTTCATAGGGGTAGGGGGGTAAAACGGAAGACCCTTTTCCAAATTTTGTAATAGTTTATTTGTTTTTAAATTTCATAATTGAACCATTTTTTCTTCGATTTTTAAGAATATATGGGGGGGGGGGGGGGGCTATCGACTTGAAAAAATTTAGTTGGTACATCTTTCACCGTTATTTTAAACCATTTTTGTTTAAATTTTTAGTTTCAGTTTTAATTATTTCTTCGATTTCTCCGTTATTTTAATAATTAAATAACCTAAATAATTTTTACAATTCCTTTTTATTAATTTGATTTAAAAAAAAGGTACAAATTTTTAATTTCTCTAATAAATCAAATCAGCGAAGTTTAATCTCATATTCTATTATGATTTTTTGCGAAAAAGTACAACCTTAGTCCTAATAGAATTTTTAATTTCTATTATCATTAATTTATTCGTTGATTAAGCTTACCTGATGATGGTAATGATAAGATACCAGAACATCGATTTGTAACCTATCATTTTTATTAGTTTATTATTAATTGACTACATATTGAGAATATGATTTTTTATATCATTTTTGCTAATTTTTCAGTTTAATTTACCCCCCCCCGCCATTGTATTTTAATTAACACTTTTTTGGTTGGACTAAAACGATAGGCATTTGTACTTATAGCTTTAATTATATACATGGGCAGTATGAGATGGACAAACCTTATGGGAGTTTTGGAAACACATTTTGTAGTTGAAAGGGCAATCAACAGATGGCGCTCCTTAATTTGAAGTCTTAATAAATTGCTTTGTTATTGTAACTCTTCATTTATGTTGGTATAATCGATTTTTAAAAGCTCAATCGAAATTTAGTGTGAATTTGAGGAATACTAGGTCTAGCCCACACTTTCTCCATGTTGTTGATGCGCCACTGCACCCGGATGCCATAATGACGGAGGTTGGTTTTGTTATTAAATGAAAATTTGTTTTTGTAGTACTCGAGAGGCAGCACTGTCTACAAACTACGGAAAAGAAAATAAAGTAACAAGAAACAAACTCTTTACATGGCTGGTTTAAGGTCGATTGTATAACAGAGGTTGAACCTCGAGTAAGGGTTAACCCAGCGATTGTTGGTGTATCAACCAATCAAATAGCAGAAATCCCTAGGTTAATTCTTACTCAAGGATTAACCTCTGTTATACAACCGGCCCTTAGAAAGACAATATCACATAGGGGGGTTCAAGAGGATTTAGGATACAGGAGGTCCTGTTGATAAAATTTTGAACTCTATCAGGTGTTTCCAGAACTCTTACACCGTTTGTTTATCTGATATTACGTAATCAATGCTAATAGTTCAAACTTAATTATAATAATTATAATACTAATATCAGTATTTCTGAAAATATTTTAATTATTATTATAATAATTGGATCAATCGAATTACTAGAATCATGGGTTCATAATTTACCTAATTACTGACCGGTTTCGTGCTTTTCACACATTTTCAGAATAATCTGTTATAAGTAAGCAAGTTACATTGTTTAACTCTTATTATTTTTGAAACGATAATATTTGCGGGTTGGACTGATAACTTCTGCGGGCCGCAGTTTGGGGATGGCTGGGTAAGGGCATCGGATTGCGTATCTCTTTAACTTCGCGATAAGGGAAGAAGAGGCTCGGCCTGAATATTTTTTCAAAAATGTATCTGATAACACTATCAACCGCTATAATTCAATTATCTTATCATGCATGCCATTGTCTATCGTAACCATCGAGTTTTCAAATGACTAATAATTTCTTTGGTATATTCTTCATCGTTATGTGGAACAATTCCTTGTGGGATGGCCGGGGAGGGGAGACTTTTGTACTAATTTTATTCACAATTACTAAATTTTAAGGGATCGTCAAAAAGAAAACGTCCACGCCTTAGGGGGGAGGGGGGCTTACAAAATGTAACCATGGGGAGAGGTGACAAATGTGAAGTCCGCATAAAAATCCCATTTTTGAGATTCCTGAGATAATTGAGTTAGATTATTTTTTCAAGTTTGTCTGAACTCTTGCTTGTTTAATTCAAATTTTTATTACAGCCAAAACAATGTTGAAACATTAAAAATGAATGAATAGGTTTTTTAGTTTAAAAGGTTAAGTTGGATTTTAGACAAATGAGGGGGGAGGAGACTTTTATTTGTGACCCTAGAATGTCCCGGGGGATTCGAAGATTTTGTGACTAACTGTGACAAGGGGGGGGAGGTTGAAGTTGGAAAAAATTGCGGACTTCCCTCATGGACGACCCCTAATAAGTTGGGAAATAAGTTATTAATTATTAACTGTCCAACCGGTTAGTTGGAGAAGTGGTCACATTTCGAACTTTATTTTTAGGTTAGTAATAAATCCATTATTAGATTTGATTCTAGGTTTCTTCTTCTTCTTTCAGCCCTTTTAAATCCAATTCTGGATGTAGACCTCCTCAAGTTCCTTCCACCTTGTTTTGTTTCCCGCTCTTCTTCTCCAAAGTAGTCCCGCATGCCTTTTCAGGTCATCGGTCCACCTCATTTGCGGTCTACCTCTCGCTCTTCCACCCAGCCATGGACGCCACTGCTGTAACACAGCGTTCCATCTATTATCGATTTGTCTTGCGTTGCGTCCTGCAAATCTCCATTTCGTCATCGCCACCATCTCGCGTATGTCTCTTACTTTGGTCTTCATCCTAATCCGTTCATTTATTTTTCTGTCTCTTAGGGAGATGTTATTTAAATTAATGGTCACGAGCCAGGCCCGGTTTTACACAGAGTGGTTAGCGGCAGGGCGCCAGGTTGAGGGGCGCGAAATGAACTTGAATTTGTATTTTTCTTAAATAGTAAATCACCCAGTACCATCCATCTATAATTAACTCGCTTTTAATGGAAACTCGCCTGTGGTGGAATTCTCTAAGTTCCGACTAAACTCCTGTCAGCAATCCATTAAAATAAACTTCGCTTCCCGCTTACAATGGACAAATTCTATTGATCTTCTGAAGTTCATTATAACCGGATTGCACTGTTTTCTGAACTTTAATAGCAAGTAATATTAACTATTAAGGGCGATGCACCCCTTGATTTTCAGAATCAGACATTATTAGATAGACGCCCCCCCCTTACTCATAGTAAAACCTAAAATGACGCTGGTGCAACCGTTATATCGTCTGGAAGGTCATTTTTTAAATTAAAAATTACTTGCGATCATCGATGACAAATGAAAGACGGGCAGGCCTGGCTAGCCCGGGAGCCATAATTGGGGGGGGGAGTGCCATTTTTAGATAGATCTACCCACCAAATAAAAGTATGGGTCAAAGACGTCAAGCCTAAATCGCAATTTACCTGAGAAAAAGTAACAACTAAAAAACGAAAGAGACTTTTTTGGTAAATAAACTACCATCATCAGACTAAGGGGTCGTCCATAAATATCAAAATGATTTGAGGTGTTTCTAAATCGGAGGGAAAGAATTATCCGTTCTGGATGTTCGCAGACGGAGAAGGAGATGTCCAATCTGTGGGGGGGAGTTGGACAAATGTGACGTTTGAAATATCGCAGTTTGCTGGAAAAGAAGTAGCCTAAATCGTACTTGACCCGAGAAAAAGTAAAAAAGTACCAACAAAAAAAACGAAAGAGATTTTTTAAGACATAAACTGCCATCATCGGACTAAGGCGGTTATTCTGTAACTCGTCCTTTATTAAAGGATCCTTTAAAATTAGGTAAAGTTTGGTTTCCACTTAAAATATCGTCTGTAATTCAATTGTTTACATCGTAAACCGTACTTTACCTATTTTTAAAGGATCCTAAGTATTAAAAAATCAAAGTTGTGGAATGCAAAGAAAATGTGTGTGAATATTTACCAATTCCAAATGTTGATTTTAGATAAATAATGAGGGGGAGGGTCTTTGATCTGTGACCATACGACGTTCCTGGGGGGGGGGGGTCCGAAGATTGTGACCAACTGTAACGGGGGGGGGGAGTTGAAAAGTCGGAAAAAATTGCGAACGTCCTTTATGGACGACCCCTAAGCATTAACAATTTGCAATTAAAATCAATTATGGAAATAATTAAGGTTGATAGAATAAAATTCAGTTTGCCCTTCAAAGTAGAAAACATTTTAACGCCACAATAATCTTGAAAATTATAGTGGTGAAAATAGACAGCTAACTATTCATAAGTGAGAAGTGCCTAACCATCCGGAAGAGTAGTCATAAGGTAATGAATGTGCTAATCCTTTATGATACGCAACGACTTTGATGCAAATCGTGTAAATCAAATTTAATAATCTACCAGAGAGAGATTTGAAAGTTTTAAGTTGTCTGTATTAGAAAAACAATACCAATTTAAAATTTAAAAATAATTAACCGTTACAGATAAACCGGCCTTTAAAGTATAATTTATTATAAGTACACTAAAAAAAAAACAAAATTCATCCTTCGTTTGTTCGATTTAAAAAATAATCTGCCGGTCAAGTTCAAAACAATCGTCACGCTTACTGTTTGGCTAAATTTGGCAAAAAAAATCAACATGCAAAGGTTCTGTCGAAAGCTACTGAAGGTTTTTCCACGCGTTGTAGATTTTTAAAAGTGTTTAACTAACGTTTTGTTCTTTTAATTTAGGAATATGCAAGTTTGGAAAGAATTAATGAAGAGAAAGGACAAAATTATTTCCATCAGACTAGACCGTTTCCAATAGAAAACGCAGTTGAGATTCGACACCACATCAAGCCAGTGAGAAAGCCGAGCGTACGATCGCAAACCGTACACGAGTAGTAAGTCAATTTTTTTTACATTTTCGATTGGTTCCATCCCTGAGCGGTGCAGTGCAATGGAGTAATGTCAAATTTTTTCAGTGCGTTTGGAAATGTGGAACAGCAATTGGAAGATAATTACGTCGAAGTGCAATTTGACATTAAAGGCGTGACGAAAATTTTGTGCGACGGTGCGACGAAAAAATTAGGGAAAGGACAAACGGTAAAAGTATGCAACGATCAAATGACTCTGACTAGCGATAAAAATGAGGAGGATGTAATAATTGATTGTTTAAATCAGACCGAATATAAACCAATTAGTAAGAAGGAACTCGTAATAACCAAATTAAATGAAAACAGCAGAACGTACAAGTTGCAGTTTGATAGTACAAAGGACATGAATTTAGCGGTGATCGATTTGGAACGGTATTATGGGACCGAAAGGCCGTGCTACAAAAACGTGACGTACAGGGAGGAAAAATTACAAATTCGACACCGGCTGTTAAAATTGTTGGGAAAAAGATCCAGCAAGGATATGTTGGAGAAGAAGGGAATCATAAAGAATGAGCCGATTTTTGGCAACACCCTCAAACATTTGCACGAAATGTACAAAGAAGAAGTGCCCGAATTTGTGACGCGCATCATACAGCTGATCGAATTGCCAAAGAATATTTGTAGTGTGGGGTTGTATAGGGCGTCGGGGAATTTAGCGACGATACAGAAGATCAGATATCACGTGGACAAGAACAATCTGAATTTTTTGGACGAATTCAAAACCGACATCGACGTTTTGACCGGTTGCCTCAAGTTGTTTTTCAGGGAGCTCAACGAACCGCTGATACCGCACAAAACTTACGAAGAATTGTGCAAATATATCGGTGAGTATTTTAAACACTTATTTTGTTTTCCCAACATCAATTTTTTTTTTATTTTGCAGATATCGAACTGACGTCCAAACACGAAGACACCATCAGACATACCATTAATAAATTGGAAAAATCGCACAAAAAAACCTTGATGACCCTTCTGGACCATTTACTAAAAGTGGAAGCGCATTCGGAGGAAAACAAAATGGACGCGTACAATATTTCGATTGTGTGGGGTCCAACGTTGATTAGACCCCCGGATAACTGCACGGAAAATATTTTGCTGAACCACACCAACGCGAATAAAATTATCGAGTTGCTTTTGAGGGTGTCCAGCAAATACGAGCTAATCAGGAAAAACGTAAGTGATTCTATCTTAATTTTTCTCCTTCTTGAACCCATTTGCTAAAATAACGACGCGTAGTGTTCAACAGTATTTTCAGCGAACGGCTGTCTCTGCATTTGATAATTTATTGAACATTAGCATATTTTTTAAATCTCATCACTAAGATTACGTCAGTGCCCAGACGTGATTTTTAATCAAAACTTTTATCGAATCTTCTGGGTGTTCAAATACCTGACAATTTTGTTAAAAATTTAAAAACCGACGAATTTAATGAAAAAATATCACATCATAATCTGTTATCGCTTGCGCTGCAAAAATTAAACGAGACAGCGAAAAAATCCAAAAGGATTTTTTATAGAGCCCGAAATTATCTAACAAAAAGTTCTGGAAGGTAAATATCTCAGATTCATAGTTTAGGCATGAGAGCCTTTCTAAGTTGTTTTCTCGTTACGTCAATTTTACTTCTATTTGATGGAAACAACGCTAACATGAAATTAAAAATCTGAAAAAATGCACGGCTTATTAGAGCACCATAACATAATTTTTACATTTGGAAAAAATGATTTTCACCTCCAATTTAATTTTTTATCGTAAATTCATCTGTTCGGCAGTTATGGTTAAAATGTGATAATCCAGAATGGAAAAGACACTGAAATTCTTATCCGAGAACCACAGAAGAACCCACCGTGTCGATTTTCGAGAACGCGGTATCGATCGACACCAGAAGGTCCAAAATTGTGCACAAATTGGTTGGTGTATTTTAGAAATGAAAGGTTCGTCCACAGTGAGGCCTCAAAAATGAAGAACTTTTAACGAGAAGCTTCTGGAATGTAAACCGGCAGTGAGATTTTAGCTAGCGATGTTTAAAAATATCGGCGCCGACGAATTCTATTCGATGCCGGCGAAAAATTTCAGATCGCGGTTTGGGGGCGGCAGAGCGCAAAATCTTTCTCTGCGTGGTAACGCGAGTACTTCTGAACGAATTTCGATGCGACCGGTGCCCGAAAACCTTTTGTAGACGTTGTTACTTTTCAAATGGTGGCGATATTTGTCGTTTTTCGTCAAATATCGTCATATACTAACTTAAAGACCGTTAAAAACTGTATCCGAAAATCCGATGGACTTTTCAAAATTATCAATTGTTTACCCGTGAACGACAGATTAGAGCGAAAATTGTGGTGGAAAAACTTTGGACATCTGTGGCGCCCTTATTAACCGATCGATCTTCAATTTTTAAAATGCATCGAAAGCATCCTTCGTATTTCAACATCAAATGCGTAAAACTGAATTTAAGTTTCAAAATTATTTTTTTAAATTTTCAAGAACAAAATTAAATTCTTAACATTGTAAATTAACGACGGAAATCAACGCGTCAACGGTTTTTTACAATTATAACCAGAAGACTTACTATAAAGTTCTTCTGTTATCCGAACAATTGGCAAAACTGGAAATAGTTTTTGGAAAATTGCAAGAATTTGTAATATTTTGGCGATGAAAAGGTTCACAGCTGAAGGAAAATTTCAAATATCTAATGTGTAATTCCTTGGAAATCGACAAGCATGCTTTTAAAAAATTCATCCATAACAGAACAGGCGTTAAAAATTTTGAACATATCTTCAAATTTCAAATATTTTATTCAATTAATCGATTGGATGGGCGAATTAAAAGTGAAATGTAGAATAACATTTTTTTCAAGGTCTTTGCTTGTCTTCAAAATTCATATTTGGATGTTCCTAAAAATACTCCAAGAATTTGCGGCACCACAAAAAAAATAAAAAATATTTAATTATAATTTTTATTTAAAAAAACCTCGTAATTTCTCTCAATATTACTAAAAGCAAGGAACGAATTATGGTTTCTAATACAATTTTAAATGGTTTCTAATTTATTCACTTTACGGAAAAATTAATTTTTAATCCTAAATTTGAATGGGGAAAGTTGTGCAATGTCCACATCATCCAGTTTTAACATGGAACATGTTTTTACGGTCGTTACCTCGCAAAAATCGACACCAAAAACAGACACCAAAATTCGACACGAAAAATCGGCACCACATGTATAATTCAAATTTATAGTTTACTAACTGGCACAGTCGGCCTACCGGCCGCCTTTAGCCATCTAGACCGTGTCGGATGTGGTTGTTCGGCCTTCGGCCTCACTCAAGGGTATCGCAGGCATACGTGTAGACCGTGGTTGTTCGGCCTTCGGTTTCACTCCAAGGTTCTAAAGTAGCCTATATTTTTCGTAGCGTTGTAAATAACTTCTACACCAAATTTGGTTAAGATTGGTCAAATAGAAACGTAAAGCACGTGCACGCGTATTTGCATTGTCGATTGGTTGATAGTTTGACGGATTGACAGCATTCATTATTGTTTTATTGTTTTAGGCTTCTATACAAAGTATCACAAGAAGCCTTATTTTAAGTTGATTTTGAGTAGCCTGCCTTCCTTTAAGGAATCTCGATAATCCATTCATGCGCGTCCCCGTGGGACGCGCATGAATGGATTATCGAGATTCCTTAAAGGAAGGCAGGCTACTCAAAATCAACTTACCTTTCCTTTGCGAATTTTTGCACTATTTCAATACAAAAGCATGCGCAGGAACCTACATAATAACTGTGCCAAATTTGGTTACGATCGGTCAAACGGTTTAGGAGTCTATAGGGAACATACATACATACACACATACATCCATTTTTATATATATTTTTTAAGTAGCAACCGCTTTTTTTGGATGTATTTTGAGGAGTTCATAATCCTGCTTACAACCACTAAAATTTTTAATACAATTGCAGTTACTTTAAGAGCAACAATCGAATCAAGCATGCGAAGAATAGGGGGGGGGGCTTAATTAAAAAAGCGAAATTTGTAATGGTTAAAATTTGATAATAAATATATTAATATAATTACTTTAATATTTATTATAATTTATATTATTATATTAAGAGGATGGCCGCTACGATTTATGCCGGTAGGTGGCGGCGACACGTTAGAAACCAGATCATAAGGCTTCTTGCTATACTTTGTATAGAAGCCTAAAACAACCAATTTTTGTGGATCAAATAAAACGCATGATATACCATTTTTCCATCAAATTCTTCGGTTTTCAAGTTTTTTAACAAAATTGTCGGGTATTTTGGAAACCCAGAAAATTAGATTTCTACTTCTCCGTATTATTTTACACATAACTATCGAGTTTAATCCTTAGATGAGTTAATTTTCCAAAAAAAAAAAAATCTATTTCACAAGAAATTTAATATTAAAAATTTTATTATTTAAGGATTCTAGTCACAGCATAAACAATATCAAAGAAAATTACAATAACGAAGCAGCTAGAGATAATGTAACCAATAGGAGTGCGCTTATGATCGAATTGAGCGAAAATTTAACGAACAGTTTGAAAAAGGGCAGTTCGAAGGACAATTTATTGCGGAACGTCGAGAACTTGACGAAATCGCGGGACGATCTTCCGAGGTCACCATCCGAAGGTAAGAAATTTTTTTTCGCGCAGACTTCCTCAAATTTTAATTCAACCATTTTCAGATACGAAATTCGATTTGGAGAGCTTTTGTTCGAACTCTAAAGAGAGAGTACCGGAATTTGTATTGAAAGTTGTTCCGCTCATCGAGAAGGGAATAAATTTGGATATGTTGTATAGGCGTAACGGAAGTAACGACAAATTAGAGAAAATTAGGAAGAAGGTGATGAAGCCGAAAAGTAATCTGAATTCGTTGGAAAAGTACAACGTTCACGATCTGGCTTGGGCGCTGAAAAGTTTCTTCCTAGAACTGAAAACTCCGATCATTCCTAAACAAGTTTTTGATAATTTAATCTTTACGACTGGTAAGTAGCCGCCCACCATGCGGCGTTTTGTCGAACTAAACATTTTTTGTTTTGTTTTTTCTAGAAGAACGAATCGAAATCACCAAACTGAGAAATACCAAACGAGAATATACCAGCTCCAACATTCCATTTAGAGAGACTTTAGATTTTTTGTTAAAGCATTTAGTGAAAGTAAGTCAGCACGAAGAATATAACAAAATGTCGAAACATAACCTTGCCACAGAATGGGCCCCAATATTGTGCAATTCCTTCATCCAAAATCGCGAATTTAGTCCAGGCAGTTGCATTCAGGTGATTGAAACTCTGTTGCAAATTTATGACACCAAAACCATCAGGAACATGCCCACAGAAAAAGATCTGAAGCACAACATGGACATCTACAATGCAAATTATCAAAGTTTGGAAAGTAGACTGGCGGCGAGTGGTAGTCCAGAAAAAGACAACCTATTAAGTCCATCACATTTATTGGGACGAAGTCCCGATAAACACACAGTTCAAGTGCTCCCCAACAAGTTCGAAAGGAGAGGATTTATACCAAAAAACGACTCGTCTTTATATCGCGTTAGTAGGTTTTTCAACAACACCCTCTCTATGTACGACAACGTACCCAGTGTAGATGGCGTTAAAAATGAAGCGACCATTTTGGATGGAGGAAAAGTGGAAGATAGAACAAAATTGTGAAATTAGGACCATAGTTGTAATTTAAACAAATTTTATAAGTTAAATTTTGTATTTTATATGCCTGTTAAATATTCTCAGTAAAAATAATAATAATAATATTAAATAGTTACGATTTTCCAGTTATAAGACTTGAGTAAATTTCCCCGCTTTATTAATTTTACTGTTTTTTTTTTGTAAAATATTGTATTGAATGTTCTCAATTTAAATAAACGTTTCGTTTTTTAACCTCCGAATTTTACCAACATCAGAAGTGGGATGATCAATAAAAAACATTCGACAAATAAAATTAAAATTTTATCAAATACATATAAATACATTTAAAAATGACAATAAATATAAAATTTTTCTAAAAATAATCAAAATAAACATGCGCGTACAAACCTCGATTTTTAGGAGCCTTGAAGGAGCGTTTTAAGTTGTTGACTTGCGGAGTTGCTGTCGTTCAACACTGTCGCAATGTTCGTTTGCATATCGCTGTCGTGATTTTTAACTTCTCTCAAAATCGTCATCACCTTTAAAAAATCGAAGAATCTGATTAAATAAAATCGACAAATCTTACAACAAATTAAAAAAGATAATTTTTCGCATTTTCGAGATGTGAAGTGCTTTCCGTTATTTTTTATTTCAAAATTCGTTAACGAAAATGCGAAAAATCAGTCTTAAAGTGCCATAATCCCTCGTGCGATTGTTGCACTCGGCTGCGCCTCGTGTAAATAAACTTCACATTCGGGATTAAAAGTGACGCTTCAGTCCCTAGATGTATAACATAGTATTATTATATGGTTCATTGGTTTCTCAATAGCTCTCGACTAGATTTACTCCCCACCTTTTCAATACTAATTAAAAAGTTTTAAATTAAAACTTATGGTGGGTTCATGCAAAATATTTAACGTAATTTAATTTAAAAAATTTCAATGTACGTAACCTCCTATAGGCTTTCATGCTACATGTTCTCTAATTTAAATGTACATCTGGCAACCCTGAGACACCCGATGACTGAGACCCTCTTAAAAAACCCCAAATTCGGAAGACCCAGGGGCGCGCCTGTACAGTGATCCGCCACTGAATGACCAGTCAACCAACCGAACGCAGGGGAAATAAGATGATAAAACAGTTTTTCTACATCACGATTTCTACTTCATTTGTAACTGATAGGAATGAAAATGGTATCGATCAATCAAAAGAGAATTTTTTCCGTGACTGTAAATGTTCATTTTGATATTTTTATTCTTTTTGATCTAAAAAATATAAAACTGACCGTGACACTCACTGACTTACCATTTACGGCCAGTGGCGGATACAGAAAAAACTCAAGGGGGGGGGGCGCTAAAGATATCTTGAGCTACCTTTACTTTTATCGTAATAAAAAAATAATCAAGTCACATGCAAAGTTTAAGAAAGTTTTATTTAAACTGATTATACACATTATACGTGATTATACATGATTATACACGTCAGAGTCGACTGACGAAAGAAACGAACGAATAGCGTGCGGGCTGGCGGCCCCGCAAGGGGGGGGCGCGCGCCCCCCATATGTATCCGCCACTGTTTACGGCGCATATCTACGGGGGTCGTGGAGAGTTGAAATTTTGCATACCCGTGTGGTTTTACGAGGATTGAACGGGAAAATTGTCCGTTTTTGAATGGGACGTTACGGAGGGGATGAAGTGGCGGTTCGAAGTGGTCGCAAAATTTGAGAATTCATTTTCGAGAGTTGAAATTTTGCAGGCGGTCGAGGGGGCGAAACAATTTTTTTTTTTCGAATTTTTTTCCGAGCGCTTGGCAAAACGGCTCCGAGCGGTTTTTCGTATTTTTGTATCTACTTCCGGGGTTTTCGTCCAATCGACCTCATATTTCCGAGAGGGGTGGGGGCGGCGAAACCGGACAATCGGTAGGCACAAATTTTCGAAATTTTGTTCCGTTGTAGAGGGGGGGGGGGGGCGCGTTTTTCTTTTTTTTCGCCCACCTCCCTTATTTTCAGATTAAAGTTTCGATTTTTGGATCTCATTTGGTTCCGCTCGAATTTAGATTTACATTTCTGCAAAAAATATACGTAGGTCGTAGATCGTTTACGGTTGCTAAGCGAGCAAACGATTTTAATTATATTTCTTTCGCCGTTTGCGCTACGCCGTATCGCGAAAAAAATACACGGTCGTCGAGCCGACCGTATGCCGACAAAATTTGTAGATACATTTTTTCTCGAAAAATGGACCGGTTTCGAGTAATCGTGATATACAAATTAAAAAACGGCAAATTTTAAAAATTCATTAATATTACATTTTGACGTCTCACATAATTTCGGTAAAATCAATTGGTCCGTGCTAACGAAATTTTGATGGAACAAAAATGTGGAGACCGCAGGCCGACTCGTGTTCCTAAAAGCAAGTGGGAGGCCGTAGGCCGATGCGTATCCATAAAGGCAAGAGGGAAGCCCGACCCGTATACTTATAGTAGGGATGAGATTTTAGGTCGTATAAATGTTATACCAGAGAGCGTTAAAGGGTTAATTGATACACGGCCCCGTTCGAAAGTTATGCTGTATGAAAAAGAATTAAATGTTAGTTTTTACATACTAATATTCCAGCCAATTTCAATTAACCCTTTAACGCTCTCTGGTATAACATTTATACGACCTAAAAATCTCATCTCTACTTATAAGTAAGTTGGAGGCCGAAGGCCGACACGTATTCTTAAAAACCAGTGGGAGGCCGAAGGCCGACCCGTATTCTGACAAGCAAATGGGAGGCCGAAGGCCGACTCGTGTTCGTTTCACCGTTGTCGAGAAGCTAAAGCCGGACCAAACAAACCAAAGTCCTGCATGTACGCCGACAACTTTGAAGTGATTTTTTCTTGGTCGAGGAAGAATAATTTCCCAACAAGTTTTGCATCAAAAATTATTAAAATTGCTCGCGACATCCATTTCAACGTTAAAATTTTATATAAAAAAAGATTTGCGATTCGGTTTTGCAGGTAACCCCTTGGAAATTATTTTTGAAAATTACTTTTTCATTTTATAGCCGTATGGTGCGAGATACGAAAAATAGCTGTAAATGCAATTTCGTGCATCCCCGAAATCTGCCTCGTTACCGGTAAAAAATTAAAAATCCTCCCGTAAATAAGGACCCTGTGGCCGTTTGAAAGATTCTCAAAATTTCCACCTTAATGCCGATAAGCCGGCATATTGCAGAAATGTAAATTTTGAAAAATTTCGATTACAAACCTCGACCTTTTGTGGTGGAGATTAAAATATCGATTTTTGGGTCGCATCGCGACGGCCTCAAATTTGGATTCGCGTTTCCGCAAAGCAATACGTAGGTCGTAGATCGTATTCGACCAGTAAGTAAGTAAGTTGTTGCTTTTATTTTTTAAAGTCCGCAAGGTCAAATGATCTCATTGCGTAATCGTGTACAGATTTGTTAGGTGACCCCGATTAGGTCATTGGAGGACGCTTACGTGTCCTTCCGACGGTTATCCCAGATCTGGGAGAACTTGAAATGTGCGATATCTTATTGCCCTTGCGCAGTTATTAAATGCGTTTCCATTTTGACCTTGAAATCTTTTTCGAGGGCGCAGTTACGGGCTTTAAAGCGAATTTTACCAAATTTCCCAAATTAAAGTTCTCGATAGACACCGTCGTTGGCTTTAAATTGTTCCAAGACACGTGACCTTGAAAATTATTTTTAAGGCCGAAAGTTGTCGCCAAATCGAATTTTGAATTTGTACCGCGGATATGCAATGGGATGTCGGATCCGCAATATTCGAAAGTAAATCGGAGGCCGAAGGCCGACCCGTAACAAGAATAACAAGTGGGAGGCCGAAGGCCGACCCGTATTATTAAAAGTAATCCGAAGGCCGATTCGGGTTCGCTTCACCATTGAAATGCCAAATCCGGACCAAAGAAATCCGAGATGTCACATGCAAAGCAACACTCGACCATGGAATCCTTAAAAGTTCCAAAAACCGGTCGGTATAAGCCCATAAACAATCGGGAGGCCGATAGGCCGACAGCGCGGCCACAGGCCGCGCGCCTCGCAGAACTAGCCACGAAAATCGTATTATTATAATATGGTTCATTGGTTTCTCAATAGCTCTCGACTAGATCTACTTCCTACCTTTTTAAGAATTAGAAAGTTTTACTTACGATGGGTTCATGCAAAATATTTAACGCCCAACCGAATGCATGGGAAATAAGCTGATAAAACAGTTTTTTTACACGATTCCTCATTGTAACAGATGAGAATGAAAATGGTATCAATCAAAGGAGAATTTTTTCCACGTCTGTGGATGTCCAGTACAGTAGAACCTCGATTATCCGGGCCAGCCGGGACCGAGCCTTCGCCGGATAAACGAAAACACGGATAATCCAAAGACCTCATTTTTATTTTTTTAATAATTTATTCAAACCAATACATGTGTAAACATTGCGTTTACACTTTTCATTAGCACCGGTACGCTGCATTTTGTGCGTCTGTTTACGTTTAACCAGTTTAACTAACAAGTCGGTCGGTAGTTGGCGAAAGTAATAAGTAAACACATAAACGGGGGATTTCCCGAGCCGAACTTGGGTATTTCCCGAGACGAACGCCTGCGCGTTGCATTCAGCGTTCATGCGCCAACCTCTGGCCGTCAGCCACGGATAATCCGCGCACGGATGAAATTTTAAAATACCACACGGAAAATCCGCCGCTCGGATAATGCGCGCACGGATAATCGGGGTTCTACTGTACTTGATATTTTTAATTTTTTTGATTGTTAAACATTCAAATGTAAAACAAGCATTTTAAAAAATCAAGTAGCCACTGGTTATTTTGTGAAATTAATAGCAATAATTGCCTATCAGTTTTACTTTAACATAACATAACCTATAATAGGAAGTAGGAATCAAAACAAAAAATTGATTCACCATAAATATAAAGGGTCATTCACATCCACGTAACGTACGTTCCGGACATACAATACGTAACATAAGGAAAGTTGAAATGCATTGTTTCAAATGGCACCATTCACATTCGAAAAAACATGGGAGACGTAACGTAACAAAAAGTTCGTTCAACTGCAACTTGTTCTATTTCTCTATTTTATATTCTATTTTCTATTTCTATATAGAAGCTCATTCTAAATCGCCTCGAGAAAAACATCGAAAACAGCGGCGGTCTATCCGACAACCAATACGGATTCAGGAGGGGAAGATCAACCGTGGACGCCCTAAAGAGGATCATGGAGATCGCGGTGGAGGCAAACACGGGAACTTGGCGCACCAGAAGGCTCTGTCTACTCGTTACCCTCGACGTTCGGAATGCATTCAACAACGCGGGGTGGAAGCACATCCTTGGGGCACTGAGGAACCTGGCGACGATCGACAATGACATATTCAACCTAGTGGTCAGTTACCTAGAGGAGAGACGCCTGATAATAGGCGACGGAGAACAGGACGAAATCGAGGTCACCAGCGGAGTCCCTCAGGGCTCGGTGCTTGGACCGACGCTATGGAATCTAATGTACGACAGGGTGCTACGTCTGCAGCTCCCACAAGGTTGCACCACTGTGGGTTTCGCGGACGATCTCAACGTGGTAATCGTGGGCAAGGACGTGGCGGAGATCGAGAGATCCGCGACGCAGGCCCTGGAAAAAATTTCCGCCTGGGTACGCGAAAGAGGACTCACCCTAGTCCCAGAAAAGTCGGAGGGAGTACTACTAAGCGGAAGAAGGAAAGTGCCCGCGGTTTTCATTCGACTAAACGGAGTTCCAATCCCATGCAAGGATTCGGTAACCGTCCTCGGGGTAAAGATAGACAAAAATCTAAACTTCGCAGAGCACATCAGGGAAGCGGCAGCAAAGGCAGGAGCGGTCACGACGTCGCTTGCCCGCCTATTGCCCAACATGGGTGGCCCAAAACAGGACAAAAGAAGAACCCTCGGATTGGTGACGCAATCAATCATATTATATGCGGCACCGATATGGCACGAAGCACTCCGAGTAAACAGGAACGCACAGAGATTGCTAAGCGTCCAGCGAAGAATGGCGCTACGAGTTTCCAGCGCCTATAGGACGGTCTCGCTCGACGCGGCCCTCGTCTTGGCGTCGATGCCCCCAATCGACCTTCTCGCCTTAGCAAGAGGCAGAACATACGAAGGAGCAGAGGATGCCGGGAAGGAGATGGCCGAGATTTGGCAGGCCAGATGGGAGATGGCAACTTGCGGCTTGTGGACCCGACGACTAATCCCCAACATCAAAAGATGGATCGAAAGACGGCACGGACAAGTAAGCTTCCACCTCACACAAATGCTGTCAGGGCACGGCTGCTTTGCCCACTACCTACACAGATTCGGAAAGTTGGCAAGCCCCCGTTGCATGTATTGCGAGGAAATCGACACCGCGGAACACTCCCTTTTCCACTGTTGGAGATGGGAACGCGAGAGGACAATGGTCTCCCTAGCACTGGGGTACACGATGACTCCCGAGGACCTAATCGAAGCAATGCTTGTCGACGAGACACAGTGGCAGCGGATAACTACCCTCGTCACCACCATATTAAGATGTAAGGAGGCAATTGAAGTTAATTTATTTATAAAAATAAAAAACATTTTGAGGTTGTTGCCAACCTCATCAGAAAATGGACCCTGCAAATTGGCGGGGAGTTCATGTTTTCATCACAATTATAAAATCATTCTTAGAGATTTTTATCAAGTTCTGGTCGTTTTTATGAATTTTTATCGGGTTTCAAACCGCATGTCATTTGGTATATTGTTACATACATATAATCTGCCTATTTTTGATATGTTGTTTTCTGATTTGTTTTATGTTTCAGGTTTCCATACTGGATTGCGTGGGCGTTTTTATTTCATCAATGTTGGTAAGTATTGGTTTTCATATCTTGATTTTAGAGTCTATTTTTCATTTTCGATCGTTATTTGGCTTTTTGGATACACTCAAACCTTATTTCTTATCAGGGTTATTAGTTTTTTAAAGCCCTGTCACACTATAAAATTTTGTATAAAATTGTTTTATAAAAATTTGTATACAAATTTTTATAAAACAATTTTATACAAATTTTTTAAGCCCTGTCACACTATAAAATATTTGGTGCAAAGTTTTTATAAAAACAAGATCAAGGTAAGTTGTGTTTATCGTTTGTTGTGTTTATCGTTTGTTGTATTATTTGACATGCAATGGAAAGATTATTAACAAATCGCTTATTATTGGCCTGCATAACAAGTTTGGTAGGATATGCGGTTATTAAAAAGCGAAAAAAGAATAATAAACGTAGATGGTGGGTTAGGCCCTGGTTTTATAAAATAAGTCTTATAAATAAGTTTTATAAAAATTTGTATACAAACGATGTGACGTCTTGTCTCACTATAAAATATTTGATGCAAAGTTTTTATAAAAACAAGATCAGCTGTGAAAAGTAATTTTGAGTTAGGTTTATCGTTTGTATTATTTGATATACTACAATGGAAAGAAATAATCATAATTTAGTTACAAAATTTAATCAATAATCACAATTTACTAAATTTGATGCAGTTTTTAGAAAAACACGATCAGCTGTTGGCATCCATTAGTACACCGAATGTCTATTTACAAGTTGGGTGGGGGTCAACAGCCAATAGGATGCCTGCTTTTATAAAAATTATAGAAACAGTTCTAAAATCAAAAGTTTTTATAAAAACGTTTTTGTGACGTCTGAAAATACAAATACCATAAAAATATTTTGACGTTTGTCATTTTTATAAACCTACTGCGCTATCACACTATCAAAATCGTTTGCTTGCAAACTTTTATAAAAATTTGGATGAAATTTTTATAGTCAGACATGGGCTTTAGATGCTTTATAGAAGATTTGTTAATTTTAAATTTAATAATTAAGGTAATTTTAAATTGTATAATAAAATGTAGCAATAAATTAACTATTATATAAGGTAGTATAATTTTTCGAAAATTAAACATCTCGTTATTAATTTTTAAAATTTGATCAATTTAAACGTTTTTACGTTCATACGTACCTACCGAGAAACAACATTATAATGCAATGTTATATACCTACCCAATTAATACTTAAATACCTTATAAATCCGTAACTTTTGTCTAAAAATGTTTTAAAGAAAACCAAAGAAAACCAAAGGTTATGCAACCAACCTTCCTCGGCAAAACGAAAGTTTTTATAAAAACGTTTTTGTGACGTCATGAAAATAGAAGCACCATAAAATATTTTGACGTTTCGTCATTTTTATAAAACTAGTGCGCTGTCACACTATCAAAATCGTTTGTATGCAAATTTTTATAAAAATATGGATGAAAATTTTATAATGAGACACGGGCTTTAAGATTAGTTCTCATTGGTCACGGTTATTTCTCTCGTTGTCAATAGTGGTTGCTATGGATTGTGCAAGGGCCATAAGACGGGCCTTATACACTTTACACAGGATTGATCCTGTGGAGTGCTTGTTGTCACTGAGCTTCGCTCTGACACAGTTGACGCATACATGCTTAGCAAGTTCCTTTTGCACTACACAGTCACGTGAAGCGTGTTCTGTTGAGGTGCAAAAGGCGCATGTTTCATTTCCTTTGCAAAATTTGGCTGTGTGGCCAAAACGTTGGAATTTATAACATCGGACAATTCCGATGTGATTCCGCACCCGGTAGCTTTTCCAAGCCACTCTGAATTTACCCTCCTTCATTGTTGCTTCATGGACCAGGGGGTGAACCTCCAGGATCCATTTGTTGTGAGTTCTTCCTCTGGTATGTACGGGATTGGCTCTTTTGAGCCAAGAAATCCCGGCCATATTGACCACCTCGGGAAAACTCCTTTCTATTTCCGCTGTGATTTGATCCTTAGAGACGGATTTGTCCACCATCTGTATAGCAATTGATGGCCAGGTAGCTGAAGGCTCCCGGGCCATCAATTGGTTCTCCGCTAGTAGAGTGCTGCCTACTAGTTTCTTGACCGAAGGGTGGGAGGATTCCACCACAACACTTTTGTTTTTCGTCAGATAGAGCCTATCTGCTTTTATGCCAAGATCTTCCGCTCTGATGCTAGTCAGGGCGTATTTTGTGCTTTCTGCTGACTGGAATGAGCTACCCTCTCCAGGGTAGACAATTACTTTATATTTCTTGTGTGTGCTCCGGGGGTTGCTGATGGCAGCCCTCTTCATTGCTGTCAGGTAGTTCCTGGGTGGGTTGCGCTTCGTGGATTCTTCCTTAGGGGAAGAATCCGTGTCCTTGGATTCCCGAACCTTGAGGAGGTTCGGGGGGTTGGACTCTGCCAAATTTTCCTTAGGTGGGTTTTGCTTTTTGGGTTCTTCCTGAGGGGAAGAATTTGTTTCTTTGAGTTCCCGGACCTTGAGGAGGTTCGCGGTGGTGGCAGGGGCAGGAACCGCCTCTACTGTATTTACTTTGGACGGGGGAAGGGTGGCTGAGGGCTCACCCGTCCCTCGTTTGTTGTTATTGCCCTTCAGTATGAATAGTAGAAGTTTAAAGGTGCTTTCTTTCATATCTTCTAAATTTTTTAGTGTGTTTTTCCTTTCGTCGAGTTCTTCTTTGCTTAATATGATGAATTTCATTATTTTATGCGAGGCTTTCGATATGTTGAAAAATATTTCTTTCGCCCATTCTGTTATTCCCAAATGGCTTTTACTTGGTGTTTCTGTTTCTTCTATTCCATGTTCTTCTTTATTTTCTTGTATCGCTTGTAGGATTCTGGACAATGTTTCGATCAGCTCTGTGGATGTTTCCAAATTGTATTCACTTTGTGTCTTTTCAGTTTCATAATTTTTTCCTTTTGTTTCATTACTGTTTTCACTTAGCGTTTCTGTCTCTTGTTTTTCATGTTTTTCTTTTTCTTGCTTCGCCAATCTGGCACGTTTCCTTTGGTTTTTGTTTGGTTTCTTTTTTGCTTCCTTTCGAATTTTTCCTTGGTTTTCGTTGTCCGAGCTATTGTTTTCTTCATCTTCAAGTGTGGACCATTCTTTGGGCCACTCGTGGGGACTTTCTTCTTCGTCTGTCTCAGGATTGTTTCTACGTTTCTTTTCATTTTCTTCGATTTTTGCTGATGAGGCCATATTAGACGATTTCGACTTTCTCTACGGAGAGCCGAGCAACAGGTAGCCGCCGCCGCTACTCTAACGGAGGACACACAAACGGAGGACGACACACAAATGGAGAACTAACGATTCGACGCGAAACCCGGACAGGTAGAAGAGAGGCATGCGGAAGAGCACACGCCACACGCGAGTTCCATCGCATTGCCCCCTACCCGGCCGACAAACTAGGACGACACTATCAAAGGAGAAGAACGTGGTCCGATTCTAGGACACATCATCCCGGAAGCAATGCCTGACGGCGGACACCCGGGAGGACAGGTAAGGAAGAAGGTAAGTAAAAAAAAAACTGCAACTTGTACGTTATGTTTTCTATGTTTGACTAATGGAGATGCTTTCATTTTATTAGGCAACACCCCTTTTACTGTATTTTCAATTTTAAGGTTAAGTCACAAAAATTAATGCTGTCAAACTGTCAACCGATAGCCAATGCAAATACAGGTGCCCGTGCTTTTCGTTTCTATGGAAACATAGTATAAACATAGTAAACTAGTGAATGGCAAATAAAAAACTATGTTTTCTACGTTACGTATTGTATGTCCGGTACGTACGTTACGTGGATGTGAATGACCCTTAAGGGGCTTCGAAAGGTCGACTGATAAAACCCTCAATTTATACATAAACATTTTAAAAATCTATATACTATATAAAAATGGATGTATGTGTGTATGTATGTAAGTTCCCTATAGACTCCTAGACCGTTTGACCGATCGGAACCAAATTTGGCACAGTTATTATGTAGGTCCCTGCGCATGTTTTTGTATTGAAATAGTGCAAAAATTCGCACAGGAATGGAAAGTTGATTTTGAGTAGCCTGCCTTCCTTTAAGGAATCTCGATAATCCATTCATGCGCGTCCCATAGGGACGCGCATGAATGGATTATCGAGATTCCTTAAAGGAAGGCAGGCTACTCAAAATCAACTTAAAAAACAATAATGAATGCTGTCAAACTGTCAACCGATCGATAATGCAAATACGCGTGCACGTGCTTTACGTTTCTATTTGACCAATCTTAACCAAATTTGGTGTAGTTAAATATAAAAAAATAATATCGAAAAGACTCCATAAGATAATGTGGAAAAAATATAATATATTATTACATTGCAGTTAATAGAAAATATCTTACTTGAGGTGAATATTGTTCTACAGCTTCCAGTAACGAATCCGGATATCCAGGCGAATAATATCGGACGATTTCCTCCGGGAAACAAGCATTAATAATGGTGATGTACTCCATCAGCGTTGATCCCGGTTCAGCTTCAATTTCTTGCACCTTTTTCAAACCGCCCGTGGTGACAAACAAGCGACGAGCTTTCGGATCGTTCGGTAAAACCTGAAAACAAAACATAATAATTATTAAATCGCCCATCCTTTGTCGCACCCTGTACTACGCGACTGTAAATTTTGACAGTTTTGACGTTTAAAATTTGTCAACATAACTAAGCAAGCGATGAAGGTTAAGAAATCATTGCTCGGTTTAAAAAACCAATTTAATTAATTAAAACTGAATCTTTGCACCATTCAGTCATGACTGACAACATCACCATGGAGCAAAGAAAGCGGTCGCCAAACTTTTCCGAGGCCGAACGCGAGTTACTTCTAACTATTTTGTTGGACTACTTGCACGTACTGGAAAATAAAAAGACAAACGGCGTATGGTTAAACGAAAAACGGTCGTGTTGGAGAAAAATCACTCAAGAATTTAATAGAATAAGTGCAAACGGTGACAGAACCGATTTACAGTTAAGAAACTTCTACGACAATCTCAAAAAGGCTGCAAGACGAGGCGTTCCAAGTATTAAGGTAAATATAAACTAAACGAGTGCAAAGTATAATTTTGTGGGTTCATTTTAGTGGTCGAAGGCTGGAGAAAAGTTTGCCAGGTACATCATATCGACGACAAGAGTGTCCTGCATATCGCAAGAGAAAAACGTTTCCAGTTCGGACTTCTCAGATTTACATGGTAATATGAGACACAATTTGTTCTGCGGTTGCTAAAAATCGTTAAATTTCAGTTAGTTACTATGAGAAAGATTCAAAGTCGATGTCGATTTTGGAGAATATGCAAGTCGATGTTACCAATTCTCAGCTCAACGTTACAAATGAGAACTTGGGACAAATATTAAAACAGGAAAGAGTGGGCGAAGACGACGTAACGTGTTCGGACGCCACTGCCACCTTCGACGACTGCAACATTTCGATATTTTCGAAAGACGAATTGCAAGAACACCAAGACGACAACGATTTCGACTGCTTCATAAAAAATAATAAAAAGAAGTTGCTCGAAGTTGCGCTAGAGAAGGCGCAAGTGGAATTACAAATTAAGAAAGTCGAGTTGCAAATTAAGTCGCAAGAATTAGAAATACTAAAGAAGGAGATGGAGTTGAAGGTGAAGCAAATCGAAGTGCAGGTTAAAATGATGGAAAATATGGAGTCATAATTTTAGGTTGTTCGATTTCTTTGCAATAAAGAAATAAAACCATGTGGTTAAACTGTTGAGTACAAAATGTTGCAATAATGTAATTTTTGCAATTTTTAGATAAATATTTTTTTTTTGAATTAATATCGACTTATTTTATTTAAAATCCTTTTGTTATTTAATGCTATCCGTAAAACCAAAGGGTTTTGAAAAATCGGGGCAATTAATATTACGAAAGATATTTGAGAAAATTTATTATTTCAGGACAACGTTCATGGGCGTCCATAGAGTGGGTCAATGAGAGTCGTTGTCTCTGACATTAGAAATTGCTATAAATTTATAAATAATGTTTTTATGATTTTAATTTATTTTATGTACACATAATATTTATGTTGATATTTCCCCTGTACCAGGACAGATCCAAACAATTGTACAGATTAAAACTAAGAATCTTCTAGATCGATAATAATACTTGTTCATTTTCAAGAAGGTTAAGTTTTTTGGCAAGGTTGATCTGTCTGGGTTTTGTATGCGTGCTCTTACGACCGGATCTTTTCTATATTATTTATTTTTTTTATATTTTTATATTTTGATCTTTTATGTATAGTAAACTGCAAATGATAATTATTTACTTGTTGACTTTAAATTGAATTATACAAAAAATTAACTATTATTTGTGTTTTATTTTTTTTTATTTACATTATGAATTTCGTTCCTTTATTCTGACTCATCAGCTGCATTCGTGTTTATTTATTTGCACAAGAAATTTTCACTTTTTTAGTACCTACCCCCTCAATTTCGTTTTTTAAATATTTCCAAAATTTGTAGCGGGGGCTGGCGAAATACTAAAACATCCCCATTTTAAATTTTAGATCCAGAATTAACCTCTTATTTTCGTTTGCATCCGTTTAGTTTTGACGTGAAAATTAAAATAAAAGAGGTGCAAACGATTTAAAATTTTGAACTGATCCTTTCAAGAAAAAACTCGATTCCTCGCTGAACTAAATATTTTTCGCCAAATTTGGCTCATTTTGAATTCTCTGGGACATCAGGTCACTGTCACATAACGCGATTCTTCTATCAAAAGCGTCTCCGCCAAGTTGCTGGTGAATTAGAATTTATAATGCAAAATTCTGTAGTGCTTATTAATTTTGTTGCACAATTTTCGTACTAACTTTATCACATATTGGTGATCTATATTTGTTTCCGGGTGTCTTTCATTCTTTCATTCAGCGGTTGTACAAGCACAACGATTAATTGCATTTTCAACAATGCACGATCATTTTCAAGTGTTAAAACTCAAATACCTAATTGATTTGAAATGAATTGTTTTATTATCTTAGGTGATGGTGGAGTGCACTACTTGAGAGATTTTCGCAAAACAAATTTTGTTTTCGAAAAGATGGATTTTATTTAATAGATAGTTATTTTACTACACCTTTTCCAGTTTTATTTCAGAAACGGTCACATGCATTTGAGAAAGCGATAAATGAAATTCAGATTTGTCAATTGTATTTGAGAAAGCATCAATTGTAATTCAGGGCGACTCTACCACTAACTCAGCCACTCGAAAAAAATTTTCGAGTGCTACACACTAAAGAACAGGCTTATATCTGTCTATTAAAACAATAAAAAATGTGAACATGGTCAAAACAACCCCAATATCGACTTTTGAAAAGTACGGGAAAGTCGCATCGAGTATGCGGTAGACCCCGGCCGATGTGCATCGTTCGCCCGTGGTCCCTTGAAAATGCGTAAAATTTTTTCGCTCCGATTTGAATTTTTCTTTGAAATTCTGATAGATGGGGGTGTGATTAGTGGATATTAGTAATAAATATAATCAAAAACAAGGTGGAACTCGCTTTAGCGGCAGTTCTTAGGCTTCTATACAGCTACCTTTCTGGTGTGGAACGATTTGAAACGCTCTGTATGATTTTAAATTATGCGGACGGACAGACAGACGGACGGACAGACACGGAGCCAGATCATAAGGCTTCTTGCTATACTTTGTATAGAAGCCTAAAAGTACACAGCAGTATCAACAGATCAACTTATCAACAGATCAACGTATTTAAATTTCCTATATAGCTGAAAAATTATGAAAATAAAATATAACTTATATTTGGTGTGCATTGAAAATAGATAATCTGCACTAAATATATTTTTGCGGTTGGTATTTATAATTTACTATATAATCAATAATAAGCAAACTTTTCCATTCCATCCGGAACTTTACTTCTCTGTAATGTACGATCCATTTCTTAAGGTCGATCAATCCTAATCTTTCTCTTTTATTTACAACTTAACTTCACCAATCACATCAAGCCACTGCTGTGGTTACAATAAAACCGGATCAACGTATCAACAGATCAACGTATCAACGGATCAACGTATCAACGTATCAACGTATCATCGTATCAACGTATCATCGTATCAACGTATCAACGTATCATCGTATCAACGTATCAACGTATTTAAATTTCCTATATAGGTGAAAAATTATGTAAATAAAATATAACTTATATTTGGTCTGCATTGAAAAAAAAGTTGTTATTTTTGGTCGCCATATTATTATAAGGTAATATCAGATAATCTGCACTAATTAAATTTTTGCGGTCACAATCACAATTTCGAAGGTTCTGATTAGATTTGAATTATGCGGACAGACAGACGGACAGACGCGGAGCCAGATCATAAGGGTTCTTGCTATACTTTGTATAGAAGCCTAACAAGTAGTTTATATAGGGAGACCTCTTTGAAAATATCTTTAACTTAGTAAATTTCTTTCGAACATTTGCGTATTTGTAAATTGCATTAGCGAATCGAAACAATGGATTAACAGATTAACGCAATACTATATAGACGAAGTATTTACAATATAACAACGTATCAGTTGATCAACGTTATGATTGGCTCTGAAACATGCGGACGGACACGAAGCCAGACCATAAGGCTTCTTTCTATACCTTGTATAGAAGCCTAAATAAGGCTTCTTGTTATATCGTACTTTGTATAGAAGCCTAAAAGTAGCGCACTGGCTACCCAGTTCTTAGACCTCTATACACACAGAGTATTTCCAACACGATTTGAAACGCTCTGTATGATTTTGAATTATGCGGACAGACGGACGGACAGACAGACAGACACGGAGCTAGATCATAAGGCTTCTTTTTATACTTTGTATAGAAGCCTAAAATAAAGCTCATTAAATTGTGTATAAGAAAGGTTCAATAAATTTTTTTTATATCTTTATTAGTTTCTCTGTAATACACAGTTGAACATATAAACAAGTAGTTTATATAGGGAGACCTCTTCGAAAATATCTTTAACTTAGTAAATTTCTTTCGAACATTTGCGTATTTATAAATTGCATTAGTGAATCGAAGCAACGGATTAACAGATTAACGCAATACTATATAGACGAAGTATTTAAAATATAACAACGTATCAGTTGATCAACGTTATGATTGGCTCTGAAACATGCGGACGGACACGAAGCCAGACCATAAGGCTTCTTTCTATACCTTGTATAGAAGCCTAAATAAGGCTTCTTGTTATATCGTACTTTGTATAGAAGCCTAAAAGTAGCGCACTGGCTACCCAGTTCTTAGACCTCTATGCACACAGAGTATTTCCAACACGATTTGAAACGCTCTGTATGATTTTGAATTATGAGGACGGACGGACGGACAGACGGACGGACAGACACGGAGCCAGATCATAAGGCTTCTTGTTATACTTTGAATAGAAGCCTAAAAGTAACTAGAATTTTTGTTGGTAAAACCGTGTAAAACTAGCTTTAACTGATTTCGCGGAAAAAAGTCAACCTTAAATACATACCAAAAACAAATGTCAATAATAATTATAACCTACAATATTGACACATAAAAATATTACTTATCAGTCTGTTACCTATGTTGACAGCCCAATATTGCTCTGTTAACTTATCAGACGACTTGACAGACTGGTAACTGCTAACAGTCATTGGTGAATACAAATATATCACATTAACAGACTGTTATTGACTTGACTCTCTGTTAGCAACTTAACAGAGCTTGGTGAATACGGCTGTAAATGTCACTGATTACATTTTTGCTTGGAAAAACAAAAACACGTCTGGAATAGTCGACTGTTTACTCGCGACACCGGCAGGCCGCTTATGTTAAATTAATAATTATTATCTATATATATATAAAATTCAATGTATGTATGCATGTATGTGTGTTTTCTATACAATTCTACACAGTTTGACCAATCTCTACCAAATTTGGTGTAGAAGCTATTTACAATGCTACGAAAAACATAGGCTACTTTAGAATCTTGCCGCGAACTTTGGTCAAGCGCTGTATTAGCTTGACCAACGTTAGTGCGGATCAACGGATCAACGTTTCAACGGATCAACGTATTAACGAACGATATCTATATATATAAAATTCAATGTATGTATGTATGTAAGAAGAACAGGAATTGGCAATATCGCTGCGTGCTTTCGAAAATTCCTTATTAGAAGACGAAGGGGAGGAGGAAAAGGAAGAACACAAAGAACAAGTGTTGTTGGCAAAAATAAAATAAAGTAAAATTAGAAATTATTGTGGTTTTTGTGAATACTTAACAGTTTTGTTAAAGTTTTTTTTATTAAACCTTGATTTGTATTTTTTATTACTTTATTTATTTAATCCTTTTTTAATACGTTTGGTATTTGCAATGACCAAATAAGTCGCAAGGTCATTATGCGGATTGGATCTAAAAAATAGATGTAGGCAAATATTGAAATTTGGGCAGGACAACGTCTGCCGGGTCAGCTAGTTAATAATATTAAAATTAATTATTAATAATGAAATTATCATCTTAAACCTAGTAAAACACTTAAATATTAGTGGGATATTCTAATGTTTGAATATGCCGTAGTTGGTAATTTGTTCGAGAGAAATTCGTCCAACTCAGCATTTGTACGACTGAACATTTAATCGACAGGGCATTTTCAAACAAATTTCTGTCGCACATAACGCTGTCGAACAAATTACCTAGAATCGAGTATTCGAATACTCGATTTTCCAGCCCTCGTAGATATAACACTACCATAACACACCAGCTACAAGATTTTTTTTTAATTAATTTGATTTTGATTAAAAAATATTAGTTTTTTGATATCTATGATATCAAAACCCTAAAATAGCATCGTCCGAACCAAGTAACGTGATACAACATGCTTCGAAAATATTATTTTTAAAGCATGGTATATAAGTTACGTTTGTAATATAGATTGTACCATAATTGCTGACTTTCGATGTGATAAATACTGAAGAAAGATATGATTTCGCGCTATGCTGAAGAAAAATTGGTCACAAAGTTGCTAATGATTGTAATTTTACATACAATTTCTTAACGGTGTGGATATATTGTTCAAAAGATAAAAATACAAATAACGGATAAGCAGATAATGCAATAAATGGATAAACAGATTAACGGATCAACAGATCAACAGATCAGCGGATCAATGTATCAACGTATCAATATATCAACGTATCAATGTATCAACGTATCAATGTATCAACGTATCAATGTATCAACTTATCAATGTATCAACGTATCAACGTATCAACGTATCAATGTATCAACGTATCAATGTATCAACGTATCAAAGGATCAACAATTTACTATATAGGTTACACTTTGTATTTAAAATTTAGGTAATACTTTTGAAAAGGAATCGATATAGCAAGTACCACTAATTTATAAACATGAACAACTCAAGCAATTATTCTAGCATCGACTTTTCCGATTCCGATTTTGATTCTGATGAAATCAATACAAAACATCATCTAACCTGTAATAATAATAAATTGCATTAGCGAATCGAATCAACGGATTAACAGATTAACGCAATACTATATAGACGAAGTATTTACAATATAACAACGTTTCAGTTGATCAACGTTATGATTGGCTCTGAAACATGCGGACCGACACTAAGCCAGACCATAAGGCTTCTTTCTATACCTTGCATAGAAGCCTAAATATGGCTTCTTGTTATACTTTGTACAGAAGCCTAAAAGTAGCGCACTGGCTACCCAGTTCTTAGACCTCTATACACACAGAGTATTTCCAGCACGATTTGAAACGCTCTGTATGATTTTGAATTATGCGGACAGACGGACAGACGGACGGACGGACAGACGGACGGACGGACAGACGGACAGACACCGAGCCAGATCATAAGGCTTCTTGCTATACTTTGTATAGAAGCCTAAAATTATTTTTTCACATCAAAGTAAAACACGATTTGAAACGCTCTGTATGATTTTGAATTATGCGGACGGACAGACAGACAGACGGACGGACAGACACGGAGCCAGATCATAAGGCTTCTTGCTATACTTTGTATAGAAGCCTAAAATGGAAAATAACCCGTGTATTGCCAAAAAATTAAAAAAATATTAAATAAACTTAAAAAACTATGGGGAAAACCTATTACTTTTTTTGGGTGGATCTGGCACGGCCAGAATTGGGCGCATCAAAAAACCTACCCTACGCCCCTACGGGGCTCAGGGCGGTTTTTCAATCGCGTACGTCGCTACGCGGCAGAGTTAAACATACGAGAAGGCGCCACGCAACAAGCAAACCGGGATGAAGGCAACCGGGATCTGAAACCCCCAAAAAATCGCGTAAAATCAAAAAATAATCGATGTTAAATGTACGAGAGTCGAGTTGCATCTGCCGGTGCGGAATACTGTAAGTGTTAGGGTCATTCACATTGCACGGACTGTCAACAGAATGAGCGACGCGCCGGAATCTCGTTAATTTTACCACTGAATTACATGAAAATTAACTAAGTTCAAATTCGATTTTTTAAAAAGTTTGGACCATATTCACATTTTTTATTATTACAATTTGCTAAAATAAGTGTGTTCTTTAGTGTGTAGCAGAAGAGTGGCTGAGTTAGTGGTAGAGTAACGTTATTATCAGATAATCGGATTTAAATTTTGTTATATAATTACCGAATTCTATACATAAGATATTCCGGGCAGAGAGTGGATTGCGGGCAGAGAGTGGCTACAATCGGCCCAAGACAGAGGAAAATGGAAAAAACTGGGAGAGGCCTACGTCCAGGAGTGGATAAACACAGGCTGATGAAGAAGATGAAGATACATAAGATAAAAGTTAATTAACAGTTTAAATGGATATGAAAGACAATTGTGCAATTTGCCAAGTTTCTATGACAAGAACGGAAATAATACGATTACTACCATGCAGTCACCTTCTTCAGAGAAGATGCGCTGAAATTGCTCAAATTATAATTGATGGACCAGAAGAAACGTTTTGTCCCATTTGCGAAATTTCTCTCATGGGAAGTGAGGTTATTGAAAGAAAACGCTATGATAAACATACCAATCAAGATCGTGAAAGAATAGTAGCGTGCGCCAATATAGGTAACGATTGGGTACGAAGACTGCATTTCATTGGGTGCGATCCGGGCGTGAGAAAATGTTACCAAAAGGGGGCCTCAAACCGAAAATTCTTACCGATGAACAGATCAATATAATGATTACATGGATTGAAGAAGATAGTGGTTATATGTACATTAAAACAGTTGAAATAAAAAGTGCTAGATACTTTCCAAGTAGTGGTATCTTTAGCAACTATTGGAAATTATCTTGAAAGCAAACTTTTCACTGTACCTAAAGCAGGTTCATGCTGAACCAGTTACAATGAATTCGGAAGAAAATAAAAGGAAACGAGCAGAATATGTTCGGACTCTTAACGAATATGTAGAGCTGGGCAAACAAATCGTGTGGATAGACGAAACCAATTTTAATTTATTTTGCCGTAAAACGAGAGGTCGCTCTTTAGCTGGGACCAGATAAGTACAAATCCTTCCCGCAGCAAGAGGTCCAAATGTTCATTTGATAGGAGCAATTTCGACAACAGGTGTTGTTGCAATGGAACGTCGGAGAGGTTCATTCACATCAATTTTAGCCAATGATTGGGTTACAAGATTATTAGAAACGTGGCAGGACATGGACAATTTCAATTGACTAATCTGAATGTAAATTGACGCTTTCTCAAATTCAACTGTCTAATCTGAATTTCAATTGACGATTTCTCAAATACAAATTACTAATCTGAATTACAATTAACGCTTTCTCAAATAAAAGTGGAAAAAGTGTAGTAGTACATTAAAATAATAATCTCTCGGAATATTTAATAACATTATAATATTTATAGCGGCAATCAGGAGGCGGTGGGGAAAGGGGGTTCTAAAATTAATAATTTGAGCATTCTGATTGGCTTTGAATCTAGCGGACAAACAGACACGGAGCCAGATCATTCTGCGTATAGAAACATAAAACAAGTTGGAACGTGCTTCAGCAGCGGTTCCTAGGCTTCTATACATACAACTACTTTTCTGGTGTGAAAATTTGTTGTTATTTTTGGTCGCCATAATTTTACAATGTGATATCAGATAATCCGATAATTCGGAACCGAGAGTTACAAACTTAAAAAAGTTGTTATTATCTGGTTATTTTTGATCGCCATATAATGTAACATCACATAATCAGATAATCTGCACCAATTAAATTTTTTGCGATTGGTAATTATCATTTACTATATAAGTAATAACAATCAAACTTTTCCATTCTATTAGAAAATTTACTTCTCTGTAATGTATGGTCCTTTTTTTGAGTTGGACCAATCCTCTCCTTTCTCTTTTATTTATAACTTAACTTCACTAACCACATCAATAAAAAATTATTTTTTCACATCAAAGTAAAACAAGTAGTTTATATAGGGAGACCTCTTCGAAAATATCTTTAACTTAGTAAATTTCTTTCGAACATTTGCGTATTTATAAATTGCATTAGCGAATTGAAGCAACGGATTAACAGATTAACGCAATACTATATAGACGAAGTATTTAAAATATAACAACGTATCAGTTGATCAACGTTATGATTGGCTTTGAAACATGCGGACGGACACGAAGCCAGACCATAAGGCTTCTTTCTATACCTTGTATAGAAGCCTAAAAGTAGCGCACTGGCTACCCAGTTCTTAGACCTCTATACACACAGAGTATTTCCAACACGATTTGAAACGCTCTGTATGATTTTGAATTATGCGGACGGACGGACGGACAGACGGACACGGAGCCAGATCATAAGGCTTCTTGTTATACTTTGTATAGAAGCCTAAAAACGAGTTGTAATATTAATAGGGCTGAGCAAAATACAATTACATTACCCGAAGCAAACCGAACATCAGTATCATCGGATCAACGTATCATCGGATCAACGTATCATCGGATGAACGTATCATCGTATCAACGTATCATCGGATCAACGTATCATCGGATCAACGTATCATCGGATCAACGTATCAAGGGATCAACGTATTTAAATTTCCTATATAGGTGAAAAATTATGTAAATAAAATATAACTTATATTTGGTATGCATTGAAAAAACAGATATAAAAGTCTATATAAGACAGCTATTTCCAAAATAATAGCGCACTGGGTACCCAGTTCTTAGACCTCTATACACACTGAGTATATTCAACACGATTTGAAACGCTCTGTATGATTTTGAATTATGCGGACGGACGGACAGACAGACGGACGGACGGAAGGACAGACACGGAGCCAGATCATAAGGCTTCTTGCTATACTTTGTATAGAAGCCTAAAAGGGTATGGAAAAATCTTGCAAATCATTACAACGAAGAGGGGGGTTCACACAAATAAATGTATAATAACTTTGATTGCTATTAGATGGGTGTACAGGTGGGAGTTTTGGAAATCACTTGATAGAGTTCAAAAGGTTTATAACAAATGGGGCCACTAAATTGAAAGGCATAATAAATGGCTTCAGCACAAATTCAAACAAAAAGTTAAATGAAATAAAAGCACATTGCTGTATAACGGAGACTTAGGAAAATCTCGTTATGCGTTGGTGGTTGCCGCTCACTCATAACGCCATACAGGGTTTGGCCAAAGTTAACCTGTTCGTTTGCGATATAAATATTTCGAGCTTTTCAGGATTAGAGAACTACAATAATAATGAATCAATTTATACTACTAATTTAGTAGCGCCATCTGTTGCTAGATTTTTAACTACAATAGGTGTTTCCGAAACTCCCATAAGGTTCGCCATTCTGATACTTTATAACAACTGGGCAAAAGAAAATAACTACACCTTTTCCAACAGTAATTCAGAAATCGTCAACCGTTATTCAGAAATCGTGAATTGGAATTCAGATTTGTCAACTGATATTCAGAAATTCTGAATTGTAATTCAGATTTGTCAACTGATATTCAGAAATCGTGAATTGCAATTCAGATTTGTCAACTGATATTCAGAAATTGTGAATTGTAATTCTTAATCCATACCCATAATCTTGGGGAACAAAGACCGGTCAACTTAGAGGAAATCTACCTTTTCCACAAGTCATTCAGAAATCGTCAACCGTTATTCAAATTTGTCAATTGATATTCAGAAATCGTCAACCGTTATTCAGATTATCAATTAATATTCAGAAATCGTCAACGGTTATTCAGATTTGTCAATTGATATTCAGAAATCGTCGACCGTTATTCAGATTTGTCAATTGATATTCAGAAATCGTCTAATTCAGAATTTTATAATTCAGAAATCGTCAATTGTAATTCAGAAATCGTCAATTTTAATTCAGAAATCGTCATTATGTAAGCATGGTAGCAGTCGTATTACTGAAAGTCTTCTCATATTGAAACCACAAATAACGCAATTGTCTTTAAACTCCATTTCAATTATTACCTTTTCGATTTATTTAAGAATGTATTTTTACTTATATAAGATTAATATTACGATAATCCCTTAATACACAGCAGATAATCCCTTAAGATTAAGGGATTAAATTAATCAACACAGAATCATAACATTCAAATTTTTAGAAAAAAAACAACTGATGCTTTAATTGAGCTGAACATTTGATACCTTCTGAATTTCATTAAGTACTTTCTAATTTTCATTTGTCGGTTTCTAAATTAAAATTGACGGCTTCTGAATATCAGTTGACAAATCTGAATTACAATTCACAATTTCTAAATATCAGTTGACAAATCTGAATAACAATTCACAATTTCTGAATATCAGTTGACAAATCTGAATTACAATTCACGATTTCTGAATATCAGTTGACAAATCTGAATTACAATTCACGATTTCTGAATATCACTTGACAAATCTGAATTATAATTCACAATTTCTGAATATCAGTTGACAAATCTGAATTCCAATTCACGATTTCTGAATAACGGTTGACGATTTCTGAATTACTGTTGGAAAAGGGTAGATCGGGCCAAGGACACCATAAATGGAGGCGATTGTGCTCGTGCTGCGCAACACTGCACAATACATCATGCAGCAGCCTTATCAATGGAAGATATGCCAGTCGGTCGCTAAGTTATTCGCTAAATATTTCTTTAACATATTGTTGTGAAATAATTAATGTTTTTCTTATAATATATATAAAAAAATTAATTAAAATATTGTTATTTTTTTAGATTTTTATTAAAGCTTTATTCTGCACTGTAAAAGCCCCACTTTTGCATTTCATTCTAATTTTCATTTGTCTGTTTCTGAATTAAAATTAACGATTTCTGAATTAAAATTGACGATTTCTGAATTAGACGATTTCTGAATATCAATTGGCAAATCTGAATAACAGTTGACGATTTCTGAATATTAATTGATAATCTGAATAACGGTTGACGATTTCTGAATATCAATTGACAAATCTGAATAACGGTTGACGATTTCTGAATATCAATTGACAAATCTGAATAACAGTTGACGATTTCTGAATTACTTGTGGAAAAGGCACCTTTTCCAACAGTAATTCAGAAATCGTCAACCGTTATTCAGAAATCGTGAATTGGAATTCAGATTTGTCAACTGATATTCAGAAATTCTGAATTGTAATTCAGATTTGTCAACTGATATTCAGAAATTGTGAATTGTAATTCAGATTTGTCAACTGATATTCAGAAATCGTGAATTGCAATTCAGATTTGTCAACTGATATTCAGAAATTGTGAATTGTAATTCTTAATCCATACCCATAATCTTGGGGAACAAAGACCGGTCAACTTAGAGGAAATCTACCTTTTCCACAAGTCATTCGGAAATCGTCAACCGTTATTCAGATTTGTCAATTGATATTCAGAAATCGTCAACCGTTATTCAGATTATCAATTAATATTCAGAAATCGTCAACGGTTATTCAGATTTGTCAATTGATATTCAGAAATCGTCGACCGTTATTCAGATTTGTCAATTGATATTCAGAAATCGTCTAATTCAGAATTTTATAATTCAGAAATCGTCAATTGTAATTCAGAAATCGTCAATTTTAATTCAGAAATCGTCATTATGTAAGCATGGTAGCAGTCGTATTACTGAAAGTCTTCTCATATTGAAACCACAAATAACGCAATTGTCTTTAAACTCCATTTCAATTATTACCTTTTCGATTTATTTAAGAATGTATTTTTACTTATATAAGATTAATATTACGATAATCCCTTAATACACAGCAGATAATCCCTTAAGATTAAGGGATTAAATTAATCAACACAGAATCATAACATTCAAATTTTTAGAAAAAAAACAACTGATGATTTAATTGAGCTGAACATTTGATACCTTCTGAATTTCATTAAGTACTTTCTAATTTTCATTTGTCGGTTTCTAAATTAAAATTGACGGCTTCTGAATATCAGTTGACAAATCTGAATTACAATTCACAATTTCTAAATATCAGTTGACAAATCTGAATAACAATTCACAATTTCTGAATATCAGTTGACAAATCTGAATTACAATTCACGATTTCTGAATATCAGTTGACAAATCTGAATTACAATTCACGATTTCTGAATATCACTTGACAAATCTGAATTATAATTCACAATTTCTGAATATCAGTTGACAAATCTGAATTCCAATTCACGATTTCTGAATAACGGTTGACGATTTCTGAATTACTGTTGGAAAAGGGTAGATCGGGCCAAGGACACCATAAATGGAGGCGATTGTGCTCGTGCTGCGCAACACTGCACAATACATCATGCAGCAGCCTTATCAATGGAAGATATGCCAGTCGGTCGCTAAGTTATTCGCTAAAGATTTCTTTAACATATTGTTGTGAAATAATTAATGTTTTTCTTATAATATATATAAAAAAATTAATTAAAATATTGTTATTTTTTTAGATTTTTATTAAAGCTTTATTCTGCACTGTAAAAGCCCCACTTTTGCATTTCATTCTAATTTTCATTTGTCTGTTTCTGAATTAAAATTAACGATTTCTGAATTAAAATTGACGATTTCTGAATTAGACGATTTCTGAATATCAATTGGCAAATCTGAATAACAGTTGACGATTTCTGAATATTAATTGATAATCTGAATAACGGTTGACGATTTCTGAATATCAATTGACAAATCTGAATAACGGTTGACGATTTCTGAATATCAATTGACAAATCTGAATAACAGTTGACGATTTCTGAATTACTTGTGGAAAAGGCACCTTTTCCAACAGTAATTCAGAAATCGTCAACCGTTATTCAGAAATCGTGAATTGGAATTCAGATTTGTCAACTGATATTCAGAAATTCTGAATTGTAATTCAGATTTGTCAACTGATATTCAGAAATTGTGAATTGTAATTCAGATTTGTCAACTGATATTCAGAAATCGTGAATTGCAATTCAGATTTGTCAACTGATATTCAGAAATTGTGAATTGTAATTCTTAATCCATACCCATAATCTTGGGGAACAAAGACCGGTCAACTTAGAGGAAATCTACCTTTTCCACAAGTCATTCGGAAATCGTCAACCGTTATTCAGATTTGTCAATTGATATTCAGAAATCGTCAACCGTTATTCAGATTATCAATTAATATTCAGAAATCGTCAACGGTTATTCAGATTTGTCAATTGATATTCAGAAATCGTCGACCGTTATTCAGATTTGTCAATTGATATTCAGAAATCGTCTAATTCAGAATTTTATAATTCAGAAATCGTCAATTGTAATTCAGAAATCGTCAATTTTAATTCAGAAATCGTCATTATGTAAGCATGGTAGCAGTCGTATTACTGAAAGTCTTCTCATATTGAAACCACAAATAACGCAATTGTCTTTAAACTCCATTTCAATTATTACCTTTTCGATTTATTTAAGAATGTATTTTTACTTATATAAGATTAATATTACGATAATCCCTTAATACACAGCAGATAATCCCTTAAGATTAAGGGATTAAATTAATCAACACAGAATCATAACATTCAAATTTTTAGAAAAAAAACAACTGATGCTTTAATTGAGCTGAACATTTGATACCTTCTGAATTTCATTAAGTACTTTCTAATTTTCATTTGTCGGTTTCTAAATTAAAATTGACGGCTTCTGAATATCAGTTGACAAAACTGAATTACAATTCACGATTTCTGAATATCAGTTGACAAATCTGAATTACAATTCACGATTTCTGAATATCACTTGACAAATCTGAATTATAATTCATAATTTCTGAATATCAGTTGACAAATCTGAATTCCAATTCACGATTTCTGAATAACGGTTGACGATTTCTGAATTACTGTTGGAAAAAGGTAGATCGGGCCAAGGACACCATAAATGGAGGCGATTGTGCTCGTGCTGCGCAACACTGCACAATACATCATGCAGCAGCCTTATCAATGGAAGATATGCCAGTCGGTCGCTAAGTTATTCGCTAAAGATTTCTTTAACATATTGTTGTGAAATAATTAATGTTTTTCTTATAATATATATAAAAAAATTAATTAAAATATTGTTATTTTTTTAGATTTTTATTAAAGCCTTATTCTGCACTGTAAAAGCCCCACTTTTGCATTTCATTCTAATTTTCATTTGTCTGTTTCTGAATTAAAATTAACGATTTCTGAATTAAAATTGACGATTTCTGAATTAGACGATTTCTGAATATCAATTGACAAATCTGAATAACAGTTGACGATTTCTGAATATTAATTGATAATCTGAATAACGGTTGACGATTTCTGAATATCAATTGACAAATCTGAATAACGGTTGACGATTTCTGAATATCAATTGACAAATCTGAATAACAGTTGACGATTTCTGAATTACTTGTGGAAAAGGTAGTAGTATATAAAAAAAAACAGTAAATTTATATTTGTCCCATTGCTTTAGATTTAGTGCCCTCCCATTGAAAAAACTAAGATTGCTATCGATTATGAGGTTACGAAATTTTCTCTCATTGATTCAATCTTTAGATACCTTTCTATGAAAGAGTCAGTGCGGCTTTCAGGCCGCACAACCATGACCTTCTAGTGGTAAATAAAATTACAGTAAATTTATCGGAAGGCAATGGCAAACCACGGAGGTGTAATATGCCAAGAATAGCCTCTCTGGAGATGAACTGTATACACTTCCCGCGGTTCGGAGCCCGCGTTAAACAAGTAGGTCCCCTATGTGTGTGATAGTACTACAAATGCACAACACATACTGTGGTGTTCTAAAAAATATAACACCCGCCGCGCCGGGCGAACAATTTAAATATGTGGAGTTCCTTCGCTCCAATTAATTCACAAAGGAAAATCAAAAACTATTACTTTTTTATCAACTTCCAATTTATTTTTTACTTTTCACCCAAAATACAAATTCAAATCGCTAGCCGCAACGCGCGGACCCGACTCGACTGATTGCCATATTTTTCTATTCTCCATCAACACTTGTACGCAAAATTAAAAATGTTTAATTAAAAATGTTTATCGTAAGTAAATTCAATACATTCAAAAATATCAAATATAAAAATATATCCGAGGAAGGAAAATACAGGTCAACTTCCCCCTTTGGATTTAGAAAAGATTAGTCAACATAATCTTTGCGAAATACAACAAACTTTCAAATTTGAATTGAATGGCAAATATATGGTTTTTATCAAGACGAGTGAAATAAATTCATAACTAAAATCTAAAATTTACAACCGAAATCAAATTAAAACATTTTTCTACTCTTGATTACAATAAATTAAATTAAAATAAAATTTCCCCCTTAAGGCCCAGTTGTTCAGTTTCGGGTTATCTTTTAACCTGGGTTATTTTCCATAGAAATGATTGTTTCAAGAATTGTTTCCATGGAAAATAATCCAGGTTAAAAGATAACCTAATACTGAACAACTGGGCCTAAGTGAAGTATCCACCTTAAACCAAATATTTTAAATAATAATTTTCTTTTCACTCACAAACATTCACATTATTTTTCCAATTTTTTTTTTAAATGAAGTCCATGGCCTTCTCCCTACAATCGGTATATCCGCCTTCCATCTCCATCTCACACTCTTCCAAGAGATGATTCCTGTTAAAGGCCTCCACATTTTACTTCCAAGCTTCTTTTCGACCACCATTAACGGATTCAAATAGGCAGTTGCGTCTTCTTCAACAATGTTGTCTTGTATTATTTTCTTTAGCTCGTTCCATACTTTTATTTTATATGCTAATTCTGCATTGTGACAATTTTTCATACTAATCGTTCGTTCGTTTTTATTACCATCTTCCACATCATGGTCTCCTTCAACCGTAATCTTATTAATAATTATTTGACCTTCCTCATTAACATCTAACACTTCTTCTTGGTCTATCCATTCCATCTTCTCCCCCTGGATATTAATTTTTTCGCCCTTTTCTTCAATGGACACTGTTAAATTTTCTTCAACATTTTCAAAATAATTTTTGTTAGTTTCATTTGTAAGTCGTTCAATAAAATTTTCTTTGAGCGATGTTTCTCGCATGCTTTCTTCCACGCCGTCTTTGAAATGTTTTATTTGTTCTTCTAAATTTGTTTTTATTTCTTTTATGCTCTCGTTTAGTTTTTCTTCCGTGATAGCCTTTTTTAGTACGTCTCGGACAGCTGCACCAAAATTTTCCATCTTCTTTTGGAACTCAATCTGGGATTTATTTATCAGTTTCATGTTATTTTGCATTTCCTGACTTGATGCAACTATTTTACTATTTGCTGTTTCTATTTTTGTTGCTACTGTTTAATTGATTGTGTCTATTGTTTTTATGTTTTCGTCTATTATTATTTTTAACCGACTTCAAAAAAGGAGGAGGTTATCAATTCGTCTGTATTTTTTTTTTTTTTAATGTTTGTTACCTCATAACTCCGTCATTTATTAACCGATTTTCAAAATTTTTTCACAATTCGAAAGGATATAGTTTCAGATTGGTCCCATTTAAATTTCATCAAAATCGGTTGAGTACTTTGGTTTTTATAAATTAAATAAGACGGTCATCTGTAGTTAAACACTTCAGGTCAACGTTGTTGTCATAGTTAAGTTGCGATTTTGACACTAAAAGTTTAATTAAATGACACTGACATATAGTCAGTAGCGGCTCGAGAATAGGGGGCACAACTTTGACATAAGAATGTTAACCTTAAAAATGACATTGACATATACTCAGTGGCGTTGCACAATATTTTTAAAATTACCAAACATCAAGTTACAAAGTGACAAATGAATTAATTTAAGACATTAATGTACATTAATTAAATTAACCTATTTACTTTTAATTTAAAGCGCTCAAAATTGGTTATTGCCTTCAATAGTCTTTTCTTATGAATATAAAAAAAGAATTATATTGATACGACGTTTAGTTTTTTAAATTTGTACAAAAGATTAGAGGCTTCTTTCAACATCATTCCCTCTCTCTCTTTCCGCAGCGCACTCTTAAGGAACGCAAGATTCACTAAAAAGCAAGAAATAAAAAAAATTTTTACAAAAAAACAAAAACCGACTTCAAAAAAATGCACTAAAAAAAATTGCACTAAAAAGTTAAAAATAATTGCGTTATTTTTAGACTTGAATCTACTCACAAAATATAAATTTTTTATTATAATAAAAAAAATATAAATTGTTATTTTTGGAGTCGGTGCCAGCCAAGCTGTTAAGAAATTTACAAAATGTATTTGAAATCACATTAATACGACAATGTAGCAATACCGATGTCGTGTATACCTAGTGGTACTCCGCTACTTCGTTAATACACGTTTGTTAACCTTGGCTGGCACCGACACCAAAAATAACAATTTATATTTTTTTTATTATAATAAAAAATTTATATTTTGTGAGTAGATTCAAGTCTAAAAATAACGCAATTATTTTTTACTTTTTAGTGCATTTTTTTGAAGTCGGTTTTTTTGTTAATAATTTCAACATTTCTTGCCATCCAAATTCAGGATTTATTAAGCTCTGCAAATTCATTTTTTCCGGGGTACTTTCCCCTAAAGTTTCAGCCTTATCATCCATTTTAGCAAATTAAAAAAAACTCCAATCTCAGGGGTAAAGTAAGTCCAAATTTCTAATAGGGAAGATGCATAAATTTTTTTTATAGCGTAGTTGGATCAAAAATAACTAAATATACTAATTAATGCTATTTAATTTATTTATTTTCGTTTTGATAATAATTTAAAAAATATTTAAAAATCCGTCAATTTGAATTGAACGATTCGACCGCGCAATTTGCCAAGTGACCTGTGACGTCACAAGTTAAATTTTACATTCATTTATATTATTTTTCTGTGGTTTTGTGCTTTGAAAGTTGAAGTTTGTTAGTGTTAAAAGCTTTTATTTATCATAATTAAATCAATTAAAAACAAGATAGTTAAAAAAGTACTCTACACGAGTAGAATAAACATGAAAGTGAGGTTATAGTTATTGTGCCGGTGACTTCGTTGCGTTTAAGGTCACATGATTTATTTTAAATTATCATTGAATTTTAAAATGGATTATTTATAACAAAATACAATAAATAGAAGTTATTTTTGCTGATTTGATATTTAATATAGTATAGGATTAATCGGAAAATACTGTTTTAACTAAATTTTTTTATTCATGCATGTTCCCCATTGCACCCCACGCTATTATTGGTAAAGCCAATAGCCACACGTTGGGCGATCCAATTTAAGATGTGGTGTTCTAAAAAATATGCCGGGCGAACAATTTAAATATGTGGAGTTCCTTCGCTCCAAATAATTCACAAAGGAAAATCAAAAACTATTACTCTTTTATTAACTTACAATTTATTTTTAACTTTTCACCCAAAATACAAATTCAAATCGCTAGCCGCAACGCGCGGACCCGACTCGACTGATTGCCATATTTTTCTAATCTCCATCAACACTTGTACGCAAAATTAAAAATGTTTATCGTAAGTAAATTCAATACATTCAAAAATATATCCGGGGAAGGAAAATACAGGTCAATACATAGGAGAGAGGTCGCCAACATCCGGTAACTGATAGGCACGTGAAGAAGAAGAAGAAGAAAATTTATATTTTTTGTTCCTTTGCTTAAAATTTAGTGCTCTCTCATTGAAAAAACTTAGATTGCTACCAATGCTACCAATTATGAAATTTCCTCTCAGTTTGTTAATTTTTTAGTTTCCAATGTAAAAATGTTTCAGTGCGGCTTTTAAGCCGCACAACCAAGGCCTTCTGGTAGTATACCGGGTGACCGGCCGAAAACTGAACATAGGGAAATAACATGGGAAATTGATTTTTTCTAAATTCCTGCTTCCCATTATAACTGATATGAATAAAACTAATACCAAATTAAAGAGATTTTTTTTCCGCGCCTAAAGATACCAAACACTTAATATTTTGTTTTTTAATTATTGGTAAAAAGTCGATAGTAAAATTAAGAAATAGCGCTTCTTAAAAAAATATTAGCGGGCTGGGTCGTTGCATTACGTCTAATGTGCCGCATTGCTATTGTTTTTAAACTTTTTAAATTTGTTTTTATTTTAAAAATAATAAGAACGCAATTTGAATATTATTTTTTTTATAACAAGTTGACCAATAGTTTCTTCCAATTCATGGTTGTTTCTCTGATATCCTATTTAAAAAATAATGATAAGACAACTTCAATTAATAATTTTGGTTAATACCTTTATTTAAATTTGTCGAAGTATTACCAGTGTCTTCAAATTTCTTAATTATATTCTGTATGGCCGATATTGATGGAATTTGGCTATTATTAAATTTAACAGAAAATAAGTCACGTATTTGGCGTAAACTATTACCGATGTAATAATATTTTACCATGAAAACTTTTTCTTCAACAGACCACTTCATTATTAACAAAATTAATTTTAATCTGTCAAAGTAACTTTTGTTTGTAATACTATTTGGCTTTCATACAATAGCAATGCGGCACATTAGACGTAATGCAAAGACCCAGCCTGCTAATATTTTTTTAAGAAGCGCTATTTCTTAATTTTACTATCGACTTTTTAACAATAATTAAAAAACAAAATATTAAGTGTTTGGTATCTTTAGGCGCGGAAAAAAATCTCTTTAATTTGGTTTTTTTTTATTCATATCAGTTATAATGGGAAGCAGGAATTTAGAAAAAATCAATTTCCCATGTTATTTCCCTATGTTCAGTTTTCGGCCGGTCACCCGGTATAAAAATACAGTAAATTTATATTTGTCCCATTTCTGTAAATTTAGTGCCCTCCAATTGAAAAAACTAAGATTGCTAACGATTATGAAATTTGCTCTCATTGATTCATTTTTTAGATACCTACATATAAAAGCGTCAGTGCGGCCTCAAGGCCGCACATTCAAGGTCTTCTCGTAGTAGGTACTTAAAATACAGTAAATTTATATTTGTTCCTTTGCTTTAAAATTAGTGCCCTCCTATTAAAATAAGTCAAGAGCCGGCACTGCATTTTAATACGCTATTGACAGTGAATTATAATTAGTATCAATATGCTATTGTCGACCCAATGAGATGCCGATGCCATTTTAATTAAGCTGTTATTTTTAAAATAAAAAGCAATGAACCAAAACAAACCAAATTAAAAAGCGTTTTTGATTTTTAACGGTATAATTATTTATTAGTCACTTTGTTTACTCGAATCCGGTCAATTATGAAATGTCGCAGTAATATCCGATCCAAGAAAAATATTTCAATATTTTGTATGCAATATTTATGGAGGCATTTCTTGCATATTTTTTAATTTACATTTTGCCTCCCCTTTTCTGAACAAATTATTTCGGCTAATCAGGATTTTACTGTACCGAGCATCCCCGCGATGTAAAACGCATCTAGACAAACAATTTTTAACTAGGTAGTAAAATTTTTCTTCCACAGTGTTTAATTTAGAAATTAAACAGGTTTTTGTTGGTTGGTTGGGTTATAATTTAGAACCATCCTGTATATAAATAATTTAAGCAAATATGCAAAATTGTACAAACCTACGTAGAAAAGTGTAAATAAAGCTAAAAAGCATTCTAACACTTTTCAGTAGGTCAATTAAAATAATTCATTTCCGCATTGTAATCATATCAACATTCAAAACAATTAATCATCAGTTCAATTAATGCATTTAAAATTATTATAATGGAAAATTTATATCATAGTCATCAGATTAATACCTTTAATTTAATTGGAATGTGATAACCTAGCTATTAAGTTTTTGTATAAATAGTATATTTAAAACTTAATAAACCAGTAGCATTTAAACTTACAACTTGAGTGTTATTCACCAATAAGTTAGGAAAGGTACTTCTACCCACCTTTTCCTAATTTAGAGTCTCACTAGAACTTACAACTCTAGTGTTTCTCAATTCACCTAAATTAAGACGGGTACTTCTTGCCACCCTCATCTTAATTTAGACACACAGGGTGGTCCTTTGTAAAACATATTTGTTCAATTTCTACTTTAAAATGGATATAACATCGAAACTATTGATTTTTTTGTATTAACGATTTAATACTTTTTTAAAGAGCGCTAAATTATTTACAAATTTTATTAGATACTTTTATTGTGTAAAATCGATTGTTTTCTAGTTATTGATTAAATTAAGTATAGAAATGTAAAGAAATTCGGTTTTTAAGTACCTACCTATTTCAGTTTTTCAGTGAAAACGATCGGTTTTTCAAAAAAGTTTAACGAACCAAATTTGTAGCCCGTTAAAATTTCTATCGAAAAAGTTCCGACTACTTTTTAGGCTTCTATACAAAGTATAACAAGAAGCCTTATGATCTGGCTCCGTGTCTGTCCGTCCGGATAATTCAAATCTAATCAGAATTTATATATTAAGATAGGTTACAAACATATTCTGTGCTTTAAGATTGTAATTTTCAACCTATATAGTAGACTTAATCCGATGATCTGACCGATCAAGGTATCAACGGATCAAGGTATAAACGGATCAATGTATCAACGGATCAACGGATTAAGTTATCAAATTAACGGATAAAATTTATTGTCATATTTTATCTACTATATTTTTCTGAAAAAAAACTTAAAAAAAGGCTTCTATATACAAAGTACAACAAGAAGCCTTATTTTAAGTTGATTTTGAGTAGCCTGCCTTCCTTTAAGGAATCTCTATAATCCATTCATGCGCGTCCCACAAGGGACGCGCATGAATGGATTATCGAGATTCCTTAAAGGAACGCAGGCTACTCAAAATCAACTTTCCAATAATTTGGTAATAATTAATGGCAATTTAAAATTTTTCTCTGGTCCTTCTCTGGTCCCTTGAGTTTCAATTTATCGAGAGTCGACTGTATATTAAATTACATGTCTAACAAAAATAACTATAGCCCATGTCCCGGGTGATTTTTGGTTCCAATAATTGCCGGAGTGATGAAACTTTCAGAGATGGTGTTTTCCGATGTGAAAACAGGTAATTCATGTTTTGCATACAAAATTTTGATCGGGAACGGTCGCCATATTGAAAAAACGTTGAAAAAATCGCTTATTTTGGAGTTATCCGGAAATAGCTCTAAAACTTTTCATTTTTCGAACTTGGACGTCAAGTACGAAAATGTTGGTGCTGAAATTCTGCATAATTTCGTTTTTTATTCATCTTTCTACGACTAATAGAACCGAAGATAGAATTTTTTGAAAAATGGTCAATTTTTTCACTTTTCGAACAACTGCGATCTCTTTGCTCTTTACGCGCAAATTACTGTATGGTCGCGGCTCGTAGGCAAAAAATGCTTTCAATAACATCGATGGACAATTAATGTATCTACAAAATGCTTTTTTATACAACCTCGTACGACCAAAACTTGCTGAGATACGGCCGATTGGAACAAATTTTGACGCAAAATTTTATGAAAAATTTTCATTTCCTCTGGTAAAAAGTGGACAACGGCTACTTCTACGGCACAAATCATTCTTAGATAATCGAAAGGTATTTAAAATTGCTACATTTTGCGCCCTGTCACGTTTCTTTGCTTAGCCGTATATTTCCGAAATGTACCTACATTAGCTAAATACGATGGTTTATCCGTATGTATATATTCAATTATTTACATTCGGGTGATTATTTAAATGGCAAATTGAATATTTGCATAATACTAAATGTACAAAAGTAAAAAAAAATTGTAGTACCGTCTACGTCTGAATATTGTCGATTTATAGCCTTTACAAATTCGTTAATTTCTTTAATACATTTAACAAAAACGGAGTAATCTGTAAAATAAAGTGTAATAATGTCGTTGGAAAAATTATGTTCTATACTTTTTTACTACTTTAAACAACTGTCTAAACGACCCCGAAGTTTAAAACGAGCCAGATGTAATCGGATTTTACATATTGTCATTGAATAAATGCCACTTTTTGGCCAAATTGTTAAAAAACCGGATATTTTTTCGTTTTTTTCGATATAGCACTGTTTCTATGAGGTTTACGTCAAAAATGCTCTGAAGCAAAGTTGAAGCTTAGAAAATTTCCGATAAAATGGTCCCTGTGTCATTTAATTTCCGTACTTAACTGATGAGCTACAGCCGTGCAACAGAAGTATATTTTCCGATGATTTTTACTGCACAATTTTAACACGTACGAAAGTGTTAAAAAAAGAACATAACAATTTTTTTTTTGGAAATGTAAAGTATGGAACTCAATCTATATAATATTGAGATACATTTGCCACAATTTCAGATTTTTCGAGGTGATATTACTCGAGAAATGGTAGAATGTTCCCTCTGCGGCGTGGCACCGCTGGGCACCGCGTACTGTGAGGGTCGCCCAGGTAGCTTCAATTCCAATATTTGGCGGCAACTGTGTAATTTTCGGGCCCCTTTTTATGATCTGGCAACATTGCATGTCATTATACGATACATGCTCTACCTGAGTAACACGCGTTCCAGTCTAACGTACTTTTCACGGCAGTCAGTGTCAGTAGGCGAAATGGCTGAAGAAGTAGCGGAAAAATGTTTTATTTGCGAAAATCTTCTGACAGAAAACGTCGTGAGTGTCAAACAGAGAGGAATCGAAACATTTCGCGAATCAAGTCGAAAATTGTCATTTTTAAAAGAAAAAAATTCGGTATCTGTTCACGACGGATGCCGTAAAGTGTACAACAACAAATAATCATATCTCGGCAAGTTTTGGTCGTACGAGGTTGTATAAAAAAGCATTTTGTAGATACATTAATTGTCCATCGATGTTATTAAAAGCATTTTTTGCCTACGAGCCGCGATCATGCAGTAATTTGCGCGTAAAGAGCAAAGAGATCGCAGTTGTTCGAAAAGTGAAAAAATTGACCATTTTTCAAAAAATTCTATCTTCGGTTCTATTAGTCGTAGAAAGATGAATAAAAAACGAAATTGTGCAGAATTTCAGCACCAACATTTTCGTACTTAACGTCCAAGTTCGAAAAATGAAAAGTTTTAGAGCTATTTCCGGATAACTCCAAAATAAGCGATTTTTTCAACGTTTTTTCAATATGGCGACCGTTCCCGATCAAAATTTTGTATGCAAAACATGAATTACCTGTTTTCACATCGGAAAACACCATCTCTGGAAGTTTCATCACTCCGGCAATTATTGGAACCAACAGTGGCAAAAAATCACCCGGGACATGGGCTACTAGCTAACAACTTCTCTTTACACCAGAAAGGTAGCTGTATAGAAGCCTAGGATCTGCCGCAAAAAGCGAGATCCACCTTTTCGATTTTTTTAAATATTCCTAATTTAATCCATAACACGAAAGTTGTTAATTTTAGACTATAAAGGGTGATAATTTATTTTTTATATAATTTCACGCTCTTTAAAAAATCATTCAGGCATTACCAAATTTATTTTTTAGAAAAATATAAAGTAAAATGGCGTTCGATTGAAAACCAATACTACGCAACCCTTTGATAGAACCAAACCAGCACATGATTGTAAGATTTTCCACTCCATTTGCTTATTTCAACAAAGGGGTAGAGAAAATACCCTTGCAATCGTGGAGGTATACGAACCACATCGAACACATATACAAGAAAAATGCAAATTTTGGGACGCTCAATTTTGCTGCACGCTGTATACAAAATTTTTTCGGCTGTCAAATTTGAAATCAAAAATTTCGAACAGGATCGCATAAAAATCGTAAACGATTTGCGACATTAATTTATTTATTATGGAAGATTAATAAAATTTTTATGAAATTTCGATTTACTGCCAGAATAATATTGCGTGATAGAATCGAGTTGCGTGAGCGGTGCTTGACGAAATGCATCGATGATTAATTACTTTAAATAATTAATTTTTTACGTTACAAATCTAGCAAGACGTGTATTTATTGTAAATAAGAATTTATCGAATTTCAATTAATATTTCTTTGTCTTTTATGAATTATAAATTAACTCCCAATGATCGCCGATATAATAATGGACTTATGGGGTGTAAGTAGGCACATCTTTGTTTAAATGGCATGGCAAGACAAAGGGGAAAAGACACGTTAAATATTCAAAAGCGTATTGATTATTTTGCCATCCCTTATATTGAAAAAGGAGACGGCAGATATGTGAAATTATCGATTTGAAAAGAGAGCGCGCATAAACTACCCTTTCCGTGACAAAATCACCACCACTAGGGTATTCGACTTTTAGTAGGTAAACAACAAAAATGTGCATCATCTAAATTAATTCCGTATTTACTTTTCATTTAAAAGAATGTAAACAATGTTAATAAAAAAAGAAGTAGTGAATAATAATGCAAAATTCAAAGCAAGTGTCGGTGACCCTTTCGGATGATAGCTTAAAAATAAACGGCAATAAAATAAAATTAGAAAAATTTCCGCACGAAATTAAAATAAACTACAATGTGAAAAAATCGCACTACAATTTTTATCGACCAAACGATAAACAGGAGATAATTAAAGTGAGTCGCGAAAAGCGTCAAGTGTACAAATTGAAGGTGAAAAATTACACCAATGGGGAAGTACGTAATAGGCAATTGAAGGAAATACACGAAGCCGTAGAATTTGACGACTTTAAAAGGTTTCTCGTTAAAAATAATAGTAGTAATAATAATAATAATAAGCAGGGGGTGAAAGACGATGTCGCCGCCGCCGCCGCCGTAGTTAACTTGGACGTAAGAAGCATCTACTGGGAGAACTTTGAGAAGCACTACAAATTTTTAAAAAGTTTAATAAATAAAGGCGGTTCGAAATGCTGCGAATAAAAAGTGTTTATTAAGTTTTATTTATAAAATTTGGAAACGACCCCACTTTTGGAAAATGTAAATATTTTTCAGTTTGCCGAAGAGATCAAGTCGACACATAAACAGATGTATCGTAAAATTCGCCGATCTAAATATAACGCGCTCCTCCTCCACAAACGGATTTTTGTAAATTTTATTGTGAAATTTCGAGAAGAGTGAAACCTCTCGAGAGTCCTAAAGGGAAGAAACTCTTTTAAGTTGGTGTTGTGTTTTAAATGTTAAGTGCACCGAATTCTAAACCAAAGCACCAAAATAAGATACTAGCAGCTGTTAGAACCCAAAGCCTTAAGTGTATTGAAAAAAGAAAAAATTAGAATGAAAATAATACGTATCTACAATGCCTTGCTAATGACCGCCTTAAAATTTTAATTTATCATACGAATTAATAGTTGCTTGCAAAAATCAACCTCTGTGATACAATAAACAAACAGGGTGTCCCAAAAAGGCTCTCTCATCCAGTCATGGACTGCAAGTGCAAATCAGCGCATCCTACGAAAACCGACGTTGACAGGAAGATGTTGAGAGAAACCTTGTATTCCGAAATATTCCAAAGGCACAGGAAATCCATTTTCGCATTAGGATCGTTTTTGCGTATGCTTAAGACGAGAAAGTCGAATTATAATGCCATAAAGCAAGACGCCGATTCGGAATAATAGTTAAGAATTGTTAAGGTAATTCATTTATTATAAATTATAAACCCTCTTTATGATTTTACCATTATGTAAGTAGGAAAATAATTCAATCTCCATTGTGGCCTACGTGTCTTATTAGTTTAGTATCAATGATAACTTAGAAGTGTACACAGCATGTCTATTAAAATTTTTTAATCCGTCGTCAAATTTTAAAATATATCCGCGTTTATTCAACAAAAAAATTGCCGTCTTATTTCTAAACTCGTGTAGACTTACTATGTAAATACAGGATGAAGCGTAATTTAAAAAAAAATTTAAATAAACTTTTAAAACAATATATATCGAGCGAGGGTAGCGTCAGCGCTGCACCAAGTGGCGCCCAACGTGTGGCGCCAATCGCACGGTATGCAAAACCAATTACGTCGAAGTTCTCTTCCTAAACGCCGGGAGCGTGCATTTAAAACTTCATCGCGACATAAAAATAAAATTTTAAATTTTCATGCTTTTCTAACAAACCGATAATTTGGGTAATTCCCCGTCACGTTCTCAAAATTTTTATTTATTTTAACGTGGGTGTGATTTTTCCGAGTTAAAAATAAAACATTATTGGCGATGGCCTCTGGAGTAATATTTTATGAAGTTTCTGTAGAACTCTGAGCATCGATCGGTGGGAAAAATTTTATTTTGTCTATCTTGGTTTCAACCCCCCCCCCTCCAGACTAATGATTTCTGCAGATTTTTTTTAATATTTACTTTTCATGGTATGCATTTTTAGCAAATAGAACGTTTCCAAATCACTCAAAAGTTTGGGGAAGTCCTCTAAATTTTCATCTATTATATAGCGAGTGAAACTTTTCATGCTTCTTTAGCAAACAGAACGATTAAAATTATCCGGTAGTTTGGGTAATTCCCCGTCACGTTCTCAAAATTTTTATCTATTTTAATGTGGGTGTGATTTTTTCGAGTTAAAAATAAAACATTAATGGCGATGGCCTTTCTAGTAATATTTCATAAAGTTTCTGTAGAAATCATCCATAAACAGCCTTCTCAAACTTTGAGCATCGGTGGGCAAAATTTTATTTTGTCTATCTTGGTTTCAAATTCCCCCCCTCCCGATAATGATTTCTGCAGATTTTTCAAAATCACCCAAAATCTTGGGAAAATCCCCTAAATTTTATTGTGAGTTAAACATTTAAGAGTTCAAAGCATAAAACATTTGGTCCATCGGGACCAAAACGCAACCTATTATGCACATTCTAAACGGCCTCCCAAACTTTGGCTCTATTCTAACCTGTTCCATTTTAAGATAAATGCCTAACTGGGTTTTCCTTTATTGGACTGTGGAAGTCTTACAATTAGCAACAGATAAAACATCCATATTTCTGAAATCAATCGCCTCTACAGCAGTTTGTAAAAATTTTGATAGAACTCTCGAACATGACACATCCCCCTATTTTTAAATCTAATTTTCCCATATTCTTCAACCTCCCAGTTTTAAACAACTAAACATTTTTAGGAATATGATGTTACTCATTACTGACCTTATATGATTAGAAATTTAACTTAAAAAGGGAATCTCTGTGGTAAAATATGTGTTTTTTCTTCAAAAAACACTTAGGACATTTTAATTTACCACTTTGAGACAGAGATAGAACTATAGAAGAACGGCGGTGAAGGGGGGGGGGGAGGTTAGAATTAATAACGTTTTTTGATAATATGGAAGTTTTGGAGACACCTATTGTAGTTGAAAGGGTAATCAACAGATGGCTCCACTAAATTTGAAGTCGTAAGAAAATTGCTATATTTTGTGATTCGCTATTTGTATCAGTGCTATGGGGTCGACAACGTCTGGGGGGGGGGGGGTAATTACAAAACACAAGTTTCTTAGAAATCCCAAAAATGAAATTTTTATGCGGACGTCACATTTGTCCAACCGCCCCCTGGTTACATTATGTAAATTTCCTCCCTCCCATCTGTTGATAATATTTCGAACTCCACCAGGTGTTTCCGAAATTCCCATAAGGTTTGTCTTTCTAATACTCCATAAGGGGTAAGGGGTTCCGACCCTCGTGACGATGGGGGGCTTCAAAAGTTGTGACGTCGCAAATAATATCGATTGAATATTTTATTATAAGTATTTCAAAAACTAGTTTTTGAGCTTTTAAATTTTTTTTTTAAATTTTTAAAACAAGTTTAAAGATTAAAAAAAAATTGTAGTGGTATTCTGTTGTATAAATATACAGCAGCCGTCATAAATCTATTAAGAAATTGTTATAAATCAAAATTAAACAGATTATAAAATACTAAAAAGTCAATAATGCTTTTTGTTAATTTTTTCTTAAGGTTTCTTCTTATTATAGAAATTTGAAAAATTTGGGGGTCAAGAATATGTGACGTAATATTTGGAGAGAGGTCTATTTTTGTGTGACTAAGTGTGACGACGGGGGGGGGGTTAAATTGCTTAAAATTGCGTGACGTAATTTATGGACGACCCCTAATCAAAGTTATAATCTTCGGGTGTAACAGCATCGGACTAGGGAAAATAATCGAATATTTGCCAAGGACAAAAATGTTTTTCATGGGGATTGCACGAGGTCGTAGACCGAGTCTAATTCTGCGCTAAAAAAAATCTGGCCGAGATAAATCTTCGACCTGCACAAGAACTGTTAATTACGCATCGAGAAAAGTTCTTTCAGAAATTTCAATTTTCGAAAAATTTCGCAAAGAGGGAGGGGGGCGAGAACCCTTCCTTGTTGGTAACAAACTAGGGCACCCATAGTTGCTGATAACAGAACTAGGATCGGGTCTGATCCCGCATATCGACAGGTCAAAAATGGAAAGTTTTTAAAGTGCATAATTGATTAGGGGTCGTCCATAAAGGACGTCCACGACTAGGAGAGAAAAGGGTTTACCAAAATAAAGATTCAATTTTTGAGATTTCTAAGTAACTCGGGTTTGATTATTTTTTTTATGTAATATTTTGTAAAAAAAAAACTGTATTTACTCCTTAAATTGCAAATGTCGTGTCAAGTTTGATTAAATGAGGAGGGATCTTTGATTTATGACCATAGGACGTTCGATTCGGGGGGGGGGGGTCCTGAAGATTGTGACCAACTGCAATAAGGGGGGGCGTTGATAAGTCGTTATCTAATATCAGATATGCAAACCTTATGAGAGTTTTGGGAACATCTTTTGTAGTTAAAAAAAAATGTTACTTGATTTGAAGTGGCAATAAATTGCTTTGTCATTTCAATTCTTCAATTGTATTGATGCTATGAATCTTGAATGCCTGTACTAACAGTCACAGGATTAATTTTAGATTCGTCAATCCCAGTTGCTACCAATCAGATCACCGAAATTTAGTTCGTATCATAGAAACATCAGGTATTTTAAGGAAATTCTAGGCTTAATCCTAGATCAAGTCACAAGCTTCGAATATTAGTGCGAGCATGAGAGGTCCGCGATTGGTGCATTTATACCACCTTCCAATTTAGTAGCGCCATCTGCTGATAACCACAGGGTTTGTTTATCGGATACTTACTGTTATGAGCAATGAAATTTAAAAAAAAATTAAATTTGTTTTTTCAAGTAATGATGATATATTTCTTAATTAAAAAATGATCAAAAACAATTCTAAGAAATATTTTTTGTACATTGATTTTTTTGAATCAATCAAAAATTAAAGAATTTTGGGTTTAAAAGAGAAAGGTTCCAAAATTGTTTTCATTTTGATGTGCATCTATAGACATAATAATATAATAGTTTAAATTTTTCTGTGTGGCTGTTACGTCAAATGGACCCCTTCCCTCACTCAGTGCGGCCTTTAGGCCGCACAACCAAAGCAATTACGTACTAGTTACAATAAATAAGGTAAAAAATCGAAAAGCAGAGAATAGGATAGAGCTTGAGTTTTATTGGCCCTGTACGTAAATGAGCGTAAGTAAAAAGTAGAAAACAGGATAAATAAAACTATTTCTAAAAATTTGCCAGAAAAACCGGGAATTCTTCTCCTATACCCTGGTGTTCTTCTGTATACCTTCGCAATCGACACCGGGTGGGGGGGGGGTGTTATGAAGCGGTTTTATAATAATTAGAATAATATAAATAATATTTATGTAGAATAAAATTAATTGCAACAATTTGGAGCCGAATTATATTTTTCAGCAAATCATCGAAACTACGAAAGAATATCAATTTTTTTATATTTTCGAATTCCCCCTCCCCTGCCCTATCATTCCCATAATCATGAATAGCTAAGAATGCTTTCATTATGATTATAGGTTCCACTTTCGCTCTTTGTCTGCTGATCAGCCATGGTAACCATACTTCTGCGGCCGACTAGTTACTATTGTGGGGGGGGGGTTAGTGTGGCGGTTTTTAAATTCACACTTTATAAAGCATAACCACACAGTATGAAAATATCAAACTCTTACTATTTTCAAATCTAATTTCTTGGAAACAACAGTTCCGAATCCCCTTTTCCATTTGAGGGGGAGGGAGATTTTAAAACTAAAACCATATAAAGCGCATTCAACACTATAAAACAAATCCACTAAATCCATTCAATCATCACAAAAAGGAGAGGGGACACAAAGTCCCATCAGGTGACAAAAATTAAACATTCTGATTTGCAACTTTTGCATAACATAAGGTAAATTTACATAACCATCCCATTAACCACCAGAAATAAATTTGATCGTCTCGATATAAGGACACAAAAAAAATATTTGAGAGCTATTAAAATATTACGATTTGGGCTATTTAAATCGGCAAAACTCAAACCCACGTTAACGCAAAAAAATTAAATCAATAAATTTTAATTTTTAAATGCGCGCAATTGAAGAAAAAAAATAAACAAACAAAACGTAAAAAAGTTAAAGTAAACACATTTTTTTCGAGTAACTAAGCTCGTAAAAATATTTAGATAAACATAAAAATTAGAAGCATAATTTTAGATTAAAAAAACTAAAGACTGAAATTTGTGACAATCTTGCCGATAGTGTGCAGTTTTACAATTTTTTAAAAAAATTAGTGGCCAAAAAAGCTTGTACCTTAACGAATCCACGATACTTCAAGTTTTTGGGGAAAAATTTCAAACGAACGCAAAAATGCCACGATTGGATCGCATTTCAGGGTTAACTTTGAAAAAAGTAAATTAAAACGGAAATAAACGCATCATCCTGTATAGTTATTACAATGCGTATTTTTATGCTGTGCGCAAAAACGCAAAACTCTGAGGCAGAGAAGTTATAATTGTTAATTTTGAGACAATAAATATTTTGAAAATTTATTTCCAAAATAAATAGGCATGTTGTTGTTTTTATTTTTCGATTGTGAAAAATTAGGAAAAATGCCAAAATTCACCCCCGTACAATAAGAGATTGCCAAGTTGTTTAATACCCATTGCGCCTTTTGTACACAAACGGGTATTCTGATTACAAAATTCAAAAATTTAATGTGTAGAAACCCGACGCGTCACAGAAGGTCGTTATAATTTATTAAATTTAAATGTAAGTAGCAATTTTAATTGATCTAAAATCACAATCGAGCAAAAGTGCATTCGAGTCAGTCCGAAAATTGGTGAAAAAAAAAGTTCCGATTCGGTAAAATGTGGCAGTCGGTGAAACGACGTTTCATCCCGTATATCTCCATTTTGCACTTTTACTTGATGTTCGTTAAGAGCAATAAATGTTGAACTATTTTGTACAATTTTATATCAAACGTTATCAAATTATGATAGAAAATTTCTTATGTTAAGTTTATAGTGTAGAACAAGAAGTTAAATTAATGTAATTGTTAAACACGGCTATTTATATGTAATTTGTTAATTGCACTGCTTCTGGTATGCAATTTTTTTAAATAAATAAATAAATGTAACAACAAATTTTGCATTTTAGTTTTCCTTCAGTTTCAGGTGGCTTTTACATTGAACCAGACGAATATAAATGCGCTAAATTTTTTAGTCACATTTTTGAAAGATTTAAATAGGTCGCAAATCTCTTTGCGCGTCATTGCGTAATGTTAAATAGATCTTTCTACAATTTTATTTCGAAGTACGCATGTGTGGGAGTCAAATGCGCAAATATGGAGCCATGTCCGCATAGCGCAGATTCAAATTGCTATACGCATTTTATTTTAAGAAATTCCATTCAATTCGGCCAGGTCCATAATACAAATTCTTGCAAATTCTTTAATAGCGCCCTAATTGTGAAATTATCAACATCTTCTTGATATCATGTAATTGCTTCGAGGGCGTTCGCGGTGGGAAGCATAATTTAATGTAAATAATTAACTGTGTGGGTTGCGGTGCCGAAGGTTCGTAGTTTTATACCCGCTATTACTTAATTTTTTAACTAGTAAACCATCGGTATTGACTGCACTGTAGTTTCACGATAGATTAACCGAAATTTGCACGCCATTGGAAACTACTTTTTTAATAATTCAAGGTTGTATTATAATATAATCTTGTTAGGGGGGGATTAAATAAAAGCTAAATATCCATAAAAAAATCAAGGGAAATTACTGAAGGTTATCATTGCCTTTGGATAAAAGCGATGTATAGGTATCTACTTCTTCTTCAAGTGTCGTGCCTAATTCTAGGATAAGGGGACCTCCATCCTATGCATGTGTGGCGCCTTTGATGTATTATTACACACATAGGGGACCTACTGTTTAACGCGGGCTCCGAACCGCAGAAAGTGTATACATTTAATCTCCAGAGAAGCTCTACAAAACAAATTACACATCGATGGTTTGCCATTGCCTTCCGAGGGGAGACGACCAAAACAAAGTTTTACTGAGCCTGGAATCGAACCAGGTGATTTCCTTCGTTATTTGCCCAGCAGTGACGCGCATGAATGGAATGGCTAGAGTCGAAAAGGTCACGAGGTAATATAAACTGCTCTCAAGGGTGGTTGTGAAGGTGTAAACTACCCCAAACTGCTAGGTAGCTAAAAAAAACTGTAGGCTCCCCTCCAAGGAAAAAGGTAATATATTTACATGATTGTGTTCATTCACATTAACACATTTGTTTGCTCGATAAAGCGGTTCTTTCCAACTATTAGACGAATTGCGGCAGTTCACATCCACCCTTGAATGATAAAATTTTGTATTGGTATTGCATATTTTGTATTTTAAATTTTGGATAATTTGGGATCTCGCTAATCCGTTCATGCGCACCACAAAACAGTTGAAGGTACAACAATTCGATTTGATCAGTAAAGTAACCTCCCCCCCCCTTTTAAGCTCTGATAAACCCGAAAATATTAAGTTATTAATGAATTTTTTACTATGCATATTTTTGTATTATTAATTAATAGAAAGGTCATGATTGTGCGGCCTAAAGGCCGCACTGAAGCTTTTTTAGATTAGTAACTAAAAAATTAATTAATGAAAGGTTTCATAATCTTGTAATCGCCAGCAATCTTAATTTTAACTAATTACATAAGTGTTTAATCCTGCATGCCATAGTAAAGAACATTTTTACGACCCAACTTGCTTAGATTGATATTTAATTGAGACCGAACCGGTGAGAAGTACAAACGAACCTTTTTCACACACACTGAGATCTATACAGAACTCCTTTTAATAAATGACACAGAGAGGCGAATATATAAAACGTGCGTTCTACCTATACCGACCTACTATGTTGTAATTCGGAACCCACGTAAAATCAATAAGTACCGGTAGGTGGCGAACGAGGTGAGAAGCCCCCCACTTATATGACCGGTGCGGTGCGCTGCGATGACTTTGCGCATGCCCGGCAAAAGCCGGTTGGATGTGCTCCTATATAGTAGAGATGCTGCATTACAGGGCGCCGTGGTTCGGATTCCACGTTAAAAAAGTAGGTCGACTTTCTACAGCCCCGTGCAAGTGGTTCGCATCCCACTATAAATAACATGAGCCCCTTCCTATAGCTAACAACTCGCAGGAGGTAACTGATGCGATACGCGACAACGCAAAATCTCCCCTCCCTCAGACTGCCACGACGCAGATAAGGTGAATGCGATAAAGGAGGTGTGGAGATTACGCCCCGGTACTCTGCAATGGTGAAGAAGAATCAGAATACTGCCGTATACTATCCAGACTAGGTCAGACCATGTAAGAACAGAAAGAGCTTTACGAACAACTTAAATGAAAATACTTGGAGCAATAACCAGAAAGTCACTGTACGATAGAGTTCAGCACTCTGTAGCACTCAGAAAGTTGTAAGATGGAGACGCCAAAATAGAAGGATAGACAACAGCAAAATAGCAAGAGCAGCAAAGGACAACAAACTGAGAGGACTCAGACTACCAGGAAGACCTCCAAAGCGATGGAGAGACAGCTGGACATCGCAATCCCAAAAAAACTAGTAAACACAGGTCCTAAACCTCACGTAAGATGAAAAACGGGGGGGGGGGCGATAATAATATAAAAATTTGGATCACATCTGAAAATTAGACTCTACCCAGTCGAACCGGGAGGACGTCCACGCCTTAGGAGGAGGGGTTCACAAAATGTGACCAAGTGAGACCGGGGGTGGGGGGCAAACGTGACGTTCGCATAAAAATCTTTTTGGAATAGTCAAATGAAGTGTATTTAAATTCTTGCTTGTTAAATTGCAATTTTTATTACAGCCAAAATAATAAAAAGAAATCTAAAAATGATTTTAGATAAATGAGGGGGGGGGTTGATTTGTGACTTTAGGACGTTCCTGGGAATTTTGAAAACACCTGTTGTAGTTGAAAAGGTAACCTATAGATTGCGCTACTTAATTTGGAGTCATAATTAGAAGTAAACCTTCATTTGTATAGCGGTCTTCCATAAAAGAAGTTCGTAATTTTTTCCGACTTTTCAACCCCCCTCCCCAAAGAACGTCCTATGGTCACAAAACAAAGACCCTCCCACACCACTCATGTGTCTAAAATCAAACTTGACCTTTTAAAACTAAAAAAACCTATTAATTGATATTTCCGCCCTGTGAGGCCGAAGGCCGAACAACTATGGCCTTCACGGGTCTATTATGGTTCTCCCCCTGTGAGGCCGAAGGCCAAACAACTATGGCCTTCACGGATCTATTGTGGGTCTAGATAGTAGGTACCTAAAAATATTTTGAGATGCAAATACAAATTGAAATATTTTGCGGTATTTCAAATAATATACCAAATACTTTTAAGTTAGTTTCAAAAGTAATTCAATAATTAAAGTAGCTATAGATAATTCAAGAAGCTGCAAGTAGAAGACTACGCTACGCTGCGTCTTAATCGGTAAGTTGAAAACAGTTCGCGGTATGAAAATTCGGTTTGATATGTGTAATTCCCGTATGAAGAAGTATTTCAAAATAGTGAACCAATGCGGTTCAATTGAAAGAACTATTTGAGAAGGAGAAATTCAAACTCGCAAAGCTCTCACTCGAGATGTTTTGAGACAAGCTTCCTCTATTTCGATATGCACGTGGTCAAAAGACAGAGATGGTCAAGAAATTTAGACTCTGTTCGGAGTCGAACCGCGAACCTTGTATCATCTGTTAATCGTATTATCAGGCAGTGGCCTAATCAGAAACTCATTGAGGGGGTGGGGCTGCAAAATCTCAAAAAATAAATTATTTGGTGATAAGTTCATTATGAAATTAATATTTTCTTTTGACTCTACAAACCTCCCCCCCCTTAGCAACTATGTCGGCTGCGAAATATATTAAAACTTCTTCCACATTAAATTCTGATTATGTTTAACTTTATCACGTCGGTTTTAAATATTATAAATATTGTTTGTAAAATCCATTAACCATGATCACATAGCTGACGGCAGAGCCTTCAAATGCATGGTAACGTATTTAATTAAATTATGGAATACCAATTGGTTAGACGTTAGATGGTGCTAACTCCGGTTACACACTTTAAAAAGTTTCATAATATTCATTTAAAATTAGCTCTTTAGAATTTTTATCAGGTGATATGAACAATTCTCCAAAGGTGGATCAACCCTGTATAGTTATGTGCTTATCACACTCATTCACACATAAAATTTTAAACGGACCAACCTTGCTGAATTGTCCTAAAACGTATTTCAAAATGTTCGGTGGCGCCTCATACAGCAGTGGTTCCAAAGCCGACAGAAGAATACATTTCTGCAAGCATTGCTTAAGTGCGGTCTTACACTTATACTTCAGGTCCTCAGAGCTGGAGTTATCCAAATACAGAGCCAGTAAGCGCGGAAAACAGTTCGAAGCTGCGATCGCTTTTGAGTGTTCAGGACTGTGCTTTCCAATCTGGCCGAGCGTCCAAGCCGTCACGGAAAGAGTGGCATCGTCCGTAGAGGAGTTTAGAATTGTGGTTAACTCGACTACCCCATTACAGCCCAGCACCGACATCGCAAGCTGATCCAAATGACCTGCTATGTATCCTATCGCCGTGATACACGGAACTTTGGACTCTTCAGAGGGGTAATGAAGCGTCTCCAATAGAGCTCCAATACCTCCTGTGTTAACTACAAGCTGCGTCAGTTCAAGAGAATGCTTCACAACGTCTCTCACTAACGTGGCCGCATTTTTACGTATAATGGGACACGCGTGAGCCATGTGCACTAATACTAGTGGAAAAACTTCGGCTTCCACCACCACTTCCGCCATATCATTCGAATGTTTTGCGATACAACCTAAGGAAAAAATCGATTCGGTCTAAATCTTTCCGTTCTCTGTCGTACAATGGTACTCTTACTCATGGTTAGTAAAACCTGTCGCTTCAACTTTTCGTCCTGATTACTCAAATTCCTCGCCAAATGTGGAACAGACCCAGCGTCGACGAGATTTTGAGCGAGATCTACACTGTGCTTAGCTATATCGCCCAACGCGGTGGCCGCAACATGTTTCAAGGTCAAATCTGGTTCTTGTAAACATAAAATCAGCAGCGGAATGCAACCTGCGTCTGCCACAGATTGTGCCAAAACGCAGGTATGTTTCGCAATGTAACCGATCGCCCACGCCGCCCCTTGTTTCACCATGGGCTCAAAATCTTCCAAACAAAGCATCAGGGCTTCTAGACCACCGTTGGTGATAACAATCGTAGCCAAGTCTTCGTTATGCTTGCAAAGCGATCGCAACACAAACAAAACTGCTTTTTTGTGGTATTTCTAAAATTTTTACAAATAATTACAAAAATATGGGCTGAACAACCCAAACAGCCATACGTTTTGTTTGTTAATATCGCGTAATAGGAGCGCCAAGAAATCTCTGCCTAAAATTTTCTTAGCTAATTTGACGTCGTGATGCACCATACGGCCGATTGCTATCGCCGCACATTGTTGGATTTGTTTACAAATATCGCCCAAAAGTGGCATCAACAAATCTGAAAAGTTAAGTGATAGATCCATCGACAAGAGCTTTAAGGCGTAAAAAATAGGGGCAAACTGAAATTAATTTTATTGGCGACCTCGGATTTTGCCAACAGTTTTACAAATATTCGTGAATATCTCAGTTTGAGTGCATTTTAGAGAAAAATGTAGAGTTATTGAAAATAAAGTAGGGTAGGGTAGTCGACAGTGGATCACCAATTTTTCAAACCCATATAACTTGGAAAATAATACATGAAGTTTGTTGAAATTTTGGGTAGAGTAACATGGACTATAATCTTATCGAAATATTCTAATTTAAACTAAGTTGTATTACAAGCAAACTATGAAAAAAATATTTAATTTTAAGTGCATAATGATTCAGTGTTGACCAGGGGTGGTCCACATTGGATCGGCTTATGGTTAACAGTGGATCAGCCACCATGATTATTGCACATATGTATTTTAAAATGGAAAAACTAACAAATTTTTAAACTAAAAATATAGAAAAACAATTTTTTCGAAATAAATATTATAGAGAAACAGAAAAAATACATTTTCGATATAAAAATATAGGAAAATAAAAAAATTAGCACATTTTCAATAGAGAAAGATCAACTGAGAAGTTATAATAAGACCGTCGCCTAGCGGTACCGCTAATTATTGGATTCGGAAGGATATGAATCTTACATTCTGTTCTTTGACCATGTTTTGGTTAACCATGTAGCACTGATCCACTGTAGACCAACCCACCATTTAATTTTCAAACCGTGGTTTTGACAAAACAAAATGAGTAAAACCTGTTATTCAAGTATCCTCACGTGCGTTAATTATTTCTTAAAACAATGAAAATATCCAGAACTCTATCATAGAAGATCTGATCAAATTACACAAAAAGTTTAACTTACCTGATAATAACAAATGGAGGCTTTAAACCACAAATGTAACAGGGGAACATGCGACCATCAACGGAATCGCTAAGTTGTGAAATGAGTCAATGAGGGATCACATTGGCTACCACGTACATCTCGCGGAAGCGTATGCATACAATGGTTTAACTAATAAATGAGTGATTCACTGTGTACCACTGATCCACTGTTGACCAGCCTACCCTAGGCTAAATTATCTAGAGAAAATATCTGAACTTTTGTTCTTGTTAATCGATCGGTTATGGAGTTACAGCTATCAAAGCGCGCGATATGTATTTGCAATTGTTCTATGCATCTCGGAATATTTTTAAGCATATTTTCGGTCCTTCCGCAAAATCACTTCATGTCCAGGGGGGGGGGACAAAGTTGGCACCAATTTCGAAAATACATTAACAGTATTGACAATAAACATTCTACAAGTATCATTTCAAGTTCGGGGGGGGGGGGGACTCGAATTCGCACCGATGTCGAAAATACACTAACAATATTGACAATAAACATTCTGCAGTACCAGTGCATATCCAGGGGGCCCTAATTTGCACCTATTTGGAACATACACTAACAATAGGACCCGTTGTGTGTGACAGTCGGAAGTTGCTGGTCCCTCCGTGTCACGCTCCCTGCCCTTCTTTTTATAATCACGTTCTACCTAACTTTTGCAGGTAGTACATTGAGGACGATTAAGTTTGACATAAAAATAAATCGATTAAAATGGCTTCAAAACATGTATTGTACTTATTTTCGAACCTGTAGGATATTCATAAATGACATTAAATAATACAGAACGCTGGTGATGGCTGTAACTCCGTAAACGCTAAATTAACAAGAAAAATGTAGAAGATGTTTTCTCTAGATAATTTAGTCTACTTTATTTTCCATAACTTGGCATTTTGCTCTAAAATGCACTCAAACCGAGATATTCACGAAAATTCGTAAAAATGCCATTCTTCGCGTGGGTTTTCCATTATGGCGCGAAATCCGGAGTCGGTTGAGAATGTAAAATTAAAGCGAGATCCTAATAAAGATAATACAATAATATACAACCTCTTTTTGAATGCGTTGCCGATTGGTCTATGAAGAAAATTTTTTAAGAAAAGTTTTTTGTTACCTAGAGCACCTCCTTGTTCCAAGTACACCACATTTTGCGGACGAAGTGCCAATTCGGCAATACATTGTACGAATTGTATTCTAGACCTTTGATATATATCGAAAACTTGTAAAATCGAGCGCGCTGTCATTTTTGAGTTTATACTTTCAAAACGTCACTTTGTTACCGCGATTCATTTGTTTACACAAGGGTGTGACTGCTGCACAGTCCGACCTCGTAATAATTTTTCATTTGGGAATGGTCCGACTTCATTTCACGTTTGTTTAACAGGGGTAAATATGCTGAAAATTGTGTGCACATAAGACTCCGAATTTCAAGGATTTCCAAAATGGGGGATCCCCCCCCCAATTGTAACAAACCTTGAGCCGTCCAAAAAACAAACCAAAAAATCACACGTCATCTGAGAACTTCAAAGAATTATAACACCGAAGCCCTCTGAACGTACGTCCATTCAACGACTGCACTAATAAAATATTATTGGCCGGTGCGACCGTTCCTAAATGAAAAATTATTGCGCGGTCGGACCGTGCAGTAGTCACTCCTAAGACAAAAATCGCCTGTATAAATTTAAGGTTATGGTAAAAAGTCAGAAACTAAGATAACTCAGTCAAATTTATATTTAGGGCTTCTCGAGATGGTTTCACGAATTTTATTGGGAAGGTTTTCGAACGTGATCGTCTGCAGAGTAAGTAGATTCGATTGTTTTGTTTGTTTAACCTCAAAATTGCCGTAGGCGACATTTTCATCCAAACCCGAAATACCGAAAAATATCATCGAAGAATACATAACGGCGCACCAACAACCGGACAATGGGATAGTTTACGATAAGAAACCGTTCAAAATGACACTGGAAGCTGGTAAACGATACTATTGGTGTTTGTGTGGAAAATCGAAAAATCAGCCCTTTTGTGATAAAACTCACCAGGATATTTTTTTAAAAATTAAGCAAAGGTAATTTGATTTTTTTCTTACTGCAAAATAAAATAATGGGGCCAGAATTCCCCCTTTTGTTTACTTTAACGGTGGATATTTTTAGGCCCATTGCATTTGTGGTAGAAAAAACCAAAGACTATTGGTTATGTAATTGTAAACAAACAAAACTACGACCATTTTGTGACGGCTCTCATAAATCGAAAGAAATTCAAGAAGGTTCTTCCACCATAAAACAATAATTTTGTACATAGTAAAAAAAAATAGGTTTAGCTTTTATAGTTTGTTGAAAATAAACACGAGAAAAAGTCGAGCGTTCTAAAATTAAATATATATTTTTTAACAACTGTAAATTAGAAATTAACATAATTTACTAACTAAAGCTATCCTATCCTTCCACGTACATTAAGTTTTGTTATCCGGAGCTTCTGGCGCCGCCTCTTCCTTGGCTTTACTTTGAGAAAACTCATGATCTAACCTTTCTTTGGCACGAACAACTTTCGATTGAAGATAAAAGGAACAACTGTGTTGCTTATCGTTAACTTGAAATAAATGTTCGTAATTTTTTTCTATTTGTTCCTTATCTAAGTTTTCGATATTTAGGATTTTTTTTGCTTCATCTAACGATAAACCTAACTTTAAATTATTTAGTCTTCCGCTCGACCTCTTGTGTTTCCCAATCGCCTTGCGGCTTCTTGCGATTCTCTGCCGATTTCTTGTTTCACTGCTCTCGCGAAAGCCCTGCCGACCACTTGGGCTCCCGTCATTATTATTTGAGCCAAAAATCGCGCCATGTTTCGTTAATTTTGGAAATTCGTAATTCTAACCTACAAATTTCACTCTCGCATTGTGCCAAGGTCACGCTAGGGAGCTTTTAACGTCAGACTGTTGTACAGGATGTAGAAAATAATATCGAGGAAGTTCGTAAAGATTCGATTTTAGGGTAGAACGAAATTTAATCAAGATATTATGCGTTCGTGTACAAATACGCCAGTGCTTTTACCTGATTTTTGGTCAAAACCCCAAACAAAACCAAAATTTTTCGGGTCTCCAAATACCCGACAATTTTGTTAAAACATTAAAAACCGAAAAATTTGATGGAAAAATGCTACATCATATTTTTCTATTATCGCAACTGTTCTACGGAAAATTTTCATCAGATTAAAATTTAAGAGCATTAAATTCTCTACAACAATGTTTTCCAAACGTTTTGGTCACGGAATCCTTTCATAATATTTAAAAGTTTGCGGAAATAAAAGTAGAGATAGTTCGATTAATCTTTTATAATATTTCATTTGGCGTAATATCTGACAACTATTAAAAGGTTTTAATGGCGTGTGATTACAGTGGTTTTAGGGCCCGAAATCCGCACCGAATCGGTTTTAGATTGCGGCGTAAAGGCCGTACTGTAAGTTATTTTTATCTTGGTAACGAAGTATTTAACCGATTATAAATGTGTTAGGAACTGTAGCAAGCTATTTCGCAGCACCCGGTACAAGAGGTGAGAAGTAGACTTGGGCGGATTGGAAGCGATAGAAAAGGAAGGTTAGAAATGAGAGCCGGAGAAGGACAATATTTCGGAGATTAGTCCGTTAAATTTGAGATTTTGTACCGTTTCCTCCGATAGATTCGATTGGGTGGCTTAAGATTATTTTAATAGTGTACTGGTTTTTGTTCGGGAAGCTTTCCTTCTGCAGGGGAAGGTAGGTACGATTGCCACTTTTGGACTCGTCATTTATTTGGCCCTCCTTTTTTTTAAGGCTTCCAAGTTTAGTTTTGAGACCGTCGGAAGACTCAGATGAAATATAGAGTTTAGCGGATATTTGTTAAGGTCAAATAAGGAACCCCACCTGACGCGGTCATACCGGGAGCAAATTCTGAAAATCATATTATTCAACAACGTGCTTATCCACGAAGATCAACAAGCGCTAGCGTAAGTTAAAAAATGTTTGAGAACCCTATCATAGGGTCAAATAATAAATTGTAAAATATCAAAAATTGTAATATTGTGAAATATTTAGGCTTACGGTGATAAAGTACATCTATAAAATTTTTCCCGTTTTTTTAACTTTAATAATAAAACGGGTGGCGTCCAAATTTGATTTGCTGTCGTTTTTTTTCGCGTATTGGATTCCTTACCCGCGGCCCGCTAATTAATTTGAGCTGCCGGAGCTGTAGCCTTAAGAAAGGTACGAGGGTGCTACAAAACAAAAGAATTTGGACTTTGGGGTCGTCCATAAAAGACGTGCACGCCTTGGAGGGAGGGGGGGTTGGACAAATGTAACGTCCGCATAAAAATCCCATTTTTGGGATTTCTAAGAAAATTGTGTTTGAATAAATTCCAATTTTTATTATAGCCATAAAAAAAATCTAAAATTAATTAATAGGTTTTTGGTGGCAGTCAGCTAGCACCCACCACTCCAAATAATTTGAAAATTTCCTATTGCAAAGAGGAAGGTTTATATAGTATACTGTAAAAATTTTATGTGCAAATGTATAGTCAAAATTTTGAAATAATCGAAATTGAAGTTTGCAAATTTACATGTAAAAACTGATGAAACTTAATGAGATTCCGCGCGTCGCTCATTCTGTTGACGGTACGCGCAATATCAATGACCCTAACACTTAGAGTATTTCGCACCGGCAGCAGCAGCACGTCTCTCGTACATGTAACATAGATTATTTTTTGTTTTACGCTATTTTTTGGGGGTTTAAGCTCCCGGTTTCCTTCATCCCGGTTTTCTTGATTTTCTCAAAATTTTGACTATACATTCTCACTTGAAATTTTTACAGTATACTATATAAACCTTCCTCTTTGCTATAGAAAATTTTTAAATTTTTTTCGAGTGGTGGGCACTGGCTAACTGTCCCCAGGTTTTTTACTTTAAAAGGTTAAGTTCGATTTTGGACAAATGGAGGGGTTTTTGATTTTTGACCATAGGACGTTCGAATATGTGACCACCTATGACAAGGGGGGGGGGGGGTTGTTAAAAAGTCGAAAAAATTGAAGGGCTTAGTGTGAAACAATGACAAGCCACAAATGAAAATTGTTGGCAATATCAATTAAGTTTGTGCAAAATCTATAAAATGAACATTTGATTTTTTTTCTTGCAATTTACTTTGATATTACAGTGTCATTTGTAAGAATTTTATTAAACTACTAGATGATACCCCGTCCGAGGACGGGCAGCTAGAAGGACGGGCAGCTACCCAAGGTCATATGGCTTTTGGATTGCACTGAGAGCTTTCCTTAATCTTCATTCAACTTAAGTTACCTTGGGTAGCTGCCCGTCCTTCTAGCTGCCCGTCCTCGGACGGGGTATCATCTAGTTTAAAATAAGTAAAAAAATTTTAAATATTGATTAAGTTTAATTTAATTTAAAAAAATATATGTAAGTTTTTTGTTTATTTATTTAATGTTGTTCTCATCTCTTATTATAAAAGGCCAAGTCCTTCCTTCCTTCTGTCTGTCCCACGGAAATACCCGAAGCAAACCGAACCGAACGCATAACGGATAATTTCATAACCAATCGGATAAACGTATCATCGGATCAACGTATCAACGTATTTAAATTTCCTATATAGGTGAAAAATCTCTTATTATAAAAGGCCAAGTCCTTCCTTCCTTCTGTCTGTCCCACAGAAATACCCGAAGCAAACCGAACCGAACGCATAACGGATAATTTCATAACCAATCGGATGAACGTATCATCGTATCAACGTATCATCGGATCAACGTATCATCGGATCAACGTATCGCATGGGACCGAGCGTCAGCAGCTTGCCGCGCTTGAGTTTCTTCTAAAGTTTCACGTTGTTGACGTATCGCATGGGACCGAGCGTCAGCAGCTTGCCGCGCTTGAGTTTGTTCCAAAGTTTCACGTTGTCGACGTATCGCATGAGACCGAGCGTTAGCTTGTCGCTGTGATCGAAGCTGTTCTTCTGTGTTATTAGCTCTTGTACGTGCTTTTCTCTCACGATTCAATCGTCGTCGCTTTGCAGCAGGATTTTCAAAATTTTCATTATCCATTATGGAAGTTCACATAATGCTTTTTTGGAAATAGACTTACCTATATAGACAAAATGATACGATGATACGTTGATACGATGATACGTTGATCCGATGATACGATGATACGTTGATGCGATGATACGTTGATACGATGATATGTTGATACGATGATACGTTGATCCGATGATACGTTGATCCGATGATACGTTGTGCGTTCGGTTCGGTTCGGTTTGCTTCGGGTATTTCCGTGGGACGGACAGAAAGAAAGAAAGACTTGGCCTTTTATAATAAGAGATTTCTTCTGTTGCTTGTTATACTATAGTAGACCTCAAAAATGAACAAAACCCATATTTTTTTAATGTGTGGCTTGTCATTGTTTCACACTAAGACCTTCAATTGCAGACGTCCTTTATGGACGACCCCTTTCTATATAAGAGAATTTGATTATCATTTTTTTCGGTTAAGTCAATTCGCCAATCTGGCGAATAACGTTCGCTTCAAAAAATAATGAGGTAAACTTAAAATTTTTCATTTTTTTTGGCTGTTAAATTAATTTCGATTACATTTTCAAAAACCATAAAAAACACTCGGCTTGATTTATATTAAACAAGCGGATTTTGAATGAAGCTATGCATTTTTTCAATTAGGGATGGAAAATAATGATCGATGGATCTACATGAATTTTTTAAGATGATCTGCAATAATGCCAGGAATCATTCCAGAAAGCCGAAATCAATTCTATTAAAAAAATTTAAATTGGTAAAAAATAATTCATCTTAATCAACAGAATTCAAACATATCAATTTTATTTAATGATTAGTTGGTGATTATAATTTTTCCTAAAAATGAAATTAAGCGAGTCATATACGAAAAACCACGTTGGAGGAACCAAATAAATTAGCAATTGACGGAGAAGTTAGCAGGTGTTTTTTGGAGAGGGGGTCAATATACTGCCGTGTTAAGCTACTGCAACTTGAATTTATATAGCGGGAAAAAAAAAAAACAACGGCTCTTTTTTTTTTACATTGCCTCGGCCAGCCTGCATGAGAAACTCTGTAAATTTGGGTCGTAACTTGGGTTCTTTTAAATAAATTGAAATACTCATATGCTTCCTTTAATTATTGATCTTTTCATAAAGATGACTCAAAGTTTGAAATTATATCTGTTTCCTCTTCAATCTGATACTGCTACTTAATGAAATTAAAAGGCAAACGTTATCAAACGAAAGTAATAAAATTTATTTAACACAATAAGATAAATTTTTAAACAAAATATTAGTTTTCGCATACGAAACAAATCAAATTTTACAATGTGAAAAATTCATAACAAAATTCCCCCAAAAGTTTATCCGCGCCCGAAATTTATAAGAACGATTCGTCTATTAATTAAAGAGTAAGTGCGTCACTAAAAACTCTTACCGAAAGATGTACCGTTGTTCCGGAGTTTATTGATGTAGCGCCGATGATGCGTAGCATAGATGCGAAGACACTCATTGAAACAGCCTCCGATTTTTGACCACACTGAAGCAGGAAGGAACGACCAGTAAATTAATTCCAAAGATTTCTTTCAACAGATTCCATTCACTTAACCATAAAATGCGGCCATTAAAATTTATTTCCAAAATTAACATCCAAATTTTTATATCCAAAAAAATTAACTTATTTCCAATGATTAATCCAAACTTATTTTCAATAATGAATATCCAAATTTATCTTCAATTATTAATACTATCAGCGTGTTCCAATACTTCAACCACTGGCTTGTGAATCTCCATAAAAAAAAACTTATTCAAATTTTCAATACAAAAATCGCCCACCTTCACTCTATGGCGGCTCCTATCCGACCTTTTTCTGCCTTATCATTTTTAAAGTCGCACCAAAATTCTCTTCACTCGCGCATACGCACATCTCAAATTTTATAATTATCACTTTCTTTAAATAGCGCAAAAATCCTATTTTAACAAATAAATGAAACCAATTTAATTTGTTTCTCATTATTTTCATTGAATCAAAACAATCACCAATATTTTGTTCTATACAAATTCCTCATATCTCCTCAGATTTAATAACGTTTGCATGTTCTAGAATGTGAGGCAAAAAAGCAGCTAAATAATCTTCCGATCAGAGAAGATTCAGATACAATTAAATTATTCACCTGTTGTGGTCTTATATTTAATTACTAAATTATGAGTATTTCAACTATTGAGTCAATTACATCATATCACCCCCCTATGATAAGCAGAACATCGCAACACCCCCTAAAAGATTCGCAAAAGGATAAGGAATTGTTGAGTTAGATTTTTGTGGAATCTTTTTAATTTACCACATACTTTTCAAAGTTAAATGAGACAAAACTGGTAATTTGTTTCAAAATCAAAATGAAATAAGTCAGAAAACTGTATACAAAAAAAACTTCTATCAACCCCCTATGTACAACAAAATTTTGAACACATTAATTATTTTATATTCAAATTAATCAACTATTTACAAATTTATTAATATTTACAAAAATTCTTTAAGTTAATAATTAGATGTCATCATATTTACAGTATCTAATTCTAATTAAAATTCCTCATAAATTTTCATTTTTTCAAAAAAAATTATTTCATTAAATTGTCATTTCTCGAACTTGTATTATTTTATATTGAAAATTTTGTTTTCAAAATCACAATCGGCATTAAAGTTCAATAAACTTATCTTTTGTTTGTTTACAAAATTATCAAATATTTTCAAATCGTATTATTAAAGTTTCTCATACTGTCGTAGTTTTAATTAATTATTTCTAAATTGCCTTAATAAAAATATTTTTATTCATAACGTCTTAAATAGTTTCAAAAAAAAATTCAATTTTAACTCATTTCAATGACTCCATTCCAAGATTTATATTTGAATGCAAACTGACATTATTCTTTAACATAATTCATAACCATAATAACTTTTTAAAATTTAACTTTTAAATCATTGTTCTTTTAAAATCCAATTAGCAAACATCTATTCTTTTTATGACTTATTTTTGTGATAAACACTTCATAATAACTACTCATAAATTTCCGACTTTAAAAACCAGACATTGATACAATTAACAAAATTCCCACCCCATTTTACTATTAATATCATCAATTTTATATCATCAACTTTACTTAATTATATCCCCATAATCATTAACCAATTATCACTTATCAATTCATTAATTTCTATTAATTATTCCCATTTAATATTATTCATACAATTTTTATATCAATCAATTTATTTCCCATTAAACTTTATAATTGTTAACTGTGTATCTTCATCTAATTATTTAATCACAAATTCCGATCATACTCATTATTTATTCATCACAATAAACTTTAGTCATAGATTTCATTTAAATTTATCAATTTATTATTTAACTATTAATTACTAATCATATCGTAGCCAAAACTTTATTTACTAATTAAATCTATCCATTACTTTAGCAAAACTATTATCGAACAATGTTATTTCTGTTATTGAATTCATCGTCTGGTTACTATAATTATGCAATAATGTCCTGATCCTGTTGATAATGGACCTTATTTGTGACTACACTTACACCTTCCTACCTCCCAAGGTAAATGAGCTTCATTTAATTAATTAAATCTCAATTATTTTATTCAATTTTCAAATCTTTAAGCTTGTCATTTCAATTTGTTATTAATTCAATGGTTAATATTTAAGTTCAAACAATTCAATACAGTTCAATAATTTTATCAAATTTTCCATTATCGTAGCCAAGTTGTTATCCATTTACGTTTCAAATTTTATTTTCTATTAATTAACAAATCCGAGTTTAAAAATTATGAAGTTTCAATCTGATTCTCTTATAGCAACTCCAGTTCAAAAAATAACTATCAACTACTGTTTTAACTACTGTTTCTTTAACTAATTTCATACTTACAAATATTAAATTATTGTTTTGAAATTTTCTATTTGGCGAATCATTGACTTTTCTGTCTTCAAACAAAATTCTTTTTAATAGACGTCTTGTTAATATTTTTTGTTGTCTTATTACCCTATGTTTAGCTAAAATTAATTTCCTATGATTCAATGTTCCATTAAGTTTGCTTGTTTTCAATTTAATTTTATTTACACTGTTGTCAACTTTTAAAGCTTTATCATTTGCTTCCTGAACCTTAGAATTTTTTATTTTATAATTTAATTTTGCTTTTAATTTCTTCATTTTGTGTCTCATGCGATTTTTATTTTTTTTTTTTTAAATTATGTATGACCTTTGTTTGCTATTTGTTTTTATGTTGTTTGTTTGTAATTCAATATTTTCTTGTATTACGTTAAATTGCTTTTCCAAACTCTCCCCCAGATTTCTATTTACCCCGTCGTTTTTTAACCCTTGAACATTTTTTTCAACTTTTTCTATCTGATTACTTGATATCTCCTTTATTTCTTCCTTTATTTCTCTTTTTGTTTCTTCTGCTATGCGTATAAATCTCGCAAACATTTCACGCATACTCATGTTCTCAAAATCAATTTGATCAAGTTCCATTTTAATCTTTTCTTGAATTTCATCATCTGCCACGGAACTCATGTCCTCATTAATGACTTCTACACCTTTCTCTTCAATAAACATATTATTTGGTTTCTTTATTTTTCGACCTTCCATTTTAAAAAAATTAAAATATTGACGTTTGATAAACCAATCAAATTTTTACTAACTACAAAATTAATCTATTGAAACAAATTTTAATTTTTATCACTATCTCTTTAAACCAAACTTATAATCTTCGAACAAATTTTTAATTTTATTATTATCTCTCCAAACAAAATTAAATTTAAAATAATTTTTGATTTTCCCATTTATCTATTCAAACCAAATTTCATTTTTAAACAAATTTTTACAACTTATCAAAATTTATCTGTAATCTTTTCTATTTAAAATTAACTCAACTTTTAAAATTTTAATTCAAACTATGGAAATCATTGAGGAAAATTTCTGTTTTTTAATAATTACTGCCCCCGCTTGTAATCAATACAGTAGCTAATCGCCCCACGTTGTTTTGCGCCAAATAAAGATGCCGTGTTAAGCTACTGCAACTTGAATTTATATAGCGGGAAAAAAAAAACAACGGCTCTTTTTTTTTTACATTGCCTCGGCCAGCCTGCATGAGAAACTCTGTAAATTTGGGTCGTAACTTGGGTTCTTTTAAATAAATTGAAATACTCATATGCTTCCTTTAATTATTGATCTTTTCATAAAGATGACTCAAAGTTTGAAATTATATCTGTTTCCTCTTCAATCTGATACTGCTACTTAATGAAATTAAAAGGCAAACGTTATCAAACGAAAGTAATAAAATTTATTTAACACAATAAGATAAATTCTTAAACAAAATATTAGTTTTCGCATACGAAACAAATCAAATTTTACAATGTGAAAAATTCATAACAAAATTCCCCCAAAAGTTTATCCGCGCCCGAAATTTATAAGAACGATTCGTCTATTAATTAAAGAGTAAGTGCGTCACTAAAAACTCTTACCGAAAGATGTACCGTTGTTCCGGAGTTTATTGATGTAGCGCCGATGATGCGTAGCATAGATGCGAAGACACTCATTGAAACAGCCTCCGATTTTTGACCACACTGAAGCAGGAAGGAACGACCAGTAAATTAATTCCAAAGATTTCTTTCAACAGATTCCATTCACTTAACCATAAAATGCGGCCATTAAAATTTATTTCCAAAATTAACATCCAAATTTTTATATCCAAAAAAATTAACTTATTTCCAATGATTAATCCAAACTTATTTTCAATAATGAATATCCAAATTTATCTTCAATTATTAATACTATCAGCGTGTTCCAATACTTCAACCACTGGCTTGTGAATCTCCATAAAAAAAAACTTATTCAAATTTTCAATACAAAAATCGCCCACCTTCACTCTATGGCGGCTCCTATCCGACCTTTTTCTGCCTTATCATTTTCAAAGTCGCACCAAAAATTCTCTTCACTCGCGCATACGCACATCTCAAATTTTATAATTATCACTTTCTTTAAATAGCGCAAAAATCCTATTTTAACAAATAAATGAAACCAATTTAATTTGTTTCTCATTATTTTCATTGAATCAAAACAATCACCAATATTTTGTTCTATACAAATTCCTCATATCTCCTCAGATTTAATAACGTTTGCATGTTCTAGAATGTGAGGCAAAAAAGCAGCTAAATAATCTTCCGATCAGAGAAGATTCAGATACAATTAAATTATTCACCTGTTGTGGTCTTATATTTAATTACTAAATTATGAGTATTTCAACTATTGAGTCAATTACATCATATCACCCCCCTATGATAAGCAGAACATCGCAATACATAGTGGCGGATCTAGGATTGCCTCAAGGAGGGGGCTAAGTAGGGGGGGAGCAATGATGCCGCAAGTAAATTTTTTTAAAGGCGTGGCTACTGAAAACAAAACTAAACCCAACTTTTTAAAGTGTTTAGGGGGTCTCCATAAAGGATGTCCACGCCTAGGGGGGGATTACAATTTGTTTTACAAGAAATTATAATACTATATAAAAAAAATTTTCAAACACAATTTTCTTAGTAATTCCAAAAATGAGATTTTTATGCGGACGTCATGTCACATTTGTCCAACCCCCCTCCCTCTGATCACACTTGGTCACAATTTGTAAATCCCCCCCCCAGGCATGAACGACCCCTTATGCAATTCCGGAACTTAAACTGCTTTTTAAATCTCTTTTTTCTAAGACTAAAGTTTAACTTTAAATCTTAAGGGGTTTAAAGGGAATTTCATAACGACTGAATGCGTTCATCAAGTCAAATAATATGCTTATAAACAGTGGCGGCTCGTGACATATTTCAATGGTAGGGCACAAAATTTAAATAAAAGGACAAATCTGATAATACAAATATTCTTGTTGTTTTGAAAATGTTAATACTCTTCATTGCAAATGAAATAGTAAAGTCAACAATAATAGGAAGCGAATATAGAAACCGCGGGGGGGGGGGGGTCTGGGAGTGTAGAAGTAGAATACGCCGCAGCATATTAACATGGCCATCTTGATCTCCATAACCCCCAGACCCCCCGGTCAGGTAAAAATGGCCGTCGATATAACAGCCAATCACATATCAGATTATTATATTTTTGTATTTTAATTGACCTGTGCTGTGTTTGGACGTATATCTCGAAATTCAAAGTCATTTTATGGTAAAATTTTCACGGTTAAAAGTTTCAGCGGGTTGTTAAATTTATTGGAATATTTTTGTTAATTAATTAACATTGATATATCTTGAGCCTAATGAACTTATTTTTATTTTAATTTAATACGTTAGTTATCGATTTGAAATTGTCCCGCATGGTGGCGTTTGCTTAATGTAAATTGTGAATAGTGACGTTAACAAAATGTATTTATTTACATTTATTGAATACATTACTAAATGGTATCTTTGATTGTATAGAATCATATTAGCAACACTTGATGGGAGTTTTAAAAACACCTTTTGTAGTTGAAAAGGCAATCAAAAGATGGCGCTATTTAATTTAGAGTCGTAGTAAATTGATTTTTTTTGGAATTCTTCATTATTTGTGTTAGCGCCGCGGATCTTTTTGAGATTCGTGGTTAATGCTCAAGCCATTTATTCAGCCTTCCAATTTAGTAGCGCCATCTGTTGATAACATTATGAATTCCGCTAGGTGTTTCCTAAACGCTCATAGGGTTTGGCTATCCGATATTACATAACCAAAGAGAGAATACCTGGCTGTGCAAAAGGCCGCTATAATTAGTTCAGCTTTTGGCCTTGCATCTGAAGCCTCTATCGTGATCCGTTTCCGGACTAGACGACGTCGCGTCGTCTCTACAAAAGTGGTTTTAGGTTGGAAATTAATGCGTGAACCAAATAAGAGGCGTCTGCTTTCGCGATGGTGTAGAAATAGCCAATCATTAATTTTTATAGACTGATCTTGCATTTATAGGAGAAAATTACATTTCAAGATAAAAGATACATTTCAAAATAGGTATACAAATTTTGCTGTTCTTAGTTAAAACGTTCTAACTAACAAATTTGTTTTCGGGAGCAAAATGATTTTATGTAGATAGATGTTATGACGCTGTCTTAATTATAAAATAGTATTTAATACCTCTGTAATAGATGGTGATCCTTAGGGTCTATGGCAGAGGTGGCCAAGCTCCTTGATAGTCGAGCCATTTTTCAAAATTTGAAATTTTTCGCGAGCCGCAATTAAATACGTATTTAAAAGGTATGCAAAAAAGGTACTAAAAAAATTTTTTTTACAGAAATTATATTTATTGAAAACATAAATAAAATATGTGTATTGAATTTAAATATTAAAAATTAAACACATTTATTTTACTTCTCTTGATAATTTTTTAAAATATAATAGCACAAAAATGAACAGGGAACTCGGGTACATTTATCGAGAGCCACAAATAATCCTTCAAAGAGCCGCATTTCGCATGGTAAGTTTCGCACACGATTGTTCTATCACTTAAAACGGTATTCTCGAACTGACTCGAATTTACTCCGCATGCGAATCATTCCGCATGGTGACGATTACTCGATCACTTTTAAAATAGTATTCTCGAATGGCACACGAATGTTATACCGTGCGAACAAACGGCTCGACCAATAGTATTGCGTCATTATACAGGGAGTTTCAGTCGCAAATGTTGTGTTTGAAAGTTTTAAATCGTCAGGATTGCCAGATAGGCGATTTTGCGCCAAATTAGGCTGTTGGACTAAACTTGTAGAGGAATAAAAGATTAATTTACCAATCAAAAAAATTCTCCATACAATGGAATAATTTTTATAATACATAAATCAACTAGTTCAAACACAACAATAATAATAACGATACAAGAACAATGCAAAAGGAAAGAATTACGAAAAGTCGAGTAGCCGAGTCCAGGAAAGAATTACGAAAAGTCGAGTAGCCAATGCTTCCATAGAGCAAAAGAATGTCATTACGGAGTATTTAACTAAGAATCCCAAACTATTATTAAGTGGAAAGTTCGCGGCAGATTTCACTTTGAAGACAGCGCAAAATAAATGGCAAGAACTAACGGAATCGTTAAATTCCATGGCGGGAACTAAGAAGAATTGGAGGCAATGGAGAAAAACTTGGCAAGATATGAGGGCAAAATCAAAAAGAAATAACAGCTCCATAAAAACCTACACTGGCGGAACTGGTGGTGGAAAACCAACAAGCGAAAGTTTGAGCGAACTTGATGAGAACATTTTAGAATTAATAAATCTTTAGCACGAAGATGTGCTGAAAAAATGTTCCTCAACTGGGATTCGAACCCAGACGTATCAGCTGTGAATACGTGCGCTTAAACAACTGCTCCAATGAGGCGATATGTTTAAGTAGCGCGGAACTTCTATATATCCTGAACTAATTCTAGGGCCGCCACATCACCCTCCCCCTAGCAACCATGTCGGTTGTGAGTAGTAAGTCGTGGCTGTGACTGCAACCTAGTCGGTTGTTAGCAGTAGCCGTCGGTGGCTGTTGTCGTGGCTTAGTTAGCCATTGCTTGAGAGAAGGAAGGAGTTGAGCGTGAATTTCCTAGAAATTACATTTTAAGAACAGGAGTACTCAATGTTCTATCGGGGTCACCAATTTAGCACGAAGATGTGCTGAAAAAATGTTCCTCAACTGGGATTCGAACCCAGACGTATCAGCTGTGAATACGTGCGCTTAAACAACTGCGCCAATAAGGCGATATGTTTAAGTAGCGCGGAACTTCTATATTATATCCTGAACTAATTCTAGGGCCGCCACAAATCCAATTGCCATAAGTGGCCATGCAGATACGCAGGAATCTACAGTGGATTTCGATTTGTCACACAACCGGAAGGATCGTCAACTGAAAATAGATCTTTAGAAGATAAGAATTCATACAGCCCTTTCTTTGTAAATAATGACTTGATCGGTATCCCTTTATCAACAGAAACACTTCTGCATTCTTCGCAATTTCGCATTCTTCCACCGTCTCAATCGCAGCTAACATTCCTAATTCATAAAAATTTGCCATTCTGTGTAATATTACGATACAACTTTAAAACACGATATGGAATTATCGACCGTCACACTCATTACTTCATCAGTTATAGTTATATTATCGCACACGAACAAAGTTTCGTCTGGGTACCCCCAGACGTTGTAGTTCGAATGGTTTTCATGCGAAAGTATTCGTAGACGATTGCTCGAGAATACAAAATTTCGTTCGTATGCGAAAGTGGCGTACACGAATAATTTCATGCGAAAAGTATTCGTAGACGAACATTTCGAAGGGTTCGAGAATACAAATCTTTCATTCGTATGCGAAAGTGACGAAGTCTCGTATGCGAATCAATTCTATTGAGTTCAAGAATAGGCCCCCAGGTCTATGGGTTCAACCATGGCATTGGTCACATAATGGAACACACACTCGTTATCACGGTTTTTGTTTTTTATGCGAAGAATAAAAGATGCAGTTTTAGATCGTGCTCAGGAACAATAAAATGTTATTGTATAGAAAAGTTATTTTGTGATCAAGTGCTAAAGTAATTATTATTACCCCTTCCAATTTAGTGATTCCATAGATAGAAGCTAATAAAGATTAAGCTTCAAGCCCCCGATATTACAAGCACCCCCTAGCGGCGAACAGGGTCTCGGACATTGCTTTTATGTTATCATTAATCATTGGCACAGGTTTGTTGCCCAGTTATCGAAGTCGCTCAGTGAAGGGAGACTATAAGAAAAAAAGGTCCTGCCCCAAAAATGGATATGCGCCGCTGACTCCATGCTTTTGTTATATGTTCATTGCTCCATATTTTGAAAATCAACAGATGAAAAGAATATGTACAGCTTTCTTAATTTCCATCTGAATTCCGTCCCCATCCGAGTGTTCGTAATTCTTCAAATTTCTTGTTATTAATTTATGTGCACCATATTTCTCCTCGAAAAGTGGATCGCCATCTAGTGCTCTAGTACGGAAAGTGAAAAATAAAGTGTCCTGCTTGGTAACAAGCAAACATCTCAGGATACTTACTTTTTACTTTCCGCAATAGGGCACCAGATGGCGATATAGTTTTCAACCAAAAATATGATGAATATAAATTTAAATAGCATTTTTTATCTTTACAGTTCCTGTATCTTTTTTAAACTGAATCTGGTGCACCATAAAACGGTATGAGTAGTACGACATTGCCGAAACTATTTTATTTAGTGGTTGTGTCAGGTATCCGGATCCAAAAGAGATGCTGAACAGGGGAGATCAACAGCAGGTGTCTTTCCCGCGCTCTCCGCGAGAGTTATAAGAAAATTCTATGTTTGATAATAGGATAATACCGATAGGGACAGAATTTTTATATTTAACAAAAAAAAAAATTTTTTAATATCATCTATTATTCTTACAAATTAGTTTCGAGTTCTATGTTATATTGTAAAATTACGGAAGAATACTCATTTGTTAAGAGTTAAAGTCATACTTACTTAAAAATATTCATCAAAACGTCAAAGCAGGACCAAACACCAAATAATAATCGAAGCAGTACAAAGATGTTTAAACTTCTGATTATTTATTGAACCTAAAAAACAACCAGTGATTAGAACCTTAAATTATGAAAAAAATAGAAGTAATACCATTACTTGCAGAAGGGCGTGAGACCTCAGGTCGAGTCGCATTTTCTGCTGCAGTTATCCGTAATATTCAGAAAATGTGATCTCAGTCGCTTAGATTTTTGATAAACGATGGTAACAGTCCCGGGCTATTACCGGCCTCATGGATCTGGTATTCTCGTCGTTTGATATACTTTTACTGAACAAATAGAAGCGTGTGATGTCTTCGTTATAGAAAATATCTGCAATATTTACTACTAAAAGGTATTCTGATTCAATAAACAAATATAACCCGGATTACTTACCGGTCCAAATTATCACTGAATATATTCTTTTATTCACAAACTACACTTTTTGTTAATACAAATTAAATTATAAAAAAATCTGACCATTGCGTCGAACGATGCCAACTTTCTTGCGATGGAACCTACCGTATCTGAAACAAAAGAAATCAAACATTACTTTTTTGAAGTCACACTATTTTGGACGTGCCTTGCAAGTGTTACAATTTTTTGTTTTCTTTCAAAAAAAATTTTTTCTTCCCCTTTAAACGGATTTGTAAATCCTAGAATCAGGACAGAAATATTCATAACGATCACTGTAAAAAAAGCACGTAAAGATACCTTCAAATACGTGTAATTTTTACATTCAAAATTATAGTAAAAATACATATTGTGTATTATTCCATTGATAATAGTGTGAAATTACATTATTATCAATGGAATAATACACAATATGTATTTTTAATATAATTTTTATTGTAAAAATTACACGTATTTGAATGTATTTTTACGTGCTTTTTAGGCTTCTATACAAAGTATAGCAAGAAGCTTTATGATCTGGCTCCGTGTCTGTCCGTCCGTCCGTCTGTTCGCATAATTCAAAATCATACAGAGCGTTTCAAATCGTGTTAGAAATACTCAGTGTGTATAGAGGTCTAAGAACTGGGTACCCAGTGCGCTATTAGGCTTCTATACTAAGTATAGCAAGAAGCCTTATGATCTGGCTCCGTGTCTGTCCATCCGTCTGTCTGTCCGCATAATTCAAATCTAACCAGAACCCTCGAAATTGTGATTGTAAACACATCGTATGTATAATAAAATAAAAATGTGTTTTAACACGTTCAATGCTGATGACGGATATGTCCGTCATCGCATTATTTAGCGTATGGCGCGTGACGGACTTGCCCGTCAATCCATGTTATATTTTAAACGACATGAGGATTATGTTAGCGTTGCTTTTAAGTAAATGTAACAGCATGAGCATATAGTTTAAGTATCTATATATAAAAGTAAAAACAACTATTTAGCGTAGGGCGTACGAAATGAATTATGAGGTAGCAGTGAACAAAGTATAGCAAGAAGCCTTATGATCTGGCTCCGTGTCCGTCCGCATAATTCAACCCTAATCAGAACCCTCGAAATTGTCATTGTAAACACATCGTATGTATAATAAAATTAAAATTTGTTTTAAATTTAAAATGGACTTTCTGGTTTTACTTTGATGTGAAAATAGTACATTGTCTTATTCGGATTAAAAGTGAAACTTTGTTTGACAAGCAAATTTTTGCATTTGCGAGGCGGAGCGCTAGCGGAGCGCTAGCGAATGCAATAATTGCACGTCAAACAAAGACACTTTTAATCCAAATGAGACATACTACTTTTTCTCCAACCAAAATTTAAATACTACGTACATCATTAATAATGCGAAATTCAAAATTTAAATTACTTCAAACATTTTGTTTTAATATTCGTGTAATGAAAATCCAGTGACTGGAATTTTTGTTTTTTTATATTAAGTTGTCATAGTTTTGTTTACAACATAATCAAAGTGAAATAATTTAAATCGTTTATTTAATAATGTTTGAAGACGATTCCTCTGATACACCTGCAGATATAATTGAAATAGCGAAAGATGTGGTTTTAGACTTATAGCCATCATGCCATCCAAGTCAAGAGAGGTATATGAATTCGCATACAACCGTTTTCTGCGATGGTGTAACGAAAAAAATATAAAATCCTATTCGGAGAACGTTTTATTGGTATATTTTTCGTATTTGTCTAGTACAATGAAATCTTCAACACTTTGGTCACAATATTCCATGATTAAAGCAACATTGAACCTATAAAATAACGTAGATATTGGAAAATTTTCAAAATTACGTGCGTTTTTAAAAAAGCAAAATAACGGTTACACACCTAAAAAATCTCGAGTTCTAACAAAAGAACAAGTGGACGAATTTCTACTCAAAGCAAATGATGATAAATTTTTAATGATTAAGGTAAACTTAGAATATTAAAAATTGAAATAGCACCTAAATTTTATATACGTTTTTAGGTTGTTTTAATATTTGGAATTGCTGGCGCATGTCGATGCGACGAATTAGTTCACTTAACTACTAATGACGTCGAAGATGTTAAATCTGCGCTCATCATAAAAATTTTAAAAAACAAAACCAACAAATTTCGGTCTTTCACGGTAATGGGTGAAAATTATTTAAATTTTTATAGAAAATATATTGCTCTTCGTCCAAAAAATTATGAAGCAAAACGTTTATTTATAAGATACCTAGATGGAAAATGTTTTCGCGCAGTGGTAGGTATACATAAAATTAGTAGTGTTCCACAAGAAGTGGCAAAATATTTACATTTGCAAAATGTAAAGGAATATACTGGACACAGTTTACGTCGAACTTCGGCTACACTGCTTGTCGATTCTGGTGGTGACATTACCTGCCTTAAACGCCATGGAGGTTGGAAATCCAATACTGTAGCCGAGGGCTATATTGAAGATTCTTTACAAAATAAAAAAGATATAGCCAAAAAAATATTTCGAATTGAAGAGGTTAGTACTAGTACCTCCATTATTGATAATATTACCGATGATGAACCTATTGCTCAGGAATTACATTATGAAGATCCGAGTACCAGTAGTGTAACATTCGCATGATACAGCACAAGGATAAGGACGATACTCAAAGATTCAGCGAGTACAGGTTTTAGCAAGGAGATTGCACGAGCGAAGCGCAGCGCAGCGAGTGTCAATCTCCGCAGCTGAAACCTGTACTCGCTGAACCTTTGAGTATTGTCCGAATCCGCGTTGCTGTTGCGGTGATTATTCCATGAAGAAACGCCACGACTTAAAAGCACATCACATACGAAAACCGACATTTCAAACACCATTTTTAATGTCGAAAATTGTGAAACAAATTGACCATATCGCATCACAATCATTGCAAAAAAAATCAAACAAAAAATTTCGTAAGTACCGAAAAATATGTAAGCATAACGCACTAAATTTGTAATATAAAATTCGTTAGAAGTACATTGCTTTAAGTGACCTCGGGTTCTAATGCGTTGCACCGGTTTCATAAATCGCATCTGTTGAGTGCGTTGTCATAAACACCTCATAAATTAAAATATTCGACTACATAAATTATGATATTCGAATATTTTTTATTACGTATGAATTATTACGACAAATATTCGATATTCTGGTAGGGCATTTGGAATATTTTCGTAGTATTTCATAAAAACTGGATATTTTACAGTATTTGCGGGTAAAACCCACGGTACACGAATTGTATCTGTATAAGTATCATGTAAAATAAACGCACGCTGATTGGTCGAAACGCCAAAATTTGACCCTGAGTGGAATAATCACCGATATTAATAATTCCAATACTGGTAACAAAACGGGTTTACTTACATTTAACCAATCTTGTGTAAGCTGTACATTTAATATTAACATGAAGGATTAAGGTGTTAATTTTTTTTTTATTATTATTATTTATTTTGATTATTATTGTTATTTTGTATGATTATTATTGTTATTCGTGTAAAATTATGTATAGCCAATAAATGATTGACATTAAAAAATATATTTAATTCACTTTTAGTCCGGCGTAAAAAAAAGTACTTTTAGTCCACGTAAAAAAAAGTGTTGCTTAGCAATGTTCGCATTTTTATATTTATAACAAAAACGTCAACTTTTAGTTGAGGTAATGCTATTAAAAATGTACTGCTTTTAATACGGTTGGAGAAAAAATAATTTTTTATTTACTTTTTTACCATATTAGCAGTGGTACATTACAGAGAAGTAAAGTTTCGAATGTAATGAAAAAGTTTGATTGTTATTAAATACTAGCTGGCACAGTCGGCCTACCGGCCGCCTTTAGCCATCTAGACCGTGTCGGATGTGGTTGTTCGGCCTTCGGCCTCGGGGAAATCGCAACCATACGTGTAGACCGTGGTTGTTCGGCCTTCGGCCTCACTCCAAAGTTCTAAACTAGCCTATGTTTTTCGTAGCGTTGTAAATAACTTCTACACCAAATTTGGTTAAGATTGATTAAATAGAAACGTAAAGCACGTGCACGCGTATTTGCATTGTCGATCGGTTGACAGCTTGACAGCATTCATTATTGATGTTTTAGTTGATTTTGAGTAGCCTGCCTTCCTTTAAGGAAGCTCCCCTCCCTACGGGACGCGCATGAATGGATTATCGAGATTTCTTAAAGGAAGGCAGGCTACTCAAAATCAACTTTCCTTTGCGAATTTTTGCACTATTTCAATACTAAAACATGCCCAGGGACCTACATAATAATTGTGCCAAATTTGATTCCGATCGGTAAAACGGTCTAGGAGTCTATAGGGAACATAATGATAATTACCAACCGCAAAAAATTTAATTAGTGCAGATTATCTGGATCCTTCTATATGCCGGTATCCCATTATATAGTAGATAAGTTTTATCCGATTATCCGTTTATCTGTTGATCCGTTGATCGCAAAAATTTAATCTGATATATTAAATTACATGTCTAACAAAAATAACTAGCTAACAACTTCTTTTTACACCAGAAAGGTAGCTGTATAGAAGCCTAGGATCTGCCGCAAAAAGCGAGATCCACCTTGTTTTACAGTGAATGTAAAGCTGTAAATCAAAAAATAATAAGTAGCTTCATGGACTATAATTCTACGCATGGATTGTAAAAAATTAATTCGGAACTTTTGAAGTCACCACTACTGATAAAAATATTATAACTTTATAACAGCTCCCTGTACAGGTGCAAGTCCACCGCGCCTGCACGTCGATTAACAAATTATACCAAACATAAAAAATTTAATTTAATTGTGCAGTATGGTAATAAATAGACCTGCACATTTAAGAAATGTTATAATCTACGCATGCGTTAAAGACGCGGCAATTTGAACAGTTCGGACAACTGCAGTTGCTGGTTATCGTAAACGCGTGCAAATTATGGCGTCTTCCTTACCGTTTGTATGTGTTATTTTAGATGAAAATGAAGTTCTCGGTGCAGCTTTACCTTGTGTAACAATAGAAGAACACTCTGTTGTTCAATAGGTGGTTGCACTGCAGAGGGCTAACAACTTCTGGAAAAAAGGCAGATTTAATTGCAAAGTGAGCGAAGTCTTATTTTGATTCAATCGATTTTTGCTTAAGTACATAAATTTTTTTTAGAGTGAAAGAACATTTGTCGGGAGGGACGAAAATTACTCCTACCATCGATGGTGGCTTTTGGCATGATCAAAAAAGACTAAAAACTAGGCGAGAAGTATGTTTAAAATTGCTGTTTTTTGTTTTACTCATCAAGTTTTATTTTTAGAACCTTGAAAATATTTAAATAAAACCACCCGTTCTCCCCATAAATGGTTGGAAAGCGTTTCCTGGAAGCGAAATTCCAAAAAAATTTAATTACGTAATTAAATTAATTTTGCCTTAAAGCTACTGTACATACGTCCTATCGGGACAATATTAACTTTCGGGTAATGGTCGTTCTTGATCAAAATGGACGCGTTGTCGATTCAACATGTGAATGTGCAGCTTTCCCAATGGGAAGGTATGTACCTAATCATGTGGCAGGAGTGCTCTTTGCGCCAGAAGATTACACCATTCTTTTTGGTTATTCTGCGATAGCATGCACTAGCAAGCTATGCGAGTGGAAATAGGGGTAAAAAGAAAAAAGATCTGACAACAATAGCCAGTCGACAGTATTCGGACAAAGTTGACCCTTCAATAAAAGTTAAATTTAACCCTGTGCCAAATAACCACGAACCACAAGAGATCACCAACAGCTTGTTGTACCAGTGCCCGAGTTATGAAAAATCAACAATGTGGGAGCTGCTTCTAGAATTTAAATACGAGGATTATGAAATTGTGAGTACTAGAGCAGAAGAATTGAAGTTAAATGTCCAGACATTGCAAGAAAATCTTCGATTTAACTTCACCGCCCCAGGTGAAATACTAAGTAGCTTTGGGAAAGAAATGAATTGGTAATCACTAGAGTTTTTACGGCTATCACTTTTGCAGTTTCCAAAAACACAGTGTTTGTTCGCTCCTTTTTCACCAGGTTTTCTAGGTCTACCACCAAGGTTTTTGTTATTCATTGATAAAAACTACACTAAAAACTTCGTTTTATGTACATTTTAATGGTGACAGATTCAAAGTTTGTCCGAACTAACGCCCCCTTTTTTCGCGCCTGCGTCAATAGACTACCCTTAAATGTGCAGGTCTATTAGTAAAAATCCTATAATATAACAAAAATACTACCGAAATTGTAAAAACACCACAAACAAAAAATTAAAATTACCGAGAACATGCGAATGGTCTTCGGCGTCGACTCGGTGACTCGCATATTTCAGGGAAAAACCGATTCTAACAAAATAAGTCCCAAGGGGGGCATTTTACCACCGAAGTACCATCCCCAGGTATCATTTCAAAATCATCAATCAAATTACAGCAAATTAAGTACCGGATGACCGTTGATATTAAAAAAATATCGTTATTTGTTGGCGTCTCCAAGATGGCGACTATAAAATGCGTAAACGTTTTTCGACGCATCGAAAAATCGACGCGAGATTTTCAAGAAATTTCAATGGAATAGCGATTAGCACAAAAACGTGCATCAGAAAATTGAAAATTGGGCCGGATCGGATTTTTTTGAAAAATATGATTGCGTATTTGGTACTTACGCAAGAAAGTTGCCCTCTGTAAACTATAATCAGGGGGTCTGCTCCAAATATCCAGGTTCCAAGAACATCACACCACTACACTTAAACACCCACAATATTCACATAATTAAATTTTCACGATTTTTCATTTAAAACAAAAAAAATTACTACGCATCTGTATGAGATGTTAACTCGCACGCGAAACAAATGGTACTGAACGGCTACTGGTATCAGCGCGATCAACGCCATATGTGGGAGTTTATAAAAATGCAAATATTTTACGGTTAATAAAAAATTAAAATTTAGATTTTTATAAAAATTTCAACAGTTTTAGCAATATTGACTATGCAGAATGGGAAAAAATTAATATGTTTATAACAATGACGACGACATTTCCCCCAAACTGTTTCTTGTATACGCAAACTTTAATTATTACAAATAAACTTAACGTACGAGTATAAACAAAAAATCAAAAGAAATTTTTTAATCAATTTTTACAATAAATTTCTGCATTTCATTATTTCAACAACTTTGTTATTATTTTTCTGCCCCCCCCCCTTGCATGGTTTCGGTTGTGAAATATTGCAAAATATTAAAAAAATTTCAAACTCAAAGCATTTCCAAGGAGTTCCCTCTGTGGTTTTAAACGAATTCCAAGTAAAAAATGTAGAGGATTCCATGGAGTTCCAAAAATGTCCAAATAAATATCAGTGATTTTAATCAATTGTAAATAATGAATGCAAAAGACTTCCAAAGTATTCCTAAGGAATTCTAACAATTTCAAAGAAATTCCCAGTGATTTGAAATAATTTTCTAATTAAGAATGCAAAGGATTTCCAACAAATTTTCAGTGATTTCCAATTTTCCAAATATAAAATTCATATCCAAGGATATCCAAGGAATTCCATGAAAATATTTATTTTATTCGTTTAAAATTACTGACAATTTATTAAAATCTACTAGAAATCTTCTGAATATCAAAAATTCAATCACTGAGAATTCCTTGGAAATTTCTGTTTTAATTTTTTGTTTGTGATGTTTTTACAATTTCGTAAATCGTAGAGACCGTGGCGATTTTCCTCCATCATTTTCTATTTGAATTTTTATCGTTCACTCTTTTACGTCCATCGCTTTCAGGTCGTTTATCACTTGGTTCCACCATCTCACCTTCGATTCTCCCCGTGTTTTGTCTTGATTCGGTTTCCATAACGTTATTTTTCTCACCACGATGTCATCACTTTACAAGGTTTCACCCTGCACCTCTATTTTGAGTTCCTGGTTCAGAAGCTTGTGTTCGCCATTCTCAACTTTCTTTGAGCCCAGACTATCCAAGACTTCGTCGGACTTTGTCAAACTTCCTTGGGCTAACTCAGACTACCCGATTATTATTAACCTACATTTGTTTATTTCTGTATTACCTTTTTTTTTCCAGTGCAGGGGTGGGGGGAACCTTCATAGGCAACACCCCAAGTAGGGATTACTACTAAGCGGAAGAAGGAAAGTGCCCGCGGTTTTCATTCGACTAAACGGAGTTTCAATCCCATGCAAGGATTCGGTAACCGTCCTCGGCGTGAAGATAGACAAAAATCTAAACTTCGCAGAGCACATCAGGGAAGCGGCAGCAAAGGCAGGAGCGGTCACGACGTCGCTTGCCCGCCTATTGCCCAACATGGGTGGCCCAAAACAGGACAAAAGAAGAACCCTCGGACTGGTGACGCAATCAATCATATTATATGCGGCACCGATATGGCACGAAGCACTCCGAGTAAACAGGAACGCACAGAGATTGCTAAGCGTCCAGAGAAAATGGCGCTACGAGTTTCCTGCGCCTATAGGACGGTCTCGCTCGACGCGGCCCTCGTCTTGGCGTCGATGCCCCCAATCGACCTTCTCGCTTTGGCAAGAGGCAGAACATACGAGGGAGCAGAGGATGCCGGGAAGGAGATGGCAGGCCAGATGGGAGATGGCAACTTGCGGCTTGTGGACCCGACGACTAATCCCCAACATCAAAAGATGGATCGAAAGACGGCACGGACAAGTAAGCTTCCACCTCACACAAATGCTGTCAGGGCACGGCTGCTTTGCCCACTACCTACACAGATTCGGAAAGTTGGCAAGTCCCCGTTGCAGGTATTGCGAGGAAATCGACACCGCGGAACACTCCCTTTTCCACTGTTGGAGATGGGAACGCGAGAGGACAATGGTCTCCCTAGCACTGGGGTACACGATGACTCCCGAGGACCTAATCGAAGTAATGCTCGTCGACGAGACACAGTGGCAGCGGATAACTACCCTCGTCACCACCATATTAAGATGTAAGGAGGCAGCCGAGAGAGCCGAGCAACAGGCAGCCGCCGCCGCTACTCTAACGGAGGACGCACAAACGGAGGACGACACACAAATGGAGGACTAACGATTCGACGCGAAACCCGGACAGGTAGAAGAGAGGCATGCGGAAGAGCACACGCCAACGCGAGTTCCATCGCATTACCCCTACCCGGCCGACAAACTAGGACGACACTATCAAAGGAGAAGAACGTGGTCCGATTCTAGGACACATCATCCCGGAAGCAATGCCTGACGGCGGACACCCGGGAGGACAGGTAAGGAAGAAGGTAAAAAAAGGCAACACCCCAATATGGGATGGTAGTGTGAGATTCTTACTCACTAAAACCCCCTCCCCGGTGACAACCGGATTCACCTCTCGGTATTTCTTCAGCTGTCAACCTGCGATATTGTTATGTAATATCCTTATTATTCCGCTTTGTCGTCAATAAGGATATTTCTTAGTCTTCGTGACCTGAACCCAGAGCTGCCTCGATGACCTTCTCATCGTCCAGCATGATACGGATGTTCTCAGTTAATGCATCAGCAACTTTGTCCCAATCATCCTTTGATGATAGCATTTCTTTTACTAGGGTGTCGGGGCTCAGGTCTTCGATGCTGTATTTATTTCTTACTTCAGACCAGTTCGAACAGTCGAAGATTATATGGAATGCGTCGTCTTCCTCCACATCGCAGTAGAAGCACTTTTACCTTTTAAAATCTAAAAGTACCTCATATGTATTGTTGTGATACGCGCTATCCATGTTGAGGATAGAGTCGTACCAACAAGGAGAGAAGTACAGTTGGAGACCGGAGGTTCAAACACATTTGTTTGCATGTGTTTGTTTTTTTTGTCGTTTGAATTTAATTTTAAGTTTGTTCGTGTTACATGTTGTATGTAAACATTATATACAACATGTGTAATTTAATCAAACGTGCAGAGAACCGTCGGCCATGTACAAACAAACCGAGAATATAAGAAGCTCCGGTTTTTAAACAAAATATATAGTAACGCACGTTACATAAAAGTAAATAAGGAGTATCATCGAGATCACGAAACGTGACAGTCGCAAATTTAGTACTGTGAGACACAGTCGCGAGATCAAGTGAGATTCACTTAAATATACTGAAATAAATTATATTCGTGAACGAAATACGGTGGTGCTACCAGAGAAAATTAATTCCTTGGAGAAATTAAGATTCCGTGAGATAGCGGGATACGAAAGGTGTTGGCAACAAAGGTTGTGGTCGAGATCGTGTCATACAGATACGTAGGGGAGAACCGGATACCAAATTATCCGATCTATGAGAAGCAGTCATAGAAAGAGTGGAACGATCAGATCCGCACGAGAGTTGGATCGTGACGATATTGGAAATTAGAAGAGAGAAAAAAGAAAATTGTGCGCACGAAAGAATAGCAGGTTAGCTACCCTTTATTTATCAGTGCGTAGAGTAGTAGTATATAAAGATTGTTTGATTGTTTGGGTTATATTTATGTTATATGTTGGAATTTGTTTATTTGATTAAAAACTTGTTAACGGAATCCAACTGTAGTTTTATCTTTGTTGGAATCAAGAATTCGTTCGACATAAGCTCGTATAAAAAAGTGTTGGTTGAATCAGATCCCGACGCATATTAACCTGAGAAGTAAGAGTCGAATTAAAGGTAGGTGACCATAAACCGATTGTGTGCGTACTCGTGTATCTTCGAGGCACCAGACGCTACAGTATATTTAAAGGCTTCACCAGATTTCTTAAATTAAATATTCTTTTGACTTCCGGTCGACTAGCCGGTAGATGTGGATGAAAATTTAGAAGGCCGTTTCAATAAGTGGTCTTAAATTTTGTATGGTAACTATTTGGTATTGGAATTTCCATACCAATTTTTTTGAACGGGATATGTAAGTAAAATTATAACACTTGCAGGGTACGTCCAAAATATTGAGAATTCAAAAAAGTAATGTTTGATTTAATTTGTTTCAGATAAGGTAGGATCTATTGCAAGAAAGTTGGTATCGTTCGACGAAAAGGTCAGATTTTTTTATAATTAAATTTTTTAAAACGTTAACTCGACGGTGACAGTCCCCCGAGCTGTTACCGTCCAAGCGGGGTTGTAATTGTATGTAACAGCACAAGGAAAATGATAATATTCAAATGTTGCCTGACAACAGGCATCGTGAATATCGATTGAAAATCGCACAAAATGACTGTCAAAGCGCAACATTTGCATATTATTACTTTATGTGGGAGGGGTGTACATAATTACAGCCCCGTGGTGACAGCTTCCTCGTGGGGAACTTTAAAGCTTAAAAATTCACTCGAAATTGTTTGAATTCCTAATTCGGAAAATTTATTTAAAATCGTTGGTAATTTCTTGAAAATCATCCTTGGAATTACGAGTCCTTTATTGTACACAAATTTTTCGGGATATTTACCCTTTAAATAAGAACTGATGATAATAATCCCAATAATAGTGGTTTCTCAAATGTGGTCAGGGAAAGTCGAGAAATTTTTCATCGAAATATTTCAATATCAAAAACTTTTTAAATTAGATTTTTCTTTATATTAAATTTAAAATTTTTTTATGTCGTTATTGTGCGCTGACCTACCCCAGCCAGTGCATTTTTGTTTTCCGATTTCAGGGTTCCCAGATGTCGCAATTTATGCGATTTTTATAGCACAATTACGACAAATTTTCAGCGTTTGCGATGGGCACCTCTTAGATTTCTGGATTTTAGGTAGGAGGGTAGGGTCGAAGACCCCACGCGCACTTAGGCCACTAGACCGGGCCCATTGTACTACCTCCATTTTAGTGGCCCCCGCCCCTTCACTCCCCGAGCCATCCCAGCTGAAGGATGAACTCCAGGATTCTGGCAGGCGAGATGCCCCTAATTCTGGCCATGTCAGGCCAGAAGTCCCCCAACATGGTACCTCTTTTTGACGCTAGAGCTGGGCAGTGACAGAGCACATGCTCCGCTGTTTCGTCTGATTCATTACAACCCCGGCACGTTGGCTCATCTACGATCGGACAACTTCAAGTAGTATTTTGAATGTTTACTGGAGGGTGCTTTTATCGCTGCCCTTGCTTGTCTACATTCAGTTTCGTTGGCCCACCTGCTGGAATGCAGTTCTAGGGTATGATGTTTTAGAAGGGTATCTAGGGTTTTGACGGTTGGCACAATCATCGGTTCAGGGCCGCAGGGATGACAATTTGAGCCGACTTTAGCCAGACCATCTGCCTTCTCGTTACCTTCATTGCCTTGGTGTCCCTTAACCCAGTGAAGAGAAAGGACATTCTGATTTTATATCTGATTCAGGGCCCGGATGCATTCAAGCACCAGGCCAGAGGTGATCTTGTGACTCATAAGTGCCAGAAGGACTGCCCTGCTGTCAGTAAATATCTGAATGTTTTTGTCATGGATACCTTTGTCCCAGACTGTTTTTGCACAGTGCAATATACCGATGAGTTCCGCTTGGAAAACCGACGTGTACTTGCCCAGTGATATGCTCATGTTCAGATTAAGTTCGGCAGAAAAGATTCCTGCCCCTGATCCAACATTATTTTTGGAACCGTCAGAGAATAAACAAATGTCATTCTCGTCAGTTGCTGGTGGATTTAGCAGGATTTTGAATTTCCTGTTGAATACGTATTTAGGGGGAATTCTGTCAGACTCTATATGCAGAAGGGGTATCGCCGAGTAGTCCCTCAATATCCGCATATGTCCCACAGCTCCATTCCTATCATTCCATAGCCGCCAGCTACGAAGCCTAAGGGCAGCCTTGACCGCCATCTCCTGCACATGAAGATCAAGTGGTCAGCCAGTTTCAGAGGAGTTCCCATTAAGCTTGGCATTACCATGCTCATTAGCTTTCTTTTCTTGGTAAATAGTACTAACTCCGTCTTCATCGGATTAACCGAGAGGGAGTGCTCTATACACCAATCTTGTATTATTTTGAGAGCTTTTTGCATACGCTGGCAAATTATGTTCTCAAATTTCCCGTTAAGCAGGATGGTGAAGTCATCTGCATATCCTATAGTATAAAAACCTTTTTCATTCAGGCGTTGCAGAAGGCTATCCGCCACCATGACCCACAGTAGCGGAGAGAGTACCCCTCCTCGGGGACAGCCCTTAGTTACAATGCCCTTGATGTTTATGTCTCCGACACCCACCTCCACGGCCCTCCACCTTAGTGCAAAACTTATCCATCTTACAATGGTAGCGGGGACTCCGTGCCGGTGCAATGCTTCACTTATACTGTCGAAGGTAGTTTTGTCAAACGCTCCCTCGATATCAATAAACGCTCCTAGGGTGGACTCTTTATGGTTCAGCGATCTTTCGACGCGCTCCACTACCATATGGAGCGCAGTCTCAGTAGATCTCCCCGGAACGTATGCATGTTGATGCGCGTGTAATGATCTGAGACTCAGACTCATATCACGGATATTCCTATCACATAGTTTCTCCAGAGCTTTAAGGAAAAACGAGGACAAACTAATTGGTCTAAAAGATTTGGCCAGTGACTAATTGCTCCTGCCTGGTTTGGGTATGAAGATGACTTTAACTCCACGCCACCCCCTCGGTGTGTAGCCATGCGCAATGCATGCTCTGAATACTCGCACCAGGTGATCGAGAATGTCTCCCAAACCCCACTGGAGCAGGGCCGGGAACATCCCGTCAGGCCCCGGCGATTTAAAGGGGCTAAAGGATTTAACGGCCCATGCCGTTTTTGTGTCATCTACAACCTCTTTTGCAATTTCCCAATTCATTTCAGTCGGTGTCTTGAGTTTCAATATCCGCCCAGACAAAGTCCGAAACTGTTATGCTATCGGGAAAGTGTGTCTGTAGCAGTATTTCTGCAGTCTGCGAGAGTGTTTCCGTATAGGAACCGTCCTCTCGGCGTAGACTGCCTGGCTGCTGATATGGATCTTTTGCTATGATCTTATGTAGCCTTGCTGCGGCAGTAGTTGTTCCGATGCCGCTGCAAAAGGCTCTCCATGTCTCACGTTGCTTTTGGCGTATTAGACTCTTATATTCCGACCGGTGCACCTTACATTCTGCCCAGTCAGTGCAACTTTTGGAGTTCTGCGCCTTATTATAATAGAGCCTTCCTACCGATCTCTTCAGCCGGTCAAGTTCTGCGCACCACCAAGGTGTTGCTCGACCCCGTATTCCGGCCGTTCGAAGCGGACAAGACAGCTCATAGGCTTTAATGAGGGAGTTTTGCAGCTCGTTGGCGTACATTTCAATCTCCTCAGTAGTTGTTAAATATTTCTTTGTGGATGCTGCCTGCAATATACCATTTCCATGGATTTAGACAGGTGATCTAAAAAGACTACCCTGTCAGCATTCCTCGGATTTCGGTACTGCTTAGCATCGACTGTTTTTGCTTTTAACTTAAAGCAAATCCATCTATGATCTGACATTGTCAGTTGGTCAGACACTCGCCAGTCATGAATGTAGTTTGTAATACCTAATGACGCCCACTATAATGACAGAGTTGCGATGGGGTGACACATAAAAAGTTGGGATATCCCCATGGCACCTCTTTTAGGCTCTTTTGTTATTTTAGTTGCTACTTTTTCTGGCTGACCCTGTTTATTTCTGAAACGAAGATGTGTTGTTTTGTTTTTAATCCCTTTTCTTCGGAGATTACACTTTTTCGTTATTTAAAAAAAACAACAAGGAAAAAGAAACCGCTTTCGTTTTTTTTGTTGCTACTTTGTCACTTTTTCTCGGGTAGAGTGCGATTTAGGCTTCTTCTCCAGCAAACTGCGATATTTCAATCATGCCATCTGGCAACCCTGCCCGATTTACTGAAAAAATCAGGAATAACCTGGAAAATTTAGCGAATTTGTTTTAAAAAATTCAGTGAGAACCCCGTTTATATTGTGGTTCTGTTATTTAAAAATTTATAGGGAAATAAGAGAAACTTTTAACAATATTGATTAGAACTAGTACATTATTGGCAAGATTGTGCGGCCTACAGGCCGCACTGGGAGGGAAGGTTTATTACCATAAATGTAAGCCATAATTATCATATCACACCATCTTACCTTTGGCAATAAAAAATGGGCTACATGATTTTTCCGCGATTAGAAGTAAATTGTGAGGTTTTTTCTTCTCATCTGATCTTAACCATAAGATCAGCAATCTGTAATACTGTCCTGCTGAGAAGGAACACCGTATGTACAAAATAACGATTTTGAGATATTTCAGTGCAATGGAAAGAGGAAAAAAAATTAGTTAAGAAAATGCATCTAACTCAAAATAGTCAAAAATGCACATACGGTGTTTTTCCTTAGTAGGGCAGAATAGCCTTTCTATTCTGTCGATTATGATCTTTTTCTTTAAGGGTTAAATACATTTAAACTTTGACTAAAATAGCGAAAATTGTGCGAAACTTGACGTTTTTTATAGGTTTGTTCATAAATTAAGACACGCAATTTTAAACACTTTTTACCCCTTCTCTTCATCATCACCTTCGTGAATAACAGATAGACACCCTCCAAACAATACGTCACATGTAAGTGTTTCTTTGATTCTACAAGTTCTAAAAATTAACAAAAACATAAAATTCTAAAAACTAATGTTGTGACGTCACAATTTTGGAAGCCCCCCCCCCTAAATGTTACGCAGATCTGAACTCACCCCTTCCCTTAATTCGTGACATGATTTACGAACGTCTCTTTAGCCTCAAATTAAAAAAACAATCTTCATAGATAAGAGGGAATATGGGTTTCCCACTCGCAGGGAATACATGGAAAAGTCAGGGAATTTAGAATTTATAAAATTTGTTGAAGGAAAGTCCGGGAATTTCTCATTTATAGCACCAAGCCAGGGAAATCAAAACTTTGGTCAGGGAAATATTTTAAAATCTTATCAATAAAATTGTAGTCATGGAAAAGTCAGGGAATTTGATTTGAAAAATTCATATCTGTATTTTTAGTTTAATCTAAAAATGCACAAAACCACTTTTTAGGCCCTAAAAGGGCACAAATAAAATATAATTTACTTCTGAAGTTGTCACAGTGTGACGAAAACGTTTTCGAATTATATTTTATAGTGCGAAATTTTGTGCCTTTTTAAGTGTCTAAAAAGTGTTTTTGATCTTCCTTAACAGTTGCGGAGTTAATGGTGAAATAATTGAAGATTCGATCTTCCCTCCTAACTTATATTAATTATTATTTATTCATTTAAAAAAAAATTAACCACATAGAAGATGGAAAATCTTAATTTTTCGATTTCTTTAAGCTTTCGTTCAACATTTTGTAGTTTATCGATTTCATCGTATATTTTTCCGCACTCACCGTAGTTTCTTCCATCTCTTCGTCCTCTTCTTCATTATAGTTTTCTTCTTCAGGAGCGTTAATCACTTCTTGCAATTCTTCCAATTGATGCTTCAATTGATCCACTATAGAATTTCCAAACGTCGACTGGACTCGAGTTTGAAAGAATTTACCCATTAATTCCTCATACTCTTGATCGATTCGTTCCAAATTTTTCAAATTTACCTCTTCGTCGTGGTGGAAAATATTGAATGGAATAGCATCCAAAGTTTCTTTCATGGCAAAAATGTTATTTTTGGCGGAATGGACGAACAACGCGTACTTATTCTCCAATCCAAAGCAGCGTGTATCTGTCACGATTTGGAACACTTCGGATACTTTCAAGAAGTTGAAAGCAAACCCGACGTCATGAATGCCGTAACTCATTAACTTATTAATCCAAGACTTGCAACTCAACAGCTGTTCCGTGGTTAAACGAATTTTAGCTTCTGGTCCAAAGTATTTCTTCCGATCAACCGTATACATCAAATATAATGCTCCAACCCGGACGTAATTCGATTCGGAAAAAACCACAAATTTACTGATTATGGTATAAAAATGTGTGCCGAATATGCGCAAATTTGTGAAGTGTCCATTTTCAAAAAGCTTCCACATAGAATGATCCACCCAAACTTGCTTGAAGCACTTAAAAGTTATGTCATTTTTGTTGACGAAATGGCATAAAAAGGCTTCGCAGTCGTCTTGGAAGCTATCAAGGATTTCTTTTATTCCTTCCAGTCGATCGACGTTGTTGTCGGCAAATTTTACCACTGAGGTTGCCTTATTGTTAGAAGATTTACTAGCCATGGTCGTTGGAACAGTTTTGACACCAGAACAGAATTTTATGACAATTCCAGTTGCCCAAAAGCTTTAGTACTAATTCCATAGTATATTCATTTCTTCAGGTTGGCAATCCATTCAATTAGGCCTTCTAATTTAAATTCTGGATTTTGTAAGCCAATAAGCAATGTGTAAGGGTCGGAATTAACTCGTCAAGATCGTTGACGTAAACTATTACCCCTTCTTAATTTTGTTTATTCATTCATATTAAGCCCTAAATTTAACGTGACGTCATCACTGGGAGGTTTTGCACATTTCATTTTCCATTGAAAATTCAATTTTCCGCACGAAAAAAATAAAATGATTTAATGTCAACTTTTTTGGGTTGGTAAGAAAGTTTATGAACTGACTTTATATACAGGTAAATAAAACAGTTGGAGTTGGGAAAGGAGGAATATTTCGTGAAGAAAATGTCTTACTTATCGCGAAGAGATATCGAAGAAGTGAAACCATCAATAGAGAAGATAGTTTATAAACTTTTGGGAGCCAGTGATTCGTCTTTGGTAAGTACCGCTCTTCGTTGCTTAGATAAGGGCTATGGAAAAAGAAAAACTACTGACAAACTTGTGACTCATTTAGATAGCAAAAGAGCAAATAAATTGGCAGATAAGATTTTCGATTTGGTCGACGATGTGCTTTCGCGTAAAAGGAAACGTTCCCGTTCAAAATCGAATGATCCACACGAAAAAAGTAGGTCACGTTATCGCAGCAGGGAGCGAAAAGATAAGAGAAGACGTTCGAGGTCTCGATCGAGAAGTTCCAAACGAACAAAAGTTACGAGTCCAAGAAATGGAACCTTAGAAGATGTGAAAAAACCAGCAACAGATTTTATTCCAAGTGTGTCTTCCATTCCAAAGGAATTTATTACTAGAGAAGATGCAGAGAAGGCAAACAAAATTGCCTTACTACAGGCCCAAATCAAACAGAAGTTTTCCGCAGGCATTTTAACCAGCGTCTCCGTTCCAACCGCAGCGTTAGTCAATAAACCCACCCCTTTAATTTTGGATGCCGATGGAAACACGGTTGATGGAACTGGAAAAGCGGTGATTTTAACTCGTCCCACACCGGTCCTGAAGGCGAACTTACGGCTTAAAACAAAACCCGAATTTCTAACCGCAAAAGTGCCCGAAGAATACGAATTACCAAAATTTCATGATAGCAGAATTCAAATGAAACCTGCAACGAGAGTCAAGAGAAATCTACGATTCCACGATCCAGGCAAATTTCAAAGATTGGGCGATCAACTTCGCATCAAAGCGCACTTGGAAACACTGCAGCAAGAAATCTCTGAAATTGCGAAAAGAAATAACGTCAATTCCGCTACTAAACTCGCCCTCATTGCGAAACCTGAAAATTCTACGGGCGAAGTCCCCGAAATCGAATGGTGGGATTCCATAATTTTGGAAGACAATTACAACACGATAAAGGATGGCGAAATTCTAATCAAAGAGCACTATATATCAAACCTGATCGAGCACCCTCAACAATTACGATGCCCCACCGACCCTATAAAACCAGTCCGCATGCCGCTCTTCCTAACCAAGAAGGAACAGAAAAAACTGCGACGTCAAACCCGAAGGGAAAATTGGAGGGAAGAGCAAGAAAAAATTCGTTTGGGTTTAGTCGCGCCTCCCGAACCAAAATTACGCACTTCGAATCTCATGAGAGTTTTAGGTTCGGAAGCGGTTCAGGATCCGACAAAAATTGAAGCCCACGTGAAAGAACAAATGGAGAAGCGTTTGAAAGCACACAAAGACGCTAACGCTGAACGCCAGTTGACCGTCGAACAGAAACGCGAGAAAAAGATTAGGAAAATTAAGGAAGACACTTCGCTTGCTGTCCAAGTTTCTATTTTTCGAATTAATAATTTGGCCGAACTTGCTGGGAAAAAGTTTAAAATCGAGATGAACGCGAAACAGCTGCACATGACTGGAGGAGTTCTTATATATACGGATTGTTGCGTGGTTGTGGTGGAAGGGGGGCCGAAACAAATGAAGAAGTATAAGCATTTGATGATGAGTAGGATTAAGTGGGAGGAAGATTTGGTTACGAGTCCCGACGGTGAGGAGATTCCGAATAGGTGCGTTTTGGTGTGGGAAGGTACGGCACAAGTTCGTAATTTTCGAGAGATTAAATTTAAAACTTGTCCAACTGAGAAAATGGCCAGGGAGTATTTTAAGAAGCATCGCGTCGAAAATTATTGGGACTTGGCCTACACCGGAGCTATTTTCGATTCAAACAATAGGGAGTGATTTTAAAATTTTAAATTAGAAACGAACTGTTATAATTTTAATAAAGAAATATTACACACAATATGAAATTGCAGTTTTGACGGGTTTCGATTTGCTAGTTCTGTCTTTAGGCTGCACTTCTTCATCATTTAAGATCTTATTACAAGGAAAGCCCCATCTCATTGGGAAACAGATTTTGATGAATTTGAAATTGGTAAAACTAGATGGAATTTCGGGGTAATGTAAACTGCCTTCCAAATTAACCTTTTTTTATTTTCATCAATTTTGGTTTTTAAGTCTGCATGTAAACTGCCCTCGAACTGTATATTTCCTACTTATACGTAAGTAGGAGATTATAACAATTATTAGAATTTAAGAACGGCTTATTAAATAGACAGGGCCGGTTTAGACGGGGGATTGTAGGGGGTAGTGACCGAATGGAAATCGCTAATTTCACCTCAACTGCATCCTTCACTTTATGTGTGATGCATTAAAGGGACATTAATTTTTAAATTAAACTACCCTAAACTATCTGCTGCGCGAAAAGGTAAATCGGCCGTTCAGAGGTGCATCAGCCGGGTCAAGCTTAGGTTAGTGTTAGGAAACGATTTTAACATGGAACATGTTTTTACGGTCGTTACTAGCAAAAATCGACACGAAAAATCGGCACCACATGTATAATTCAAATTTATAGTTTATAATTTGAATATAGAGTAGATTATCGAATAACATCTTCGCATTCACAATAATGCGATTATTATAATAACTTATTATTATAATACAATTGTATCTTAAATGCAATTCACACAAATGTTAAATAAATTATGGTATCCAGTATTATAGACAAGAAAGGTGTTTGGTACCGAAAAACATGTTCCATGTTAAAGATATTAGTCGGAGACTAAAACAGAAGGAACCTGGGGGTCCAGGGGGCGGAGCCCCTTGCGAGGCGCGGAGCGCCGAGTCTTAAATTAATATCGACAAATTTTTAAAATAATCGCTGGCCGTAACACTTTATATTTTATTTATATTGGAGTTGCAAAGGGAAACATTCCGCCCCCCCCCCACATTGCGAATTTTTTAATTAAATTGATTTTGCCTCGTTTGAGAATCATTGCCCTTTATTCTCATCGTTTTCTTCTTCTCAAAGAGAAGGTTTTCAACAGAAATTCAATTGTTTAGAACAGTTTCGGGAGGCCGGCAGAAATTCTAGCCCCCCCTCTCATCTTGATTTTTTAATAAAATTATTACTAATCGTTCGATAATTGTTTGAGATTCAATGAGCTTCTATTCCCATCGCTTGAACCTCAAAGGTAAATAAATAGTTATAGCGTCTTAAAGATTGTGAATTGTAAAACATCGCTCCGAGCAAGTAGCGTGCAAAATTCTAACGTTGCTGATAATAATAGTGGCTTGATGTAATCACTACATCTCCCCCCTCGACTTTTTAAATTAAATTAGTGTCATTTTTTATCTTTAAATTATAAATTATGTTTTATTGTGTAATCGGTAACGGAGTTAAGTAGAAGAATATTGCGAGAACCCAGTCATTGGAACTGGAATAAATCCTCAACGAGTCCACCTACTACAAATTGATACCAATTTTATAACAAATTTCATGAATTTATCCCTCTCATAAATGTAGTGCTGCAGTTCTTTGCATTATTCCGTGATTTTTGTGTGGTTCCCCAGTTCTACTTTTCCAATTCACTCAGGCCAAAAATAAACTTCTCAATTGTGTGAAATAGAATGGGATTTCTCTTCATGATGGGGGGGGGATCATATCTACAGTCCCTCCTAAAATTGTCCTAAACAATTAAATTTGTATTAAAAACCTTTAAAGCTTAAACGATGGGATTTTGCATTGTGATCATAGGAGGTTCCTGGGGGGGGGGGTCCAAAGATTGTGGTCATCCTTTATGGACGACCCCTAACCTACAAAGGAGACTTGGTCCATATGGGCATGATGACCCTTCACCGCGTAGTAAATGTGATTGTGCGGCCTGAAGGCCTACCTGAAAATTTCTTATGTTGGTAATTAATAAATGAACAATCAGAAATACAGCAGCCTTCGCGAGTTACAGTATAGATTTACCTAGATTCGATGCGTACCTCATCTCGGAATTTCGATCCGACAAAAATTCGTCGGGCGGCGAAATAAAAACGGAAAAACATCAATAACTTACTAACTTCGACACCATACAAATAAGACCAGAAGATTATTATAAATATTCGGCAGCAAACCGAATGTTTATCACTTCCTGCGGTCTGTTTGGGTAACAGGTCTCGGACTGTTACCGTTCCCGCGTTATAAATTCAAACCTTGCTATTACTGTTTTACTATTTTTAATTTTAATTTCAAAATAGTAAACATAAGTCAAAATATATCCATCTTTTCATAAAAAAAACTCTCATTGGCTTAATTTTTAATCATTGACCTAAAAATAGGTTCAGTGCGGCCTTTAGGCCGCACAACCATATGAATCAATAGGCATAATTTGTGAGATTTACAATTATTAATTATTAATACAATATATTGTAAAGATACTTATTTAAATAATTATTCCAATAATATTGAATTCACACCGATAGTTTAAAGCGGCCCCTAGACGATCAATATTTACGTCAATATATTGCACAATAATTGACATTGTACAATAATATTGAGCGTCTGTAGATCACATTGAACCACCATGGCGGCACACTTCCCGGTGCATATCACGCCGGATAACATCATCGAAGTGATGCTGCAGGACAAAGAAAGTTGGCAAGCTATAGAAGAATTTGTATATCGCATCATGCTCGTTAAGGCCAACGAGGAAAGAGAGCGACATCAGATAGAACGACAAGCAAACGGAAATTAAGAAGAACAAAGACCCGAAAGGGCGAAGATAACATCACGTGGCGGCAGTCTGAAGTTATGCACTGCGTTCCAGCTGCCGCCAGAGGAGGGGTTTTTAGTGGGTAACATCTCGTACCATCCTGAGCTGAGTCCCACACTCCCGGTCTTGGGAAAGCCCGGGGTTAGTACATAAAGTATTTTCCCCTCCTCCAACGCACACAAAAAAAAAAGAAAAAGATCACATTGAAAGATTGCGCAATATATTGAGTCAATCAAAAACAGTTTGATTTTTATTGTGCAATCTAATGAATATTGCATCGTCTGTTGGCAATATTGCACAATACTGGTTCAGTTCTGTGTTGGAGGGATAGCATCTCGCATTATAGTATCCCTTTTTTATATTTCAGATGTAACCATTCTCAGTAGTTCATCAAATAATGCACCATCTAGTCGCAAAAAATTTTGAAAATCACTTGGTTCACTAATTCTTAGTTCACTTAACAGATTTTCATGAGTGTACTTATTTCTTTCTTTAAACCATTCCTTCATCCACCTGCGCTTCTTTTTTTCCTTCTTTTTTGAAGCTATAACCAATGCTATAGCCACACAACTTGCTGTCTTCTTATTATTCCACATGTTGACTGCACAAGTATCACCCGTGAACTAATTTATTGAGCAATAATATTGCACCGTGTGGGTTGGGCACGTAATATATTGACACAATAAATTGTGCAATATATTGACGTAAATATTGATCGTCTAGGGGCCGCTTAAAGATTATATAAATCTCAGAAACTGCATTTAAATTTATTATATTAAATTCATTAATTACGAAGCGGTCATAGGTTAAATACGTTAATTGTTAATGCCAAGTAACCAGTTCGACTCCACATTTACAACAATGTTCAACTGTATGTCCCCCATGTGCGTATGTCTCCAGTGGTAAGAAATAAGCAAGACTCTCTCTTATTAAGTTTTTATTTTTTTTGCATGTTGAACGTTAAAAGTTAGAAGCACCAGAAAAATCTACATCTGTTTTTCATCAATGCTGCGCGGAAAGGTAAATCGGCCGCTCAGAGGTGTATCGGTCGGGTCAAGCTTAGGTTAGTGTTGGAAAATGATTTGTTTTTCCGCAAGTTGAACGTTAAAAGTTAGAAACACCAGAAATGTCATGAATCTGGATGGCTCAACAAATACACCGTCCCGTCCGCAAAGAAATTCTGCGTCGAGCCCTGAGTTGTCAACGGTAATTACAATTTCTTGATGGTTTGATCCTGCATGTAAACAGGTGCATGTCAGTGGCCCCTCAGTTTCGAATTTGTTTAAAAAAATGGTGTCAAGCGTTAGAGCATCGTTTGAGCCTGAATGAGCTTCCATTATTTTCGTTTGAGCTTCAAAAGTCGCGGAGTTATTCGCAAAAAACTTTTTGTTGGCCGTATACATGTTGGCCCCCCCTAGTATCGAATTTTTGGGTGAATTTGGGGTCAATCGTTAGAGCACCGTTTGAACCTGAATGAGCTTCTATTATTGTCGTTTGAGTCTCAAAGGTCGCGGAATTATTCGCAAAAAACTAAGGGGAGGGGGGAGTAGACATGATGGCACCCCCAGTATCAAATTTTTGGGTGAATTTGGTGCCAAACGTTAGAGCATCGTTTTAGCCTGAACGAGCTTCCATTATTTTCGTTCGAGTCTCAAAGGTCACAGAGTTATTCGCGAAAAAGTACTGGAGGGAAAAGGTAAATCGGCCGCTCAGAGGTGCATCGGCCGGGTCGAGTTTAGGTTAGTGTTAGGAAACGATTTTTTTTCGCAAGTTGAACGTTAAAAGTTAGACGCACCAGAAATGTCGGGAATCTGGATGACTCAAGAAAAACACTGTCTGCAAAAAAATCCTTCGTACGGTCCTGAGTTGTTAACGGCCATTTTTAACAATTATACAATTTCATGGTATGATCCTGCATGTAAACTCTCCTCATCCATTTTAACCTTGGAGGGCAGTTTACATTCTTCTTCTTGATGTGCCCTATCCGGTCTCCCGGACGTTGGCGATTACTATGGCTAATGCTTCTCTGTTTTCTGCCATTCTAAATAGGTCACCAGCCGCTTTTATTCCCGTCCATTCTCTTATGTTCTTTAACCAGGACATCTGCTTTCGACCAACACCCCTTCTGCCTTCGATTTTTCCCTTCATGATCAACTGAAGAAGTTGATATTTCTCGCCGCGTAAAACGTGACCCAGGTAGGATATTTTTCGACATTTTATGTTGCTGAGCAATGATCTTTCAGTGTTTGCCCTTCTCAATACTTCCTCGTTTGTCACTAGGTCCACCCATGGAATACGGAGCATCCTTCGGTGTATCCACATTTCCAGCGCCTCTAGTCGATTCATTGTGCTCACCTTCAGTGTCCAACACTCCACCCCATACATCAGGACCGACCAGATATAACATTTGACCATGCGTTGTCTCAGTTTGAGGTTCAGATTGTCGTTGGCAAGAAGAGCCCTCATCTTTCTGAAGCTGGAGCGAGCTATCTCAATCCTGCATTTTATTTCGACATCAGGATTCATATCGTCTGTAATAATGCTTCCCAGATATTTAAAGCGGTGAACACGTTCGATCGGTTCATTACAGAGGTTCAGTTGTGCGTCTCTATGTTGTTCTCGACTGAACACCATGAATTTGGTTTTCCCGATGTTAATGGTGAGACCCGCCACCCGCCCCGCTATGTTTACTCTATTCACCAGTTGTTGTAGTGCCTCTAGGTTGTCACATATGATGAGGGTGTCGTCCGCATATCTTATCGTATTCAGAATGACTCCATTGACTTTAATGCCATACTCTACACCTTCTAGTGCCTCTTTGAAAATCCTATCAGAGTACAGGTTAAATAGCAGGGGAGAGAGAACGCAACCCTGTCGGACCCCACGTTGGATGCCCACTCTATCTGTTTTCATGTCTCCTATGCGAATTTCCGCTGTCTGGTCCCAATATAAGTTCTTGATTATCCTGATATCCTTGTCATCCAGTTGCATTTGTTTGAGTATCGCTATCAGTCTGTCGTGCCGCACCTTATCAAATGCCTTTTCGTAGTCGATAAAGCAAACGAAGACATCTTTTCGCTGATCTCTGCACTTTTGTAGAAGAACGTTAATGCTGAACAGCGCTTCTCGTGTACCAAACGAGTTCCTGAACCCCATCTGGCTATCATCGAGGTCATACTCACACTTGCAGCGTATTCTGGCGTGGATGATTTTCAGAAGGACCTTCAATAGATGACTCATCAAACTGATTAGGCGATAGTCGCCGCATCTCCTGGGGTGGGCTTTTTGGGTATTGTTATGAATGTGGATGTCAGCCAGTCCTCTGGTATTATGCCTGTATTATAAATCGAGTTGAATAGCTTCGTTATTGGTTTTATATTTTCCTCTTCTATGAGCTTGACGATTTCGATAGGGATTCCATCCGATCCTGTGGCTTTTTTGTTTTGCGCGTTATGGATTGCGTGAAGAACTTCTTTTTCCAGAATCTCAGGGCCACTGTTGCACGTATCGTCGTTTTCTTTTGGTGCTCTAGTGTCACGGAAAAGCTCACTTATGTATGTTTCCCATGTCTCCTTGACTTCCTCTGCTCTTATGATTGGCTGGTTATTTGCCTTTAGCAGTATGTGTGGCGGTCGCTTTCCGTAATCACCAGCTATTTCTTTGGCCTTCTTGTGCATCTGGAAACTGTCATGCTTCCTTTCGCATTCCTCCATCTCCTCACATCTCTCCCTCATCCACTGCTCCTTTGCCCTTTTAATCTTAGTTCTAATGATTTTCGAGAGCTCTTTGTATTTTTCCTTGTTTCTCTTCAGTAGCCTACGTTCCTCCATCAGGTCCAGAATGTCTGTCGTCATCCATCTCTGTTTCTTTATTCTTTTCCCAGCTTTCAAGTATTTCGTAAGTACTCCTCTTAGTCTATTTTTTATCTCCCCCCAGAGATACGATACATCGCTGTTACTGCATTTTATCAATTTTACCTCGCTGTTAATTTCCTGCTGTACCTGTTGCTTGATGTTATCTATCCCAAGTTTCGTCATGTCCCATCTTTGAGTTTGTGTTTTCGGCTCTATTTTCTTCAGTCGCACTTTCAGGTCAGCCACCAGTGGATTATGATCGGAGTTAATGTTTACATGCTTTTTGGAAATCTACCTGGAGGATGAGGGCAGTTTACATATACCTACCCGGAATTTCATTAGACTCCAATTATTTTTGTTCTCTTTGGCCGAGAACTCCGAGCAAGTTCCGTAGAAAATGGCCGAAATAAAATAAAAAAACTTGTCTTAATTTTATTTTTATAAACACCATACATTGAGGGCATTGGATTTTCTTAACTTAATGTAACATAGTTTAGGCGTACAACAAACTTATAATACGGCTAAAAAATAAAAGAAATACAAATCCACACCTTACAGTAACTTTAAGACTAGATGACTTTATAACACGAATATATACAAAAAATAATAAAATAAAAAACAAATATTTTAATATAAAACTGTATTTTTTGTATAAAACAATGAAAATTAAAATAAAAAAGCCAAACATTTGTTTTGGCATTAATTAAAAATATTAACAAGAAAGCTCCCACAACTCTTGAGGAAACAAAGTGGCAAATTAGCGCATCAAGAGCCGAGGAAAGCCTGCTTGCAAATAAAGCAAGACGAGCATTACATTTCCTGTATCGAAATTCCGAATCACATTTTATCAAATGTAGAGAACTTTTGTTGTGGAAAATGTTATAAAAATAGAAACACGTCAGCTTACATAATAAAAGAAACATAACACAGGAAGTAACGGACAAAAAAATAATACTAAATGGAAGTTTCCTAATAAATGAACTGTTCTAAATAATACTTGGAATTGTGATATTTTTTGTAAACATCCTGTATATTAAGAAGCGAGTGCCGACCCGCACGAAATGCGAAACCCGAAAAGGTATTATGAAGCTGCTGCGAAGTTATTATCTTCCGACTTTATTTAGTAAATAGAAAGTTATATCAAAAATGTAGAAAATGTGTGTTGTCAATGTGCCTACGCAGCTGACTCATTCAGACTTAAAATGCTACACCTAAAATTGGCCTAAACAATTTTTAAGAGACAAAACACCACGTTAAAAATTTTTGGTTACGTTTACTCGACCCACCGACCAAGCATACATTACAAGTGTGCCATGAAAAAAGAGGTGGCAGCCTATTTAATTAATAAATCACATGCTTAATTGATATTATTTTAATTATACGTCTAAAAATTGCGATGTTCGTAGCGGTGCAACGAAGATTTCGTTATTGTCTTATGAGAAAAACTAGTGCCGACTGCTTATTAGAATAATTTAATATTTAAGAGGGCGTGTGAGAAGTTCAAAATGCTGCTAGAAAAACGCTTCTGTGAAAATTTGCAAGAAAATCTAGGCCGTGAATGCGTCGTTAGGCCATGCTCCCATTTTGGCTCTCGAACATGGGACAACCGACTGCAAGTCGAAAAGCGCGCCCGAAATTTCGCGTTACACAAAACAATCATTGCACAACTACACGAGCTGGACTCGCTTTTAATAGGAAAGTCGACAAATCAAGTGAATTGTCCGACTCGAGTCGCTCACACATCGATAAAACAAATGAAAGACACGCGGTTATAGACATACTTTTTTTTGGAAGTATTTTCAGTAATTACATTACAAAGAAAAAGTAAACAACAAAACTAAACACACGAAACCGTATACTGTCTCCATTTTGCTTAATACGCTAAATAAATTACATTATTTGACTCGAAACCGGATGCACCGATTCCTATTAATTATATAACTTTTTTTTCCTATTAATATATACAAAAATAAATCACAGCAATCGTTTTCAATATTAGTTTTTTTTTTCTACTACAAACGTCCCAATTAAAACACCCCTCCCCTTTTTTTTACGAAAAAGAATCAATTGCTATTAAAATTTCAAACAATTTTTCTACCAATGCAATCGACCAATTTAATGGTGAAGTTCCCAAAAAAATAGTTTGAAAAAATTATAAAAATTTAAAATCACTCGATGGCCTTCGACATAAAATCGATAAATCTTTTACCATATTGTTCGGGATCGCACGTGCTTATACCGTCCACGTTCGAACCATACTTGACGGTTTTTGCTGCTTTGGCGGCTTGTTTCTTCACGCCGTAATGCGTTAGGACGTCTATTATGGCAACAAAGTAAATCTCCTTCACAGGCGCCGAATCGCAGCTAGGTATTGCGTAAATGTCCAATTCGGGAATTATGTTTCCTGCAAGAAAAACAAAATGTTAGACGTTTGATGTTTGCTTGAAAAAAGCTCGTAGTTAGGTCGTAATGATATAGACCTACTTTAAATATCGCGCCAACGAATTATGAGCATGACAACACTGCGGAAAAATACAGTTGACAACGTAGCGAAGAACGACCAATGAAAGACGAGTTATGGTGGGAGGCAGGACGCTACGAAAAAGCGGGAACGGTGCGCTGGGTTGGTTCGGCGAGAGTGGTTGTTTTTTCGAGTCATTGTGAAATAATTTAATGTTACATTTTTCATTTATGTGCAAGCTTTTGTTAGCTATTTACAATAAGGTGAATATTATTTGTATATTTTATTTCAAAGTGGGTAAACTCGTCACTTCCAAATTCGGTAACGTAATTTACTGCATATTATTAAGATATGTATTTAATGTTAATCAGATTACCGGAAAGGGCCTGCCAGGCGTCCGGTTACGCGAGTGATGTCATTAATTTAAATTAATCTCGTTGCGTATAGCGTAAATTTGATAACAAAGCTTGATACATGCACCCCCTTAGTGATGGGAATCTGATTAAATTTGGTGTTCCGCTTTATAAAATAAGTGCAAGTAACGCTTATTGTTGGAAGGGTCGAATTACCGACTTCCACTTTTGTATAACCCGAGCCAGATAGTAACAGGGCAAACAAAGGAAATATTTGCTTTGTATGAAATTCTTCGAATAACATGGCGATTGCATCTTAGCTGATAACAGCGAGACAATCAAGCTTATACGAATTATTATTATTATGTAAAACAAAATGTTTATGAATTTTAAGTAACAAAGTTACAAATCTTACCGCACTATGATTATAATTAATAATTAATATGAAATTTATATTGTATGAAAATTGCCCAAGGGGTAAAAATTATATGTACCATTTATAAATAACAAGACAAAAACAATTGAGACATTGAATTAAAAACAAATTAATAACAGGCTGTGTGTATTATTTTGTGTAAGGGATTTTACTTTCTTTCTTTCCTTTGACTCATGCAATCGTCTGTCTTTGTGTTCATTTACCTACATGAGGAGCTTCCAACGAACTTGGGGTAATTCTTGTAATCAAGCAGTTTTTTTTAGGTTATTTACACAACGTAGGGTGTCTTAGCTAGATCACGAGCTTACGGATGGGGGCCCCCGGCGGTCGCGTTTGAGGTTAGGTGCGCTCGCTTAGGCGTGATGTTCGGTTTGCGCTTAGGGAGATGATAGTGGGAAATTCAAATACTTGGTTGCAAAATTACAAGGTATATATTATGGATGTCGAGTTTTCTTTTTGGTAGAGCAATTAAACAGTTTTAGTTTTGTATACAACAACATTTACTGCCAAGGTGAAAATTTTGTCCGCCGCCATAGTAGGAGGGGGGGGGGGGGGGACTTTAGGACTTTTTAAAAACACCCCAAAGAACGATTACATTATGAAAAATTCCTAATCAGAATTTTTTTCACTTCATGTTCAGTTGACAAGACGTTCTAAAGAGGCTATTGTAGAAATGATTGGAGGCAAGCCGGGATTAATTTTCATCTTTATTTTGAACTTTTTGGAACAATTTTTGTGCATTTAATCGGTTTTTTCGATATTTAAAAATCCATGAGGGGGATAATTACCCCCCCTCCTTGTGTGCGTCTTAGCCTCTTACAATACACTCTTTTAAGATTAATTTTGAGCATTGGCGACCTCGGATTTGACCACCATATTGGAAAAACCATACGAAAATAGACATTTTATGAACATTCGCGAATATCTTGGTTTGGGTTCATTATAGAGCAAAAAGTGATGTCATTGAAAATAAAGTAGACTAAATTTTCTACAGAAAAGATTTCCTAGTTTTTTCTTGTTAATCGATCGGTTGCAGAGTTACAGCCATCAGAGTGCGATATATATTTACCATTCTTGATTTTAAATTTCAATATGAAATATTCCGTCTTGAAATATAAAATAATATTAATCAATGTATTTGAGCCATTTAATTAACCGATTTATATTTATGTGAAACTGCTATATTCACGAATAATCAAAAAAATGTATGTTTTCGCGGTTATTTTTTCATTATGGCAGCCAAATCAGGGGCCTCTAGACATATTTGTCATTTGTAACGATGGATGGGGACTTTCCTGAATTGTAATGCCACAACGTTAATTTTTGGAAAAAGAAATAGAATTATCGAAACGAACTGTTAATGAAGAAAATAGTACATTATGCACCAAGGGAGCAAAGTGACTCTTTTTTGGCTCGAGGATAAAGGATTATTTACACGAGGCGCTAGCCGAGTGAAACAATTACCCATGGGCCAAATGTCACTTTACTCCCGTCGTGCATATACTGTGTTTTGCAATTCCGGGAGGTAAAGTAGGAACTTCGCCAATTTAGAAACTTAAAAGCAAAAATTTAACGCAATTTTTTAATAATGCACGTGCTCGATAGTATACCACAAAATAGCACTAGTAATATTACCAGCTACTACCAAAAAGTACTAGGAAATAGCAGTTGGCCCCCCTGATTCTACCAATGGTTCATTTCAGTTCATTTACATTTGTGCCTTGGAAACAGCAAGACGTACCATGAGCGAGAACCTAGAAATTGCCGAAAAAATCGCGCGTCCTAACATCTGACCACGTGGCGACATTTTTAAAAACGGCACCTCGTGAGAATTATTTGGTAGCTAAAGTAAATACTTTTTATTTATTGATTGACTCATCAATTTATTTCATTGTTTGAAATAAATTTGAGCGTGGCAGATGTGAAAGAATTTGATTCTTCCACGCTAATATGCACGATTCAAAAATCTAAAACCGGCGTGGGGCGCACTTTCGTCATTAAGAACGGCGAAGAAAACCCCATCGATCACGTGGCAGTCTATTGACTTTTTTATCAGTCATCTGGTGACTTTTTTATTGCCCTAGAGCAAAGAAAAGTTTTTTTCTCCCGCTCTCCCCCTATTTTTTAACTTTACTCCCCCAGGGTGAAAAAGTGCCTCTTTGCACCCGCAAATCGGGGTAAAAAGTGAGTACTTTACCCCCGGAATGTCAAAACATGTTTGAATGCGTTATTATATTAATAAGGGGTTATATGAAACAGTTACAATGAACGAACTTGCAGATTTTTTAAAAACAAATTCTTAACAAAAAAAAGTTCAACATCAGTTTCATGGAAAATAGGACTATTAATAATTTAATAGCTGTAAGAGCATAAACAAATTTAATTCAAGTACATCCCCTTTGAACTCTCTAATTAAGAAAATGACACACTATATCGGAAGCATTGTTTCTAATTACCTACCTAGAAAGAGCTGGTTTTATTTTGTAATTATTGTCGTTAAAGAAAAAAATTCACGATTTTATTACTTTCTGATAAATGAGTTTAGTTGATAAAGCTATGGACAAATCCTTTTATCATTGCAGCAAAGTTCTAAGTAAAATAGCTGAACTTGGACAGACGAGACTTTATGACATAATAAAAGCACTAAAATTTTCCATATTTTAGAATACTGCTAAAACCAATCAATCATTGATTTTCTTATAAAAAAAAACAACTTTTTCTGGCATCTCTATTATGTATAGCAGGGGTGGCCAACAGGTCGATCGCGATCGACCGGTCGATCGCGACTGTTTGTCCAATCGATCGTGGCAAGGCAAAAAATATAAATACGTAGACAAGACTGCGCAACGTAATCACCAACTGCTGCACGCATCATAATATTTATTTGTCCTCTATTCTACGCAGTATAGTCTTTTGTTTTCGGCTCGCGATGACCAATAAGAAGGAAGCGTGTGGAACGCGGGGGAGGGGCGGGTGTCAATCCGTCCCGTGTTACGTCTCAGTCAGTCCGTTGACAGTTGACGACAGAGACTACCGGAGTGTCGACAATTACCGTTGTAAATCACGATTAGACTCTGTGTCACGCACGCCTCATAGTTGTTTACGTACGTTATGGATAAGTGGTTGAAAAGAAACGCTGAAGGAACATCAAATGAGGAATTTGGGCATTGGCAATTGTGATTTAGCTTTTTTGGCAGATTTTACTGGAAAACTGAGTACATTAAATCTGAATCTACAAGGCAAGAATAAAACATTAACAGAAATGATGAGTTCTATTGCGGCATTTCAAAGTCAAACAGCGTCTATGATAGTTGACATAGAGAAGAAAAAATTTGAACAATTTGTAAACATCAAGGATCATATTGAAAAACATCCTACCTACAATTTCATTTCTGAGAAGTACACGTCAGAAATTAGGGCAGTGGTAGCAGACTTCGAAATTCGCTTTAGTGATTTCAGAAAAATTGAGAAGATGGTTCAATTCATCAGTTATCCGTTTAATGATTCCATTGATCATAGTGATATCTATGAATTGGCTACAAAATTTGCAGATACATTTCAAATGGAGCAGATGATGTTACAAAACGAAATTATTACTCTGCGCTGCGACATATTTCTAAAAGCAAGGTCATCCTCAGGTCAAGATTTCTGGGCATTGGTTTCCAACGAAAAATATCCAAATTTCAAGAAATGTGTTGAACAACTTCATTCGTGTTTTGGTTCAACATATTTATGTGAGTCAGCATTTTCCTACTTAAAACAAATAAAAAATAAATACCGGTCTTGCTTGACAGACGCTCATACATTGGATTCTTTAAGGTTGGCAATTTCCAACTACAATCCTGATTATGCTAAACTTGTGGAAGATGCTCAGACGCAATGCTCACACTAATATATAGTCAAATAAGTAGTTACTAAGAATAATTTTCACATTTATGTTTTTTCTCTTAATAAAATAAAAAAAACTATATGATTTTGTACTGAACTATGCTGTTTCATTTAAGATTTCAATAAGTATGTAATTGGTAGATCGCACAGGGTTTCGTTAGTAAACAGGAGATCTTGGGTCTAATCAAGTTGGCCACCCCTGATGTATAGTATGTATGTCTTTCATATATCCCCATTTTATTTTATGGCAGTCATTTCAAACTGTTCTCCAATGCTTTTTCTCCGCATTTTCGTAATACCAGTAATTCATCAATATTAATTTAAAATATTTCTTTGCATTATAATATGCTTTTTTTATGAATAAGCAATATGCTTACTGCATGTTTATTTCTCTATCAACCGGCTGTTAGAACTTATGTTAAATTTTTAGTGTTCACTTTTAAAGAAAATGAATATTAAATTGCCTTGGATTGTCGTGACCTTGAACCGCACTCAACTGGTGGCGTTTTCAATTTCATTTGATATATTAAATAACACATTTTCTAGAAACAAAAAAGAGTGGTTCACAATTTTCACATTTAAGGATCGCATATCGCAATGGGGCACCGACAAAAAATATTTAGTAGTGTTTTTTTTTACGTAAATGCGATCCTTTGCATTAGCAAAGAGCCCTTCATTTTATTTTTAGCGAAAATTATCGTCGGACCAAACTTGAATAGCACAAAATTCAAACGTTTTTGGAATTTCCTTTTCCATGTAATGTGGTTAGATTTTTCTAAGAGCGGTTCATTTCGATGTAATTCAAATAAATTTGAATTATTTATTCAATCTGTGACGTCATCACTAAAAGATTAGTTAGCGATCCCGTGCAAAGCGACATTGCTTGTGTTGTTATTAAACATGTCAAAAATATTTACAAGGTGTTTCGACAATACAAACAATGCAACTTTTGCACGACAAAATTTTAGTTCCTCCAATGTGGTTTTCGTTCATAACTTGCTTGATTTCATTTTTAGGGAAAAATTAACATGAGACCAAACTTGAAGAGCACAAAATTCTATACCAAAGAGATATTATTTCAGAATTAACTTCAGATCCATGATAACATGTAAAAAAATTTTATTCAAAAACGTTTTTCCACATTCCTTAAAATAAAAAGCAACGTCGCGAAAAAGGGCTCTCGGGGTCTGTGCGGAAATATTTCGGAAAACGATTTTTTATTATTAAACCTTCAAGTTTTGCATTAGCAAAGTAATTTGCGCGTTAAAGGGTTAACTTCAGATCCATGATGACATGTAAAAAATATTTATTCAAAAACGTTTTTCCAAATTCCTTAAAATAAAAAGCAACGTCGCGAAAAAGGGCTCTCGGGGTCTGTGCAGAAATAACTCGGAATGCCGATTTTTCTTTTAATTAAACCTTGAAGTTTTGCATTAGCAAAGAGCACTTCATTTTATTTTTAGCGAAAATTATCGCCGGACCAAACTTGAATAGCACAAATTCAAACGTTTTTGGAATTTCTTAAAATAAAAAGCAAATGTCGCGAAAAAGGGGTCTGTGCAAAAATAACTCGGAAATCAGATTTCTTTAGTTTTGCATTAGAAAAGAACCCCTAAGTTTTCGACATTTGGAACATTTCAACTAAGTTTGGAACAGAAGGTTCCAAAAATCACCAAGTCATGAATTGGCCGTTTTTTAAGGTCCTATGTTAAAAATAAGTATAAACTAAATAAAATTGTAAGCAAAAGCCTAAAAAAAATATTTTTCTGGTGCTACCCGAACTGCACCACGGCTTATCAGGGGTCATTTCTTGTACCCAGGTAAATGTAATCCCTTGACCGAACTGCACCACGGTCAAATGTCGTTCCGTAATCGCTTTACCGAATTGCACCACGAGCAAACCGAGCAGGTATCACAAGCAAACAGATAATATAAAGAAATAAATACACAAATATCTAAATTCTTTGCAATTTAAATTTCGAGTTTAATATATTAATTCATATTATATTATACGAGTACAGGGTCGGAGCAGGTATTAATAAAATAATAACCCAAAACAGTGAAAAAATTAAATTTTTTTTGCCTTCGAATTTTGGGGTGTGCATTCGATAAGGAGGGTAATCCATCGTCAAAACCTACTCTTCCGGGGCGCCCCTCCGCTCCGCTCCGGGTTGCACCCCTCCAGAGCGGTTTTGACTCTGGTTACTAGGCTAAATATACGAGAAGCGCCACCGATCAAGAAAACCGGGATAAATGCAACCGGGATGTGAGAGACCCTCGAAATAGCATTAAAAAGTATAGTCGCGGTATGCGGCAGTTATCTATTACGTTTAACCCCCAAAAAATCGCGTTAAAACAAAAAATAATCGATGTTACATGTAGGAGGCATCAGGTTAAACTCCAGCATTGTGCTTTAACTTTTAACAATAAAACCACCTTACCTAAAATATTACAATAGAGGTGGTGCAATTCGGACGACCGACCCTTGGTGAGGTGTTTACCTGAAATTACGGTGGTGCAATTCGGGTAGGAGATTTGTGAACTAATCTTTTCGTGGTGCAATTCGGGTGCACCGATTTTTCTAGCCACGGTAGGTTCTGAGGAACGGCTAGGTGTAAATTGCGCAAATTGGGCAGGTAGAAATAAAAGTACAAGTGTAAATTGCGCTCCAAGCAAAGAGGTCGCCAGAAATCTGAAATGTAAACTGCGCAAATTTGCTCCTAATTACTCATTTTTCCTACCTGCCGAATTTGCGCAATTTACTACTTTTTTCTACCTGCCGAATTTTAACAGTTTTGAAGTATTTAAAAATATTCCTTATTCGTATATTAAATATTCTTATTTTTGGTTCTTTTCAGAACCAAAAATATTTTAAGAATAAGGTCTCTAAATAAACATAAACAACTATGGGGAAAACCTAGGCCTTGCGGCCGGTTTTAATGGTGCTAATTACTTTTTAGGGCGGTTCCGACCCAGCCAGAACTATGTGCATAGAAAAACCCGAGCCGCCCGGGCTCCGCCCGGACGGCCGGTTTTTCATCGCCGTCGCCGCTCCGCGGCATAAAGCTAAACAAATTTGAAGTGCCTACCATCAAGAAAACCGGGAACTTAGGAACCCTAAAAATCGCGTAAAAACAAAAAATAATCGATGTTACAGGTACGAGAGACGTGGTATAATTTGGTAACATATTACGAAAAATTGGGCGGAGGTAAATGTGCCACCAAATGTACCTGACCAGAAAAGTGTACCGGTAAATGTGCCACCGACCAAAAGGGTTCTTTAAATAAACACAGGTATTTGTGCCACTAACAGTGAAAAAATTAAATTTTTTTTGTCTTCGAATTTTGGGGTGTGCATTCGATAAGGAGGGTAATCCATCGTCAAAACCTACCCTTACGGGGCGCCGCTGCGCTCCGCTCCGCGTTGCACCCCTCCAGGGCGGTTTTGACTCTGGTTACTAGGCTAAACATACGAGAAGGGCCTCCGATCAAGAAAACCGGGATTAAAGCAACCGGGATGTGAGAGACCCTAGAAATAGCATTAAAAAGTATAGTTGCGGTATGGGGCAGTAAAATATTACGTTTCACCCCCAAAAAATCGTGTAAAATAAAAAAATAATCGATGTTACATGTAGGAGATGCATCCTAATACCTGTGTACTTTTAATATCCTAAATTCGTAGCAGGTAGAATAGCATTACTGGTGGCACATTTACCACCGCCCGAAAAATTGACTCGATTTTAACCCGTAATTAAGTCGTTTTTAAATTTCAATAACCCCTAACAACATAAGTTAAACATAAACATAATAAGATTTCTGTGAACCTTTTTCCGCACAGAGCGCAATTTACAATAATGCAGGCATTTTGGAGCGCAGTTTACATTACACCTGAGGAACAGCCTTGCAAAGAACCTAGTTTTTTTCGAGTTTTGCTCAAAATAATAACGTAGTGTTGAGATTTTGATGCAGAGTTTTTTACCTGTCCATTCGACATAAAAGTTGGGCAGAGATAAATGAAAGCACATGAAATTCTCTGTGAAACTCTGAGTATAACAACTTTCTAACTCTAATAGAGCCTTAGTTATGAGCTTTCAAAGTTGATCACTTTTTAAAGTAATTTTTTAATCCGATTTCTTTAGTTCTACATTAGCAAAGAGTCCGTAAGTTTTCAACATTTGGAACATTTCAACTAAGTTTGGAACAGAAGGTTCCAAAAATCACAAAGTCATGAATTGGCCGTTTTTTAAAGGTCCTATGCCAAAAATAGGTATAAACTAAATAAAATTGTAAGCAAAAGCTTAAAAAAATATTGTCTACATCAAAATCTGAAAATTACGTAATTTTGAGCAAAAATTGAAAAAAAAAGAAGGAAACTAGAGGGATTAGAAGATTTTTATTAAGCTTTTGTTCACAATTTTATTTAGATTAATTTAGATTATACCTATTAACTAAAGGGATTAAGCAAAAACAATCTCATTTCCGAGTTATCACCGTATATTTCACGACGTAATGACTGGATTAAAAGCCGTATCTCCATAACTATTAGGGTTACAACCATCTAATTTTTTTATTCGAGTGTGGAATTTTATTCTCTACACTTTATGTTACTCGTATATCTAATTTGTACTACAGCTGCACTGAAATTTAGCTATTTACAGAAATGTAAAAAGTAGCAAAAAAAGGTTAAAAAACAATCAATTTACATTTAGAACTAAGGTTGTTCTATACGGGAATTTAAAAACAATCGAGACAGATAAAAAAAAGTCTACATCAAAATCTAAAGACTTCATTATTTTGAGAACAAGAATCGATAAAAACGAGGTTGTTTGCAAGGCTGCATCTCGAAAACTATAGGGGCTAGAAGAATATTGGATACATACGAAACAGCTAATGTTCCGGTCAGAGCCTGATATCAAAAACTTAGAGGCTCTTGACCAATGCCAAACTAATGATTTAAACAAAAAAAAATCGTATTTTCTAATTATTCTCACACAAAAGTACCTAACGTAGGAAAATCTTGAAAAACTATTTTATAGATACTTTTATGTTCTTCAATTTTGATCAGATGAAAATAATCCATTCATGCGCGTCCCATGGGGACGCGCATGAATGGATTATCGAGATTCCTTAAAGGAAGGCAAGCTACTCAAAATCAACTTTTCCTTTGCGAATTTTTGCATTATTTCAATGCAAAAACATGCGCAGGGACCTACATAATAACTGTGCCAAATTTGGTTCCTAAGGCCCGCGGACGAAACGTAAATATTATTCTGGCTTTTTAAGTACCTATTTCAGTTTTTCAGTGAAAACGATCGGTTTTTCAAAACAGTTTAACGAACCAAATTTTTAGCCCGTTAAAATTTCTATCGAAAAAGTTCCGACTACTTTTTAGGCTTCTATACAAAGTATAACAAGAAGCCTTATGATCTGGCTCCGTGTCTGTCCGTCCGCATAATTCAAATCTAATCAGAATTTATATATTAAGATAGGTTACAAAAATATTCTGTGTTTTAAGATTGTAATTTTCAACCTATATAGTAGACTTAATCCGATGATCTGACCGATCAAGGTATCAACGGATCAAGGTATAAACGGATCAATGTATCAACGGATTAAGTTATCAAATTAACGGATAAAATTTATTGTCATATTTTATCTACTATATTTTTCTGAAAAAAGCTTAAAAAAAGGCTTCTATATACAAAGTATAGCAAGAAGCCTTATTTTAAGTTGATTTTGAGTAGCCTGCCTTCCTTTAAGGAATCTCGATAATCCATTCATGCGCGTCCCTATGGACTCAATTGAGGCTACTCAAAATCAACTTTCCTTTGTGAATTTTTGCACTATTTCAATATAAAAACATGCGCAGGGACCTATAGTCTATCTGGTTTTGGATTGCAGTAGAGGTCGCCATGAACGGCAGGTCAGATTTACACTGGGAAACGTCAAATAATTAAAGTGTATGAGCAACAAAAAACAAATGTCACTTATTTGATACTTGAAAAAATCGAGTTAAATGTATTTTTTTATCAAATAGCAATTTATCTTGTACAAATTTTTTAAATTTGCCAGAAACTTTTAGAAAAAAATATTCGCGAGTCATCAATCACAAACGAAATTTCGACACTGTAAACGGGAATAAATTTTAACCAATCACGTTCCGAGTTCACAATTTTAGTACAATCTAGTTCTGCATTCTTAAAACGGATGGACTACACATAATAACTGTGCCAAATTTGGTTGCTAAGGCCCGCGGACGAAACGTAAATATTATTCTGGCCCCTGTTATACAAAAGGTTGCCACCCCTGATCTAGATCAAGCGTCCTATACGCTCCACTGCCTGGCGCTGACTGTCTTCCTTCTCCTTCCAACGCAAAATGTTCCTTTGTCTGCGCACAAAGATATTTATTCACCAATTACCCCTTCTTTTAATTTTAATTTACAACTTTTGTTACATTTTTCAATTTTAAACATGTTAATTTATTTTTTTTTCTTGAATATTTCCGAAATTGGCTTAGCATTGAAATACAGTTCAATATATTATATAAATTATAGACGAAAAGTCACAAAAAGTAACATTCAACATTTTCAAAATCAAGCTGAAAATTTTGATTTTTCTTTTCTTTCCCGATTTATTTTACTTTCCAAAGATCCACAGATTTCATTAAAAATAAATAATTTTCTTTAAAAATGAAATTAAGCCAGGTCTAGACGAGAAGTCACAAAAAGTAACATTCAACATTTTCAAAATCAAGCTGAAATTTTAGATTTTTCTTTTCTTTGCTGATTTATTTTACTTTCCCAAGTTCCACAGATTTCATTATCAAAAAAATAATCTATCTATTGTTGTGTCCATAAATGGTTGGCTGTTGCGGTATTACATTGTTTATCGTGCAGTCAGAGGAAATATGGCATGAGAAAAGTTTGTATATGTTAGATTAAGTTTTGGTAGTAATTAAGTTTTGTTAGTTTAAGTTTTTGTGTTTCTAAAATTAAACGCCGAATGATAACTTGGGATAGGCAACACAAAAGACTGAAAAATAGGAGATGAGAATCAAAAGGGTGAATAAAAAAAGCAAGAGGGGTTGCCAGAGGGATATAAACAGTTGTTGAATGGAATGACGCGAAAAAAGGATAGTCGTATAAAAAAGAATTGAGGAGTCCGATTTTATGAAGCGATTAAGATAGTCGCAAAATCGGGAGTTAATTTGAAGAAGCGACAAAGTGAGTCGCACAATTATAAGAAATTCAATCAAAAAATTGAATTGAATGCTGGAGTTCGCGTGTGCAGCACCATTGGAAGAATAAAAGAGAGAGTTAATTTGAGAGCCACAAGTGGACTGAGATTGTTGCAGGTCAGAAATTTAAAGCAAAAGCAGGACAAATTGGACCAGGCGATTTTTGATAAGAAGATAGTGAATGTGCGATATAGTGTGCGAGTCTAGCCGAGTTATCATCCACATAAAAAAAGGTTAGCATAGAATTTGTTTAATTAAGTTGTTCGAATTTCATGTTTATTTGTTGTTATTTGTTTAGTTTAATCTTATGTTTAGTTATTCATTAAATGTTCTTAAAATTTAGATTTGCGTATTTTCTTTGACTGTGTTGATCAGAATAATTCCACCGTAAAAGCCTAAAGAACCTGTACCCTGAGTTTAAGAGAAAGTCGTGTTAACGGTTCACGGTGGACAAAGCAAGTTGACAGCCCAACGTGAGGCAAAGGTCACAACAAGTTGGCGACCAACGAGTGGGCGATTTACGAGTGGAGTACGGGCTTTATTTATTAAACCAAACGGTGAAGCCAAAATATCACACAGTTATAAGAAAATTTTGCACACAAAAATAAACAATTTAAAATGAATACGCGCAGTAGAGTTGTGAATGCAAGTGGGGACAGAATAAATGATAATATAAGTGAAGATGAAAGCGTAGAAGGAGAGGTAGAAAGAGCAGAAGTACCGGACGTCCAGACGATCCGAGTACAAGAAAATCCAATGGGGGAAATGTTGAGAATGATAAGGGAAATGAACGAAAAGACGAATGAAAGCATGAATAAAAGATTTGACAACCAAGAGGCTAATTTTGCACAAATGAATGTAAAATTTGATGCGAAATTCACAGAAATGAACGAAAAGACGAATGAAAGCATGAATAAAAGATTTGACAACCAAGAGGCTAATTTTGCACAGATGAATGAAAAATTTGATGCAAAATTCACAGGAATGAGTGGAAGTTTAACGGAAATGAAAGAAAGTTTGGCCCAAATGAATTTAAAACTCGATAACCGAGAAGCAAAGTTAATCGAAAGGAATAAAAGGGTGACTAGCATGAAAGAAAGTTGTGAACTTGTGAATGTCAAAATGACAGATCTCAAAATAAATTTGGTGAACGAAGTTAACACCAGTAAAATGGTAAGAAACGACGAAACTGTAAAGTTGGACGAAGAAATTACAACAAAAGAAAGTTCGACACCATTAACATTTAAAGAAAGATACTATGAAACATCAAGTAGAAAGGAAGTTCGAAGAAGAAGTATGAAAATTATAAACTTACGAGCGAAATTGAAGATAAAATCGTGGGTTATGCAAACATGCGATAAAACGAAGGTGCGTACATGCAAGAACATAAATTTACAAAGGAAAAACTTTTATATTAAAAACAATTTATTTAAAAATAATACAGTGCACAATAACTTAAAACGAGACGATTTATTAGATATAGAATTAAAATCGGATAGCATTTCAGTAAAATTCATGAACGATTTAATTAGCGATGACAGTGACAAATGTAAAAATAATTTAATTATGAATGACGGTGACATTTCATATAATTTATTTAATTGGGACGACGTTGAAAGTGACACAGTGCGACGACTTAATGGAAGTCACCTAAATTACAGGAAGATGTTGGAGATATTTAAACATGTCAGATGGAAGAAGAAACAAGAATAAATTGGAAAGTTGGAAATTAAATAACGAATCATTTTTAGGCCCAACTTTGAAAATCAATAATTTAAAAGAAAAATTTTAGGCAAAAGTTTGAAAATAAAAAAATAATTTAAACGCTATGGTAAAAGGAGGGGAATCAGAGGTCGATTTAACAAAAAAAAAATCTTTTATATCAGCATAAAACATCAGCACCAAAGAGTTGTTACAACAGTATTTCGGAATTAAAACGGTACCACGAAGAAGAAAATTATACAACACAACTAGGGTCGACAAACGTTGGAAAGAAGGGGGAATAAGAGTCGACAAGAAGTCTTCATGAATCTCCAAGTCTACAGGGGTGTCATTGTAAGCGATGTGCTACAACGATTATAAAATTTGAGAATCAAATACAAGCTGAGCGCTGTAATGATTTAATTTATCAACGGAGTCGACAGAATGTTTGAAAGTAAAGTTGTGAGGTATGATTGAAATAAATGCGTGGAAGTACTGTATGGGTTGTGTGAAGTATGGAAGAATTGCTGATGATAAAAGTGTGAGTAATGAAAGATGTTTTAAAAATTTGATGAAAGACAAGACCGTATGAAGGGTATAAAGTATGAGTATTGCAAAGATAAACCAAATTTTGAGGCAACCTTTTGGTTTAATAAAATTTATTTTACTTTGCAAGGGGAATAATGTTGTGTCCATAAATGGTTGGCTGTTGCGGTATTACATTGTTTATCGTGCAGTCAGAGGAAATATGGCATGAGAAAAGTTTGTATATGTTAGATTAAGTTTTGGTAGTAATTAAGTTTTGTTAGTTTAAGTTTTTGTGTTTCTAAAATTAAACGCCGAATGATAACTTGGGATAGGCAACACAAAAGACTGAAAAATAGGAGATGAGAATCAAAAGGGTGAATAAAAAAAGCAAGAGGGGTTGCCAGAGGGATATAAACAGTTGTTGAATGGAATGACGCGAAAAAAGGATAGTCGTATAAAAAAGAATTGAGGAGTCCGATTTTATGAAGCGATTAAGATAGTCGCAAAATCGGGAGTTAATTTGAAGAAGCGACAAAGTGAGTCGCACAATTATAAGAAATTCAATCAAAAAATTGAATTGAATGCTGGAGTTCGCGTGTGCAGCACCATTGGAAGAATAAAAGAGAGAGTTAATTTGAGAGCCACAAGTGGACTGAGATTGTTGCAGGTCAGAAATTTAAAGCAAAAGCAGGACAAATTGGACCAGGCGATTTTTGATAAGAAGATAGTGAATGTGCGATATAGTGTGCGAGTCTAGCCGAGTTATCATCCACATAAAAAAAGGTTAGCATAGAATTTGTTTAATTAAGTTGTTCGAATTTCATGTTTATTTGTTGTTATTTGTTTAGTTTAATCTTATGTTTAGTTATTCATTAAATGTTCTTAAAATTTAGATTTGCGTATTTTCTTTGACTGTGTTGATCAGAATAATTCCACCGTAAAAGCCTAAAGAACCTGTACCCTGAGTTTAAGAGAAAGTCGTGTTAACGGTTCACGGTGGACAAAGCAAGTTGACAGCCCAACGTGAGGCAAAGGTCACAACACTATATATATATAAAAATGGATGTATGTGTGTATGGATTTATCTTACCGCTTATACGAGCCCATTTTGCCATATACTACCGACTTTTCGAGCCAAAACCGACGTTTTCAGACCCGCTCTCGGGCTCGAACTCGTTTCTCTGCAGATATAGCTTCAGAACATCACGGAGAGATGGGGCATACCTTTGGAAAAAAATTCATTTTGGGCTCGAAAACGTCCATAGAACATCATTGTTTATACAGCGTTAGTTCACGATTCTCACGCTAGGGGCATCCAAGGCGTTTGCTGTATAAAACTCAATTTTGTTTAACCGATGTTTCAGGCCCGCCACGTTTGATCGTCGTCTTCGCACCCTAAACTTGGCAACATTGCATTTGCTTATCTTGTGAAATGATAGCCTTGTTTAGAATGGATTTCTATTTCGTACCAACTCTATTTATAATTAAACAAATTCTATCTTAATTTTTTCGCCACTACAGTAACGTGATGGATTGTTTACGCTCTTAATTTAAATGTTTTACTTTGAATTTTTTGACCATAGTAAATAGTTTGTTCACTTTGTATTAATTGGGCTCGCTCATATTAATTAATTAGAAATAAATATAATATCAATCAATTTAATTTTTTTAATTAACTATCAATAACTATTAACAAAATTTCGAGGATCTGGTTCTCTTGACTTATTTACGTGGTTAAAAAACTTGAACAACAATTGAGGGGGTCAAATAAGTGATTTATTTTTGTGACACATTAAAATAATAACTCTGCGTTTTTATTTTTATTTAGATAAAGTTTTGAGTTAACAATAATGTTAAAAAATTTTGAATCAACGTTCATCCAAATTGATTAATATCGAAAAACGGTAATAAATATGGCGTGTTTGCTAGATTTGACTGTGCCCGATTTCTTCTTGAAGGGTTACCTCAAAGAATAGGTGTATGTCAATTAATAAGCCACAAAATTCAATCGACAGAGAATGGTGAATTGAAGAGAGAATATTCGAGCGGAAATTGGTTTAATTTACAACACTAAGAAACGCAATGAACAAAACGTACACAAAACAATGACTTAAATTTATCAGGCATAATAATTTTCCATACATAATGTAAAAAAATTCAATAAGCAACAAGCAACTTGTTCACAGAAGATCCCATTATACATCCCGGATTCGCAAAAAAATATTATTGGTTACAGAAACTAAGTCAATATTTCTTCTTATAAATATTTTTTATGAGAAGATCTACCAATATTTTAATTTTTGCATAAATAATGATACTGAATTCAACAAACCATTAAAAACGCAAGTGCTTGTCGTATATAATTTGTAAATCTGCATGTAGAATCGACTTGGTGGAGCCCGGAATCCTATTTATAAAAGTCAGCAAAACTCCCGCAAGCGTGTTGCTCGGAGCACAATAAATTGCAACAAACTCAGAATAATACTTACGGAAACCATTTTAAATGAATTACTTAATTTTGAAATTTTACCGTATTGTAATTTAAATTTCATTTTAAAAATGAAGTGGTTTATAACCCTTCGAATCATACGTTTTGGTTTTCTTTAGAAAAATCTTCTTATCGTGAGTAATTAAAAGATAATATTGATATTATAGGAGTATTATGACATTATTAGTTTAAGTTTGTTAGTTAAACTGATATTTATAATTTTTTATAAATAAAACTACTTTTGACAAGTTTCTTTTAGTAAATTTTCACATAAGTGATGCACATTTTCCAGAGCCGGCTCTATCTATGGTTAAAACGATTCAATTGAACCGAACGGCTAAATTAGGTCCATTTCGCCAGCCCCCCCCCCCATCGCGAATTTGGTGTCAATCGTTTGTGCTTGTTTGTGCTTCTATTATTTTCGTTTGTGCCAACACCGTTCGCGAAATATCTTAAAAATAAGTTTGGGGGGCTGGCGAAATGCTAGCCCCCCCATCGCGAATTTGGGGTCGAATTTGGTGTCAATCGTTTGTGCTTCGTTTGTGGTCATTTGTGCTTCTATTATTTTCGTTTGTGCCAACACCGTTCGCGAAATATCTTAAAAATAAGTTTGGGGGTTGGCGAAATGCTAGCCCCCCCCCCATCGCGAATTTGGGGTCGAATTTGGTATCAATCGTTTGTGCTTCTATTATTTTCTTTTGTGCCAACACCGTTCGCGAAATATAGACTTTTAAAATTTTATAAACCTCCGAGCAACAATCGTTACAACAATCATTAACTTAGGAAGAAATAAAGGGCATTGTAACAGTTTTTCGTAAAATATTTTTATTTAAAATGATCATACTCAAAAGTTAATTATCATAGGATAATCAAAAGATTATAATTATCAAATAAAAATTCAATTATCCTTTGATAATGGGGAAGATGCATAAATTTTTTTTATAGCGTAGTTGAATCAAAAATAACTAAATATACTAATTAATGCTATTTAATTTATTTATTTTCGTTTTGATAATAATTTAAAAAATATTTAAAAATCCGTCAATTTGAATTGGAGAAAACGACCGCGCTAGTCGCCATTTGCTTGTGACGTCACACGTCCTATTTTACTTTCATTTATATTATTGTTCTGTGGTTTTGTGCTTTAAAATTTGAAGTTTGTTAGTGTTAAAAGCTGTTATTTATCATAATTAAATCAATTAAAAACAAAAAGCGAGGTTATTGTTATTGTGTCATGTGACGTAAACCAAACGCGTTGCGTTTAAGGTCACATGATTTATTTTAAGTTATCATTGAATTTTAAAATGGATTATTTATAACAAAATACAATAAATAGAAGTTATTTTTGCTGATTTGATGTTTAATATATAGGATTAATCGGAAAATACTGTTTTAACTAAATTTTTTTATTCATGCATGTTCCTCATTATGATTAGATAATCCAATTATCATATATATATTAAGTGCATTTTTGATTATCGGTAACAATTTGACTACGTTGCTATGAAAACTTTGTTGTCAAGTAAATGTCTGAATGCGAAGCATGAGGATATTTACTATTGACAACAAAGTTTGAATATAGCAATGTAGTCAAATTGGACGATAATCAATAATGCACGTAATAAATTCGGTAAGACTATTGCACACATTAGAATTTGGAGGTTAAATATAATTGAAGTAGTGTTTCTATGGTTATTGTGTAGCAGATTTGACAATTTAAAGCATTACTTTGTATGTCACCGCTGTGGCGAAATGGTGATAGTACATGAGTAGACTGCGTGCAAAAGCTCAAAAGTTATACAATGCGCGAAGGGCGAAATACATACAGTTACTCACGAAAGGATTCGCACCCTATAATAAATTTCAATAAATCGTTTGTATCTTAATTATTTATTAAAAAAAATAGTTAGTTATAATTATATTTAACAAAGTGATTCTTTTAATTTGTACAATTTAAAAAAAAAATCATAAAATTTGCATGGTAACAGAAATAATGAACATTAAAACAATTAATACGCAAATTTCATGTTACAAAAGGATTCACACCTTTAACAAAGTTGCAGGATTGCATTCATTTTCTAAGAATTGTAATATAGATTATGTGCATTGTTTGCAAGCAATATGATTCATAATGCAGTTATTAAGTAACGTGTAACAGTTTATGTACATAAAAATTTATAATTTTTACTAAAATGGGGCGTAAAGGTAAAACTACTAGTTTTGATATCAGACAACTGGTAATTTATAATTATGAAAAGGGAAAATCATACAGCCAAATAGGAAATATCTTAAATTTAAGCAAAAGCACAGTAGCAGACATCATAAAACGCTATAAACGTGAAGATAGGATCGAAAACAAACCAATAACAGGCCGCCCACGAAAATTTACAGAAAGAGAACGAATGCAAATTGTCCGAAAAATACAGAAAAACCCTCGACTGAGTGCCCCGAAAATAACCACTGAGGTGTTACAAGAAATGGGAAAGAAAGTTAATCCACAAACAATTCGACGGGTACTACAAGAAAATAATTATCACGGTCGCATAGCTAGAAAAAAGCCGTATATTAGTGAAATCAACAGGAAGAAACGTATTAATTTCGCTAAAGAATTTAAATGTAAAGATGTAACGTGGTGGGATGATGTAATTTTTGCGGATGAGAGCAAATACAATATTTTTGGCTCCGATGGACGCACCATGGTATGGAGGAAACCAAATACGGAGCTGCAACCGAAAAATTTACAAGGTACTGTAAAACACGGATTCGGAAGTGTAATTGTTTGGGCTTCTATTTCAACTAAAGGGGTAGGTACACTAGTGTTTATTGAAGAAATAATAAATAAGTATAAATATTTAGACATTTTAAAATCTAACTTACTGCAAAGTGCCTATAAAATGGGGATCGTCGATACTTTTAAATTTTACCAAGATAACGACCCTAAACATAAATCACGTGTAGTGCAAGAATATCTGTTATACAAGTGCCCAAAAGTATTACAACCCCCTCCCCAATCACCAGACTTGAATCCCATAGAAAATCTATGGGACCATCTAGATCGTAAAATTCGGGAAACTCCGTTACATACTAAAGAAGAGTTAAAAAAAAGACTACAAGAAGAATGGGACTTAATAAGCGTCGATTATTTAAAAAAAATTATTTGCAACATGCCCAAACGATTGGAACATGTTTTGAATCAAAACGGGTATCCAACAAAATATTAAATTATTTTTAAATTTTGTAAAATATTGTATTTTTTAATAATTTTTATAATACGTGCGAATCCTTTTGTAACATGAAATTAGCGTATTAATTGGTTTAATGTTCATTATTTCTGTTACCATGCAAATTTTATGATTTTTTTTTTAAATTGTACAAATTAAAAGAATCACTTTGTTAAATATAATTATAACTAACTATTTTTTTTAATAAATAATTAAGATACAAACGATTTATTGAAATTTATTATAGGGTGCGAATCCTTTTGTGAGTAACTGTACATATAAATGTTACGTGAAAACATTAGCTTGGCGCGAAAATTTAAAAAATGTGAATAAAAAAAGACGTAATTACTCGTTCTTGAAAATTAATATGAAAAAAATATCACTAGGCATGTAATTTAATAAAAAAGTTATTGTTATTTATTTTATTTTGAAAGTAAACGAAAGTAAACATGCAACGAATGTTTTCTAGTTGGGCTTTTTAGTGTTTGGACGTGTTTTCGTTAATGCGCCGATGACAGTATAACTTTTGACCTTTCGCATCTACTCTACATGATTAGCAATGAGAATATCCGAGGTTCGAATCTTGGCGACGGCGAATTTTTATTTCATATAAAAAATGTATCACATGATATAAAGTAAACGTACACAATTATCAAAAAGAAGCATATGTGCAATTATCATAGCAACTTGAACAATTATCGCGTAATTCTAACTCCATTGGTTAGAATTGATCGGATCCCTAAATATCATTGGTTGATGTTAGTCATGTGACACATGTGTGCAATAGTCATTGGGACATGATTGGATAATCCAATAATAATTTTGGTATTTGGATCTCGAATTTCAGATTTATGTTTATGAAGAACATCTAGTAGATTTTCCACGTTGACGTTTGTTTTGCGAGGCATTATTAAAATCTTGTTGTTAATCGTTAAATTTAATTATTATTATTTTACTAATAATCGTATTGTAATAATACAAAATGTACTTTATTTCTTCCTAAGTTAATGTTTGTTGTAACGATTGTTGTTCGGAGGTTTATAAAATTTTAAAAGTGTATATTTCGCGAACGGTGTTGGCACAAACGAAAATAATAAAAGCACTTCTTCTTCTTCTTCTTAAAGTACCGTATCCGCTCAGCGAACGTTGGTTATCAACTTGACCGAAGTCAAGATGACTTAACTAGGGAAAGAAATTTAATGGGGTGGTTTCCCGTTGCCTTCCCCATAGCCCACAGATTTATATTGGGCTTGAAGATCACAGCAGTATATCCGGCGCGACTAGGTATAGAACCACGGTTTCCCGCTCGCTATTCTGCCGGTGTAAGCTTAACGCCACACTGCTGGTTATAATGGCTGGTTATAATGGCCACGATTGACACCAAATTTGACCCCAAATTCGCGATGGGGGGGGGGCTAGCATTTCGCCAGCCGAAATGATGGTATTGCTGTGCAATGTTACAGGAAACGAGCGGAAATTCTTTTGGGAATATTTCAAGGCCAATCACAGACACTTGGTGAATGTATCGCCAGTGGCGTAGCTAGCATGGGTGACACCCTGGGCGGATTTAATTTGTGTCACCCCCACCTAGCCCGATGAACTTTTATTTTTGATGTGTCACCCCAAAAACCAAAAAACGATGTAACTTTAGTCAGGAAATATAAATAATTTGGGGTCGGGTGCAACCCCCACCCAGGCTGATGACCTTTTTTTGAGTTGTCACTCCTAGGAACCTAAAAAACCAAGAAACGAGGCAATTTTACTCAGGAAATTTAAATCACCTCCCCCTAGCTACGCCACTGTGTATGGCAGTAAATTCTAGTTGTACCGCAAATTATTTACTAACTCAATTATTTAGAAAATATCCTTCTTTCACAGAAATTAGAAAATGCTCTTCTTGCGATTTCGAAAACAGTCGACCCGGGGAAACAATAGTGGCTAATCTACCTAGGGGCCGTTCATGTATTACGTAAGACGTTTTTTCCTACTTTTAGACTCCCCCCTAGTAAGAAAAAATAAGAAAATGTATACCCCCTCCCCCCCACACTAATCTTACGTAAGATAAATTATTACCCAATGAGAAGTCAGATAATATTAAACATTAATAAAAGTGAAATTAACGAAGATATTATGTTTATTTTATATTAAAAAAAATGTTATTCACACAAATTACTTTATAGTGTAAGAAAATTGCAAAAAAAAATCCAAAATCGGTCTTCTGCGATTTTTCGACGGATTTCGTTAGGTAATTGCATAATAAAAAGCGTCCTCTAGGAACCCTGAGCTTCTTACCGAATTCTTCGTCTGCAGTTGAAATTTTTTTATGAAGGAGTGAAAATTATGTTTTTTGGCAAAATATTTTTAAACAAATTTCTATTTCAGCTATATTGTTATATCATATAACTCATTAAAAAAATTAAAAACACTTAAGGCTGCTGTCCTGGCAGTGTTTAATATAATATGGGAAATTTGTCGAGATTGCGGACGCACTAGGTAAAAAAGTATGCACTTTTAGGCAACCATTTTATGATCATTATAAAGCTAAAACGTGGCCCTTGGATCTGATAAATTTTTAATTCCAATTAGAAATATTGAAATTTTTGCTGTAAAGATGCTCTATTTCACAGGGCAAAAATGTGACCGTGCAATAATTTTTATAATCATTACAGTTATAATTACAAACTTGAAAAGTGTTTCACATCCAGGACAAATGCTTGACCTAATTTGAAAAAAAATTTAGTAGAATTATATGCATTTTTCTAGAAGATGCTGCGTCCGAAAATAATAATAATTTTTTCTTGTTTTGAACGATTTTTTTGAAATGGTGAGCAGCAAGTGTTGGATCTCGGTTAAAATAGTTTGTCCAATCTATATCAGAATTATTTCTTACGGTTTATTGCTCATTTGTCTAATGGTATTTTCAATCGCCCACGCTTAGGACGGCAGCCTTAAAATATTTTAACAACATCCTCGAAATCATGAAAAGAAGAGCTTCCTAAAAATGGTCAGGGGGTTCTAATTTTTGGATATTTAAGGTTTGTGGTCCTAATAAAAACTCTGGGTTAGTGACTTCGGCGAGCGCCCGGAAGTGCCGCCATTTAAAAAAAATGGCGAAAACGAAATGTTTCCTCGCAATATTTCCTTACCAGTTGACTTTAGGACGAAAATGACTTCCATAAATCTTACAGAGAATAAAATTTACTACAACTTCTATCTAAGTAAGTTATTTTACTCTAACTAAAAAGTCTAATAGTTTGTTGCTGAGCGTCAGCATTGTTAAATAGAGCACATTTTTGAAAATTTCAATGACGTTCGATTTTGACCTGACTTTTTTATAATAAAAATTTTTTTTACATATTTTTTATAATAATATATAGAGTATATATGTAATAATAGACTTTATCATATAATAGACTCTTTTAGAGAGAGTAACCAAAAATTATTAAAATATGTCTTTTTCAATTCTACTATAAAAACGTTCAGCTTTCCAAATCTCTATAGGAAATTTGTCGATTTCAGGTGAATAAATTCGTGCTACTCCCGAAAATGTGATTTTATTCATTTCGAACGTAAATAATTAATAGTATTGTGTTTCACATTAACATTAATACCTACAGCACCTAAATTAAATTAAATAATTTTCAAATTTTGAAATTTAATTAAAAAAATAAAATCTTACGTAAGAAATTGTCTTGACCCCCCTACCCCCGAGTAAGAAAAAATAAGATGTCAGCTACCCCCCCCTCCCCCTAAACGTCTTACGTAATACATGAACGGCCCCCTATGGATAATCTTCAACTTTTACAACAAGTCATGTTAAGGTATTTCGAAGATCCACGGTAGTCCGTCTATAGCGCGAAGTTTCACAATAGGTTCTCATTTTTTTAATAGAAACTGTAACCAGTTCTATACCGCATGAATCCCAATTTTCAACAGCTCTTTCAAATGTTCCCGGAATTTTAAATATTCTAGAAAAACAATTTCATTTGAAAGGAATTATTAGTTTTCTCCCACCTTAGAGCTGTTTTACATTACACTAAATTTTTCAGGACTGAAATTTTTAGTCCTAAAAATGCAATGCGCGCGCCGAATTAGGATGATAGAAAACTTGTTGTAATACTTTCCTGTTTGCAACTACAACCTGACAATTTTAACTTTTTCAGCGACTGAATATGCGCCACGCGCATTAGGTAAATTGTCAAATAATGTCGATTGGTTTGTAAGTGTTTAAAAGTGATTTAAAATAATTAAATAAAAATGCAAATTAGCAAAAGAAAAAAATTATGTGCTGCATAATTATTACAATGTTACTTGCAAAACCAAAAAATCAAACTTTAAAAAAAAAGCGATTATGGACTAAACTTCCAATGATTTGTTCGCGTTTGTTATTTTTTTTGTAAAATTATAAGAAGCTTGTACTCTTATAAAATAAAATCTCGGGTGTGAGGGTTGGGATAATAAAACAACTGTTAACAATACCTACTTATATAGTAGGTATATGATAAGATGCATTACCAACCTTTTGCCATTACCAAGAATTTTGAATTTTAAATTATGAAACTAATTTTACATCATGCGCGCGCCGAATCAGGACGCTAACAACAATAAATTAGAACATGTTCTAAATTCTTGCTGTCAGCGTCCTAATTCGGCGCGCGCATTGCATTTTTAGGACTAAAAATTTCAGTCCTGAAAAATTTAGTGTAATGTAAAACAGCTCTTAAAGAAGAAATTTGTCATCCTTAGGACATTATATAACTTATTACTGGCGATCCCATCTAGGTATTTTGGAAAAATACGACGACCTTTTAAAAATGAATCGCAAATACAACATACGGTCTAATACAAAATAATGTAAAGTAAAGTAAAGGTACATTATAGTAATTTTTAAATTTGTTTGTAGATGAAAATCATAATTTTAAATAAAAATATTTTACGAAAACTGTTACAATGTACTTTATTTCTTACTAAGTTAATGTTTGTTGTAACGATTGTTGCTCGGAGGTTTATAAAATTTTAAAAGTCTATATTTTGCGAACGGTGTTGGCACAAACGAAAATAATAGAAGCACAAACGATTGACACCAAATTCGACCCCAAATTCGCGATGGGGGGCTAGCATTTCGCCAGCCCCCCAAACTTATTTTTAAGATATTTCACGAACGGTGTTAGCACAAACGAAAACAATAGAAGCACAAACGAGCACAAACGATTGACACCAAATTCGACCCCAAATTCACGATGGGGGGGGGGGCTAGCATTTCGCCAGCCCCCAAACTTATTTTTAAGATATTTCGCGAACGGTGTTGGCACAAACGAAAACAATAGAAGCACAAACGATTGACACCAAATTCGACCCCAAATTCGCGATGGGGGGGGGGGGGGGGCTGGCGAAATGGACCTGGCAAAATTTCGATTTGTACTCAAGAAGCATTTATTTTGTACGATTTTAAAAAGATTTATGGAAATTAAATAATATGCAACCAAGAAGTAATTAAATACTTTTAGCCTGTGAACCGACTACGAGTTGTTTTCCTTTTTATTACAATTTAAGCAAATCATAAATCAGCATAAATTTTTTATAACTTGAATAACAAATAGGCAATTTGTCTATGCCAATTTTAGGACAAAATTTTTTAAGGGGCGGCAAAATAAATTGGACGATAAAAAGGTGCGAGCCAGCCCTGACAGTTTTACAGATTTGTGAAAACGTACTTGCAGTTTTGAACATTATCAGTGATTGTTCAAATTTCAATTATCATTCTTCTAATAATTAAATTAGAAACCGCTTACAATATTTATTGAATACAATGACTTATTTTAGTGAAGAAATCGTATATTTTTCTTGCAATGTCTAGTTCATATCTAAGAGAAATATTACTCCAATGCTTACCGTTGCAAAATACGTTCTATAAATAACTTTAATATATGAAATAATAATATAGAACCACCATAATAATACCAGAATAATATAGTATCACTATGTAAAATTATACACGCCGGGTCTGAATTGAAGGTGTAATCAGGGTTGCCAACTTTTCCAGCCGCCATAACCGGACAATAAATTTAATCTGGTCATACTTGGTCAAAATCGAAAAAAAAAACACTTTAAGTATCAATGAAAGAGTTTTATTAAGAAAAATATAGATGTATCAGCTCAGGTTGGTAAAAACAAAATATAAGAGTAAAGTTATTTCTAAGAACAGATGCAGGAAAATTATTTTTTCTTAAAATTGTACTTGCTCTGGTTTTTAACATTTTTGACAAGTAATTTTCCTGCATCTGTTCTGAGAAATTCTTCAAACTCTGAACAAGTCATTTGATAGTTGAACATCACCATCAATTCCGCCTTCACCATTTCGACTTTCAGACGATTTCTTTCGTCCTGCCAAATATTTTTCATGACGCTAAAAATGCGTTCTACATACGCATTTGAAGGTGGAACCGCAAATATAGTCTGTACTATTCTTAGAAGATTTGGGGCTTTAGTTTTTTTGAAAAATTCAACCCACAGTAAATCAGCTCTCTTTGGATTTGTTTCCTGACTCCGTTGGTCCGTGCTATTACTAGTACTTGTACTTGGTCCAGGTTCTACAGTTTTTTGGTTGTTTTTAGCTCATGAACTCCTGCATTCAGCAAACAAATTTCTGAGAATAGTTGGTCGCCATCAAATTTGACACATAGCTTCTCCGCAACCGTGACTATGTCCGCGAATTCCAGCTCTTCGTTCAAATTGAATGCAGTACACAGTTTATAAAAAGAAGTTTCGCTGAAATCAAACCACTTCGTCAAATATTGTAATACTCGATCATACACATTCTGCGCTTCATCTATAAACTTTATGCGATCTCCGGGCGAAAGTTTCGATATCGATTGCTGTATCTTGAATCCGTAGAATTGTTTTTCTTTTCTGGCGGCGATTTCATTTCGTAATTTTTCGAAGATCGTATACACTTCTGTTATTTGGACATAGTTACTTTGTATAATATTTATATATACTTGGTTATGAGTCCCATTATGTTGTGGACAAAATATAAGTATATTTCAGGGAGTGACAGATCGTTAGAAAGCTGGTGAAGATTTTCTTCCACCGCCGATTCTTGAGAAAGGAACTTCCAGATCAGAGGATTGACTTCGTCTTTTCCTTGCTCTAAGAAGTATGTTTTTACCGCCGGCCAGTCTTACAAAAGTCTATCTATAGCGGGGAATAGAGTGCAGAATCTTGTCGGAACATGGCGGAGTAGATTTTTGTATTCCACATCTAAAAACTCGAATATTTGCTTGAAGTGCGCCAACTTCTTCGCACTTGATGAAAACTCATTAAACACTTTTATGACGAATGATTCAACGTCATAAGACAGCATCCTTAGCGCAAACTTAGAGGTGTTATGCAAAATATGCATCTGACAATGTCCAGTCACAAGCTCTGGTAGATTCAACGTATTCTTTAGGTTGACAAATACAGATTTGTTTTTTCCATAGTTTACAGAACAATTATCAGCTCCATACGAAACTAAATTACTCGGGTCAAGGTCAACTTTCTTGATGCACTTTATCATATTTTCGGCTATGGCAGCGGAAGTCTCGCATCTGAATCTTCGTAGAAATCGATGATAGAAGATGTCGTACCTTTGTCAGCATTGAAGAACCGAATTACAACAGGATATAACTTGCAGTTGCCCTTATTTGAAGCGTCGCAAGCTATCGAATACGGCGCTTGGTCTACATCTTTTAGAACCAACGATAGTGCGTGAGGTGCGAGTACATTTTCAACGATCGCTTCGGCCTTTGTACGACCGCATTGAATTTTTGGAGCTATTTTAGAGTCTGGAAATACACGTGGTAAAAGCTTATTTCCACAATCTTGCGATAAATAGCTGTGATGATGCTTTACACCGTGATAGGTTAACATCAGCTCAGCATGCGCGACTCTTTCTTCTTCTGCAGTACCAATCTTAATGAAGAATTTACTTAGAAGCGACGACTGACTGGCTGATTGGCACTTTCAAACATGTCCCGTAGTCTGCTGATGGTGTTTAATAGCTTTCACACCATCGTGTTTAATAGTAAAAGTGGTTCTGCACATTTTACAAAAAGCCGTTGTATCGTCTTCTTTGCTAAGCCACTGAGAAAAACTTTCGTCGGTTAACCATTCGTCATGAAAACAACAATATCGTTTTTTAACTTTTGGAGGAGTTGCACTTATTTTGGCAGTAATCACACACGCGCAAGCAGTTAGTATCTATTAGGTATTCACACACTACTTCTAAATTAATAACTTCGAAGCAACACTTCGAATCACAACAAGATGAAACAAAAGCGAGCGTTACACTTGACTGAACGAAACGAACTGACTGATGCCGCCCCAGTACGCCCCCGCCCCGCTCCCGCACTTCATTCACCCATTCGCCGCGCCACCCGCGGGCACCTCGCGCCATCTCGCGGTCTGCGTGCTACCTGCACTAACTAGGTACCTTACCTACGCCGCCGCGGCGAATTAGCAAACGTCGCGTTCACAAATTTATCTGACCGGACAAATTGCATCCGGTCGGAACTTAGCGACCTGACCCCAACAATTCCTTCTAAAACCCAACAGTCCGGTCGAAAACCGGACGGTTGGGAACCCTGGGTGTAATGTACCGGGCTTGTAAGCGACAGTCCCATTTGCCAAAAAACTTTTTTAAAGAATTTCTTACCCCTCAACGGTTGCTCATGAAGTTATATGTGGTTTATTTCATATTTGATAATATATACTCCCCTCACATCATTAATTCTAGTGGGTCTGAGGTAGCCTGTAGAACGTAGCGGGTCTGGAAACGACGTATGAATGAATATGTATGTATGTATGTTCCCTATAGACTCCTAAACCGTTTGACCAATCGGAACCAAATTTGGCACAGTTATTATGTAGGTCCCTGCGCATGTTTTTGTACTGAAACAGTGCAAAAATTCGCAAAGGAAAGAAAAGTTGATTTTGAGTAGCCTGCCTTCCTTTAAGGAATCTCGATAATCCATTCATGCGCGTCCCTATGGGACGCGCATGAATGGATTATCGAGATTCCTTAAAGGAAGGCAGGCTACTCAAAATCAACTTAAAAAACAATCATGAATGCTGTCAAACTGTCAACCGATCGACAATGCAAATACGCGTGCACGTGCTTTACGTTTCTATTTGACCAGTCTTAACCAAATTTGGTGTAGAAGTTATTGACAACGCTACGAAAAACATAGGCTACTTTAGTACCTTGGAGTGAGGCCGAACAACCACATCCGACACGGCCTAAATGGCTAAAGGCGGCCGGTAGGCCGACTGTGCCAGCTAGTTTTCTTTAAAAATTAAATTAAGCCAGTTATAGACGAAAAGTCACAAAAAGTAACATTCAACATTTTCAAAATCAAGCTGAAAATTTTGATTTTTCTTTTCTTTCCTGATTTATTTTACTTTCCCAAGTTGCACAGATTTCATTGAAAGAAAATGCAAGTTTAGATGACCTTGTAACTTGGCCAACTGGTAGCGTTTTCGATTTTCTTTTTATATTAAAAACACTTTCACTTTATAAGAAATTCAGTCCCAGATGACCTTGAACTACAGCCAAACGTTGGCGTGATATTAACCTTGACCTTGAGATTTAATGTTTGTATTCCCCAGGAAAAGTAACATGCGCGATTTATGAACATTTCCAAAAACAAACAAAATTAAAATTAGAGTTCAAACAAAGTTGAAATGTAACAAAGCAGCAGGGTTTGTTTGTTTAGGTTATCAAGAGGAAACAATAAAGATTTAATGAACTAAACATTGTTCGACCTTTGACAAAAATTAAATATATTTTATGGAATCAAATCTTATCAGGTGCTACCTACTTGAAAGTTATCAAATTTCGGCAATCAGCGGAAAACCACATTTCTACAAATAAAAAAAAAGTGATAAACAAGGATTTACCTTCATATTGCAAGCTGTGCTCTCTCACAAATTGTGCAACTGTGTTGGGCGAATCTGGCGGCGTTGTAAATCCAATATTTCTATTTTCTAAACCAGAACCAGACTCACTTTCGTCGGAATCTAACCCTGCATTATCGGATTCGTTCTCACGTTCCTGTTCGCCTCTTTCCACTTCGTGTATTCCTGACGGTACAAAAAATAAGTTGATCACTCAAATTTTAATTAACCTTTGATGTCATTAATTAAATTTTACCTTGAAATTAATTTTCCTAAAAAAAACTCACCTAAAAGTAAACTATAGTCCATTAGGTGTAATTTAGTTAAAAATTCCACGTCTGCTGTCAATGTATTCAATAATTTTTGCGTAGCTTCATTGCCGATGTAGATCTAACAAAACAAAGTCACTAAATTTTGTCCTGATAACAAAAAAACTACAAATCTTACTTTCATGTGCTGTTTTACAAAATCGTTATCCTTTAGAGTGGGCAAATCCTTGCCCAGTTCCTTATCGGACGCTTCCCGGTCGACGGTCGATCCTTTCAGGTCGAATTTTTTATGAGTGCTAAGATGGTTGGAGAAAACGTTCCTGGTCACCACCAAATAATGTTCTACATTGTCGACGGTAATCCTATACATTCCTAAATATTGCGGTAACAAAGTTTTACCGTGACGTTCCACGATGTACTAAAAATTTAACCAAAATAAAAACTTGTCCCGTCCGAGATTTTTAGTAACCAACTAACCGGATGATAATGCTTCAGAAACGAATGCATCCTCTCCACCTCCTCGGACGTCATGGTCTTGACTATAAAAAGTTTATCGTAACTGTGGTAGAATTTAGCACCACTTTTGCCGGAACAATCATCGGGCAATGGTTGAGATCTCGTCAAGGATTCCTTGTAATCGAGATCATCGATACCAAAACGTTCCCTAATATTTCTAAACACCATAGGACAATATTCCTTGACCTTGAAGTGCGAGGGCATGTTTTCCCTAAAAGCAAACATTGTCGTTCTCGTCTTGTACTCGGTACAAGGAACTTACTTATTAAAGAGATGATTATCGACCTTCAATTTCGAGTAGGCCCTAAAATCGTCCGGCAACAGCATCACAGGAATGGTGACATGCATTAATTCGTTAATCTTGAAGGTGATAAAAAAAAAGTCAAGTGGTTAGGACGCAAAACTTCCCCATTTTTAAACACCACAACTTACCGTGTGATTGATGCCCCACATGAAAACCGACAGCAGCGGTTCGTTGGCCCTAAACAGTTTAACTTTTTGGTGTTTAACGCGGAAATGTTTCTTTTTTAATTTGGACATCCCGCTGCGAATGGGTTGTGACATTTTTTTGACAGTCCAAAACTATGGAAGTTTTATCGCCGTTTAAATAATCACCAAGAAATTAGCAAAACGTTTAAGCACATATTAACTAAAATTAGACGAACAAAACCAAGCACAATTTTGTACAAAACACACTGTACAATTATGATTTTAAATAAAACCTTCCAAACAAAAATTCATACCTTGGCAAACACACCTTTCATTGATTAGTTATCGGGAACCTTCGGATTATATCGCGAAATGAATGCCGCGAGCCTTTGGACCCGCGATAATTGGAACGTATGAGAATTTATCGTCCACTGTTGCCGCGACTTCATGTTTTTCCTTTTTGTTTCAAGTGCGGATTAAATGGATCAAATTTTGGAACTTTGCGAAGATGTTTATTTTGGCGTACTATTATAGTATATTATAGGCCAAGGTTGTGAAGGCCGTCATTATTATTATGGCCGTCGGTGCAAAGCACCTCGGAATATAATCTTGGCGCTAGGGCAATAATGGTCTTCACAACCGTGGTTTATATACGATTTTTTCCACTACTAGATTTATTACCATTTTTTAAAATTCTTTTTAACAAAAAAATTTTCAAATTTAATAGTATATTAAAGTATAAGTGGATATTAAGATCTTTAAAACACGCGTGCTCGAAATAGAGCAAGTGTTTTAAAGATCATGTATCCACAAATACTTTACATAATTTTTTTTTATTCGTACACTTTGAAATCATTAATACTGGTATTGATACTACAAAAAATGGAAATAATATCTGATAGTAAGTGAAATGGTCGAATTTGTGATGTGACATCAGTATACCACTGTCGTTGCCATGGAAGTAAGAGAAACAAAAATTAATTTTACAATCTGTCACATAAGATTAATTATTTTTGTCACCACAGTTGTTGTTGTATATTGCTTAAGAAAATGAGTGTTACCATTGATTACTTAAATAGTAAAGCAGAATCGCGGTTAATACCGCAAAAATCGGAAGCCGCTTATAAAAAAGAATACGACAAGTTCATTAAATGGATGGAAGAGGAAAAGGTAACAGATACAGATGAACGAGTTATGCTTGCTTACCTTCAGAAAATGTCGGAGCAGTACAAGGCATCGACTATGTGGGCTATCCATTCGAAATTGCAAAGTATGTTGAGGATAAATAAAGGGGTCGATATAAAATCATTTACGAAAGTGCATGCATTTATGAAGGCAATCAGCAAGAATGACGTAGCCAAGAAGTCTTATGTATTCAAGGAAGATGATCTGCGGAAGTTTTTCATAGATGCACTGGACATTACGTATTTATTTTTGAAAGTGGTATCCATTTGCGGTATCTTTGGCTCTTGTAGAAGATGTGAATTGTGCGATTTACGCTTACATGACATCAAGGAAGAAGGAAGCGTATTGCTTATTACTATCCGACCATCTAAGACAGTGAAGACTCGACGTTTTACTATTGCCGACAATGATGGAATTAGATATGTGCATTTGGTGAAGGAGTATTTATCATTGCGCCCGAAAAATGTAAGTACCGACAGAGTTTTCTTACGGTATGATAAGGGAAAGTGCACCAATCAAGTGGTTGGTATTAATACATTTGGATCATGTCCATTGCAAGTTGCACGATACCTTAAATTAGACGATTCTGAAAAATACACGGGACATGCGTTTCGACGTACGTCCGCTACCATAATGGCGAATAGCGGCATGACAATAGATCAAATCCAACGACAAGTAGGATGGAAATCGGCAGCTGTGGCGACTGGTTACGTTGAAGAGAGTATTAGCAATAAGAAGAATGTTTCAAACATTATTGGGAGTGCCATTAATGGAAATGCAACCTCATTGACTTCCGAGAATATTAGCAGCATTTCCTCTGATTTAAAAAACGGAAGTATTAATATTTCAAACAATTCCAGCTGCACTTTTAACATTTATTTAAAAAAAAATTAATTTTGTTAAATATTTGAATATTAAATAATTAAATAATAATTAAAGAGTTGACATTTTTTAACTTCACGTTTCTTAGGTTGTTGAAGTTGCCATGGTAACTTTAAAACACGCGCGTTTTTGAAAGTTGGATTTAAGCACGCCGATGCGTACTTTAAATAAGCATTATAGGATACCAATAAAAAAATATATATAGGGACCTTGTACTGGTATGAAACCACTCTCTTAGGTTTTTCAACCAAGAGATTCTTCTTCTTCCCACACTACGTCATCCCCGAATCTTTCCTTGCAATATCAGTCTCAAAACTCCATACCTCTCTCCCCTCATGAAGTGTCCCAAATACTCCAATTTTCTTCTCTTGACTGTGTTCAACACCTCTTTCTCCTTTTCCATACGCTCCTGAACTTCTTCATTTCTTACTCTGTCTACCCATGAAATGTTCAACATTCTCCTGTAACACCACATCTCAAAGGCCTCGACTCTTCTTGTGGTATTGTAACCGGCAACCGTCCTTTGGAACACTTGTCGTAGGAACGGTTGGAGTTATTAAAAAAACAAGTTGGAACGTGCTTCAGCAGCGGTTCCTAGGCTTCTATACATACAACTACTTTTCTGGTGTGAAAAGTTGTTGTTATTTTTGGTCGCCATAATTTTATAATGTGATATCAGATAATCCGATAATTCGGAACCGAGGGTTACCAACTTAAAAAATATTCTATATAAGTAAATTTTAGTGACAAAACATTTAGATTTTCAGATTAGTATCTTTATTATCGGATAAAAATTATTTTTTCAGATACCTATAAGAAATAATCAGATAATCAGCACCAATTAAATTTTTTGCGATTGGTAATTATCATTTACTATATAAGTAATAACAATCAAACTTTTCCATTCTATTAGAAAATTTACTTCTCTGTAATGTATGGTCCTTTTTTTGAGGTGGACCAATCCTCTCCTTTCTCTTTTATTTATAACTTAACTTCACTAACCACATCAATAAAAAATTATTTTTTCACATCACAGTAAAAAAGTAGCGCACTGGCTACCCAATTCTTAGACCTCTATACACACAGAGTATTTCCAACACGATTTGAAACGCTCTGTATGATTTTGAATTATGCGGACAGACGGACACGGAGCCAGATCATAAGGCTTCTTGCTATACTTTGTATAGAAGCCTCAAATGCCAGCTCGCTCCTGCGGCGTGTCAAAACCTAATCTCATTGGTCCAAATTTGTTACCAACATAAGCACTAATCGAAGTTATGGAAGGGGAAGGATCTGAACGGAACGAAAAGAAGAAACAAAAATCGAGGAGATAGGAAATAACGGTTATTAATGATTAACTTAAATCCGGATTAACGTTAATACGTTAATCCGTTAATATTTAATAAAAATACTATATAAACCAAATGACTTATTATGACTTAAAAGTGTTGAACGTGAACTAAAAATGTCTTTACAAAAAATGGCTTTGCGAGAATTAAATAAGGTTGTGGAAGGGGCGCTAAACAGGGCTGTATCGTTCGCTAAATATGAAGATTTAACATGGAACCTGTTTTTCGGTACCAAACCATTTATCATAGTTTTCCTCGAGACTGAGGGGTGCCGCGGGAGTGGCGCCTATCACGTTTCTTCTTCTTTTTACTGTTTTCCGAAGTGCGGCGTAGTTGTGTAACCGTGTATTACACGCAGTTGTGTTACACGGGGGATAATCCCTTAATTTTTGTGTTGGTAATAAAAAATTTACTATATAAGCAAATTTGCTTTTTGCGATCGGTTTCGGATTTAAATTTTTGGTAATGAAAATTTTGTTATTGAAAATTCATTATTGTGAATGGGAAGATGTTATTCGATAATCTACTCTATTCAAATTATAAACTATAAATTTGAATTATACATGTGGTGCCAATTTTTGGTATCGATTTTTGGTGTCGGTTTTTGGTGTCGGTTTTTTGGTGTCGATTTTTGCGAGGTAACGACCGTAAAAACATGTTCCATGTTAAAAACTTAACTTCACTAATCACATCAAGCCACTGCTATGGTTAAAATAAATAAAAAATTATTTTTTCACATAAAAACAAAAAAATAGCATTTTAAGTTCCAATATAAATCCCAGAACATTTCATTTCTTAAATCATAAAAAAAAAATTTTTACAGAACGTGGGTAGAACTTCGATTTTAAATTTAAAACAAATTTTATTTAATTATATATAGGTACACGATGTGTTTACAATCACAATTTCGAAGGTTCTGATTAGATTTGAATTATGCGGACAGACGGACGGATAGACGCGGAGCCAGATCATAAGGGTTCTTGCTATACTTTGTATAGTAGCCTAACAAGTAGTTTATATAGGGAGACCTCGTTGAAAATATCTTTAACGTAGTAAATTTCTTTCGAACATTTGCGTATTTATAAATTGCATTAGCGAATCGAAACAACGGATTAACAGATTAACGCAATACTATATAGACGAAGTATTTACAATATAACAACGTATCAGTTGATCAACGTTATGATAGGCTCTGAAACATGCGGACGGACACGAAGCCAGACCATAAGGCTTCTTTCTATACCTTGTATAGAAGCCTAAAAGTAGCGCACTGGCTACCCAGTTCTTAGACCTCTATACACACAGAGTATTTCCAACACGATTTGAAACGCTCTGTATGATTTTGAATTATGCGGACAGACGGACAGACGGACAGACAGACAGACAGACAGACAGACAGACAGACGGACACGGAGCCAGATCATAAGGCTTCTTGCTATACTTTGTATAGAAGCCTAATAAGCAAATTTGCTGGTCGACCACAAAATTCCACCTAGGCACTTATCGATCTACTGAGAATATTTATAGATTATGCTGCCACCACCGTTCGACCGATTAGGCCCACCGTAGAATTCTGTTCTCCAAAAAAAACCACCCTATTAATTCGGTAAGCGACTTCCTGGTAATGAGTCCCAGACACTCCCTGTTTTGACGTTACGTCCCCCGGCTAAAGGTTGAAGTTGAAACTTCGGTGCGGGCAAAACGACACTAAGCTCGGCACTGAAAATAAACGTCCTTTTCCTCAACAGGAAAAACGAAAACACTGAATTTTCAAAACAATATTTATTAATAATGGATAAAGTTAAAACAAATACATACACACTTTAAAATCTCCCTTACAATTTAGGGTGGCCCTTTTAAACACATATAAATATACAACCTAAAATAACTATCCAAAAAAAAATATACCATCCTTCTGTTAGTAAAGAATTCAAAATTTTACTTACATAGGTGATATAATTTATCCTTCTACCTTGGATCCCCAGACAATCCAATACGGCCAAACAATGCCTTATCTATGGTCCCAAAACAACGACAAATTCGGAATAAATGTCTCACACTAGAGAACACACAATCTCTTTACGGGTTTAATGAACAAACTATTTGACCGTTTAAACACTTAGAATACACAAGCCACAATTCGGCAAAACACTCCCTTGTCTTATTGGCCCAAAACAAAATCAAAACTGGTAATCCGTCAAACCGTACGCGAAAATCTATACCATAGACTCCGTCGGACTCACTGAAAAGACTTCCTTTTAACATTAATCCCGAAAGCCCACGGCCCCCGGCCGCAGCTCAACGGGCGCACCCCCGACTTCTGACTCTACGGGCTCATCCCCGACTACTGCCTCTACGGGCTCACCTCCGGCTTCTCACTCTACGGGCTCACCCCCGGCTTCTGACTCTCGACTAATTGATTCAACCATATTTATACCTTTCATAGCGTGAGAATTGCACCACTGACAATTTCATCTATAGATAGATACATCCCTATCGCTTTTGAACGAGAAGCAATGTCTACTGATTACTTCCATGAAATCAAACCTAGATTATTTCATCAATGAAAACGCGTCGACTGCATTGAAAATATCCAGTCATATTAACGATACTTCACTGTTGTCTGAAATTAAACAATTCACCCGAACAAAGAACAGTATAAAAGTCAACTCCAGACGCAGGAAATTCGTATGCAAACGAATATTGATAAAATACATTATCAATACTCGTTCGCGTTATGAAACTTATCTCTTCCGCTGGTGATAAATATAGTTGATTAACAATCATCAGTAATTATCGCAAATAATTTATAAATACTATATCTCAATTTAAAATATTAAAATTAATTTTTATGACTAAAATCCCATTTTGTTACAGTATTCTGTTTCACTGTCCAAGCCTCTACTCCGTACAGCAACACCGGGAAGATGTAGCATCGCATAATACGGGTCCTTAACTGTAAATTAAAATCTCTATTACTGAGAACGTTTCACATCTTAAGGAAGCAGCTCCTTGCTAGTTCTATTCTGCACTTTATTTCTCGAGAATGGTCCCACTGGTCATTCAGCCAACAACCCAAATACTTATATTGGTGCACTCGTTCTATTTCTACAACTCCTATTATTAATGGTGCAGCGAGTATTTGACCATTTTTTGTTTGGTCTTTTTTAGATTCATCTTAAGTTCGTACCTTTCACTGGCCCTGTTTACTCTGCACACTAACTCTTGCAACCCCTGGATGTTGTCAGCCAAAATAACCGTGTCATCCGCGTATCTGATGTTATTTATTATCTGTCCGTTTACAATTATTCCTTGTTCTTCTCCTTCTAGTGCTTCTCTAAAAATGGCCTCAGAGTAGGTGTTGAACAAAAGAGGGGAGAGTATGCATCCCTGTCTAAGTCCACGACATATTTGTTGTCATGTCCTGCTCATCGTAAGGGGGTGGTATGATGTAATTGAGTCAAGGATTGAAACACTCATGAATTTTATTAATTAAATATAAGACCACAACAGGTGACTGAGTTTTCCTTGATCCAAAAGATTGATTAACTGCTTTGCCTCACAAAACCAAAAGATGCATCCGCTGTTAAAACCTGAAAGATAAAAATGGGATTGTAAAAGATAAATATTGGTAATTGTTTGGCTCATTAAAAATAATAGATAACAAATTAATTTTATTTATTTAGTTGTTAATGTAGGATTTTGTATAATAAATAAAGTGGCGGTTTGCGAAAATGTATGCGCGAGTGAAAACTTTGGTGGGATAAATTTGATAAGTCATAAAATTTGTTCTATAAATTAAAAATTTGTTTTGCGAGATAAATGATAAAAACCAAAATTTATTCTAAAAATTAAAATTTGTTTTGAATAGATAAAGATAAAAATAAAGTATACAAAATATAATATAGTTGACCTTGTAAATTAATGAATAAACGAATCTCGTTGAGGTCCTAGGTCTTTATTGAAAAATATTAAATTTTCCCGACGATTTGGGCCGTATTATGGCCCATTTTCAAGACTGCACGTAGTGTAAAAATAAATGTAAGGTAAAAAATGTAGTCACAACCAAATCATTCCAACAACGACAGACATGTTTCGATCTTATTAGATCTCCTCAGTGGCGTATATTTGAAATGATTTGATTGTGACAGGAATTTGCTTCCCTTATATAAGATTTCTTACTGGTTGGATTATCGTAATCCATTACCAATAATTCGCGCGATATCTTATAAAGTGAAGTGCGCGGCCTGTAATGGGGCGCGCGCGCTTACATTTATCTTTAAACAACGTGCAATAAAAAGCGATAAAAAACCAAAAAGAAAAGAAAGAAAAAGAAAGGAAAAGGAAAAAAATAGAGAAGAAAGAAAATAAAAAGAAAAACAAGAAGAAAATAAAAACAGAAATTAAAGGAAATAAAAAGAAAATAAAAAATAATAAAAGTGCCTTGATAATCGTAGCATATTCGCCTCTTGCCATTGAATATACAAAAAATATAGTTGACCTTGTAAATTAATGAATAAACGAATCTCGTTGAGGTCCTAGGTCTTTATTGAAAAATATTAAATTTTCCCGACGATTTGGGCCGTATTATGGCCCATTTTCAAGACTGCACGTAGTGTAAAAGTTTGGTTTTTTATCGCTTTTTATTGCACGTTGTTTAAAGATAAATGTAAGCGCGCGCGCCCCATTACAGGCCGCGCACTTCACTTTATAAGATATCGCGCGAATTATTGGTAATGGATTACGATAATCCAACCAGTAAGAAATCTTATATAAGGGAAGCAAATTCCTGTCACAATCAAATCATTTCAAATATACGCCACTGAGGAGATCTAATAAGATCGAAACATGTCTGTCGTTGTTGGAATGATTTGGTTGTGACTACATTTTTTACCTTACATTTATTTTTACACTACGTGCAGTCTTGAAAATGGGCCATAATACGGCCCAAATCGTCGGGAAAATTTAATATTTTTCAATAAAGACCTAGGACCTCAACGAGATTCGTTTATTCATAAAAATAAAGATTTGCTCTAAAAATTAAAATTTGTTGCTAGATAATAAAATTTGGTTTCGGTGATATTGATATCAATTAACATTTATAGCAGTACTAGATCGAGGAGAAAACAGATACAAATTTCATTTTATCTAAATAATCTTTATGAGAAAGATCACAAGTAAGTTGACGTATATGAGTGTTTCAATTAATTTACATGAGCCCACCTTTGACCCTGAGAGTTTCATGCACTGCTAGTCGGTGCATTATTAATTAAGTGCCTTGTCATCGTTCACAACTGAATTTACAGTAGCGTTTCATGGCAATCTATTTCCTCCGTAATACTTCCTTCGACTCTGACTGAAGCTCTCTGGTTCCAATAGAGATTTCCAATTATTCTTATATCTCTACTGTCCAATCCAATATTTTTCAAGATATCTATCAGTTTTTGATGTTTTACTCTGTCAAACGCTTTCTCCAAGTCTACAAAACAAGCATACACATTCACGTTCATGTCCCAACACTTTTCCACCTACATCTGAACACTACACAGAGCCTCTCTTGTACCGTATCCGTTTCTGAATCCAAATTGTGTGGTTCCTACGCTCTCTTCGCATCTTGTTCTTATTCTTCCGTGAATTACCCTTAGAAAGATTTTTAGTATATGGCTCATTAGGCTGATAGTTCTATATTCTTCGCATTTTTTTGCTTGTAACTTCTTTGGTATCGTTATAAATGTTGATTTCAGCCACTCGGAAGGTATTATAACTGTATCGTATATTTGGTTGAATAACTCTACCAAAACGTCTATGCCTACGTCTTCTATCAGTTTTACCATCTCGGTAAAACCATCGTCTGGTCCAGGCGCTCTTTCATTTTTTGACATCTTTATCGCGTAGACCACTTCAGATTTCAGAATTTTGGGACCGGTTTCTTCCTGTGGTACTTCAAAGCTTGGTGGTCTTTGGTCTTCGAATAGTTCCTTCATATATTCATATCACCTGTTCAATCTGTCATTAGCATCCATTATTATGCTATCGTCTTTATCTTTCAGTATTGTCACTTGGTGTTTTCGGTCATTACCTACTATCTTCTTTATTTTCTTATGCACGTTGAATGCGTCATATTTCTGCTGCAAGTCCTCGATTTCTTGACATTGCTCGTTCAACCATTTATGCTTAGCTTCACGGATACTCTTTCTAATATGTTTTTGCTTTTGTTTGTATATCTCAATATCCTTACTCTTCCATAGTCTTCTCGCGTCTATCAGTTACAGTATGCTATCAGTCATCCAGATCTTTCTTTTTATATGTTTATTTCCTTTCAAGTTTTCTCCGTTGTATCTTTTAGTATTTTTCTGATTTCTGCATATGTCTTGTCTATGTCTTCATATCTCACTCCTTCCTTTAGCCTTTGGAAACCTTCATTTAGCTCTCTTTTTGTTTTGTCGTAGATCTGTGGTTCTTTTAATTATCTTATGTCTATATGTCGCTTCATCTTTTTCTTTTCAACTCTCTTCAGTTTTACAGCTATTTTCACCACAACTGGGTTGTGATCTGATCCAACGTCTGCTCCTGGGTATGTTTTTACCGCTTTTACCGAATTCCTAAATCGTTGGTTTATGCATATATAGTCTATTTGGTTTCTCACTATGTTGTTGTTAGTGCCATCGAGTGGGGAAATCCATGTGTATAATCTTCTCTCTGGGAGCTTAAACATGGTATTGAGTGCTATAAGATTTTCTTCCTGACAGAATTGGACCAGTCTGTCACCTCTATCGTTTCTGATACCCAAACCATACTCCTCAATATTTCTTCCACATGCACCCCTCTTCCAATTTTGGCATTGAGATCTCCCATAACAATATTCACCTCATGTCTTTTTGTCAATTTTATCATTTCTTTCACATCCCTGTAGAATTCTTCCACCACTTGATCTTCTTTATCTGCGGTAGGAGCATATACTTGTATCACATTTATATCGACTGGATCTGCTTTCAGCTGTAGGAGCATCACTCTGTCTGATAAGGGTATGAAATTTTTAACTGATTTACTAACTTCTCTGTTCACTATTATTGCCACTCCATTACGGTGTCTATCGCAACTTCCAGAGTAAAACATCTCCTCTCCATTCTCTGCTGTGTGTTTCCCAGTACCTGTCCATCTGTGCTCACATACTCCCAATAGTTCGATGTTCAATTTATTCATTTCCTGCACTGTGTTATGAAATCTGCCTGCCTCATACATAGTACGAACATTCCACGTCGCTATTCTCATGTTCGACCATTCTCGCATAGTTCGTACGTTTCCCATCTTCAAGCTTCCATCTATAGCTTTGTTCAAAACTGTCCCCCCCGGAGATCCGATTGGGGGAATTACTCCTAAATCTAATTTAGCATCGAACATTATAGCCATGTTGATTATACTAGGGATGTCACGAAGACCTTTAATACAGTGGTTTCCCGTTACCTTCTGTATCCATATGTCGTTGACCATCTTGATTGTTGGTTCATCCGCCTTTAGGGCCACATTGACCCCTGGACAATAGGGTGCCCTCATTTAGGGTTACAGTCGCCCAATCTGAGACAGACACTGTCATCCTATAAGTGCTAGTTTTGGTCCGCCCCGGGTATTTCATTTCCCCGGTACCACCCATATCTGGGAGGCATTCCCCTATCCGCCACCTGGGGAGGCGCCCGATGGGGGACTAGCAACCCCTCACGGGATATTAACATGACAAAACTCGTTTATGTAACTTTTTTTTTACTGATAAAAATAATAAACATGGTGGTCCAAAAGTAATAATCGCTATAAAAAAAACTGTCCTACGGCCGCCATCTTGGAAAATGGCCGTCGAAATCCCATTGTTAACACTTATCTCGGATATTTTGATCAAATTTTGACCTCTCCCAAAAATGGGGTAATTTAAAATTCTCAAATAAATAATACTATATTATTTTTATTGCACTTTTGGCTACTTGTATACCAAATTTTAAACTGGGCACACTTTTGATTTTTTTGGGTACTTTTGGTAAAGTGTTTCTACTTATGATCACGATAATTTATTTCGATGTCACTTCTAAACAAAAGAGGGACATGAAAATACGTTGGTTAATTTGATATGGAAAATGGAATAAATTAAATTAATGTATAACAAATTTACATACAAATGGTATTTTTGAATATTTACATTATATCACATTCTTTTTAGGTATTCAAATTTTATTCGGAATTTTTTAAGAATGTAATTCGTTGATATCCAAGTAGCATAACTGAGGATTGGAAAGGTATTTAAAAAATCTGATGTGATAACACATTACTTTCCCATTCACTATCCTTCAGTCTCTTTGAGGTAGGTCTAGAGCAGTGGTTCCCAAAGTGGTCCAGGTGGACCCCCAGCGGTCCATAGGAGACCACACGGGGGTCCACGTAGATGTGAAAAGGGAAAGGAAAAAGACGTATATGGGAATACAGTAGAAATGTAGCAGCAGGGGGTCTACCGAAAATAGTAAAACTTTGAAAGTGGTCCACGAGAAAAAAAAATTTGGGAACCATTGGTCTAGAGGGTCAATCCTCTTCAGTCTCTTAAATCGGGTAGCTATTAGTAGGTCCGCTGCAAGTGTGTTAGGATGTTCGCTTAGACGCAGCTGGTATTTGGCGCTCATAGAGGAAATTTCCTGCTTGACCGTTTTGATATTTAAGTCACAGTGAAGCGTCTTGTTTGGAATATACCATGGTGCATTACAGATAATTCGAAGTATTTTTGACTGAAAGCGTTGAATCTTTAATATATTTGTGTCGCTGGCAGATCCCCATATCTGGATACCATAGGTCCAAACAGGTTTCAAAATTGCCTTGTATAATAAAAGTTTATTTTCTAATTTAAGATTGGAATTACGGCTCATAAGCCAGTACATTTTTCGATAGAAGAGCCCTAGTTGGAGTCTCTTATACCAGATATGTTTAGCCCACGTGAGTCTTTTATCTAGGCGGATTTCTAGATACTTTACCTCTTCTTTTTGAGGGAGGACATTGTTATATAAAGTTACGCTGGGACATGTATTTCTCTTGAGAGTGAAAGTAATATGTACTGACTTGCTGTTGTTGACCTTAATTCGCCATAGCTTTAGCCATTCTTCAATTTTGTTTAGGTGGATTTGTAGTAAACGAGAAGTCACTTGGGGATCCTGATGAGATGCCATTATGGCGGTGTCATCCGCAAAAGTGGCAATTTCTGTGTCGTTGGTTGTAGGTAGGTCGTTTGTAAACAGTAGATACAGCAACGGACCAAGAATACTTCCCTGTGGAACTCCAGCCCCTATTGGTACGAGAGTGGTATATGCTTCACCATGTCTAACATGAAAATGTTTATCAGTGAGGTATGACTCAAGTATTCTGCAGTACGGGTGAGGGAGCCCGAGTTTGATTTTGTAGATCAGGCCCCGGTGCCAAACTCTGTCGAACGCTTGAGACACGTCAAGGAACGCTGCCGTACAATATCGCCTACATTCCAAGTCGTTCCTAATTTTCTTTGCAACTCGATGGACCTGCTCCACTGTCGAATGTTGTTGGCGAAATCCGAATTGGTGGTCTGGGATTAATTTACCTTCTTCAAAAAGGGGTCTCAGTCTGTCCAGAAGACGTCTCTCGAGTACCTTGGACAGAGCAGGCAAAAGGCTGATAGGACGGTGCGATGCCACTTCAGATGGATCCTTACCAGGTTTTTGGCTGAGTATTACCTGTGCGACCTTTCATTGTACTGGGAAATATCCAAGTCTGAGCGTTAAAGATCATCGTAACCAATCTGATGCCCATTGTTGGTAGGTTTCTTAGTATTTCTCCAGTTATCAGGTTGTAGCCTGGAGCTTTCCTTGGGTGTGTGTTGTGAGCTAGAACATATTTAATTTCGTTAATTTTTAGTTGTTTTATAGGCAGATCCATCTGGTAAGGAGCGTCAAGTAGCTGGTGGATTGGATGCTCTACGGGAGTGGATACCTCTGGTGGCAATGGTTTGAAAACGCCTCCGAGATGATCAGCAAATGCGTCAGCCTTATTCTCCTGCTCTCTCCGGGTACAGTTTCCATCAAGTCAAGTCAAAATACTCTTTAATATCATCAATTCTTAACTACATAATATTGCAAATTTAAATATTTACATTTTATTTACAATTACTTATATTATTTACACATGGCTGCTGTAACCGTACCTATCCCAGTGGGATTAAAACAGGTTCAATTGGGGAGGATAATTAGGAATGGGGGTTTGAATGAGTGGGGTTTCGGGGCAAAAACGAGTGCAAAAAACCCCGTGCCGTGGTACAGTTTCCATCGCCTTTTCTAACTGGGGGATCTGCTTTCTGTGGCTGCTTGATTTTTTGTGCAACTTTCCATAAAGAGTAATCGGTTGATTTAGTTGCCAAGAGATTTTCCAAAAAAATTTTAACGCCTAGATTTTTTTGATCAGCAAGTATTTCTTTTAAATGCTTGATGGCTCTATTTAAGTTGGTTTTATCAATTGGATCGCGTTTGATTTGCCAACGTTTTCTGAGTCTTTTCTTTTCGATAAGTTTTATTCTTACGTTGTTTGGTACGAATCCAGGTTTTGTCATTCCTTGCGTTTCAGGAGTAGCACACCATGCAGCCCGCTGTATAGATTTTGTTAGGCATTCAACCGCTTCATCGATGTCTTGTTCTGTTTTTAGAGAAACATTTGAATTTAGGTTATTAGCTAGAATAGTCCTGAATTCGCTCCAGTCGGTGTTTTTGTTTCTGAGTCTAGGTGGCTTTGTTAGAAATTGGACTTGCGTCTCCATTGTGACCATAATCGGAGTGTGATCTGACGAAAGATCCAAGCACGTTTCTATTTTCAAGTAGTTGCGTGAGATACCTTTTGTAATGCAAATGTCAATAACGTCGGGAATCTTGATTCTTCAACCCTCGTCTTCCGAATATAGGGGTTCAAATTTTCACTGAATTTTTATGAGATTCGGTAGGTCGTGCGATGGACTTTTAAGATCAAATACTAAAACATGTGGAAGTAGCAATTTTCTAAGAATACGGGGCGTTTAATCTTAACCACCCACCCCCGTCTCAACTCCAAAATTGGGGATGAAATATTTACAGATGCTTTATTTCGTAGAAAAAATGGTACTTAGCAATTTTAATTATCAAACACCCAAAGGTGTCCAAGTTATGATTTTTTATAGTATTTCGTAATAATTGTGAGGGTAGACTTCAACCCCTCGTCCACCGAATATGGGGTTGAAATTTTCACTGAATTTTTGTGATATTTGGTAGGTCGTGCGAGAGGACATTTAAGATCAAATATTAAAACATGTAGCAGTAGCAATTTTCTAAGAATGCCCCGGGGGTTTAATTTTAACCCCCACCCTCTCAACTCTGAAATTGGGGATGAAATATTTACAGATGTGTGGCCACAATCGCCTTGTTGTACCTCAAGTGCCGCTTGTCTTGACCGTAGATTGACTGTACGAGACGGCTAGCTCATAGGGTTCAGTCATGCGTCGAAGAGCAGGGGGGGGGTTCAGATTGTTTTTTTTGAACCTTCGTGGGATTGCTTATACTTCTCGTGACTTATCCTTACCTTCGTAACAAAACCGGGGCGCCAGCTGTGAGAACAAGATATCGGGAGTAGACCCGGATACTTGGTCCTCTCAACAAAATTAAAACTTGAATAAAACTATTTCGAGTATACACTAAAAGGCACAATGATACAATTGTTGGGCAAAATTCTGTTTTAATATAATAACTAACACTTCAATTAAAACAATTATCATGAACAGCTGACATTAAATTATTAAACATTAATATTTCAAGCACAACAATTATAACCATTAACAATGAACTAAAGAAATTTAAAATATGTACTATAATTCAATGAGAACAATTATTACCATTAACTACGAATATTTAACCAACAGAAAAACTTATTGCTACGATTTCGGGTCTCGTCGTGTCTTCGACAAGACTTGACGGGGTTAATTTTAATGAGGTTCGACTTCACTAATGATATCAAAGGTTGACCGTGGTGGTAAACTGGAATCAACTGGTACCACGATTCTAACATCTGAACTGAAATATGATTTCTTGAACCTGGTAGGATCGCTCGACGAAGTCGGTCGTGGATGCCCAACACCAAGCGGTTTAGGTTTTTGACTATTATGGTAGTTCTTTGTTCGGTTTTAAAATGTCTGATTGAGGTCGTAGTGACCTGGTAGTTATGATTACGAGAATTTGACAGTATTAAGTAATTAAATAATTTATGACCTGGTATTTTCACTCTCATATAGTAAGTAATGAATCTGTTTCGATTACTTACTCTGTGGTGAATGTTGTATTTCCTTTTGGGTGCGATCGATCGACCTTCGGGACAGAATGGAAAATGGTTATTCCTCCTTGGGACGATGACCTAAAACAATTGAAAAAGACACACTTATATGAGGGTGAAAGCTGAGGGGATTTGCTCCGCAAATTTGATTGAACATAAATAATTACTGACCATCTAAATTGTACAAAATGATTTCTTTTTCTAGAACCAAAATTATTTCTTTTACCTTTTAATGGAATATCACCTGTGGCCATCCTTGCAACTAACGGAGCGGCAGGAAAAAGTCTCAGCGTTTCGTTTATGACCATCTCAGTGTACGTTAAATGTGACAAATCTGTGTGTTCCACAGGTCTGTCGTACCCAATCGTATCAATTATTTCATTGTAAACCTTTTCCTAAAATTTTCTAGTACAATCTTTTTCTGTACAAAACGTCATTAAATTATATTTTACCTGTATTTCGGGGTACATTCCTAGCATTGTAAGAACGAAAGAATTCACAATCGCCGTTGTGTCAGTACCCTAGAAAACGAAACCCCGATTAGAAAATTTATGCATGGTAATACCATGTTTCATTTCCATAAACTTACTGCAGCCATAAACACGATTACTTCATCCCGCATTTCCATATCACTTATTTCAACTCCTTCATCACGCAACTTCAACCATTCATATAAAAACGATTTTCTTAGAGTTGAATCTATACATAACTAACATATTAGAAGATATTTAAACCGCACGGAGAGACATTTGCTATGTTACGTTACGCTACCACATCTTTGCAACATGGTGTTTTTGTAGGACTTATAAAAAGCTACATTATAATATAGGTGGGAATGTATGAGTACATTTTAAGCGAATTAACGACGAATGACGAATATTTGCTCCTCTTTCATTACCAATTCGGAGTAACATTACACCAAATAAAAGACGTTCGGTTCCCATTTGCATTAGGAGTTTTACCCTTAAACGAAGAAACAACCAATAATGACGACGAATATTTATTGTTCGTTTGATAACAATTTCGATTAACAACGTACACCAAGTATATGAAAACACATAGAATTCGTTCGTCATTCGCCGTTGGTTCGTTAATTTGTACCCACATTAGAATACCTTCATCCAGTTGAACGTTATCTTTCTTTTCTTGTAGATATCCTGCTTTTATCTTCCCGATAATTGCGTCAATCCTTTCGTGTCCTTTCTTAATAATGTTAAGAAGTTCTTTGCCAGCTGGTAAATTATAAAAAATAATATCGAAGTAGTAATACCAAGTGGCATAATTAGCTCTCGAATACCATATTCCTCTGATTCTGAAATAAAAATCTGTTTTATTAAAGAATGTTATCGTATGTAACTGCACGAAGGAAGGAAAATACTCGAAGATTTGTCGCGTACAGGTGAACGAGCGCAATGTCAACAAGATAAATCGGCTAGTATTTTTCAAACACGAGATGAAGTTTGTATGATAATTAAGCGAGGCATAATTGAACAAAATTCGTTACATAAACATGTTAATGTATACACACATATCTTTAAGTAGTTAAAAAAAATCACATTTTTTCCATGGTCTATGAGTTCGTACGAATTGTTTAAGACCGATTTTGGAATGATGTGTGGTATTTTTATCGTAAATGATTACAGTATTTTTCTTGTCCTCGTGCTGTTACATACAATAACAGTCCTTAAATTTATCCATAGGTTCAACACGATAAAGACTAATGAAAACTGGATACCAGCTGAAGGAATTAGTTATAACTGGAACACCTTGTATATCTGATATATTACGACACATAATTAAGTAAAATGACTTACGAATCCCCCCATATGTCCAAATCCGTATCTGCTGTTTGCCCATTCATCGGAACTCCTATTGCAGTTTCTTATAAAAAATAAAAATTACTTTGATTAAAAATCATACATTCATCGCACCTACCAGATATCGAATCCAAAGAGAACATCTCGAAATAGTGTTTAATATCAATCGTTCTTTTTCCTACTTCCTTTTCTAACTGATTTATCAGTAGGTTTGCTTGTTTGGAAAATACCTCAACAAATCCATTAAGAATTCTTTGATTAAAAGAGGGCAAGAGCATTTTTTTATGTTTCCTCCATAAGGGCACAAAAATTAAATATCGATCACGATATGTTTAAAAGCACTGACGAATCGCCTTTTGCCCAAACTCCAAGAAACAACGTTAATTAATTTAGCATCTTACAATTACCTTTTGAGATAATTGTTCCGGTTTTCAAAACAGGAAGTAGCCACTGGTATAGTGATGCCTTTTCAATGCCATTGGGATGTTTGAGAACAGTTTCAAGATTTATTGGATCGTATAGGGCTATAACCAATTTGTGCATTATCCAAATCCTCATTGGTGACGAATATTTAGCAGTCCCAATTGCCAGAGGTCTCATTGCTTCATCTGCAAAAAGTTAAACTTACTTGTGCTAAAATGTTCTTCTTTTCCAATGAAATCTTGCAAACCAAAGAAGGAGCATTAAAGTAAACGTTATCAATAAATTCAGAAACATAATGTTTTTGTCTCTTAGTTTTAATAAAAAAAAGTCCTGTAACCGTTTAAACGACCCTCTTGTGATAGGTTTCAGAACACCACTAACATCTAATCTTTGAGAATCCTTTATAAAACCACTCGTATTAAATTTTTTTCAATTATTGAGTTTTATTTTAAAAATAGTTTAATTAAATACTAAATTTATAATGAATGCTAATTTAAAAAAATTGGCTATGCGAACATTGCATAACTTTCCCCATGCAGTTCTAGCGTCACAAATTATTTTTCGGTAAAACAAATGAATAATAATAAAAACACAATATTATGCGATTAACACTATTTTTTCACACCCTAAAAAATTATAATAATATCCTGGTTAATTATATATAAAAAAGTTCAAAAATACATTTAAAATTTTTTTTTTTAAATTTTTTCGACGTTTTTTGCCGACCCACGAAAAGGGGGGCTTACGGCCGTTTACGGGGGTCTGATGCCGTTGCCAGCGTAAAACATTAACGAAGAATCGAAAAAATCCGAAAAAAGTGCGAAAATCAGCAACATTCATACCAGGGGATGGGGGTGTAATTAGTAGATTTAGCAATAAATATTAGCAAGAAAATCGTAAACTACCCGTTTATTAACGGAAAAGTGTCGGCCACGCCCACCATAAATTTGGTGTAATTTTCGAATTTTTTAGGTGTGCATTCGATTTGAAGGTTGTTCTATTGTCAAAACCTACCTACGGGCCTTCCGCTCCGCTCCATTAGGCCCTCCGGGCGGTTTTGACAATGGTTACTTGGGCTAAACATGCTAGAAGAATATTAATCCACCCCAACCGGGATTTTAGAAAAGCGGGATCCTAGAAATCCCGGATATAGCTTGAATAAATTTCTTGTAAAAAATTTGGGCAGTTGGTTTCTCAAACGGCCTATTCTCATTTAAAAAGTTTATGAGCAGATTGACTTTTCCAACTCATTCCATTTTTTATTCGGCCCCTTTCTTAAGCGTTTTGCTTTCACTTTTCCTCTTTTATCGTCGACCATATTTTTATCCATTTCAAATTTAATTTACTTAAATGCACTAACGTAATTTGTATTAAAATACAACACCAAAAAAAAACACGTCCAAGGGCTACTTATAAATACAACACCTAGGTGTATCCCATTTTATAGGAAATAAGGAAAATTACTACAGAAAAGTGTTACCAACTTTTGGATTATGGCACTTATTATCAACTTGTCAGATTTATAGTATTTCGAAGAAAAATATATCTTTATCAAAATGAATTTTTGACTTTAGATTTTTAGCAACAGTTAAAGCCATCCTTTAATTTCATTTAGATTTTTCAATTTTGATCAATAATTATATAATAGGGGGGAATAACTACTAGGGGAGGTATAAATACACCCTAGTAAACTTGTGTATAAATACAAGGGTGTATAAATACTATGGCAATAAACAAGAGAGTGTGAATACCCTTATTATAATATAGTTAATATGACTAATAACAATTTAATGAACTTGAATTGAAATCCCCAATTAAAAATGTAATTAACATTTTGTTTTGTTTTAATTTTATTTAATTAACATAATTAGAGAGGTATAGATTTTTAATTGTTATTTTTTAAATATCATTCAAATTTCATATTAATTTTTTATTCGGGATGGGACAAAATCCCGCGGCCACAATCCCGCCGCCGAAATCCCGCCGGACCATAATCCCGCCGGACCAAAATCCCGCCGGCCCATATTTTTTTTTAGTTTTTGATATTTCTTTAGAAAACAAATGAAAAACAAACAAATCTCCGCAAAGAGGTGGATCTGGCGCGAAGAGGTGGATCTGCCGTTAGGTTAGTGTTACTTTTTGATATTTCTTTAGAAAACTAATTAAACACAAACAAATCTCCGCGTAAAGTTAAATCTGCAGCAAAGAGGTAGATCTTCCGCGAAGAGGTGGATCTGCCGTTAGGTTAGTGTTACTTTTTGATATTTCTTTAGAAAACAAATTAAAAACAAACAAATCTCCGCGTATTATGGCGGGATTATGGTCCGGCGGGATTTCGGCGGCGGGATTGTGGCCGCGGAATTTTGTCCTAGACTCATTTTTACTTCCCTATAAGGAAGTATTGTAATCATGAAAAAATTCGATGTCGATATTTTAACGGAAATATCCGTTTTGAGCATTTCTGAATCCGTTTTGACTACTTTCGCAATGATGTCTGTATGTATGTATGTATGTGTGTATGTATGTATGTATGTATGTATGGATGTATGTAACGCAAAATGTCTGTAAGTTCTGTATCTCTGGAACGAATTGTTATATAGTAACCAAATTTCATATTTAACACTTTAATCGGTATACAAAGGCACCATTTGATTTTGGAGGAAATCCTTAAACCGGAAGTAGCACTTCACTTGAAGGACGAAATGGGTTTTCTTAAATATCTCAGGAACGAATTGTTATCTAGTAACCAAATTTCATATTTAACGCTTTAATCGGTATACTAAAGCACCATGTGATTTTGGAGGAAATCGCTAAACCGGAAGTAGCACTTTACTTGAAGGACGAAATGGTTTTTCTTCAATATCTCAGGAACAAATTGTTATATAGTAACCAAATTTCATATTTGACACTTTAATCGGTATACAAAGGCACCATTTGATTTTGGAGGAAATCCTTAAACCGGAAGTAGCACTTCACTTGAAGGACGAAATGGTTTTTCTTAAATATCTCAGAAACGAATTGTTATCTAGTAACCAAATTTCATATTTAACACTATAATCAGTATACTAAAGCACCATGTGATTTTGGAGGAAATCGCTAAATCGGAAGTAGCACTTTACTTGAAGGACGAAATGGTTTTTCTTCAATATCTCAGGAACAAATTGTTATATAGTAACCAAATTTCATATTTAACACTTTAATCGGTATACAAATGCACCATTTGATTTTGGAGGAAATCCTTAAACCGGAAGTAGCACTTCACTTGAAGGACGAAATGGTTTTTCTTAAATATCTCAGGAACGAATTGTTATCTAGTAACCAAATTTCATATTTAACACTTTCTTTAATCAGTATACTAAAGCACCATGTGATTTTGGAGGAAATCCCTAAACCGGAAGTAGCACTTTACTTGAAGGACGAAATTTAATAATTTAATTAAATAATAAAATAAAATTTAAATAATATTTCTGCGAATCTTTAGATGAACGATAAAGGAATGATTCCTTATAGGGAAGTCATGTGCTGGCCACATCAGATTTTTATTAGTTTACTATTATTCAGGTGCATTATAGATTCATATTATTTATGGTAGGTATAGATTTTAAATATCATTCAGACTTCAAAATTTTCAATTTAAACACAAAAAAAGTTTGACTTCAAATGATTTAGGGTCATTTGGTACACCTTTTCCAACAGTAATTTAGAAATCGGCCAGCGTTATTCAGATTTGTCAATTGATATTCTGAAAGCGTCAGTCGTAATTCAGATTTGTCAATTTATTGATATTCATAAGCCGTCAATTTCAACTTAGAAAGCGTCAAATGAAAATTAGAAAGATCTAAATGAAATTTAGAAAGCGTCAATTGAAAATTAGAATGCATTGTAAAGGTAGGCCTTTACAGTGCAGAATAAGGCTTTATTAAAAATCGAAAAAACAACATTTTAATTAATTTTTTTATTTATTTATATTTTATAGTATAAGAAAAACATAAATTTGCAATCAACACAGAATCTTAACTTTCAAATTAAAAAAAAAACTGAAGCTTTCATTGAGCTGAACATTTGACGCTTATTCTGTCAGGAACTTTCTTGTAGAAAATCAAATTCTCTACAAAATTTGATATCTATCATTTTTTCGTATCTGGTATGGTTTTAGCGGACGTAGAGACCGTCTGGTTAGAGACGGTCATAGCTTAGTGGTTAAGTGCGCCTACTGCTAATGCGAAATGCTCGGTTCAAATCCGGACAGAGTAAAAACTTTATTCTGACCGTTTCTCCTCGGAAGGCAATGGCAAACCACCGAGGTAATTTGCCACGAGCGCCCATCTCGCAATGAAGTGTATTACACTTCCCGTGGTTCGGAGCCCACGTTAAACAAGTAGGTCCTCTATGAATGTGAAAATAAATTGAAAGTACATCACATGCATAGAAAGAGATGGGTCACGACGCTTCTGTCAAAGAAGCATCACGATTGAGGAATGGTTTTAGCAGCGTTTCCAGCCCACCGACATTTATAAGTAACTAGCTGGCATGGGCGGCATCCGCCGCCCTTAGCCATCTAGACCCAGAATAGATCCGAGAGGGCCATAGTTGTTCGGCCTTCGGCCTCACAGGGGGAGGACCATAATAGATCCGCGAAGGCCATAGTTGTTCGGCCTTCGGCCTCACAGGGCGGACCTCCTCGCCTCCAATTTAAAAAGTGTCGCAGGTCCCCCGGTACAAATTTTTACAAATTTTTGCACTTTTCCAAAAGTTATTCACAATTTTGCCAATGTTTTAGACAACCGAAGAAGAAGTTTAGAGTACGTTTTTGTGTTATAATTCCCAAAAACGGTTTGCCCGTCCATTTCCGGCGTTAATATATAATTATCGGAGCGTAATTTTTTTTCGAAAAATTTGCAAGGCTATCCCCATTGAAAAAATAATTTTGAAGTTTAAATTCGGTTTAACGCCTTCGGCGTTGAAAATACGAAGGAATGTTATGGACGAACTATTATAGAGTGTCGCGATACGCTTCCGTTGCGTCTTAAAAATTAAAGATCGGCCGGTAAATAAGAGCGCTACATACGTCCAAAGTTTTTACACAATTTTCACTTAAATGGGTCTCTCACAAAGAAACGACGGATAATTTAGAAAAAGCAATCGGAGCTTCGGATACGGTTATTAACGGTCTTTAATTTAGCACATGACGACGGTTGACGAAAAACGACAAATAACGGCAGCATTTGCAAATTAGTGTCGACGTCAAAATTGAAAATCAAAATCGGAGGCGATTTCGGGCAAAATTTAAAATATCCAAAATGTGTATTTTCGTTGCAAAGCAAAACTAAATCGAGAAAATTTCATTCGACATTTTCGATTTGTATTTGTCTCCTGGACGTATTAAAGGCAAAAATAAATTTTTATTTTCCAAATTGCAGAAATCATTTCGCCCTTTTACCACGTCAAATATTGAACCAATTACATCGTCGCGTTATGAATTAATTCTTACAACTTGATGCCTCGCGTATTGCGATGCTAAAATTTCCAAGTTTCGAAAGATTGCTGCAGATTTTCAAACAAACGCAATTTTAAAATTCTTCGTTTTTGGGAAGTCGGAAGAGATGGTTTTTGCTCTCTCTCTCCGTCGCCCCCGAACCCCCATCTCAAATATTTCGCCGTCAACGGATAGAATTCGTTGGAGCCGACAGTTTAAGATGTCACAACTATTTGATCGTTAAAAGTTCTTCATTTTTGAAAATTTACCGTGGAGTGCCGGTTCAATTTCAAGAAACTCAAATCAAACTTTGCACAATTTCGGACTTTCCGGGAAAGCAGTTCGATGAGTAGGTATTCAACGTAACATTTCTTAGTCTTCTTGCACAATTCCGGCGAGTTCTGCGACCTACATGTTAGTGTTTTTCATTTTTTGAATTAAAGCCGCCATCCCGCCATCTGTTGACAGTGTTTTGAATCACTGACAGTATGTCAGATTATTTCAATTTTTGACAAATTAAATTTTTTGTTTGCAAGACTTGTGATTTGATTTATCGAAAAAAGCGAATAACTTTTTTCCCCGCTCGAATTTCTTCTCCATTTATGCACGAATAGTTGCGTCTGGAGCTACAAAATAACTGTGCAAAATTTGGTTGAGATCGGTCCAAGGGTCTAGGAACGTATAGCGAACAAACAAACAAACACGCAAGCAAGCAAACAGATCTTCTGTTTTATATATTTAGATTTAATAAAATATTTGATTTCATTTTTTAACTAAATGGGTTGCAAAGCAAACTAATCATGTCACATGGCAAAGAACATCATTAGGATCGAATTTTTGAAGTAAATTCGCATAAAAATTTGTGTCACCCAAAAAACCAAGAAACGAGGTAATTTTAGTCAGGAAATCTAAATAATTTCGGTCGGATGTAACCCCCACCTAGGCTGATGACCTTTTTTTTTGAGGTGTCATCCCTAGGAACCTAAAAAACTAAGAAACGAAGTAATTTTGTCAGGAAATTTAAATAATTTGGGGTCGGGTGTCACCCCCAGACGGGTGACAACCGAGGCGGTCCGTCCCCCTAGCTACGCCACTGTCTTCAGTTTAATATAATAATTGGAAAATTAATATAGCCAGAACGAAAAGAGGAGGAGGAGGGTAAAAATTGAACTGAAATTTATAAAAAAATAATTGAAAGAAATCGAAAATGTGAAGCGAAAATCTTAAGTAACAGGGAAAATAAAGGGAAAACAGAATAAAATAATTACGAAAAATAAATTCAATTTCTGTGTTATTTTACTATTTTTTTTAAATTTTTTTATAATTTCTAGTTTGTTTTATTGCATTTATTTTTCTTCAATTTTCTGTTATTCTGTAATATAACACTCTCCACTGTCTTAAATGTTTGCGCCAACAATAAGTTACATAATATCCAACCGCATTAACATATTATTTAATGATTAACGCGTGTTGTTCGGAGTTTTCGAAAGTTTCAATCACAACTTTGCAAGAAATGAAATTAAAATGATCGGCTTGGAAGCTCATTGAAGTTCAAAAGAAATCTCTTCCGATTAACCTCAGTTTTCTACAAAAATTCTAAATGGAAATACTTTGTCTTCATTCTCCCCCCCCCCCCTAATTATTTTTACTAAACAAACATAATAAAATAATGAAATTATTTTATTATGCACACATTGAGCGAAAAATCAAAACTTTTAATTTAGCCTTAATGAAAAGAGGGGGGGGGGGTAAAACTTGAAATGAGAATTATAAAAACCGATAGCCTATATTTCGATGTTTCGGTATTATTTAGCCATCATCAGGCAGGCTTAATCAAAAAATAAATGTTAATTCAATATAAAATTAGACTAGATTTTGTTACAAAATGAAAAATCGAAAAATAGTTGAAAGAAATGGAAAATCTTGAGTAAAGACGAAATAAATAAATGAACCTCTTTCGATTGGCCTCAGTTGTCAGCAAAAATTCGAAATGGAAACACTATGCCTCCATTCTCCTCCCCCCCTAAATATTTTCCAAATAACCCTGCGACGAAGACGGTTGAGGCTCAAACGAAAAAATGGAAGCTTATTGAGGTTATTGGCTTATTGCTTATTGGGCCGCACCCTTGACTTAATCTTTTCAAACGTGGGCGTTACAGTTTTGATGCATTGGTCCCGGAGGACGAGTATCATTCCTCACTTAATTTAGTTCTCCAATTGTCGGGTCCCGACACTCCCAGTTTTGCTCCTAATTTGGATAAGAGCTTAAATTTTAAAAAAGCAGACCTCAATCTTATGTACCGTTTATTCGATGAGACGGACTGGACCTCCGTCTGTGACTGCACGGATGTTGATTTGGCTTGCGACGCATTCTATGCGATTACTAACGGCGTATTTCAGGCGAGTGTCCCTCTGGGTACGAGTGGTACTCTCAGACAATACCCCCACTGGTTTACAAAGGCACTTATAGCTAACATCCGGTTAAAGGCGGCGCATCATAGACGTTACCAAAAGTCGGGTTCAGTTGGCGATTTCGAGGCATTTAGACGCCTTAGAGCTCTGGTGAAGAAGCAGACTGCCGAGTGCCATCGGGATTACCTATCTGATTCCGCAAACGCTATCTGTTCAGATCCATCGCAGTTCTGGTCTTTTGTGAAGGGCAGAAGGGGTAACTCTAGGATACCTGGTTCCTTGCAATTCAACAATGTTGAGTATTCTGATCCTGAATCTATTGTCAATGTTTTCGCGGATTACTTCCGATCAGTTTACATAGATTCCGATAAGGATTGCGCGACGGGTTGCGACGATGCTAACCCTTCGTTACTAATCCATAGTCCGAAAGTCTCAAGTGCGGATGTTATAGCTGCATTGCAACGCTCTAAAAACAAACTTACTAGCGACGTGGATGGTATACCAGCTTTTATACTAAAGGACTATGCCACGACTTTTTCAGTACCCTTACTACATATTTTTAATCTAATATTTACCACCGCCACGTTTCCTCAATCCTGGAAGGTAGCACGGCTATGTCCAGTCCTGAAAAAAGGAAGTCCATCAATGATCAGTAATTATCGGCCAATCTCTATTTTATCCAACTTGTCCAAGGCATTTGAACGGATTTTGTATGACCATATTTATACTCATATCAAGAGTTCACTATCCCTTCATCAACACGGCTTTATGAACGGGCGCTCAACTGTCACGAACCTTGCGACATTTAAACAGTTCGTATCCGAAACATTGGACAGCCGAGGACAAATCGATACAATCTACACTGATTTCCAGAAGGCGTTTGACCAACTTGATCTATATAGATTGATTGGGAAATTGTCATCGTTTGGCTTCTCTAATCAGCTGATTAATCTCTTCAGTACATACCTATTCGATCGCAAGCAATTTGTTGAATACCGGGGTCATAAATCTTCAGTCTTCTCGGTTAGCTCGGGCGTTCCTCAGGGGTCCAACCTTGGTCCTCTCCTTTTTATAATTTTCGTGAACGACCTGCCCAATATTGTAACATCGCAAAAACTGCTATATGCCGATGATTTAAAAATTTACGCAGGCATTTCCTCATTGGAGGATTGCTATCGTCTGCAATCTGATCTGGACCTGGTTGGGACCTGGTGTAGGAGTAATCGGTTGCAACTGCAAATCTCCAAATGTAAAGTAGTCTCTTTTACAAACAGGAAGACCTTTATTGACTTCTCCTACACATGCGAAGGCAGAATCTTGGAGAGATGCGATTCCTTCAGAGATCTGGGAGTTATCTTTGACACACGACTGACCTTCACCGAACATATCAGCGAAACCCTAGGTTGTGCGTCCCGCATGTATGGATTCATCTACAGAAACGCACGTGACCTTCAAAGCATTCCATGTTTGAAGCTTCTTTACTATAGCTTTGTTCGGTCAAGGCTGGAATACGCTGCGCTGATCTGGTACCCAACACATGCGTACCACATTAGGCGACTTGAGTCTGTACAACGTCGATTTTTGAAATTCTTGGCATTCCTTCATGATGGTCTTTACCCGATACAGGGCTATGATCATCGCAGACTCTTGGCTCAATTCGATGTCGAAACACTTGAGAGCAGGCGCTTTGTATCGTCCGTCGTATTTATATACAAACTTCTGAGATACAACATCGATTGTCCACCATTATGGCAGAGATAAATTTTCTAGTACCTAGTAACTCTAGACAGAGTGACCTGTTCTACTGTAGGTTTAGCCGTACCAACTTCTTAGCCACGTCCCCCATCTCCATCTGCAGCAGCAACTTTAATGTTATTGCTGACATTGCCGACCCCTACCACACGGGCCTCAAGGAGTTAGTTGCATGCTGTTACAGGCGAGTTGGGTAATCGCCCCGTCCAAACGATCCAGCATTGACTTATATAAATATGGATTATTTTGTTTGTGCTATGTACTTCCATATATTAGTTGGTATATATATATGTATTGTTGTGATACACGCTATCCAGGTTGAGGATAGGTTAGTATCAACAAGGAAAGAACTACGGTTGGATACCGGAGGTTCAAACACATTGTTCGCACGTGTTTGTTTTTTGTGTCGTTTGAATTAATTTTAAGTTGTTCGTGTTACATGTTGTATGTAAACGTTATATACAACATGGCAAAAATAATCAAACGTGCAGAGAACCGTCGTCCATATACAAACAAACCGCGAATATATGAAGCTCCGGTTTTGAAACAAAAATATATAGTAACGCAAGTTACCTAAAGTAAATAGACAGTATCATCAAGATCCCGAAACGGGACGGTCGCACAATAGTACTGTGAGACACAGTCGTGAAATTAATTGAGATTCACCTCAAATATAACTGAAATAAATTATATTCGTGAATTAAACGGTGGTGCTACAAGGGGAGAATAATTCCTCCAAGAAATTAATATTCCTTGAAATAGTGGAATACGGAAGGTGTCGGTAACAAAGATTTGTGGTCGAGATCGTATCATACGGATACGTATGTGAGATCCGGATACAAAATTATCCGGTCTATTAGAAGAGGTCATAGAAATATTGGGACGATCAAATCCGCACGAGAGTGGATCGTGAGAAGATTAGAAGGAGAGATTGGAAGATAGAAGAGCGAAGAAAGAAAATTGTGCGCACGATACGATTAGCAGGTTAGCTACAATTTATTTATTCAGTGCGTAGAAGATTAGTTCAGATAAAGATTGTTTGTGTTACATGTTGTATGTTAGAATTTGTTCAATTTATTAAAAACTTGTTAACGGAATCCAACCGTGTTTTATCTTTGTTGGAATCAAGAATTCGTTCGAACATAAGCTCGTATACTAAAGTGTTGTTGGTTGAATCAGATCCCGACGCATATTTAACCTGAGAAGTAAGAGTCAAAATAAAGGTAGGTGACCGAAAACCAATAGTGTGTGTTCTCGTGCATTTTTCAAGGCACCAGACGCTACATAAAGAGCTACGTATACATTTGTATACACACTCCTTGTAATTAGTTTTAACTGTTAGGAGTGTGTCTAAATCTTTAAATAAATAAATAAAACGATGCTCACACCTTTGACACCAATTTTATTAAACATTTCGATTTGGCGGATTACATTTTTTACAAAGTTTCACAATTTTTTAGACAAAATTTATTTTTCCACCCTCACTATGAACAACCGCCGAATGCTTAAATTGTTTTTACTGTTTTTGGTGTCTTCGCAAGATTAATGTTGGTATATTTACAAAGTTAAAAAATTTTTAAACAAAATTTATTTTTCATCCTGCTCCCTAAAAACAATTCCGTAGTGGGGTAAAGGGCGCCAAGTGTCATCGCGCGCGCGCCTTTATCCAAATAAGTTTTGTGAATAAGTTTAATGTTAATAGAGTGATATTCAAAAATAAAATTCTTGGATAGGGTCCTTTTAATATGAAAATTATGACTTTGAAAATCGTTAATTTTACATGTTTCACTGACGCGCGGGTGGAATCTCACTCATTTTGTTGACGGTCCGTGCGAGATGAACTAGTCTTAGACTTAGCCGTTTGCGGACCGGCAGATGCAGCTCGTCTCTCCTACATGTAACATCGATTATTTTTTGTTTTTACGCGATTTTTTGGGGATAAAACGTAAAAGATAACTGCCCCATACCGCGACTATACTTTTTAATGCTATTTGGAGGGTCTCTCGCATCCCGGTTTCATTTATCCCGGTTTTCTTGATGGGTGGCGCTTCTTGTATGTTTAGTCTAGTAACCAGAGTCAAAACCGCTCTGTAGGGGTGCAACGCGGAGCGGCGCCCCGGAAGAGTAGGTTTTGACGATGGATCACCTTCCCTATCGAATGCACACCCCTAAAATCGAAGAAAAAAAATTTTAATTTTTTCACTTTTTCGGCAATACAAGGGTTATTTTCCATTTTTTTGATTATATTTATTACTAATATCTACTAATCACACCCCCACCTTCCCGAATTTCAAAGAAAATTTCAAATCGGAGCGAAAAAATTTCACTCCATTTCAAGGGACCACGGGCGAACGATGTCACATCGACTCGTTGTGCATCAGTGGCCCGTACAAATGCAACTCGCCGCAACTTTCTTATTTTCACACTTTTTTCGGATTTTTTTTATGATCACCTCCGCGACGACAAAAGTTATACATTCGCATCAAAACATACCCAAAAAGGCCGTGATTTACCCAAAATTTTGCTAAATTACATGTTGGGGGCGTGTCCGTAGTTCTCTAAACCACGCGCAAAAAAGAGGCCGACAACCTATCCCGGCCACCGCATAGTGTTTTTACTTAAAATTCGGTATTAATTCTTATTTAAACTCAATGAACCTTTTATTACATTGTAGCTAATGACTTTTTTGTTCGAAATATCAAGCCATTTCTATAGGGAAATTTCAATTTCGCGATCACACTTAGGGTTCTGGACCCCCGTAGTGCTCAGAAATTTTGTAATCGTTTTGGCGTATTCGCAGATTTAATATTACTTAAGTATGGTAAAATAACAATTGAGTGTTGCTCGGAGTTCTAAGAGAAAGATCTAAATAAAATTTAGAAAGCGTCAATTGAAAATTAGAATGCATTGTAAAGGTGGGCCTTTACAGTGCAGAATAAGGCTTTAATAAAAATCGAAAAAAACAACATTTTAATTAATTTTTTTATTTATTTTTATAGTATAAGAAATCAACAGGTTAGGTTAGTTCGCTCTCCGACTGTTTAACTAGCTGTCCCTAAAATTTTAGAGAAAAACTCAAAAAACAAATAATGTAGGAAATTTCGTAACTTTAATTTTTGATCTTCACTATTTTTACATACTTAATTTCCTTTCGAAGTTATGATGCTCTTTGCTATTCCAGCTCCAAGTAACCCCCCCCCTCCCGGTTAGGCGATTTCAATTATTTTCATCTGGTTTTCTACCACGGCAGACGAAACCTTAAATTCAAAATTTGGTTAGATTTGATTGCTTCGTTTAGATAGAAGATATCCTATTGACAGACGTACACACACGTACAGATATCCTTGCAAAAAAAATCAAAATGGATTCAGTCGGACCTAGACGTAGCAGCTCCCCGGACTACACCTTTTCCACCAGTAATTCAGAAATCGTCAACCGTTATTCAGATTTGTCAATTAATATTCAGAAATCGTCAACCGTTATTCAGATTTGTCAATTAATATTCAGAAATCGTCAACGGTTATTCAGTTTTGTCAATTGAAATAATGGGGAACATGCATGAATATAAAAAAATTTAGTTAAAACAGTATTTTCCGATTAATCCTATATGTTAAATATCAAATCAGCAAAAATAACTTCTATTTATTGTATTTTGTTATAAATAATCCATTTTAAAATTCAATGATAATTTAAAATAAATCATGTGACCTTAAACGCAACGCGTTTGGTTTAAGTCACCGGCACAATAACAATAACCTCGCTTTCTTGTTTACTCTACTCGTGTAGAGTACTTTTTTAACTTTTTTTTTTTAATTGATTTAATTATGATAAATAACAGCTTTTAACACTAACAAACTTCAACTTTCCAAGCACAAAACCACAGAACAATAATATAAATGAATGTAAAATGCTGTCTTGTGACGTCACAAGCAAATGGCAACTTGCGCGGTCGTTTCCTTCAATTCAAATTGACGGATTTTTAAATATTTTTTAAATTATTATCAAAACGAAAATAAATAAATTCTTCTTCTTCTTCTTCAAGTGCCGTCCCCGCTACGGAGTTTGGCAATCATCATGGCTATTTCTATCTTTGAAACGGCTGTTTAAATAAATTAAATAGCATTAATTAGTATATTTAGTTATTTTTGATCCAACTACGCTATAAAAAAAATTTATGCATCTTCCCTATTGCAATTCACGATTTCTGAATATCAGTTGACAAATCTGTATTACAATTCACGATTTCTGAACAGCAGGTGAGGTTTTCTGAATTACTGCTGGAAAAGGTGTAGTAGGAAAATTGATAATGGAAATTTTGGTATTAAATGATTCGTTATGATGCCCTATGTGTGTGTGTTAGTCTATGTGGAAAAAATAGTACGAATCACTGCCAAACCAAATTAATGTTATGATATTATATCATGACTAAACTTACGATTAGAGACCAGATGAAAATGGTAAAAATAGTTTGAAAATTAGGAATAAGAAAAAAAAACGACCTTCATTTTTTGTGTTTTTTACTTGTTGGGAATTTTTCAAATTTTGAATTTATTTTATTCGCTATTGTTAGGGATTAGGTATTTTATTGTTTTGTGTAACATTAGAAATATAATAGGTGTAAATAATATTTAATAACTACGTATTTACGCAAGAGTTGCTAGTTATTACTAATTGCCGTTATTTCTAATAAAATTAAATAATAAGGAATACTTTAACATAATTTAATGTTGTAATTTAAAATATGTGCGAAAGATATGTTTGAAGATTTGAAGTCCTAATAAAGACCGCCCTGGCATTGTGCACCATTATCACAAGCACAAATACCTAATTCGCGATTCACATTACCGTTGGTGGCGCCACCAGCAACAACAACATGGTTATGTTTGGACGTATATCTCAAAATTCCAAGGCATATTCTGGCGAAAGTTTTGAAAAGTTCTTGATGTGTTGTTGTTAGGATTCATACACGAATTTCATTTAGGCTTTCTAATTTTCATTTGTCGGTTTCTAAATTGAAATTGATGACTTCAAAATATCGATTGACAAATCTGAATTACAATTCACGATTTCTGAACAGCAGTGGAGGTTTCTAAATTACTTCTGGAAAAGGTGTAGTATTTTGATATCATATTGTAGCTAGCCTGGTTGTAATAGCATTCTGACGAGGATAGAAAGAATCCAAAGCAAATTTGTCTATGTTTACGATATGCAAAAATTGCTATAGTAGACGCCGTTTATTATAATCACGGATAATGAGATCAATCGGATATTGAGATCATTTTTGTGAAAAACGTGCCGGCCGTATATGACTATATAGAAAAAACATCGTGTATAGTGATCAAAATTCGGTTTATGCGATCAAATTCTATTAAAATGCATTCTTTTACATTCAATAAAATATTATTTACAAGCATTTTATTAATTGTATGGATAAAATTCTACCTGACGCTAAATAATCACCTGTCTGCGTTACTGTGTCAGCAAAAAAAATTACTTAATGTGACTAATTTTAGGACCGCTACATCACCCTCCCCTTAGTAACCATGGCTGTTGTGAGTAGTGGCCGTGGCTGATAACTGCAACCCCAGTCGGTTGTTGGCAGTAGCCGGCTGTCACCGTGACCTAGTCAGCCCGCCGATATAAAAAGAAGGGGTAGAGTGCAGTATCCATTAGCGTTCTAATCATACTTTCTTCTGCTACACACTAAAGAACAATGTTAATAGAGCAAATTGCCAAAAGAATTAGGGTGAACGGGGTCGATTACATATAAATAAATCGATTTTGAAGTTAGCAAAATTATCGAGATTCTGTGGTAAAACTAGTGAGATTCCCGCGCGTCAGCCATTCTATCGTCGGTCCGTGCGTGATGATATACCCTAACACTTAGAATATTTCGCACCGCACATACAACCAGTCGCTGTTACCGTACGGTCGCACAGTTCCGACCTAGCTCTGAACTACACCGCACGTCATTTTTTGCGCTCCTTAATTTTCATAAATTAAGATCAAAAGTAATTTTAATTACTCGTTCTCTCAAACGATATTTAATATAGAAGTGAAAGTGTTTACTCAAGATCCCTATTCTATTTAAATTTCGTCGCTAAAAGCGTATAAACACGCTTATAAGTGAAACCCAGTATTTCCCGCAAAAAGTTTCGCGCCTTTTTATTGAGTGACGTAGCTACCTACGCTCACTTAACAAACGGTCGCGCGCTTTTTGCCCCACTCCCCTTCGAAGTCAGCATTTCGACGTACGGCAGCGTACGTAAACTAAGGTCAGTAAACTTTTCAACTTGACCTACTTTCTTTACAGATTAAATTTTATCTCGACGTAAACATAAAATATTTAACGTAAACACATTTTTTGCATTTCAAGTTCAATTATTTCAAGTTCATTCAGATTAAAGCTAAAGGCTGATTCACAACCTTTATAAGCTATTTAAAAATTTTTGTCTTATTTTTAAACATTCCAGATTTCGCAACATAATTTAATTTTAAAAATTTTATTTTATTACTTAAATTATTTGCACCATGACGACCGACAAAGACATTACCCAAATCAACGAACAACACCTCCTTTCCAAAATCGATGACCAAAATTTCAAACTTGACGAGCAAGCCGCCTTGATCAAAGACCTTCGCACTACGATTGACACCTTAAACACCACAATCTTACTCCTTAACGCGAACCTCCAGAAACCCCCCACGGTCACAAAAACTTCTCAGGTCGCCCCCTCAGGGAAAAAATCTTCCAAAACCCCATCCCCTCCCCTTAAGATCACCCCCGCTCCTAAAAAAGCGGAAAACAAGCCCAAAGAGCAAAAGAAACCCGCTCTACCTAAACCCCTGATGGAAACAGCCATCCCAAAACCCCGGCTATCGACTCCTGCAGTCAAGCCAGCGATCACCCCCCACGCAGCCCCTCGCATTCCAACCCAACCTCCGTCAGAGGCAATGGAAGCTTCCACTTCCACCGGCGGTGACACCTTCGTCACCCCGAACGATCGTCACCTCAAGCGCGCCCGCTCAAACTTGAGCACCGACAGTGACACTTCCGGGCCCGCCACGAAGAACAGGTTCGCCTGTCTCGAGGTAGAGGACACCCCCCCCGTCTCCCAAGCCGATCACACTGATGAAGACGGCATGGACACCACAAACCCCCAACCCGACATCGACGCCTCCCAATCGAACTCCCAGGGTGCATCACACCCAACTTACACCTCCGCCAGCCGAATCCCCCCCATTGTCCTCCGGACAAAGGACAACTGGCCGGCCATAAATAAATTAATCCAAAACCGCAACATCGCAACAACCAAAATTCGTACCCTGGTGGATGGCATCTCCATCCAGCCAGCCTCAGAAACCGACTATCGCAACCTCAGCCGCCTTTTCGAGGAAAAATCCCTCCCCTCCCACACTTACTCACTGCCCCAAGAGAAGCCACTCAAAGTGGTCATCCGTGGTCTTCCGATCACAATCACCTCCGCCGAGGTCAAGGAAGACCTCGAAAAACAAGGATTCGAGATTCAGACCGTATTTCAAATGCGCCACGGTCGCGATCGCCAACCAATGCCCCTATATCTCGTCCACCTCACCCACAATTCCGATGGGAAAAGGATTTTTGACCTAACCTCTGTCCTCTCCATCAACACCAGGACAGAAACCCCCCATAAAAAAGCCGAAGTCGGCCAATGCCACCGCTGCCAACGGTTCGGGCACGCCCAAACCCGCTGCAGCGCCCCCCCCCAAATGCGTCAAATGCGCAGGGGACCACCTTACCAACCAATGCCTCAAAACCAGAGAGGAACCAGCCACGTGCGCAAATTGCACCGGCAACCATCCAGCCAACTACAAAGGCTGCGCTTCTTTCCCCAAGCCCAAGAGGCGGGAATTATCAGCCCGAGAAGCAGCTTCCCGCTTCGCCGGCCACCCCACCTACAATTACCTTTCCTCCCAAGGCACTGGTCGACCATCCTACGTAGGGGTCGCCAGAATCCATGCCCCCCACAGGGAAGCATCCCACGCCACCCCCACGCCCACCACCTCCCACGACGACACCCCCCGCCAAATAAGAGCTATCCTTGAAGCCGTTCACGAATACAATATTCCCAGTGAACTCTTAGAACGAATTAAGGTTATCGGAAATGTAAGACCCACAATCCCAGCCACTTATGCCTAAACCACGTCATCAACCCACCACGCTGCAGATGGCATTTTGGAATGCCAACGGTCTATCTGCCAAACGCTACGAACTTCTCGCGTTCGCGTTTCTCCACGACCTTGACGTCATCATGGTCAACGAGACCCACCTTAGAGCCGCACATCTGGTCAAACTCCCCGCTTACACCCTCTACCGAAACGATCGGGACGGACGCGGCGGCGGAACCGCAATCTACGTCAAAACCTCCATAGAGCACATCCCCATACCCACTCCCGACCTCGAAGGCCTCGAGGCCACCTCGATAAGCATCCACACCGCTCTTCACGGTTGGTTGCAAATCTCCTCGATCTACAATCGCCCAGGTAGTCATTTCATCAAAACCGACTTCGAACTCCTCTTGGAAGGCCCCGACGCAAAAATCATTGCCGGTGATTTTAACGCCAAACACTCTGCCTGGTTATGTCGCCACACAAATACCCAGGGTCGAGAGCTTCTTCAACTCGAAAACGAGCTGAATTTCACAATCATCGCCCCAACCACCCCCACACATTTTTCTCACGCAGGTACGCCGTCCATCTTGGACATTGCCATTTTCAAAGACGTACCACTCCAATACGACATCTCCACCTGCGAGGAGCTTAACTCCGATCACTACCCAGTCCTAATCACATTAGGGCAAATTCCACACAAACCCCCCCCCACAAGGACTAAAACCGACTGGATTTCTTTCACAGACAAGCTCAAAGAAAATCTGGGACCAATCCCCTTCATCGATTCCACCACTGACTTAGACAACTTCATCAACTCCTTTCAAGAAAAAATCATTCATTCAATCTCAGAAACTTCTTACGAAGTCCCCATCCTCGACACCAGAGACAAACTCTCTCCCTCCCTCAAGGACCTAATCCGCTCCAAAAATCGCGCAAGGAAACTTGCACGCAGGACGCGAAATCCCAATGACCACACTTCATACCTTCAACTCAAAGAACAAGTCGACATTAAAATTAAAGAATTTCACGATAATGAATGGTCCGACAAAATCAAATCCCTTGCTTTCCAAGACTTGTCCGCTTGGCGCATGGCAAGCGCGCTTCAAAAGAAAAAGCAATCCCTTAACTCAGTACTTCTCCGCCCCGATGGCACTCTCGCCAAAACCGACCTCGAAAAGGCTGAAACTTTTGCCGACAGCCTTCAATCCCAATGCTCCCCCAATACCACGAGACTTGACCAAGACCACATCAATTCGGTCGAAAATTCCGTAAGCACCGCCCTTTCCACCACAGACAACACCATTATCAATCCCGCCTCCTTCACAGAGGTTGCAATAGCCATCAAACGCCTTAAAAACAGGAAAGCCCCAGGTCCCGACGGCATTACCAACCATGCCCTTAAGGTACTACCCAAAAAAGCAGTAACTGCTATCACCGGTATAATTAATGCAATCCTCCGCCTTAATTATTACCCACAAATTTGGAAAACCGCTGATGTAGTGGTAATCCCTAAACCCGGTCAAAATCTGAAATACCCTCAGAGCTACAGGCCGATCAGTTTGCTTCCCTCCCTCGGCAAACTCGCCGAAAAAATCATTATCACTCGACTTCACGAGGCCATTTCCGATAACAACATCATCCAAAACGAGCAATTTGGATTCCGTGCTGGTCACAGCACTACCCACCAAGCCCTCCGCTTAGTCGAACATGTCACACAGGCCCTCAATAAAAAAGAATTCACCGGCCTAGTGCTACTCGACGTATCGAAAGCTTTCGATAAGGTCTGGCACGAAGCCCTCCTGTTTAAAATGCTTCAGTCAAACATCCAACTCCCACTAGTCCGACTAATAGCCTCTTATCTACATAATAGGAAATTCCGAATTAAGCTTACTAACTCCAGATCCACCACACGCCCCATTACCTCTGGGGTACCCCAAGGCTCAATCCTCTCAGCCTCCCTCTTTAACATCTACATGAGCGACATCCCAATTCCCACTGACCCAACCACTAAAATTTCACTTTACGCCGACGACGTCGCTATCTATTCGTCCTCAATCCACCCCGATTTTGCCACAAACCGCCTCCAGGAGGCTATCAACGATCTCGAAAGGTGGTACGAAACTTGGCGCATCGAGGTAAACTCGAGCAAAAGTTCCGCGATCATGTTTCGAAATCGGAAAAAACCTCACAATTCCAGCGTCTGGATGTTTGAGGAACAAATCCCTTGGAAATCCACGGTCAAGTACCTTGGCATTACCATGGATGAACGCCTCAAATGGCGACCTCACGTAAACGCCATTACCGGCAAAGCCAAAGCCCTTTTCTCAAAATTATACGCCCTCATGAATCGAGACAGCCCCATGGCTCCCAAAAATAAATTAAGGCTTTACAAATCCATCATCCGCCCCACCATGACCTACGCCTCCCCCGTTTGGGGCTACGCCCGCCACACATACATGAATAAAGTCCAAATTATTCAAAACAAAAACCTCCGCTCCATCTTCAACGCTCCCTTCTATGTCACAAACAGGCGACTGCACGCAGACGCCAAACTAGATTCCATTTCCACCCTTATTCGCAATCACGCCACCAGCCTATACAAGAAATCCAGATTTTCCGACAACCCGCTCATAGCCCAACTAGGTCAATACAATCCTGAAGACTTTTGTATCCCCCGACCTAAATCAATCCTGACTGTAGACAACCCATGACCACAACCCCCATCTGCACAGACTAACTCAGGTACACCGGTATAATTACACAAATTCTCTTCGAAAGTGGATTTAATTCACTAGATTTGTGTAACCCGACTTAATTTCCCACACCCCAGATTCTAATTTATTTAGCTCGCCTACGCCAATTTAAACGACGGTAGAAGCATTTCGCATCAACCGTCAATTTTTCAGGTAGGAGCCACTTTCTACGAGGATATCTTCAATCTTCGAATTAGGGATTCTACTATATCAATAACGTAATTTAACTTCTCTCTTTTCATATTCACTTACCACAGCCACAACCCAGGTATTTCCCAGTCAGTCTAGCTCAGCGCTATTCCGCGAGGCCCACCGGCCTCCATAATTTCAATGTCACTAATGTATACTTTCAGATGAAGGAGAAGGCCGGCTACGCCGGGATGCTCCATTTTGGTCAGTCCAGAAAATCGAAAAAAAAAAAAAAAATTTCGCACCGTCAGATGCAGCTCGACTCTCGTACATGTAACATCGATTATTTTTTGTTTTTAGGCGATTTTTTGGGGGTGAAACGTAATAGTTTACTGCCCCATACCGCGACTATACTTTTTAATGCTATTTTGAGGGTCTCTCGTATCCCGGTTGCCTTAATCCCGGTTTTCTTGATCGGAGGCCCTTCTCGTATGTTTAGCCTAGTAACCAGAGTCAAAACCGCCCTGGAGGGGTGCAACCCGGAGCGGAGCGGAGGGGCGCCCCGTAAAGGTAGGTTTTGACGATGGATTACCCTCCTTATCGAATGCACACCCCAAAATTCGAAGGCAAAATTTTTTTCACTTTTTCGGCAATACACGGGTTATTTTCCATTTTTTTGATTATGTTTATTACTAATATCCACTAATCACACCCCCATCTATCCGAATTTCAAACAAAAATTGAAATCGGAGCGAAAAAATTTTACGCATTTTCATCGGACCACGGGCGACTGATGTGCATCGACCCGGGTCGGCCGCGTATTCGATGCGACTTTCCCGTACTTTTCAAAAGTCGATATTGGGGTTGTTTTTACTCCGTTCACCCTTTTTTTGTTTTATTAGACAAATATAAGCCTGTTCTTTAGTGTGTAGCAGAAGAAAGTATGATCAGAACGCTAATAGTTACTGCTCCGCGCCCAAAGAAGGAAGGAGTTAAGCGCGATCTATCGGGTTACCAATTTAGCAAGATGGTATGCTGAAAAATATGTTTCTCAACTTGGATTCGCACTCAGGCGTATTAGCTGTGAATACGTGCGCTTTAACAACTGCGCTGCCGAAGCGATTAGTTTATGTAGCGCGGAACTTTTATATCTCGTGGACTAATTGTAGGACCGCTACAAGACCAATTTTGGAATGATGTCTGGATGTATGGTGTTTTTATGGTCAACTATTAAATCAAAACGCGTGCACGAAATTTTTTTATTTTCGTATTTATTAAAATATTTGTTAATACTAATTAAAAACACAAGAATTTTTATGGAATTTCGACCTTCTTCATGCCCAATGCTAGCATGTGGAAGAGTTAATTTGTATTTTCAGCCTCTTGGATTGTGGAGGTTCGGAAATTAATGAGAAGTATAATAATACAATTTGCATATTAAAAGCGGAAAATCCTACTTTCACTATCGGGCGTAGGAAATATACTATTTCGCCTAAAATACGTAGTCTTATTAATGACAGGCCTAAAAAACTTTTGTTTTAAATATGAGATGACAGAGAAAACACCATCGCCATGGCCTTAAGCTTAACAACATATTATTATTTTTAATTGGCAGTAATATTAACAAATTAATATAAAAATTATAAGTACTATAACTAAATACCTTCCAGAGAATGTGTGGAACCATTACACGAACATTGGGAAAACAATGTAGACAAGAAACGCAGCTAAAGTTCTACAAGGTCATGGCGGTTCCCACCTTGCTGTATGGAAGCGAAATTTGGACGATTACGACCAGGCAAGAAGCTAAAATAACAGCAGCAGAGATGAAATTTTTGCGATCAGTCAAAGGATGTACATTGCTAGATATGAATAGAAATGAGGATATCAGAGAGGAATTGCAGATCTTTTCGGTGAAAGACAAGGTTTACGATTATAAACGTCAATGGAAGGAGCATGTGCAGAGAATGGAAGATCAGCGTTTGCCAAAGAGTGCCATGAAATATGATCCAAGGGGGAGAAGAGATGTTGGACGTCCAAGGAAGAGGTGGGCTGATTAGAAATCGGAACAGGTCTGCGGCCTACACCAATAGCAATAATTATTAAATAATTATAAACAATACATTTTGACGAACAAAGTACCTACTATAATTAATATATACTACATAATACAAATAATTGTCCGTTATTTTCCGTCATTATCAGAATTATGAACTCTTCAAAAGTTAATTACTATTTAAAAAATTTGGATAAGGTCGTCCATTTGATACGGATGAAGTCACCGAATTACTGTCGACATTAAAAATTTGAGCGCTTAAATCAAATAAGGTCATCCTGGATATTTTTAAAAATAATATATTTTCCAAGATTTCCACTTGATTCCATATTCTGGATGAACACATTTTAACGATAACTTAGAAACGGTTGAATTTGCGAAAAAATTACCAGCATTTCCCGAGATATTAACAATGGGGTACCGACAAAAAAAATTTAGTAGTGTTTTTGTTAAGGTAAATACGATCTTTAGGATGTCCTTTGCCATGTAATGTGGTTAGATTTTTCTACATGCGGCTCATTTCGTTGTAATTAAATGATAAAATTCAAATAAAAATTGAATTATTTATTCAATCTGTGACGTCGTCACTAACATTAGTTAGCAGATCTTGCTTAGAGATGGCGTGCTTTCGTTGCTTGTAATGCTACTTCTTAAGCACATTCTCGCGCGATTCCAGTTTCACGAGCCAATTTTCGCATCGACACTCTCGGATTTCGTTGAATCCGAAGTTTTATGATGTTGCGATTCCGACGAGTTTGGCAGAGCATTTTTTTCCTCTTCTGCGTCGATTCTCCTCATTGCCAAGCTCTTTGAATCGTTTGATGGCGTGAGCCGCCACTGAGTGACACCTCCAAATATTTGTAGGTCGTTCTATACTGAGAAATTCCATGGGAACATAATTTTCATATCTCACCACGATCCCCCCTCTTTTATTTTTCAATTTTTCTTTTAAACTAAGTTAGTATCAACCGCAGATTTAACGTGATACAGACAAATGGATAATGGATACAAGATGAATAAATTGGTTCCTTTCTAGAATATCTACACCTTTTCCAGCAGTAATTCAGAAAACCTCACCTGCTGTTCAGATATCGTGAATTGTAATTCAGATTTGTCAACTGATATTCAGAAATTGTGAATTGTATTTCAGATTTGTCAACTGATATTCAGAAATCGTGAATTGCAATTGACAAATCTGAATAACCGTTGACGATTTCTGAATATTAATCGACAAATCTGAATAACGGTTGACGATTTCTGAATTACTGGTGGAAAAGGTGTAGAAGTCCTAATTGACAAAGTTTTCATTGCATTATCATCTGCAAACAGTTAAAATTATTTGTGTTTCTTCATGCTGGATCGCCTGTGGGAAATCTATAGGCTAAACTGCATCGTAATTATAAAATTATAACTTACTTTTTTGCCTGGTAAAGCTTGTAAAGCTTTACTAAAAATTGGTAGGGTCTTCGCCCCTTCAAATTTTTCTGCCATACGACAAAATCTTCTTTTCCAGCGAAATCTTGAAAACCAAAGAAGGAACACCAAATTAAACATCGCCATATTAGTTAAAAATAAATCCTGTAACCGCTTAAACGATCCTCTTTTGATAGGTTTCAGAACACCACTAAAGTGTAATCTTCGAGAACCCTTTTTAAAACTTCTCATATTAAATTAATTTCATTATTATGGAGGTTTTGAAAATATTTTAATTAAATTTTAAATTTATGTTAAATGTTAATTTTAAATAAAAAGTTAGTTGTTAATGTAAAGCGGTGGAAAAAATCTGATGTGGCCATCGACATTCCTTTCCAAACAATTGGAAATTATGTTAATTATATTTTCTTACAAGATTGCTGCATAATTTCAACGGTAAATCTATGAAAAACTTGACATTTTTTTTAACTAATTAAATAAACTAATTGGACCAACAAATCCAACCAATTGGACGAACTATTGAACCAACTAATTGGACCAACTAATTGAACCAATAATGTTGGTTGTTCATAGAATTCATATAACACAATTCATACATTATCTTAAAAACTTGGACACTGGGAGCAATTCAAGGTTGCAGATTTTGACTTTATACTTGTTATCGGTGACGATACATAAATGTCGTCATCGCCTAAACTATTAAAGATAAAAATATTCTGTCAGGAACTTTCTTGTAGCAAATCAAATTCTCTACAAAATTCGATATCTATAATATTTTCGTATCTGGTATGGTTTTAGCAGCGTTTCCAATAGAAGCCCACCGACATTATTTATAAGTAATTTAATAAAATATTTGATTTCATTATTTAACTGAAGGCAACTGAATGGGTTGCAAAACAAATTAATCATGTCACATGGCAAAGAACATCATTAGGATCGAATTTTCGAAGTAAATTCAAATTTTTTCATTCGGTACCCGTGTAACAAAACGGGATTTTAAGTTATAAAAATTAATTTTAATATTATAAACTGAGATATGGTATTTATAAATTATTATTGCGATAATAACTGATGATTGTTAATCAACCATATTTATCACCAGCGGAAGAGATAAGTTTTATAACGCGAACGAGAATTGATTATGTATTTTATCAATATTCGTCTGCATGCGAGCTTCCTGCGTCTGAAGTTGACTTTTACACTGTTCTTTGTTCAGATGAACTGTTTAACTTCAGACAACAGTGGAGTATCGATAATTTGACCGGATATTTCGATGCAGTTTACGCGATTTCATTGATGAAGTAATCAGTATTTGATTGCATTGAAGCAATCAGTAGACATTTGCTTCTCGTTAAAAAAATCGATGTATGATGTATCTGTCTATAGGTGAAATTTGTCAATGGGGCAAATTCACACGCTATGGAAGGTTAATCTTTGTGATTTCAGAAAGGTATAAATATGGTTGAATTAATTAGTCGAGAGTCAGAAGTCGGGGGTGAGCCCGTAGAGTCAGAAGTCGGGGGTGCGCCCGTTGAGCTGCGGCCGGGGGCCATGGGCTTTCGGGATTAATGTTAATAGAAGAGTCCTTTCAGTGAGTCCGACGGAGACTGTTGTATAGATCCTCGCGTGCGGAACGGTTTGACGGATTGTCAGTTTTTATTTTGGTTTTGGGCAAATAAGACAAGGGAGTGTCTTGCCGAGTTGTTTTGCTTGTGTAATTTAAAGTGTTTTAAAAGGTCAAATAGTTTGTTTATTGAATCCGTAAATAGATTGTGTATTCTCTGATGTGAGACATTTGTGACGAATTTATCGTTGTTTTGGGCAATAGACAAGGCATTGTTTGGCCGCATTGGATTGTCTGGAGATCCAAGGTAGAAAAAAAAAATATATCACCTATGTAAGTACAATTTGGAATTATTTACTAACAGAAGGATGGTATTTTTTTTTCTGATAGTTATTTTAGATTGTATAACCTATGTGTTTAAAAGGGCCACCCTAAATTGTAAGGGAGATTTAAAGTGTGTATGTATTTGTTTTAAATTTTATCCATAGTAATAAATATTGTTTTTAAAATTCAGTGTTTTCGTTTTTCCTGTTGGGGAAAAGAACTTTTTTTTTTGTGTCTAGCTTAGTGTCGTTTTGCCCGCACCGAAGTTTCAACTTCACCATTTAGCCGGGGGACGTAACGTCAAAACGGGGAGTGTCTGGGGCTCATTACCAGAAAGTCGCTTACCAAATTGATAGGATATTTTTTTTTAGAACAGAATTCTACGGTGGGCACAATCGGTTGAACGGTGGTGACAGCATAATCTATAAATATTCTCAGTAGATCGATAAGTGCCTAAGTTGGATTTTGTGTTCGATCAGCAAATTTTCTTATTTTTTAATAACTCCAGCCGTTCCTAGGAAAAGTGTTCCAAAGGACGGTTGGCGGTTACACCCGTATTAGTTTTTAAATTTTATTATATTTTTATTTTAATATTTTAAATTTTGTTTTTCATTTAAATCATTTTTTTTATTTAATTTTGTTTAAATAATTTTTAAAAGAAAATCATCATGGCAAAGGCCATCATAAGGATTGAATTTTCGAGGAAAAATTGCACACACATTAATTTCTGTTAATATTTTTGCTCAAAAACTTAACTCCCGTTTCTATAGAGCTAGCACCGAAATATTAAAACCAGCACCCTTATAGCGTGTCCACAAATCAACATTTCCACCGAGAGGGGGGGGGCAAAGTAACATCAAATTACAATATTTTACTTGGTATCGATTTGATCATATTTATCTTCAGTTTAATATGACGTCGTCCATAAATTACGTCACGCTCCTGTGGGGGGCGACCCTTGTGACGATGGGGGCGGAGGGTTTCAAAAATTGTGACGTCACAAAATATATAGATTAAATATTTTATTATAAGTATTTAAAAAAAACTATTTTTTGAGTGGCTACGCCACTGAAGCCACTGGCGGGGGGCGGACCGCCCTTCATAGATGTTTCCTCTGGGGTGCTACCCCTAAAAAAAAGGTTATTAGCCGAGGTGGGGATGACACCCATAAAATCCGCCCCGGGTTTCTTTTTATTATATAAATTTTAAATTTGAAAAATTTGTGGGGGGTTTCAAGAATATGTGACGTAATACTTGGAGGGGGGTCTAGGTTTGTGTGACGAAGTGTGGCGATCGGGGGGAGGGGGTTAAAAATTGCGTGACGAAATTTATGGACGACCCCTATAATAATTGGAAAATTACGAGTAATATAGCCAGAGCGAAAAGAAGAGGGGGCGGGTAAAAATTGAACTGAAATTTATTAAAAAAATAATTGAAAGAAACCCAAAATGTGAAGCGAAAATCTTAAGTAAAAGACAAAATAAAGGGAAACAGAATAAAAGAATTACGAGAAGTAAATTACAATTTCTGTGTTATTTTAATATTTTTTTAAAATTTATTTTTAATTTCTAGTTTGTTTTGTGACGGTTTTTAGAACCCGTCACTTACGTTTCACCCTGTGCATTTAATGCTAACTTTTAAAGTGCCGCTTAGAATTAGATCCGCGCTTGCGTCAAGTCTGACGGCCCGGCGCGCTGCAGTTCTGTTCGAGAGACGTACGTTGTAGGTCGACATTTTGGAAAAGACCATTTTTTGGATAATATTATTAATTATTATTTGTCCGTTTCGAATTACTTTTCAATTAGACATTGGAAGAGTGTGTTCGTGTTTCTCTCGAAGCTGCTCGTAATTAATTACGGATTTAGAAGCAGTAGTGAACTTCAATTTTTTTATGGTTATCGTTTTTAACCCACGTGGCGAGTTCAAGATATTACGTTGTAATTTGGTTGTATGGAGTACGCTACCTTTTGTTAACCATAAAGTTCTCACCTATTGCATCAGTAAACTTTGCAACTTTCTGATTGTCCATTATCGAAGATTTGGTTTATGCGTTCAATTATTTCGGAACGCCTAGTTACTTGTTACAAGACGGAGTGCATTTGGAGTACCTAACTTTCAGTCAAATACGACGGGTTATTTTCTCACGGCCAAGGTTCCATCAAGGTCCGGTTCAATTTCAACATCAAAGGAGCTGAAGACAGTCTCACCAAGTGTTTTGTGATAGTTCAAGCTTTACGACCAGTTTCGCTCAGAAAAGAAGTAGCAGTTGTCGTTATCTATATTGTAAGACAAATCAGTACTGGTAATAAGTCGATCTTTCTTATTTCTTTTCGACTTAGCGAAACATTAGGTGGTTATTTTAGTCACTTTAAATTGTATTGGATCACTTGGTGTGACAAACTGATGTATTTACCAGTTCGTCAATATTTGTTTTTGCAAACGTTCATTTGTTTGACTAATTTAAAACTGTGTGTGTTCATTGTTGTAATTGATTCATACAATTATTTTATTAAATTTGTTAATTTTACATCTGCATTTTTATTTTTTTTAAAGTAAGCATTTCTCGTAAGGCATTGCAGGCTACCTACGACCCTGCCTCCGCTAAGAAAAACATAGCTAGCCGTATACCGGCCACCAAAGGCTTAACCGAAAATAAAAAGATAAACTATTCTCAAATAGTTTATCGTGAGCTTGATTTGGTTCAGATCAAAATTCGGTTCAGTTTTATTGCATTTACTTTTCTTCAATTTTCTGTTATTTTGTAATTGAAGCCACCATTGCCATTGAAGCCACCGAAACGTCCACTGTCTTAAATGTTAAGTCTACAAAAAGGTTACATAATATCCAACCGCATTGACATATTATTTAATGATTTACGCGTGTTGCTCGGAGTTTTCGAAAGTTTCAATCACAACTTTGCAAGAAATGAAATTAAAGTGATCGTTTGGAAGCTCATTAAAGTTCAAAAGAAACCTTTTTCGATTGACCTCAGTTTTCTACAAAAAATCGAAATGGAAATACTATGTCTCCATTTTCACCCCCCCCCCCTCTAAAATATTTTCTAAACAAACATACTAAAATAATGAAATTTTAAATACTAGTACAAAGGCACACATTGAGCGAAAACCAAAACTTTTATTATAGCTTTAATGAAAAGAGGGGGGGAGGGGTAAAAATTGAAATGAGAATTATAAAAACCAGCCTCAGGCAGGCTTAAATAAAATAAACTAGAATTTGTTACAAAATGAAAAATCGAAAAATAGTTGAAACAAATGGAAAATCTTGAGTAAAGACGAAATAAATAAATGAATCTCTTTCGATTGGCATCAGTTGTCTACAAAAATTAGAAATGGGAACACTATGCCTCCATTCTCCCCCCCCCCTAAATATTTTTTAAATAACCCTGCGACGACGACGGTTGAGGCTCAAACGAAAAGAATGGAAGCTTATTGAGGTTAAAACGATGCTCGCACTTTTGACACCAATTTTATTAAAAATTTCGATTTGGCGGATTACATTTTTTTACAAAGTTTCACAATTTTTTAGACAAAATTTATTTTTCCACCCTCACTATGAACAACCGTCGAATGCTTAAATTTTTTTTAACTATTTTTGGTGTCTTATCGCAAGATTAATGTTGGTATATTTAATAATAATAATAAAGGCGTCCATTCCTAAGGAATATGCCTACTTCCTAGTTTTTGGAAGTCTTTACAATCCTTTTCTCCAGGTGGATTACTCCTGATTTTCCAAACTTTCCATCACTTATAGTTTTGTGCATGTTTTGGCTTCCTTCACTACCCTTTTCCATAAATTCCGGTTACTGCACTTCTTTCTCCATTCCCTTACTCCCATGGTTTCAAGATCTTCCCCCACCTCGTCAATCCATCTCGCTCTTATTCTTCCTCTATTTCTGGTTTCGCTCGGCCTCCAGTCCGTGATCTTTCTCATCATACTATCAGGTTTTTTCCTCATTAGATGTCCGAGCCAGGCTATTCTTTGCGACTTTATACATCTCACCAAGTCTTCGTTTCCAATGGTCTTGTTTATCTCGCTATTTGTTCTTATTTGGTATTCATTTTCGTTTGTTTTCTTTGGTCCCATGATTATTCTGATCACCCTTCTTTCGAATACTCTCAGTTTCTCTTCTTCCTTTTTCGTCAGGTTTAGCACTTCTGAGGCATACGTCAATACCGGTCTAATAAAGGTCTTGTAGATTCTTACTTTTGTTCTTATAGCCAGGCTTTTGCTTTTAAGCATCTTTTTGTTCGCATATATCGCCTTCCATCCCGTCTGTATTTTCTCTTTTATTTCTTCTGATCGCTCGTTAGTACTGTTTATCTGTATTCCCAGGTAGTTAAATTTTTGAACCTCTTCGAACACTCGTCCGTCTACCATTAATACACTTTTCCTTCTTTCTGTTTTAGTGCAGTTCATATATTTAGTCTTGTTCTCATTTATCTTCAGTCCCATTGTTGTTGCTTGTTGTTCTATTTCTTCAAGCATTTTCTTCATTTTTTTCAGTGATCTAGCAATAATCACTAAGTCGTCCGCATATGCAAGTATTTGACCTTCCTTTGTTCGTATAGTTCCTCCACAGTCTGAATTTCTTATAATTTTCTCCATCGCGAGGTTAAAGAGGGTCGCCGACAGCGCATCGCCCTGTCTTACTCCTCCGTTGACTTCAAAGTTGTTGGTTTCAGTTGTTCCTACCCTGACTACTGCGTTCGATCTTCTCATCGTCATCTGTATAAGTCGTATCAGCTTTACTGGTATATTCATCTCTTGCATAGCTTCGTATAGGCGTTCTCTTTTTATGGTATCGAAAGCCTGCTGAAAATCGACAAACAGCAGATGCAGCTCTATATTATGTTCTCGTGCTTTTTCTGTTATTTGTTTTATTATGTGTAGTGCATCCACTGTCGATCTGCCCTCTCTAAAACCATGCTGGTAGTCTCCAATTATGAGTTCTGTTTCTTTTTTTAGTCTAGTATGTATGAGTGCCGACAGTATTTTATATATAACCTGTAGCAATGTTATGCCCCTGTAATTTTTACACACTTCTAGGTCTCCTTTTTTGTGTATTGGGACTATTTTACCAATATTCCATTCGTCGGGCATCTCTTCGGATCTCCATATCTCTATTATCAAGTCATATATTCTTTGGTGTACCATCTCTCCAGCATTTTTTATCATTTCACCATATACTTCGTCATTACCTGGAGCTTTACCATTTTTTAATTTCTTGATCATCGCTTTTACCTCTGGAAATGTTGGTTCTGCTGTTTCTTTCATCTTCTCCTTCTACGGATATTTCTTTGGTACTATCTTTTTTTACATTTTGGTTTAGCAGTGCTTGAAAGTGTTTTCTCCATATTTCTTTTATATCTTCTTCATCGTTCACCCTTCTTCCGTTTCTATCTTTCATGGTCCTGGTCTATGTCCGTGAAGTTGGCCCCCCTTTTTTGGAAAATCGACAATTTTTTTTTTGTATTATGTTGTTTTCAATTTGTATTGCGTTGTATCGTAAATAAAAAATTCATTTCGCGAACGGTTCCACTAAAAATCGCGAAAAACGGGTTTTTGAGCTGGCCCCCCTTTTTTAGAAAATCAAAAAATTTTTTTTTGTATTATGTTGTATTCAATTTGTTTTATGTTGTATCGTTGAAATTAATCTCATAAATTTAATATTAACCGCGTAATTCGCAAAATAAAAATTCGCGCTGGCCCCCCTTTTTTGGAAAATCGAAAATTATTTTCTTGTATTATGTTGTATTCAATTTGTTTTACGTTGTATCGTTGAAATTAATCTCATAAATTTAATATTAACCGCGTAATCCGCAAAATAAAAATTCGCGCTAGCCCCCCTTTTTTGGAAAATCGAAAAAATTTTTCTTGTATTATGTTGTATTCAATTTGTTTTACGTTGTATCGTTGAAATTAATCTCATAAATTTAATATTAACCGCGTAATCCGCAAAATAAAAATTTCAGATCGGATGTAACGATACTCAATGTAAATACTCGTATGAGATTAATTTCAACGATACAACGTAAAACAAATTGAATACAACATAATACAAGAAAAATTTTTTCGATTTTCCAAAAAAGGGGGGCTAGCGCGAATTTTTATTTTTCGGATTACGCGGTTAATATTAAATTTATGAGATTAATTTCAACGATACAACGTAAAACAAATTGAATACAACATAATACAAGAAAAAAATTTTCGATTTTCCAAAAAAGGGGGACCAGCGCGAATTTTTATTTTGCGGATTACGCGGTTAATATTAAATTTATGAGATTAATTTCAACGATACAACATAAAACAAATTGAATACAACATAATACAAAAAAAAAATTTTTGATTTTCCAAAAAAGGGGGGCCAACTTCACGGACATTCCTGGTCTTCATGTTGCTTTTTGTTTTTTGTTGTTTAACTCTTAAGTAAAACTTCTTCGCATTGTTATTTCTGTAGTTATCTTCTATTTCGCTCATCACGTCATGTAACCATTTGTTTTTCCTTTCCTTGCAGAATTTGTGTGCCTCTTTCCTTTTCTCCGTATATTTATTCTTATCTTCTTCTCTGTTTGTCGCTATCCACTTCAACCTCGCTTGCTTTCTACTTTCTCACTACAGTCCTTATCGAACCATTTCTTGTTTTCTACATATTTTTGGTGTCCTATTGTTGTTTCTGCGGCTTCTTTGATTGCTAGTTTAATATTCTCCCATTCTTTATCTATATTTCGTTCTTTTTGCTTGTTGTTAACATTTTTATCCGTGTTTTCAGTGTATTTTGCTCTAGTGCTTTCGTTATGGAACCTTTCCAGTGCTAATTTTTTCTTGGTTTCTTTTCGTTTTTTAATTGCTTTTTCCAATTTCATCTTTGTTACTACTAAGAAGTGATCCGTATCTGCATTTGCTCCCCGATATGATCTTACATCGCTGATTGTTGCTGCATTCTTCTTTAATATACATAGTACGTGGTCTATCTGATTTCCTTTCTCACTGTTTATACCCGGTCTCATCCATGTTACTTTGTGCATTGGTTTATGATTAAACTTTGTGCTACTTATAACCAGGTTTGTCGCAGTGGCAAGGTTACATAGTCTCTGTCCATTATCATTCGTTTCCTCATGCAATGTGAATTTACCCGCTACCTCGTTGTAGTAGTCTTCCTTTCCCACCTGCGCGTTGAAATCTCCCAAGATGATCAGCAAGTCCTGTCTAGGCACTTCTTCCACGACCCTCTCCAGCTCGGCATAAAACTCTTCCTTCTCGCTGTCGTCTTTGTCTTCCGTTGGAGCATATACATTTTTCATACTAAATTTACATTTCTTCGTTTGAATTCTTATGTAAGCTATTCTTCCATTTACTGCCTCAAATTGGATTATGATATTCTGCAGTTGCTTGCTCACAAAATATCCGACTCCTCTTCTGCCCTGCTTATCTTCACCCGACTACAATAGTTTGTAGTTCCTTACATCTATCTCTCCCTTACCACTCCATCTTGTTTCCTGAACTGCCGCTATATCAATTTTGTATCTTCTTAACTCGTTTTCCATCTCAAACAGCTTCTCCTCCCCTAGCATCGTTCTTATGTTCCATGTACCCACTCGCATTGCTTTTCCATTTCCTTTTATTTTTTCTTATCTTCTCGGGCCATTTTTCCTTATTCATTGCCAGTTTCGTCATCATAGATCCGTTCGGTTTGTTCTGTTTTGCTATTAGTTTTTTGAGCTGTGACCTTCCTCTTCTTCAGTTTTCATTCTTCCCTCTCTTTTATTCCATTTATACATTACGCCCTCTGTTATAGCTTTCTGGTAGCCCACTGTAACTCTTTTTCCTTCCCTTCTCTCTTTCCTCGCTATCGCTCTTATTTCACCTTGAATCCTACGTTCCAGTACTGTTAGGTCGTTATCTATATAAATTTTTCTATTTCCCAATCGTGATTTGTTCTTCATAATCTCCATTTTCTTGGTCCATGATTCGACTTCCGCTATCACATTCTCAACTCTGTTCGATTTCAATTTGTAAGCTTTCACTAATCTCACTTTAACATGTAGTTCTTTTTCTATAAACTTTTCCAGGTCGGTAGTTGTACTTTCATCCGATATATCGGTCAAACCCTTGATTACAATGTTGTTCTATCGTTTTGCTTTCTCCTCTCTTTCAATTTTGTCCTCCAATATCTCTATTCTTGTTTCCAGTTGTTCTCTATCTTTTTCCCACTTTTCTTCTTTTTGTTTAAATGCATTCTTTATTTCCTGCATTTCTCTCTTGATTTCAGCTGTATTTTTCTTCATTTCGCCCATCATTGTTTCGAACATTTGTTTGACTTCATTCATATCCATGCCGTGGTCTTTAACTCTATTTCTTTCTTCTTCCGCCTGTTTTTGTTCTGGTGATCTTATCGTTTTTTTGCTTCTTTATATATTTTATGTATAGGTATATTTACAAAGTTAAAAAAATTTTATACAAAATTTATTTTTCATCCTCCCTAAAAAAAATTCCGTAGTGCTCAGAAATGTTGTAATCGTTTTGGCGTATTCGCAGATTTAATATTACTTATGTATGGTAAAATAACAATAATTGAGTGTTGCTCGGAGTTCTCTGAAATTTCAAATTAATACTTTAACAAAACTTTGTGGAAAACATAATTAAAATGAAGATGGTAGAAATAGAGAAAGTCGTGGAAGCTCAAGCAAAATATTTCAAATGGGGGGGGGGGTAAATATATCGTGACGCATGCGCAATGGAGTTGGGCGTTTTGGACCTGGTAAATAAATTATTGATTGTGAAAAAACTGTAATGGTGCTAGCCTTAATATTCGGGAGGTAGGTTTATAGATACCAGATAGGTTTTTGACTAAAAACAACAAGTGGAGATTAGACCCCCCCCGCCCGGTGGAAACACTGATTTGTGGACAAACTATGAGGATGTCAACTTTTAAAATTTGGGAATTAGCCGGTGCTGGCTCTAAAGAAACCGGAGCTAGGTTGTTGAAAAAATAAAATCAACTGGAGGGGGCCAAAGTAACGAACCCAAAAATGTAATATTTTCGGGCGCCTCTCACGAATCGCGTGTTAATGATAGAAATATACCACACGCTATGTAAGAAATTTCTTGCTCTTCAAAATTGTTCATATGCAATTTGCTCTATTTTGAATAGTTTTCCCCAGAAATGCGTTGAAAGCGCATCCATACTTTTTTCGGTTAGGGCGCCAATATCGTCAAAACATTTGAACCATTTTACGAAAACAAATATTACCGAATTGTTAGAAGTTTGGCAACACTGCGTAACTATTTAACTATTCGAGCACGACGCCATTTAACAATTGAACAACATTTCTCCTTTTTCGGCACACTTTGAGGTTAAATTTACAACAAAACTCGATAAAAGCAAAAATGGTTCTATTATCGGACGATGCAAAACAGCGACTGTCGATTGTTATCGAAGCTGCGAAAACAGTTTTTCACTACGGATTTATACCAACGCTGGTATTCTTAGGTAAATGCACTTTGCACATTGTATTGCAAATTACTTTAAATTTTGTTTTGTAGGGTTCAACCAAGGAGCAGATCCTGGCATGCCAGAACTGTCCATCGTAAAGTAAGTTTTCTTGTTGCATTTATGTAACGACCATAATATGAATTTGGGATGTTTTAGCTTGCTCTTTGTGTGAAAAATGGAATCGAAAACATTAAGATTGCACACAGCGACTGTTTATTTTGTAATTGTCCACCTTTTTCTTTAATACAATTGTAAATACTAGCGGCATTTAATACATATGTTTCTTTGTGTTATATCATCAAAAATATATTACAAATAAATACTAAGTAATTCCTATATAAAGTATTATCACAGTTGAAATAAATAAAATAGAGGGGGTGTTTGTTGGTTAGTAATATAAACAATTGGTTACTTACTGAAACACATACGAGTGAATGTACATTTAGATAGTTTGAATCGATACACGTAATAAATTAAAAGAGGTTCTTCATTTAAAGGTAACGGGAGTCACTTGTGGTTCTTCCATCGGATGCGTAGCTAAGAGAACGTAAGTTGCAGTTTGGTTTCTCGTATATCTAACACCGGCTGCTACGGCCAATGCAAAAATTACTAGTAGGATTCCAGCCCTGATTCAAAACAACAAAAGAATTAGCTAGGAAATTTTCGGTCAGAAAAGTTGTTACCAAAAGAACCATAGGTCCAGTGTTTTAGTGCAGCACTTGTTGTCACCGCAACAGTATTGTTCGTTTTTGCAAAATCCAAATTCGCAATAATCAGCTGACACCTGTAAATATTGATTCGTTTTAAATTTTTTTTTAATCAAATCAAAGTGATCGGACTAACTAGTGGTAACAGAATTACGTTGAAGATATAAATACAGTGGTTAATTGTATTTTTAATATTAAACAGATTTGCCATGACGCGACGTAATTAATTACAAATTTTTACTATTTGTGGTGATGATGATGGTAAATTTGTGATGTTTTGCGTTTTCGTAATTTTTTAAAGTGTCCTCTAGCGGTGCGAACAGAATTACTATTTTATGAGATCCTCAAACTGTTATTTGCTTTTGTTTTGACCCAGTCAAATTTGATCGATTTCGCATTGAAATGGAACTCGAAACGAAGTGTGAAAACTTTCCTAGGGTTAATATTTTGTCACGATGGCGCGGCAAATTTGTGATAATGTCGCTATTTTATTTATAAGTCGTTATATAGTCATTATATAATTATTAGCTCTCGTTATCAACAACCCAAAAATCAAATTTTAACAAATCTTTTATCTGTGTGCTTACCAATTTTAGCCAATAACAGACACCAAAAAGGTTCAGCAACCAATCAGAAATTATTAAACTTATTACAATATGTTTATCCTAAAACTTATTCCTAAACCTTACATGTGTAACAACCCGCGCTTTTAGCTAATTAATTTAAATACCGATCTAGAAAATACGGTTAAGTATTTTCATTACCGACATAGATAATTGTAATTGAGATAATTAAATAGAGGTAATTTAAGAATACCCTATTTAATTTAATACAAGAAAATAATTATGTAAGATGCTAATTTTAAATATTAAATTGCATTGACTTAAAAGCAGGAAACCATTTATCAATACGTGAACGGGCCCAAAGAAGGCTCAAAGAATACCGAGTACTACAGATGTGCCGGCTATATAGTCAAAAGGAGCGCCCTGCCGCTTATTTCATAGGAAAGATTAGTTTAAATCAATGATGCATATAATAGAACAAATTTTACTTTGCGTTTATTTCGCACGTGAACAGGAAATGAGTTGTAAGTTATAGCTGCACCGCCAAAAAGAGCCTTGCCCATAATTCTTAGCAAGTGAGCGAAAAGTGTAGTGTTAATTTCACGGCTCATTTGCCTAATGTGTGAGAATAGTTTTGTATAGAACCCTCAATTCGAGAAAAATTTAAAAATAAGATACAGCTGTAAAAGTCACACTGTCCGAAGGGCCACCCATGCAAAAGGGAAATAAGTTTTGGAAACGAGGAGTTTTGGTCACATCCCCCTTGGTAATACTCAGGATGAAGAACCAGGGGATTGGTTCTTCACATGGTACGGGGGCGTAAAGATAAATTATCCAAAGTGGGAAATTGGTGATAAAAATCCCAACTTAGGAAAAATTCACCAGTTGTCCTGGAGTAAGGTGCTCGACTAAATAAGTTCAATTGTTACGCGAACCGGTTGTTGCAGAAACTCCAGCCTTGGCTGGTCGTTAGATTTATTGCCGATACGGACCTGGTCACCCGCCGAAGATAGTACGCCCCTGCGTACGATAATTTGTAAATTTATTTTTATTTTGAATTTGAATTTCTGCCCTTACCAACTGCCACACAAAAAAAGCCTTAACTGGCCTATATATAGCGCAGAAGAGTGACTTTAAGACCAGTAACCATGTGAACGCGGTAAGAGCAGAAATTGTGAGTACCTTTTACTTATTTATTTAATTACTTATTTATTATTTATTTACTTATTATTATTATTTATATTTATTATTTATTTATTTATAAATATTATTATTGAAAATTTATTATAGAAATTTTCAACATATCTTCAAGCAATTGCTAACTGAATAAACGAATAATAAGTAGCGTACGGCCGTATATTTGTTTTGGAGTTATTGAATTGTTACAAGTGAAGGTTGTTCGGAATATTCCCGCCTGCCGTAGTTGAAGGTTTACTCAACAACTTGAAAATTTAATTTTTCCACGTGGAAGAACTTCACGACTTGAGGTTAACTTGTGACTCTTAACTTGTGACTCTTAACTTGTGACTCTTAACTTGTGACTCTTAACTTGTGCCTTTAATTTGTGTTCACTCAAGAGACCAAAAATCATGTTTCACTCGCCGAAGAAAAACTATTCCTCGTGCTACAAGTGTAATAAACGCGATACAAATCGTATGGTGCAATGCGACGATTGCGACAGCTGGTGTCATTTCAAATGTGCTCAAGTCGACGAAACGATACAAAGAAGACCGTGGTCGTGCGAACCGTGTAGTAGCAAAAAAGACCATGATCACCACGGCCAGATCCGCGAATTGCAAGCAAAATTAGCAGAATTGACAAGTAACCCGGCACACAGCGCGACTCCCTCTCAGCAGTCCATAAAGGGGAGAAAGAAAGCACCATCAGAGCGAGCAAAATCAAGTCAAAAGAGTGTGTCAAACAAATCGAGAAACTCGAAGGCCTCAAGGGAACTAGAAATTGCACGACTTGATCAAGAGTTAAAACTTAAGTTGGAACACCTAAAACAAGTGTCCGCGATTAAACAAGAACAGCTTGAATCAAGCGACGAAGAAGAAAATTCCGAGGCCTCGGAGGTTTCAGAAGCAGAGCGGCTAAGTAACGTTGAAGAATGGTTGTAAAAGGGTACCAGTGAAAAAGCCGATGCGAAAATCAACACCCAAGCAAAGGCCAGTAACCGTAAGAACTGGTTTAGCGGCAACAATGCAAAGCCAACCGGTCAAGCCGAATCCCAGAACGTCCAATCCCAAGTAACAATGCAACACCTTAGCATGAGGCAAATTATGTCCTCGAATATGCGCAAATTTGCAGGAAGAACTGAAGATTGGCCCATGTTCATATCGTGGTTCAATAGGTCGTCCACAGAATGTAACTACAGTGAAGACGAAAACCTTAACAGACTTCAACAATGCCTACACGGGGCGGCACTCGACTCGGTGAAGGGATACTTGTTCTATCCAGGAACGCTGCAACAAGTTTTGAACGTGTTGAGGAATAAGTACGGCAGACCCGAACAAATTTTGGCGATGCTGAACGAACAACTGCAATCCCACCCACACGTAACGCAAGATAGAATCGAGTCGATTTTGGACTTCTCGGTAACGGTACAACACGTTGTGGCCACCATGAAAGCTTCGGGTCTAACAAAATATCTTAATAACCCCATACTAGTTCAAGACCTCGTTGGCAAATTATCGGGCTCCCTTAAATTATCATGGGCCGAGTATAAGGGGGAAGCATCAAGCACCACGGAGGACTACTATCAGGCAAGTTTTGATACAGCGAACTTGTCTACATTTGCCTCATGGTTAGCTCAACTCGCCGACAAAGCGGGAAGCGTTATTACCGCCAAGTCTATACCCACTAGAAGATTCGAAGATAGGAAACCTGAGAAGACATACCAATATCCACAAAGACGAAACCGCGATGTTCACGCTGCACATGCGGTTCAAGAAGACGACCTAGGAGGTTTGCCAAATAGACGAATGGATGACGATGAACAACGGCGATCTAATTGCTTGGTTTGCGACGATGGAAGTCACCATGTTAGCGAATGCAAAATATTCGCAGACCTCCCAATAAGACAACGAAGGAAAATTTTATACGATTACAACCTATGTCGGAAATGCCTCAACGAGCACAACTCCTCGCGATGCAAGTCTAGAAGTTCTTGTGAAATCAGCGGCTGCGAATTGAAGCACCACTCGTTATTGCATGACCCGGCTATCCATACACCCCCCTCTGTCGGCACCGCCAACTTAGTGTCCCACCATGGATTGGTCACTTCAAAGGTACTATATCGAATCCTACCGGTGAATCTGTATGGTCCGAAAGGTGAGTACCGTACGTTCGCGTTCCTAGACGAAGGCTCCACCATTACTATGATCGACGACGAAGTAGCAGAGATCCTGGGACTTGAAGGTCCAGCGAAGCCATTGCACCTTAAATGGACATCCGACATAACGAGGAACGAATCAAATAGTAGACAAGTTTCGCTTGCCATATCGGGGGTGCTACAAGGAAACCAAAGGTTTGATTTGAACGATGTTAGAACAGTGAAATCGCTAAACCTCCCTGCGCAAACTCTGAAGTACGACAAATCGCATTCTCCGTACCCACACTTAAAAGGGTTGCCAGTTTCCGAATACGAAGATGCAAGACCCAGGCTTCTAATTGGACTGAACAATTATAAACCGTGCTTGCCGCTCAAGGTAAGAAAGGGATCCGAAAGAGAACCCGTAGCTATAAAAACGAAACTGGGTTGGACAGTCTTCGGCTTCTTTCAGACCATTGACCGAACTTCAAACATGGAACGGCATTACTTCCACGAATGCGAATGTACATCGGATGAAAAGCTTCACGAGCAGATCAAAGAATTCTTTTCGACGGAAAACTTTGGAGTAAAGAAACCAAGCGAACCGCTTCTATCAATAGACGATCAACGCGCGTTGGAAATTCTGCATACCAAGACGAACAAGGCGGATGATCGATATGAGACCGGTTTATTATGGCGCTACGATGCCATTAAACTGCCAGATAGTTTTGGTATGGCGAAAAGGCGTTTAATATGTCTGGAACGGAAGATGAGAAGAGAACCGGCGCTGGCTGCAAATCTATGCCAGCAAATCACAGAGTACATCGACAAGGGATATGCGCGGAAGCTGGATCCGGAAGAAGTCGCCAGAACATCTCCCAAAACTTGGTATTTACCCCTTTTTGCGGTGACCAACCCTAACAAGCCAGGGAAAGTGATAATGGTGTGGGACGCGGCGGCAACCGTCAATGGAGTTTCGTTGAATTCGGTATTGTTGAAAGGCCCCGATCTCCTCTGCTCTCTTCCTGAAAATTTGTTCAGGTTTCGAGGACGCAAAATCGCGATATCCGGAGATATAAAGGAGATGTATCACCAAGTAAACGTAATCGAGGAAGACCAACAAGCTCAACGTTTTCTGTGGCGGCGAGATGGTGATCCAAATGGCGAAATAGTAGTGTACGTGATGAGAGTAATGACGTTCGGCGCATCATGCTCACCAAGCACCGCTCACTATGTCAAGAATCTGAACGTCGAACAGTTCGCTATAAGTTGTCCACGAGCGACCCGGGCGGTTAAAGAGAACCACTATGTCGATGACTGGCTTGACAGGTTTGACACAGAAGAAGAAGCAGTTACAAGAGCTAGGGACGTTGTACGAATTCACGCCTCGGCCGGATTTGAAATCAGGAATTTCGCTTCAAACTCTCCTGAAGTACTTAGATCGTTGGGAATCGAGAGGGTGGACGGAAGCCTGAACCTTGACGGCAATTCGAATGGGGAAAAGGTTCTCAGCATGTGGTGGTCAACCAAAGACGACTCCTTCTTCTACGCGATGAATGTCGATCAAGTGCCTCCTGATATCCTAGACGGTCGAAGAAGTCCCACCAAACGCGAGGTCCTGCGAACTTTAATGATGGTTTTCGATCCTTCAGGATTAGTCTCTTACTTCCTGGTATACGTTAAGATCCTTCTGCAAGAAATATGGCGTTTGGAAGTGGCTTGCGATCAACCCTTTACCAAGAAACAGCACGAAAAATGGGTGATACGGACGAGGACGCTACCGAAGCTTCGAGAGATCAAGATTCCTAGATGTTACGCGCCAAGTTCGTATACAAACTTGCAAATGCATGTGTTCGTAGATACTTCGATCAACGCGTTCGCAGCTGTGGTCTACTTTCGCTTCGATTGTCACTTTAAAGTTACGTGCACTCTCGTAAGCGCTAAAACCAAGGTCGCTCCCCAACAACCAATGTCAATTCCGCGATTAGAACTGCAGACCGCGGTCTTGGGCGCACGATTAAACAAGTCGGTTGTGATGGGTCACTCCGTGCAACCAAACAAGAAATTCTTTTGGACGGACTCCATCTACGTTTTGTCATGGCTGAAATCAGAACATCGGAAATATCGACAATTTGTAGCATTTCGGGTAGGAGAAATTCTTGATCTTATAGAGTTAAACGAATGGCGCTGGGTTCCTACAAGATACAATGTGGCAAACGAACGTACCAAATGGAAAGAGCAACCGAAGATAAATTCAAAATTTCGGTGGTTCACGGGACCCGAAGTCTTGTATCTGCCCGAAGTCGAATGGCCGGCTCACAGGCCGAGTAACCTAGATGCGGAAACTACGGAAGAAGCTGTCACAATGGCGTTCCATTCCGAATGTACGACGTCAAATCTAGTGCCAAAATATGAACCCCTCTCACGGTGGAATCGTTTTCTGCGTTCATAAGCATGGGCCTTAAGATGGTTTAAGAAAACACGAAGAGCTAGGATAGGAACCGGAAAAGGAGAACTAGTTAAAGAAGAAACGCAAGAAGCCGAATTAGAGATTTTCCGCCAAGCACAAGCAGTTTGTTATGAAAGCGAAATACTCTTGCTAAAGACTACCAATGAGAAGCCAACCAATCAAATTAAGCTAATCAGGTTCAACGCGTCACGATCAAGACGCCACGGGGTACGTATGAAAGATCTGCCGCCAAAGCCACCGTTCCGGACGTACTGGGTAAACAGAATTCTTCAGGAGAAGTTCAGTGTACCGAAGGGGAGCATGTTGCAGAAACTCCAGCCTTGGCTGGTCGTTAGATTTATTGCCGATACGGACCTGGTCACCCGCCGAAGATAGTACGCCCCTGCGTACGATCATTTGTAAATTTATTTTTATTTTGAATTTGAATTTCTGCCCTTACCAACTGCCACACAAAAAAAGCCTTAACTGGCCTATATATAGCGCAGAAGAGTGACTTTAAGACCAGTAACCATGTGAACGCGGTAAGAGCAGAAATTGTGAGTACCTTTTACTTATTTATTTAATTACTTATTTATTATTTATTTACTTATTATTATTATTTATATTTATTATTTATTTATTTATAAATATTATTATTGAAAATTTATTATAGAAATTTTCAACATATCTTCAAGCAATTGCTAACTGAATAAACGAATAATAAGTAGCGTACGGCCGTATATTTGTTTTGGAGTTATTGAATTGTTACAAGTGAAGGTTGTTCGGAATATTCCCGCCTGCCGTAGTTGAAGGTTTACTCAACACCGGTGTTCGATTAAAAATAAAGTATAAAGTGTTATTTTGAGTTTGGTATCAAGTAAAAGTTAAAGTTGTTTTAAGAACAAAGTATAGAGTCAATACTTAATTAAAAAGTCGAAGTTGTTTGAAATAGAATTGAATTAAATATTAGATAATAGTTAATTTTTGAGAATTGATAGTACGAGTTTAAAAGTTTGAGTGGTTAATTCAAATATAATAAAAAAGGTTATTGTTATTAAAATTAAAAGAGAAGTTTACGCGTTTCCAAAACTATTCCCTGGATTTATATTGTGGACTTAGCGAGCTGAGTAAAGTATATAAAAGGTATTGTGCATTCAATTATTCCCAGTAATTTGATTATTTATGTATTTATTGTTATAATTTGCCAACTTTATTTGTGTATAAAGTGCACTGAGCCGGCCTCCAAAGACGGGTCACAGGCAATTTAAATTAAATTTTTAATAGAAAAATTGTAATCTTTTGTTTCCGTTGCTAGCTCCTTTTAAATTTTTAATTTTGCATGAATATCTCACCTCAGTAGTCAGTTCTTCGAGGGTGATTCTTACTTATTCTGAAAAGTAAATTTAAATGGACGGGAAATTACTTCCCAATGATACGCTACTGGAGTCGGAAGATATAAAACAATTTATTTTTAACATCAAAACAAAATATTAACGAAATGCAAAACCCCAAAACTTAAACTAATATAATTATACAACATGAACAAATGAATCCTTAAATTCTACGCGAAATTAATTTTTTAAGTATGATTGTTTTTACGTAGCGTAGTTGATAAATTTTATTTATGCGTAACCCGGCACTGTTAAACGTTAATGTTAAATAATTGTCGCTTACCACAAAAGAGGTCGCCGTACTTTTCTTTGTTTTTCAAGATCACGTTACCCGCAATTCTTAATCTTGCTCATCTTGCTGTATGAATCATCAACTTGTTTTCAATTTGTGCGTCTCTTCTCATTTACCAATATTTCTGATTCCAAATATTGTTGATCACTTTCCAAATATCTCAAGGTAAGTACCTTTTTTATTTATCATTAAATTTTTATTTCACGAAAATTAAATATCACTTCTTTTGCTCTAATTTTAACCTTTTTGTTTTAGGTTAATATCTACACTTTTATTGGATTTTATCCAAATTAACACTTTCTTTTGGACGAGAGGAACTCGACACCTCCGTCGTCTAACGCACTAGCGTATACACCGTTTATTTTTACTATTTATTTCTCGTTTCCTTGGTTTTCTTGTGATTTTTGGATTTCGTCACTCTTTGATAATTTTAATTTCAAACGTAAGTATCTTGCTACCTTGATAACGTTTATTTTTTTAATCAAATGTCATTAAATTAATTTGTATGTTTCATTTTTAGAGTTGCCATAACAACATTTCATCTGGTCCCACGTAAATCGTCCGCCTCGGATGGCTTTATCGTTGCACTTGCCGTCACCTTCGTATCAAACAACAACTACGTAATCTCACTGTTTATTTATCTCGCATTTCTTAAAATTAACCTATTCTTTTATAATACTAAATTAAAATTATTTATGAAACAAATTTTTATGAAATATAAATTAATTTGTAATGTCCATTTTCCAGTACGTATCCCTGGTGAATAACTTTCCTTTTTGTCACCTATTCTTTTATAATAACTTGACCTCATTAGGAACTTTCAACTACCTTTCAGAACTTCCTACTGCTATAAAAAGTTCATGTAATTTTTACTTTTATGAGTGTATTGAGCTTTAGTTTATTTTAAATTATTGATGTTTTGCATCATAGTAAAAGATATCAATATATTGATATGGTACAGATGATTTCACATGAATTTTTGTTTTTTTTTATGAAAAATTTAATTTAATTTGTTTAGTTGAAAAATTGTTTTTTGATAAAATTTGTAACCATGTAAAGAAAATTTATTTTGTTAATAATTGTAGTCCATTACAATTAAAAATTTTAAAAATTATGCACGGATCAAAATTTCGCGCGCAGCAATTGAAGAGGAAGAAAATTCAAAAGGGCGGAGTGCAAGTAGTTGATGTGGGACCATCGAGAAGGATAGGTCAAAGTTTTATATGAAAGAAGTGTTGATCAACGAAAAAGAAGTAAATTGTGAGTATTGCATTTATAAAAACTTACAATTCGCGAGTGTTCAATAATAAACAACAAAAACGTACTTTTGGAATTTAATGGTAATGGACATTTCTTTTAATTTCGAATAGCATATTGCAAATTAGTTTAATAAATTATAAATTGGTAAAAAAATTGAAGCGTTTGTCTTTTATTACAAAATATAAGAAAAATAAGAAAAATTACAACGGCGCCCAATTCAAATTAACAGAAGAACAAAAAAAACACGACAATATATTTGTTCGTTATAAATAAGTCAGTTTATTATTGCTTGAAAATACGCAAGTGCTAGTATCGAAAATTTCCTTTACCTACGTTTCAAACAGGACAAAAGCTACTAACGAAGAAGGAGTAAAAAGGGAGTTCCGTCGAGTAATCTCTCCCTAAATTATCAACCAACAATTACCAGGTAACTTAAATTAAAAGATGCTCGTGGTGGCAGCGACAGAAATTAATTAAATATAAATAACCATTAAACCGCTTTCCCCGGTTTATTACATTGGAATAAACGGTGGGATAAAATTTACAACCCCATACAGGCCGGTTTAGTACACATGCTATAAAGAAAATGAGTAATCGCTCATCGACATTTCTTTAATTGGATACAACTATCCTATATACAAAATACAAATTAAGTTTCTTTATGTGTGTGTATAAAGAATAAAACCTACATTTTATTCTTTTCCTATTTTGGTGAACAATATTTTGTTGACAGCGGACCCTTATAACTAGACACAGATACATAACCCATAAATTAAATATCAATTTAAACGAACAGATCCGGAGAATTTGTAATAACAGATGTTTACAAGTTTGAATTTACTATGGTGTTTACGGATAATTTTTTAGCCTTTCTTTGTTAAAATGTATTTAATTTTTAATGAGAAATATTTCCTATCGAAAATTTCAGCTTAGAAACTGGTCGTAACAACATTCAAATACGTGTAATTTTTACATTCAAAATTATAGTAAAAATACATACTGTGTATTATTCCATTAATAATAGTGTGAAATTACATTATTATCAAAGTACTTGAATGTATTAAAGTGCTGAACCCATTTTGGGAACCCCTGGGATATCGGATATGGAGGCGGGTGGTTGAGATCGTCAAATGTCGGGACTGTCCTGTAGTTGTACACTGTTAAAAAATTGTGCAAAACTACACATTTACTCACACAAACCTATGTGTAAATTTAAATTTACACAACGATTTTTGAATTTTTACATACCTCGCGTTTAATCGGCTTGTTGTAGAACTATTTTGTGAATGTTCTTAGCACGTTTTTACTAGATTACTTAAGTTCTGTGTATAAATACATAACAAATTTTGTTGTTGTGTAAAATTACACTCCATATATCATTTTTAAGAAAATGCGCTAGTTGCGTACCTCCCAAAAGCGTACGAAGCGCCGTCTCGTGGATAAATTTTGCCTAAACTGGGATGCCCAAATGTTCATGTTTATATGGTAATATTAGCAAAAATATTAATTATTTTTAATAATTTAAAATATTTTATTATGTAATAATTACTAGCTGGCACAGTCGGCCTACCGGCCGCCTTTAGCCATCTAGATCGTGTCGGATGTGGTTGTTCGGCCTTCAGTCTCACTCCAAGGCACTAAAGTAGCCTATGTTTTTCGTAGCATTGTAAATAACTTCTACACCAAATTTGGTTAAGATTGGTCAAATAGAAACGTAAAGCACGTGCACGCGTATTTGCATTGTCGATCGGTTGACAGTTTGACAGCATTCATTATTGTTTTTTAAGTTGATTTTGAGTAGCCTGCCTTCCTTTAAGGAATCTCGATAATCCATTCATGCGCGTCCCTACTATTTTGCAATTTGGTTCCGATCGGTCAAACGGTTTAGGAGTCTATAGGGAACATACATACACACATACATCCATTTTTATATAGTATATAGATAGATTATAAACTGTAGTCGAGCCTTTAAGTTTAGGTTGGTACATAACCAAGATGAATTTTATTATATAAAAGAAAATAAACAATGTTTTGTTATCAAAATTTACAAGTTGCAACTAGCGTATAAAAACAAGTGTTTTAATTAATATTAATTTTATTAATTAAATAAAATTTACTTACTCGCTCTTACGTTTAAGAGCGCGCTGCGCAAAGAGAGAGAGGGAATGATGTTGAAAGAAGCCTCTAATCTTTTGTAGAAATTTAAAAAACTAAACGTCGTATCAATGTAATTCTTTTTTTATATTAATAAGAAAAGACTTTTGAAGGCAATAACCAATTTTGAGCGCTTTAAATTAAAAGTAAATAGGTTAATTTAATTTATGAAAAAGGACAATTTTGAATTTTTATGACAACCGATCTTAATGAAACTTCGTTATTGCCTTCTACAGATCATTAGGCGACTGTGCCGTTACTCTGACTGGCTGAAAAAAAATTTCTTCAGCTACACACTAAAGAACAGGCTTATATTTGTCTAATAAAACAATAAAAAGGCTGAACGGAGTAAAAACAACCCCAAAATCGACTTTTGAAAAGAAGGGAAAAGTAAATTCATGTAGCCGGTCGAACCCGGGGTCTGCACATATATCCGGTTACAGTCCCTTGAAATGGAGTGAAATTTTTTCGGTCCGATTTGAATTTTTCTTTGAAATTCGGATAGATGAGGGTGTGATTAGTAGATATTAGTAATAAATATAATCAAAAAAATGGAAAATAACTCGTGTATTGCCTAAAAAGTGAAAAAATTAAAATTTTTTTGCCTTCCAATTTTAGGGGTGTGCATTCGAAAGGGAGGGTCAGCCATCGTCAAATCCTACCCTTACGGGGCGCCGCTCCGCTCCGCTCCGCTCTGCACCCCTCCAGGGCGGATTTGACTCTGCTTACTAGGCTAAACATACGAGAAGCGCCACCGATCAAGAAAACCGCGATCTATGCAACCGGGATGTGAGAGACCCTCGAAATAGCATTAAAAAGTATAGTTGCGGTATGGGGCAGTATACTATTACGTTTCACCCCCAAAAAATCGCGTAAAAACAAAAAATAAGCGATGTTACATGTAGGAGCGTCGAGCTGCATCTGCCGGTGCGAAATTTTCTAAGTGTAAGAGTATATCCCAGTGCACGTACCGTCAACAAAATGCGCCGGCCGGCCGATGAATGTGGCATCACCGGGGTCTACTGCATGATTTATGCTACTTTTCCGTACTTTTCAAATTCGAATATTTCGGTCATTTGGACCCGATTCATATGTTTTACTTTTACAATATGCTAAAATAAGTGTGTTCTTTAGTGTGTAGCAGAAGAAATTTTGTTTCGAGCTGTCATAACAACTGCACAGTAACCGATCATTATAAGGACAAAACCTGATTTTGAAGCGATTTCATCATCAATAATTATAGAAAACTTGTACAAAACTTGTAAATCAAAAAGTGCCCTTAGTGGAGTTTTAAACTATATAAAATCAACTTAATGCACAAAGGGTTCAAGGGTTCCCTTAGATAATGGCGCAAATAATTTTTTAAAATTTTTTAAATCTCTACAAAAGATTAGAGGCTTCTATCAACATCATATCTACTGCTTCCCTCTCTCTCTTTCCGCAGCGCGCTCTTAAGTGCTGATTCACAATGAACATAAGACATAAGAAATACGTAAGATGTAAAATTTATATTAAGCCTAATTTTAATACAGAAAGTTGAAACCATTTCAACTTGATGTAATTTTACGTACGGCAATAATCTCAACTCAATTGCATTAAATTGGAACGATTTTAATTTTATGTATTAAAATTACGCCTTAGGTCAATTTGACGTCTTACGTATTTCTTATGTTTTACGTTCATTGTGAATCAGCACTAACAGCTTGTATCCACTCATTTTTTTGATTAATCTGGTAAGATCTTCCAGGAAAGCGATAACATGTTAAATCAGGATTCTTTTTCTCTGATTTATTGCATCCAACTACACAACAATACCTTTTTGCACCCATTTTTAAATCAACTTTTCTATGTGAATCTACCTAAAACCGTCAACACTACCAATACCATAATGCTATTAAGTTATATAGGGCATATAGAATATTATTTAAATTCAAATTTACTTCTTAATTCTAATTCTTAATGTTTAATTCGTAATTAAACTATTACTTGTATTTAAAACCGTTTGCGCTCACCTCCCCAGTTACGCTAAATTTGGCCACCAGGGCAGCGCCACTTGAGCTATGCAACTAGCGTATAGTTACATAAATTTAGTAAATTTACACAATTTTATATAAATGTGTAAAATTACTAATTTACACACTTTATTTTGCGTAAATATTACTAAAAATTTTGTGTAATTTTACAGACATTTTTTACAGTGTAGGGAAATTTAGGTGGGATAGTGTTATTTTTCCATGCACTGTAAAAAAAGCACGTAAAAATACATTCAAATACGTGTAATTTGAACGTGGTTGTAATTGGTCAATTACACGTATTTGAATGTATTTTTACGTGCTTTTTTTACAGCGTGTTTATAAAATTTGTTGTTTATACAGAATGGTAATAAAATGTTCATATAAAAAAACATTAAATTCATATTAAAATATACATAATATGTAGGTAGGTATTCACAAATTTTTAATAGAAAACACCCTGTGAGAGTTTTAAATTAAAGTTTATTTAACCACAATCAAATGTTTATAAATTTAATGCTGTAACAAAACGGGACCCTTTGTTTACAAGGGGGTTTTGTGTTTAATTAAATTTAATATGCTGCCACCACTTAATCTATTTGCTTCTTGGATAATCACCCTGGAGGTGGTAGATCTCGGAGGAAGATTAAGAAGAGCCTCCTAATTAATTCCTTTAGCTTGGAAGTGTTGTTGGATCGAGTAGCGTGTCTTTTGTATCAGAGACGTGGGGAAAGCCGGAGGAATAACTACACTTCGCTAACTACTGATCGATCGCTGGAGTAACGACCATTTAAAGATATAACTTGGTATAATTGCGTATATTGAAACAAATATGTTGTACAAGAATAATCTACAGAGTACACAATTACACCAAAAATATTATAGTTTTTTTTCAATGTGATTATTATAATTTAAGGCTCATAAATCCACATACACAATACAAAAATTTATTACACTGATCAGATTACAAGTTACACAATACCTATTTGTTGCGGTAACCCTTAGCTCCAGGGGTAGTAGGTTTTGAAATGGTTGATCCTTTTTGTAATCCCAATTTGTTTACACTTTATTATTTTAAAACGGTTCGTTTAATGATTAAAACTTAATGACCAAAAAAAGGATAATATTGAACACTGTGTGAAGAATTTATTTAATCGCGCCCTCGAATTACCGGATAATTGAATGAAATAAAATTTACACTTGACTTAGTATCGAATTAATAATTAAAGTTAAATTTGTGCCGAAATGCGAGCCCGGCCTTAGCTCTCGATAAAAACAATCGAATATTATTCGATCTCAACTTTTTAACTCCGTGACTGATGTCAACCGACGATTGAACGAACGAACTCCTTTTATTTTGGGTCCGCGGTCCTTTTATCAACTTTTTCCCGTTTACTGAATATTAATATCACGCCTCCGTTTTGGGCTGCTTGACCAATGAGGTGTGGGGCTTTCTCCCTTAATTTTTAAGAAAGGCGGATTATACATATAGGATATCTCAAAACTTACTTCCCCCGTATGTGTACTATTTTACTGCGCCTCGAGGATCTTTCTCACGGGTCCCTTTTTGGCGTTTTAGGTTTCTTAGCTCATAAAAATGTTTCCCAATTTTGTGAAGGAAGTCGAGCGTTAAGTTGGAATTACGCCTTCTCGTCAAATTTGAATATTTATTAGTACTTTTCTTTTGGCGGTATTTCCATGCATAATGTCCCATTTCCTTTCGTATGTAGATTTTACTAACAAGTGACTTATTTATTACCAGTTGCATTGATTTAACTAATAACCCGGGATGACGAAGTGGCTGTTTCAAACAGGTGGTCGCACCCGGCCGGAACGTCCGAAATGGGACCCTGACTACCACTGATATTTTTAAATTAAAGCAAGACGTTTCTTCGTTAAATCAATGTACTGGGTGTTTAAAATTCCTTACCTAAGCTTTATAATTTTTATACTAGCAGGGGCATTTTAATTTTGCCTCTGCTGGTTTATTACGAGAAATTACCTATGTCGGAAGTTAGCTGTACAAACTTAATGTTTGTAAAGTAATTATGATTAAAAGAAAGGGCGGTTTGTTACAATGCTATCGCTTTTCATAAAAAACATTGTATTAAATAATATAAAATTACTATTAGGACATCAAATACCCGACAATTTTGGGTCCATTACTTGCCGTTGATATTTATTCTGAAAAAGCTAGCTCTCGATTCCTTGGATAATATTTGGCACCCAAATATTAAAGCTGAGGCCCCCTAGGTTTGTCCACAAATTAATGTATCTAACCGGGGGGAGGGGGGAGCACCGCGTAGCCCCCCTCCAGTTGATATTTTTTCTCAAAAAGATAGCTCCCGATTCCTTACAGCTAGCACCCAAATATTTCTGTTAGCACCCCCTATAGGTTTGTCCATAAATCAATATTTATTCACAAGGTCCGAACCGGTAGAAAACTTTGATTTATGGACACACTTAGGGGGTGCTAGCACTGCTAGCTTTAATATTTGGGAGCTAGTTCTAAGAATCAGGGGTTAGTTTTTGAGAAAAAATATCAACCGGGGGGGGGGGGTAAAGTAACGGACCCGAACATTTTATTAAAAAAATTAAAGACCGAAGAATTTGAAGGAAAAATACTAATGTTTATCTGTTATCGCTTACGCTGCAAAAATTAATCTATATGGCAAAAATATGAACAGAGATATTTTATAGAGCAAGAAATTATCGCACGATACAGCACAAGGGCTAGGACAATACTCAATGATTCAGCGAGTACAGGTTTTAGCAAGGAGATTGCACGAGCGAAGCGCAGCGGAGTATTGTCCGAACCCGCGTTGCTGTTGCGGTGATAATTCCGTGAAGAAACACCACAACTTAAAAGCACATCACATACGAAAATCGACATTTCAAACGCCATTTTTAATGTCGAAAATTGTGAAACAAATTGACCATATCGCATCACAATCATTGCAAAAAATGTCAAACAAAAAATTTCGTAAGTACCGAAAAAAATGGAAGCATAATCGCACTAAATTTGTAATATAAAATTCGTTACTATAAAATTCGTTAGAAGTACATTGCTTTACGTGAACTCGGGTTGGAACTAATGCGTTGAACCGGTTTCCTACATCGCATCTGTTGAGTGCGTTAGTCATACACACTACATAAATTATAATATTCGAAGAGATTTTTTATTACGTATGAATTCTTTTACGCTCCACTACAAATATTCGATATTCTGGTAGGGTATTTGGAATATTTTTTATTTTCGGATATTATTCGACTGTGCATGCGTTGTACCCATTTAACTACAATGTAAAATAACGCACGCTGATTGGCCGAAACGACAAAATTTGACCCTGAATGGAATTATCTAAAAAAAAGTTCCCAAACGTAAATAAATCTGAGAAAAGAAGTTAAAATAAGTAGTTTTAATATTAACGAAATATCACTGATGCCATTCTTGTTGAATAATGATGTATACAATAATGTTGTAACACCTTATATATGTTAGCGCGAGCTTTGAATGGGCGATAAAATTAAATAAAATACAACTCACCGATACCGAATATCACTTTTATTACGTTCACTCTATCTTTCTGACAAAACTTAATAATCTTAGTTACTTTTTACTTGGGTTATCAAGTTAGAGTAGGTTACCAACTTGATAACTTAGATAAAAGTAAGTTTTACACATTTAATCATTTGTTCATTTCAAACGTCCTGATATTGGCCAGGACCGGCTCTTGCATAATTTCCATCTTGTTGATCAGTGTCTCCAGATACTGATCAGGGTCGGCTTTCGTAGGATTTCCATTGGCCAGGACCGGCTCTTGTATGATTTCCATCTTGTTGATCAGTGTCTCCAGATACTGATCAGGGTCGGCTTTCGTAGGATTTCCATTGCTTCTAACATATATAACGTTAAATTCTATGTATTCATTTTGTTATTAATGCGCAATAAGTCATTAACATGCATTATGCGATGTTCATTGCATTTCTGTCGAATGCAGTCAGTTGTACTTCTATAATCATGCAGTATTAATGTGTGTTTGTGATTATCTAAGCAATCTACGTAATGTTAGTAGTCTTCAACTCAAGTTATTCTTTTCTATTATTCTATTCAATAAACACTTGTAATCGTATTATTATTTGCCTAAACTCATTTTATTCATCATCCTGTCCAATTACAAATTCCTCTGTTAACAACAACAAATAATATCAACAATTCTTATCAGATGGACATCATAAATTTTTTTTAAATAGCGACCACTTTTTTTATGGCTGTTGAAGAGTTCATAATCCTGCTTAGCGTTCGTCCATGAAGGACGCAATTTTTTCCGACTTGTGACCAGTTGGTCACAATCTTTGGAATCCCCCCCAGGAACGTCCTGTGGTCACAAATGAAAGACCCTCCCCTCATTTGACTAAACTTGAACTTAACCGTTTAAACTAAAAAATCTATTTATTAATTTTTAACTTTTTAACATTTTTTATGGCTATAATAACATTTGGAATTAAACTCTTGGTCTTCCACGAGAAGAATGGCGGGAGGAGGTGGGGTAATTAAGAACGTGAAATTTGTAGAAATATGATTTCTTGTAGTAAAAATTTTATAATAAATATAATAAAATTATTTATTCCAAATAACAAATAATAATTTCATATACTAATAATTGTTTGATATCATATTTCTGCAAATTTCACTTTTATCGTGACTCCCCCCCCTATTTTCTCTTGTCTACCTCTTCTACGGGGGGTCTTCTTCTTTGATCGCGTTTTTTCAAAGCAACTGCCATTTTATAAAGACTTTGAGCTGTCATAATCAACATTATGAACTTTTCAAAAATTATTTTAAAAAAGCTGTTGCTATTTAAAAAAATTTGGATGACATCACTGATTTACCTTCTATATTAACAGTTGAGCAATAATTCAAATGAGGTCACGTGCCGCTGAATTTTTTCAAAACTGGTATATTTTCCGAAATTTTCACTTCGTTCCATTCTGGATGAACATAATTATTTTAACCATAACCGACAAATGGTTGAATTTACGAACAAATGGTAAGAGAACAAAATTGTAGAGAATATTATTACCTACAAGGATAAAAATCAACGTTATACTTTGACCAGTACTTCCCGAGATATTAACAATTGAAGCAAAAAATGTGGTGTTAATAACGTGTTCATTTATAAAAAAAAAATACCACAAGAGCCAACTTTGGTCAAAAGTTTGACCAAGATTCTCGTGAATGGATTAATAATCAATATCTTGACCGTGGCGCGGGTGAACGGATCAACAATAAATCGACGTTAATTAAATCGCGAGTCCTTTTTCTTTAGATTGATAAAAAAAATTGCGATATTATAATTTGATTAAAATATCAAACGAATTTAAATCCTAAAAGAAAGAGCGTCTTTTTACGATTCTTTTAATATCGTAGGGTTTATGAGACGGTCATCAGCTTAAGCGATCAAGTGCATTTCTACTTATCGTATGTCTACCCTCGGAAGCCAATAGCAAACCAAAGGGATTGTGATTCAGAATTTTTAAAATGAATTGGTAAGGGGGGGGGGTAATTTAATAGAAAACCCAAATACTCTACATTTTTTAAATTGCGTCATTCGTTTACATAATAATTCAACTACATGGTACCTACGACCCTTACAATATTTCATTTCTTCTACGCTCCAATGATATCAAATATCCATCGACGGGTTTCAGAAACACATCTTGCTTAATTTTGATATCTTCAACTCGCTCGTAACCGCTTTTGATCTGGTATTTCCGAATTATCGTAGCTATACCTGCCTTCATCGCCATCATCGCATATTTGAGTCCTAGAAACAAAAGTGATTACCTATTAGAATCCAATTTTAGGGTAAGTTTTCTCACCGATGCAATTTCTGGGACCTCCAGAAAAGGGTAAGTAACTGTAAGGATTACGCTTTGCACACTCTTCTGGAAGGAACCGTAAAGGATCGAATTTTAAGGGATCGGGCCAAACTTTCGGATCTCGGTGTGCTTGGATTGTGTTTATCACGACCGAACAACCAGCAGGAATCACGCAATTTTCTGAAATTTTGAAAGCTTTGATTATGTACTCGTAATATTAGATAGGAAAACCTTATGGGAGTTTTGGAAACACATAGTGCAGTACAGTTTTTGCGCAATCGCTCTGAACTTGTCTCTGCGCAGAAATTTTATGATATAATACAGCTTTTATAAACTAGTTTATTTAGTAATTCCATCTATTGATAACCTTTTAAACTACAATAGGTGTTTCCAAAAACTGCCATAAGCAGGATAAGGTTTGCCAATCTGATACTATGTCATCAAAGGTCCCGGTAAGAAACTTGTAAAATCCCCCCCCCCCTTCGACGGTAATTCCTTACCGTACAATTTAATGTCGCCTGTTACTGCCCGCGCAATCATTGGACCGACGGGGAAAATCCGCATGGTTTCCTTGATTACCATTTCGGTATACGGAAATTTGGGTAAATCGGTATATTCCACTGCCCTATCAAGCCCAATTACTTCGATCACTTCATTGTACACCTTTTCCTAAAAAAATGCGTTCCACTTTTTGGCATTTTTGATCAGGAAAATTACCTGAACGTCGGGATGCATTCCCAACATCATGAGAGTAAACGAGTTAATCGATGCCGTTGTGTCGCTTCCCTGCAATGTGAAAAATCGTGATTTTGACCGACTACCTTTCCCATTATGGTTCTTACCGCAATCATTATCGTCATTACCTCGTCCCGAATTTCGATGTCGGTCAAGTGGTTTCCTGCTTCGGAAAGCTCGATGAACTGTTGCAAAAATGAATTTTTCTTGCGCGATACTGTGAAAAATATTATATTTTTCAAATTAAAACGAAAATGCCCAGGTGTAGTGTAATTTTAGTTTAAGGGGGACGGGACGTCCACTTAGAAATTTTACCAAATATACAGGCGGCATTTTAATACTAAACCTCTTGTATTCAGAACAAAATGAGAGATTTTTAAAAATAAATCTCAAAAAATTGAATTTATACTTCGAAAATGATAATTATAGTTTTTCAAAATATACCGCCAGATTTGGAAATTATAATTTTACCTTCCAATTCATCGTCCTCACTCGTTTTATATTTAAGTTTTTGTTGATAAGCTTCTCTCTTTTGCTTGACCACCTAAACATTTTTGTATTATTTTCACAATTTGCATAAAACAAAATAGGCTTACGGTTTCGATAAAAGCTTGTATTTTCGCGGTTAAGTCGTTAAATTTTTTAGCCATTGATGTCATGTTGAATATAAAATCTAAATGGTACCAAATAACGAACATTCGTGTGAAAGCAATTTCCATGGACCTTAAAATGTTTTAAATGTAGAAAATATATTTCATGAAATATATTGATATGATATTCTCCTCTTAACAATTGGGGCGGCGGGGCTAAAATCATTTGAGGGAAAATATCATACTTACATTTTTGGCTTCTATACAAAGTATAACAAGAAGCCTTATGATCTGACTCCGTGTCTGTCCGTCCGTGCGTCTGTCCGTCCGTCTGTCCGTCCGTCGCTAAAGCGAGTTCCACCTTGTATTATTTTAGTGCAGATTTTCTTTTTTAATTTCGGTAAAGGACCTGTCCTAGAGTAAAAGCTGTATACGTAATTCGCACAGAAACATATACTTTACGGAATAAGCGAGGAAATACCCGAACGAGCCCTCCGCTCCGCTCCGGGCTCGTTCGGGTATTTCCTCGCTTATTCCGTAAAGTATATGTTTCTGTTGCTTATAATTAAATAACTATAAAACTTTTATTATAGCAAATTATTTAATTATATACAACTTAGCTCTTATTGACTTTTAACGTAGGAGTAACCGTTTGCGAGATATAAGCGAAAACCCGTAACAAAATGCTATCTGGCATTAATATAAAGAAATAAAATTTAATTTTCTATAACTTAGCATAATATATTCATTTTTTACATAGTTTACCGTTTTTAGGCTTCTATACAAAGTATAACAAGAAGCCTTATGATCTGGCTCCGTGTCTGTCCGTCCGTCCGTCTGTCCATCCGCATAATTCAAAATCATACAGAGCGTTTCAAATCGTGTTGGAAATACTCTGTATATATAGAGGTGTAAGAACTGGGTATCCAGTGCGCTACTTTTAGGCTTCTATACAAAGTATAGCAAGAAGCCTTATGATCTGGATCCGTGTCTGTCCGACCGTCTGTACGTCCGTCCGTCTGTCCGTCCGCATAATTCAAATCTAATTTATGTATTAAGATAGGTTACAAAAATATTCTGTGCTTTAAGATTGTAATTTTCAACCTATATAGTAGACTTAATTCGATGATCTGACCGATAAAGGCATCAACGGATCAAGGTATCAACGGATGAAGTTATCAGATGACGGATCAACGGATTAACTTATCAAATTAACGGATAAAATTTATTGTCATACTAGCTGACCCGGCAAACGTTGTTTTGCCCGAAATTATGATTCGGTGAACTGGCAAAAATCGACGGGGAATGTAATGGTGCCAGTCGAAATTTCCAGCAATTTGGAAGGTTCCTACCGTGTAGGAACAGCTCCATACATTCCACAACATACAACATAGAATAATTCACTTTCCAAAACGATAAAATCAAATTATGATTGTTATAATACAACCATTCAATTAACAAAATCAAATGTAATTGTATTTTGCTCAGCCCTATTAATATTACAACTCGTTTTTAACTTTTTTATTCGAATTTAGAAAGTTTTTTTTATTTAATGAAACATTTATGTAATAAGATAATTGGATTAAATGATTAATTATCAATGCCTTACAATGTGGGCACAGAACGCTCATATATGCAATAGCAACGGATTGGTCTGCACTGTGATCAATGGGCTAATTCCTCAAATTTTTTTTTTCATTAAAATCGAAAATTTAAGTGATTTTAAACCCCTCTTGCGTAAAAAAATTTTTTTTTAGCAATTTTAACGATCGTATTGAAGTTCAAAAATTGAAATATTTTTAAATAATTAAAACGCGGTAAATAATGACGTATCAAAAGGTAAGCCAATAAGAACCCAATACACTCCCACTATTGAAGGTTAATTATTTTTAAATGTCACTTGGTATACTATAACCTTAAAAGTTATTTACAAATTGCATATTTTCATAGTGAACGTAGATGGCGTATTATGTATGCATGGTTGCCAAGTTATAATAAGTATTTGAATTTACGGATTTTTAACAATTTTTAAACACATCACATGGGTAGACTCAAGGATGTCATTTTCGCATACATATAAACGTGGCATCGTGGTAAATGCAATTTTAATTACAAATTGTGATTGGGCTACCTTTTGGTACGTCACAGAATGGCGACTTTTCAAACGTATACGTTTAAAAAAGGCACTTTATTTAATTAGTATAGCGTTTTAAAATTATATATTTGTAATTATATATAGTATTTTGCTATGGGCCATTGTTTTTTATAGGTAAAAATTATATTTTTGACAACACGGGACAACCCCATTGTCACGTTGCAACGAAATGCAGTTCGATGAGTATTCAACGCAACATCATTTGTTGAACAGATCGCGAAACAACACAAAAGTAAAAACTAATGTCATTTACTTTTCCTTCAACTGGTGTACCTTGCTTTCGGCGCTGAAAAGATTTCGATGATGCGTTCCATGTGTAATAGCGTGGCATTTCAGCATACAGCAAAGTGAGAGCGAAAGCATCTGCTTGACAAACCGAGAAGAAGCTTGTCAATGTTGTCGACGGTGGCCGTGCCGCTCTATCCGCTGCGTTATCAGGATTGAAATACACTCGTTGTCCGTTTTCCAGATGTACTGCCAAATGTACAACAGTGGGATATCTTTCATGAATGGCGAATGAAAAAATGCGCCAAATTGCTTCGTTACTACTAACATAGCGGCCCAATTGGTATTGAGTGACTTCATCGTTGGAATTCTCCGCATCAACTCCAATCACAGCCATGTCACTTCCTTTGGTCACATACTTGCAAATATATTTGATAGATTTCACGGAATGGCAAGATTCGACGTTGATGTGCCCTTTGAATGTGTTCGATAGTAATGGCGAATACGGAACAACCCAACGATTATCTACTTCAATTTCCTGTTGCTTAACTTTCACAATTGTTGATCTTCCATTGTCCGCAGTCGATCGGCGACGATACATTGGATAACCATCATTTCCGGTAATTGTTTCTTCAACTAATGCCCTTGGATACCGCTTCGAACATTTTCCGTCGACCATACACGGAGAATTGTTATTTAATGTTCCACAGGGGCCATGAATCATGTTCTTAGTAATAACCTCATGCAAGACTGCATCTTCTTCTTCATTGGGAATTTCTGCTGATATTACATCATCGATTTCATTCGGTCTTATCTTCTCAATCAACCAAATGAGAATATGTGCGTGTGGCAATCCGCGTTTCTGCCACTCCACTGAATACATCCAACAGCGCGTTTCGCCGAACACGCGATGCTTCACAATTAAATTCATCAATGATTTCAATTTTTGTTTGAAGACTCTCGCTGTGATGTCATGGCGATCGATGGGCGATTGGCCAGGGAATAACTCGTGTCGAATTTCTATCCACTGCGGATTGCAAGTGAACGTGATGAACAAATCTGGTGTGCCGTAATGGCGAACATAGGACATGGCATCTTGAGCGTATTCATGCATATATCGACAGCATATTGGTGAAATAGACGGCGACATTTCAATATGTGATTGTCCTCATTTTCACGAACCATCAATCGATATGAATAGTAGTTCATTGAACTGACTTTTTTGTTCGTTTCAGCGCCTGTAAGCGGATTTACCATCTTGTGCGAGAAATCATAACCGTCTTCACCTTGCCAAAATATGATGGGATATTGTAACGCATCATATGATCGGTGCGTTTCGTACACACGCTGCAGCTGATCGTTTCGCCGTTGCAGAACGATATCACGTGATTCCAAATTTTCTCCAACGACGACAATGGCGACATCATCAATTGTTGGCGCATTGAAACGTCTTGCGTGTTCTCCCGCAGGCGTCCTATCGGCTCTGATTACAATTTTGTGATTATCAGATGGCACGCGGTCCAATGCGGTTTTAAACAATGCAATCAATTCATTGTGTTGATGAAAAAAAGTTTGAAGTTGTTCCACGATTGGTCTTTTCACCGAACTGTTGTGTGCACAACGTTGATCTACTTCTTGTGGTGAATTTCCCATGAAAAAAATCTGCAGAAATTTAAAGCCTGCATGAGGAGGCGGCAATAGCGAACCTATTCGATGATATATTTGTCCTTGAATCTGTAAATGTTAATGTATGTTAATAGTGTTGTTGTCAAATAATGTTTAAATAAGATTGTGTAATAATTACCTTGAAAGTGGGCATGAAATTGTCCCGCACCACATTTGTTGCGCCAAATGAAGTCATTTGGAAACAACTGTTGTATTTCTGAATTTGTGTTAGGAAATGTGTGGAATTTGTGCTTGCTCCAGAAACCAATGAGTGCAATGGTTCTGGTGGGGGGACCAATGGCGCCAATTTGACTTTTCCACTTGCGCAACACAATCCAGGGGCTTCAGTTTTGTATTTCAATGCCTTACAATGTGGGCACACAACGCTCATGGATCGAATAGCAACGGATTGGTCTGCACCGTAATCAATTGTCACGTTGTAACGGAAAGCAGCTCGATGAGTATTCAACGCAACATTTCTTGGCCTTCTTGCACTATTCCGTTCAATTTTATTTTCCTCGCGTTGCACTGCAGTTCGATTATTTCGAATATATCTTTGGGTTGCAGCATTGCGAGTTCTGCGACCTAAATTACTCCGTCTTATTTGCGGCATTCTGTTCGTTTTAATTATCAGTATTATTTTGAGCGTTTTAAATCTTTTGGTTTTATTTTACTCCATGCAATGAAGTATATCTTATAAAGCTACATGCCAGTTAGAAATATTACCAACCAAAATTTGATTCTTTAAGTTGGTGAGTGACTGTTACTGTCGAATCAAAAAAGCACTTTCAGTTTTTCATAAGGTGACCCGACAGACGAATTGAATTAAAGCAATTGCCTCACCCTGGGAGAACCGCCTACGCGAGGTAAATTTTTGCAAAATGCATTTTTCCTTATTTGCTTTTTTTCTAAATCACCCCAGTATTGAGGCGAACAAAACAAAAATACGTTATCAAACCTCACTATGTGACAGAGCCGTACTAACGGTTATCGTGTCGCCAATCAAAACCTAATAACCAAATTCTAATTAATTAAAAAAAAAATAACAAACCTTGTAATGCTACACCGGCACCGGCTCAATAGATAGCGCTACTAAATAAATTGACAGGCGTAATATATTAATTTATTCGTGGTTTTCATTTGGTTTTAAAGCATAGATGTATTATATTTCATAGATACCGACTGCCCTATACCTTAGCATTGAAACATCCAAAACCAACATAGTTCCGACTTAGTACTGTATTGCTATTTCTGTTATACACTAGTACTATCAATCTTTTATCTCTCTTAAAATTCTGCTGGAAGTATATTGTGTGCGTTTACATGGTTACTACCTCGTTACCATCGTTACTGCCACTGTTTGAAGTATTTACTTAAGAGCAAATACGAAGAAATTCAAAGAAAAAATAAAAAATTACAGCAAGAAAATTATCGATTAATACAACGTGTTACTTCTACCAAAGATCTGTTAAAGAAAATTACGCTAAGATATTAAAATTCTAACCTAAAAATAAGGTTTGACAGCTGTCATTTTATAACTGTACTCCTGAGTGAGATGCAAAATTCATGAAGCACGTGCTATGAGCATGTGTTAAACAAGGATGGCGACAAAAAAGTATGTGTAGTCTATGTTGCCGTTGAAATTTACTAGTAGTCTGTATCTATGAAATATAATACATCTATGTTTTAAAGCAATTTTTTTATGACTTCCAAATTAGAGCCGCCATCTGTTGATCACTTATTTAACTAAAATGAACTTTCAGTTTTACCCGAATTTTCCAATTTCCGAACAACTTTTACCTAACAACCTTATTCGGAGTATATATTACGAACATTAAAAAAAAAATAACAAAATTGGTCCAAGTCGCCACTGTAGATAAGATATCATAGTATAGATGAAAAAATAGTATTGTTCATCGGCGCAATAACGATGAACCATTTTTGAACCAACGGATAATTGATTCACTTTGTGGTACAAAGTGAACAAAAGCTACGATTCACAATCTATTCTGTGCAGCTTATATAGACCTTTTGCAATGTCTTTATAAGTTACTTGCAGCCTTCTCGATTCAGTCCAACTTTCCGGGGCAACTTTTTCAATTTTTTATTACGTAAAAACCGTCTTCAGACTATTACAATTTAAAAAGAAATTAACAAAATCGGTCCAGCCGTTATCAAGTGATGCCTTAACAATGGTTTTCACTATAGAAATAAAGTAGGTACTTTAATTACCTACCTACTTCTGTAGGTACTTAAGGTACTTAAGGTCGCGCCACCTATTGACGGTATAAAAAGCACTTTCAATTTTTCCCGAATTTTCCAACTTCCCTGGCAACTTTTCCAATTTTTTTTTACGTAAGAACCATCTACGGACTATTACAAACACTTTTTAAAAAAATTAACAAAATCGGTCCAGCCGTTATCATGTGATGCCGTGACAAAGGTTTTCACATTCATTTTTATTTATATAGATTTTATCTACTATATTTTTCTGAAAAAAAAACTTTAAAAAAAGGCTGCTATAGACAAAGTATAGCAAGAAGCCTTACGATCTGGCTCCATGTTTACAGTTGTCACGCCATTCATTTTTCACCTTTTCCCTTGCATCGAAAGATCTTCTTTTGATATTGCGTATCGGCGTCTTTCTGATGTGCTTGAACACTTGGTCAGAAGTGTTTCCACTTCCGAAGAAATTGAAAATTGCTGTTGAAGTGGAGATATTAGATTCTGCGCAGTCGATTTTTCTTCTTTTGGTGTTCACCAGAAAGAAGTCTACCAAATCCTCTTCTAATCGACGTTTTACTCTTAAGAAGGTTGACATTACGATGGTATAATTTGTGACGGATTTTTGTAATCCATCACTTACGTTCAACCCTATATATCATTTATTCTTTTAAAGGCGCATGATAACCTCGCCGAGGTGGGGATTTGTTCATACTGCGCAAAAGATAGTCTGGGGTGAACCTTTGAACAAGCAAGACGCTTGTTGTGTCAGTTTTTGAAGCAAGATAAGACGGGTGTGAATTTTTCACACACCAATGTCGATTTGTATTTCTGCTGTGGAGCGATCGTGGACTCCTGGATTGCGTAATTGGCGGGTATGGAGCGAGGATATGGCTACCGGGACAATTTTTGTTCGCGCAGACTCGATGGAGATCTGACATATCTTCGTTGTTGACGCTTCTTGGTCGGATCTGCTGTTCATACTACTTCTGAAGGTTTTGGAATTCCGTCGGAGCGGTGAGTAACATTTTTGTTATGAGATTGTTTCACGGTGGTTTATGTTGATCGACTTTGCACATTTTTCTCCGTCCACCTGGAGTTTGCTTTGTTTGAATTCACCCTAGGCTGATTCATGTCTTTTTTTATGTTTTAACATTTTGGTTTCTCTTTTGTCTTGCATTTTTTTAATTGCAGAGTGTTTGCCAAGATTACTATTGAGTTGCAGGTTTTGTATTGCTGCATCGAAGTGATTAAAGGCAATCTAATCTCTTTTGCGTTCGCAAGTGTGGAAATGGATCGAATGTTTGAATTTTGTGTTTAAAAACTTTATATTATTAATTATATTGTAATGTTTTATTTGATTAAATTTGAACGACGTATTCTTTCCACTATAGGTAACATCGAACGGTGCTGGCTGAATGCATTGACAAGGGAATTCCGAAATGGTCGACTTAAGTTCAAATCTTGTATTTTAAATTTTTTGCTCGATATTTTTTTTATGTTTCTTTTTGGTTATATGTTTTTTTCGAAGGCAGCGATGTGCGACCAACGTACAGGGTGTTGCATTTCATCGAGGTCGCTACCGTTTGATTTTATCGTTGGAAGTTCGATTGTGGTTCCACCGTTTGTGGGATTTTTATATGACCACTCGAACGTTCCGTTGATTGATTGTGGGGGAGTGCTTCTTGGTGGTAATGTCTTTGCCACTGTACTGAGTCTGGTCGGTTAATGCACTTTACATCCGACATCGCTTATCTCATCGCCTTCCGACAACGAACATCTTATTGTTGATTTTATTTTTGTGCGTTAGCAAAGCAGTTTCCTTGATTTTCTCCGGGGCGTTCATTTGACACGACCCACGGCCTTGCCGCCGCTATTAACGAGCTGGTTTATACCTAACATTAGGGCCTCACGCAAATAAAAGTAGAATTTATTTTCTGCGTGGACATTATCTGTTCCGAGCTATCTTCTCATTAGAGATAGTGAGGACAGATTTTGTTTCAAATTGAAAATTGTATGAAATGATAAAATTGTAGCGAAAATATTTGATGATCATTTCATTAATGTTCCGACCTATATAGATCCGTTGATCCAATGATACGTTGATCCAATGATACGTTGATCCATTGATACGTTGATCCATTGATACGTTAATACATTAATTTATTAAAATGTGGGTGATGGAAATATTGGACAGTTGCTTGATTGAAAGCAGTTAGTAGATGATGAATTTAGTAGATTATAGAATATATGAGACCCTAATAATATACAAAACAAGGTGGAACTCGCTTTAGCGGCAGTTCTTAGACTTCTATACAGCTACCTTTCTGGTGTGGAAAGTTGTTATTATCTGGTTATTTTTGGTCGCCATATAATGTAACATCACATAATCAGATAATCTGAACTAATTAAATTTTTGCGGATGGTATTTATCAATTACTACATAAGTAATAATAATCAAACTTTTTCATTCCATTCGTAACTTTACTTTTCTGTAATGTCCGGTCCATTTTTTGAGGTGGATCCATCCTCTTCCTTCTCTTTTATTTACAACTTAACTTCACTATCCACATCAAGCCACTGCTGTGGTTAAAATAAAATAATAAATAATTCGTACAGATTATCTGATTATGTGATGTTACATTATATGGCGACCAAAAATAACCAGATAATAACAACTTTCCACACCAGAAAGGTAGCTGTATAGAAGCCTAAGAACTGCCGCTAAAGCGAGTTCCACCTTGTTTTGTAATATATCTCATCAGTTCAGATAATAAGTAATCAGAGTTCTACTGTAGTTTTTACTTAATTTATTTAATACTGACGTAACGTATTTTTATTTGTCGGTTTTTATATACTTTAATGAAGGTATTTATTTTTATTATTTTATTGCACATAAAATAATTAACCGAGCTTTATTGCTTTGTGAATAAAACCAGATGAAGCAATTACTTAATTAAGTAAAAAATAAACTTACTCATTGACCCATTTAACAAAATCTGCATCAGTCGTTTGTGCATTGATCGAAATCCCCAACGCAGTTTCTTAGATAAACAAAAATTACTATCTTTTCGAAAACAAAATCACAACAATACAAAAACATACCACAAATCGAATCCAATGTAAACAGGCTAACATATTGAAAAACATCAAAAACTCCTTTTCCATCAAGTTTTTCCAAACGATTCAGTAACATTATCGCCTGTTCCGAAAATATCTCAACGAATCCGTCCAAAATTTTTTGATTAAATGTAGGCATCATCATTTTTCTATGTTTCTTCCACTGTGGTACTGAAACAACCCAAAGTATTTATCAGATCAGGTCCAAACTCTTCGAACTAACCAGGTGCCGTAAATAATCCCAATCCTACAACGGGAACCGCAAATTTATACAATTCCTCCTTTTCAAACGCGTTGGGATGGTTCAAAATAACTTGCAAATGCTCGGCCTCTGTTATTCCAAAAAATAACCTTTGGCCCAACCAAATCGGAGTGGGCGACTTATATTTTGCCATGAAAGTCATAGCTTTGTTTAAAATTTCTTTAAAAAAATAAAAGGTTTACATTTTGTATCCCATTTGGAGATAGTACGAAGTAAACTTACTTGAATTGGAACCAGCAAATGATAGAGCATTTCCAAAGATTGGTAGTGGAGTGGGACCTTCTAATTTCGAGGCGATTAGGTAAAATCTTCTTCGCTTCCAGTGGTATTGCGCCAACCATGCTAGGACGGTTAAGGAAAATGTTATCAGCAGAGTTTGTAACATTTTCACTCTTGAAATTTTTTTAAACAGTTAATACGCAACTTTTTTTCTAAAACTATTTGTAGTTGTAGTGCAGCTTCCACGGAAACTGGATTTTAAGTGACGATATAAAATTTTATGTGAAGATGTAAATAATTTATTGTAATTATTGGGTGTACTTTGTTGACTGGAAGTTGGCAAAATCAGGTTCTGTTTATTATAACGTCTTATTCTAGTACAGTCAGTTGTGTGGGTTGCGGTGCTGAAGGCACGGTATTTTGACACCGCTTTTTTAAAGTATTGATGGAAAAATAAGTCAGAATAAATTCAGAAGTAATTTGGAAATCCGACAAATTGCATATCTTTATGGCCGCTGTTGGTGGCCAAATTTTTGAGTTAACATATTTTTTATTAATATTTAATATAAAATGAAGTGGCATCTACTGAATGGGAAAGTAATGTGTTGTCACATCAGATTTTTTTACATTGTATGAAAAAGATGAGATGTTATTTTAGCACTAGTCGGCCTTGGTTGTGCAAATGAATTGCGACTATCTATCTTCTATATTAATACCACGATTAATACATTGATTTTTTTAACGTCTCACCTATCATTAAAATTTACACGACAGATGGCGTGACATTCGATGCTTCCTTGTTATGTTTCTACGATATTAAACCAATGAGATGCGTTCCTGAGCGTGACGGAAACATACACACACACAAATTAGGACTATTATTTATATTATGTAGATTCCCAGGATATAAAAAAGTCCTATTTTAACAAACAACTTCGTGAGAAAAAGGGGATCAATGTAATAACAATTGAATATGATTTTTAAGATGACCATCATTTATGTCCTAAAATTGATTGTATCTCATCTCCTAGTAGTCGATTTCCATGTTATTATTTTTCTTCGAAAGCTCTTGTCAATAAACTTTTTTCTCCGCGTACATTTATCTTTAAACCTTACCGGTCTAGTAAGATTTAAAAAAATCTGAAAGTTTTATTTTTACCTAAAATTATTTCATTCAATAAAAGAACTATTTTATTATGCACAATATCATTTTTTAACATCATATAGAAAAAGATATCGCGTTATTTACATTCCACTAATATAAAAAGACAATTTCTAGGTAGCCTGTACCGGTTACTGTATTGAGAGCCGATAGTTTACGTTCATTGGTCAATTTATTGAATGCGATTTTAGTTCAATTTGCATCTTTTAGTAGTTTTCAAATTTTTTACTGCTATGCTTGAAAAACTAAAAATCGACTGCCATTTTCTAAGATGGCGACAGAAAAGTAAATTATGGTGTATTCACAGTATGCGAAGGTGTTATACATTTAAGGGGTCGTCCATAAAGGACGTCCGCAATGTGTTCCGACTTTTAAAACGCCCCTCACCCTCTTGTCAAAGTTGGTCACAATGTTCGACCCCCCCCCCATCAACGTCCTATAGTCACAAATCAAAGAGCCCCCTCATTTGTGTGAAATCTAACTTGACATTTTAAATTAAAAAACCTTTTTATTAGTTTTTATTTTGTTTTAAATTTTTATGGCTGTAATAAAATTTGGAATTAAACAAGTAGTCCAGTCAAATTAGGTTTTCAGCTCGGAAAAATTCCCACCTAGCTGAATTTTGGTACACATCTTTATGACATCGTTGTAAACAATATGTAAAAAGTCGACCTCGATATCATGTCCGCGTTAAAGGTTATTCGAGGTCAAAGGTCACGAAATCGGCCTTTTATTTAATATCTCGTTTTTTATTAGTCGTACAATAAAAAGTTTTAGATAGATACAATTTGTAGAGGAGGTAATTATCTACAAAAATGGTCTTATGACATTTTCACGTTAAGTTGATAGTTTTTGCGTTATAAGGCCAACAAAATGGACCCACCCTTAAAATGGCACAATATTGATTCGTTGCAGGGAGAGAAATGTTTTCGGGCACGGGAAATGCTTTTAATAATAAATTAATTGAAATTGTGGCCAAGGTTGGAAAATGAAGAGAAAAATAAATTTTTTCAAAATTTGCCAAAGTTATAGTATCTTCCAAGTACCGAAGCCGAAATTTTGGTTTGAGCTTACCGAAGGTTCGGGCAAGCTGAAAATTGGCAAAGATGTATATTGAAGTGTTCTAATAAACTCCCAAAATGACTCATAAAAATCCCAAGCCGGCGTTCGCTCAAATGAGGATTTTAGCCCCCTAAGTGCGGTGTTTCGCCTATAGCTCACGTATTTTTACTTTTACGAAAAATTACCATTAAACAAAGTTTAATTTGCACATTAAAGTATGTATTGTAGTACTACCTACTACAGCGCCATGAGTTATAGAAATGTTATGTTCTTCAACTTTAGTTAATGGTAATTTTTCGTAAAAGTAAAAATCCGTGAGCTATAGGCGAAACACCGCACTTAGGGGGCTAAAATCCTCATTTGAGCGAACGCCGGCTTGGGATTTTTATGAGTCATTTTGGGAGTTTATTAGAACACTTCAATATACATCTTTGCCAATTTTCAGCTTGCCCGGACCTTCGGTAAGCTCAAACCAAAATTTCGGCTTCGGTACTTGGAAGATACTATAACTTGGGCAAATTTTGAAAAAATTTATTTTTCTCTTCATTTTCCAACCTTGGCCACAATTTCAATTAATTTATTATTAAAAGCATTTCCCGTGCCCGAAAACATTTCTCTCCCTGCAACGAATCAATATTGTGCCATTTTAAGGGTGGGTCCATTTTGTTGGCCTTATAACGCAAAAACTATCAACTTAACGTGAAAATGTCATAAGACCATTTTTGTAGATAATTACCTCCTCTACAAATTGTATCTAAAACTTTTTATTGTACGACTAATAAAAAACGAGATATTAAAAAAAAGGCCGATTTCTTGACCTTTGACCTCGAATAACCTTTAACGCGGACATGATATCGAGGTCGACTTTTTACATATTGTTTACAACGATGTCATAAAGATGTGTACCAAAATTCAGCTAGGTGGGAATTTTTCCGAGCTGAACCCCTTTTTTCGTCTAATTTGACTGGACTAAAGCAAGAATTTAGATAAACTTTATTAGAAATCCCAAAAATTGTGTTTTTATGCGGATGTCACATTTGTCCAACTCCCCCTCCTCCTGGTCACATTTTGTAAACCCCCTCCCCCAAGGCGTGGACGTCCTTCATGGACGACCCCTAATACCTCCCAAATTCGGTCAAGTTCGAATATTAAAATCATCATTATCGAGTACAGCCCGAGATCTGTTCTCAAACCGCGAGAACTGCATACACTTCATCTCCAGGGAGACATTTGTCATTGCCTTCAAATGAGGACATTCAAAATAAAGTTATTACTGCGACTGGAGTCGAACCAAGTGCTCAGCATTAGCAGTCAACACGCTTAAGCTATGCCCGTCTCTAATGATTATTACAAGAAACTATTAAAACAAATGGACTATCGCCGCCATCTCGGAAATGACTGCTGTAGGTTTCAACTTTTTTAACCTTTTTAACAAAATAATTATATTACATTATTGTCTGCCCTATAACTCCGCAACTATTGCAAATACGATAAAAATTATTCTTACTAATAATGTGTATTTTTCAATGCTCTTCAAATTTTATCTAAAACATTTTCCGGTATTCTGAACCCTTAATAAGGTAGGATTAAAAAAATTGAAAATAGGCTTCCATTTAACAAGATGGCGGCCGTAGTACAGTATGCACGAGTATTGATTTTTGATATATTATTAGTATACACTAGTACATACTAAGCATAATATGTAAAGTTTCCCGTTTAGGGAGAATTATTTCCAGGTAAAATTCTAATGTGATTGTACTAAAGATGCTCAGAAAAAGTACCTAAATTTCCTAATCCATCTGTGTGTCAATCCACCCCCTCCAGTTAGAGGGATCACGTTCTAGATTGCTTGCCAGAGAGATCCATTATGAACAAATTGATAGGCAAAACTTTTGTTTTAAGGCCGTACTGATTAGTGATTACCTAGGTTGTGCGGCCTAAAGGCCGCACTGAGAGAATGGATCGATATTTCTGTCAATATAGATTCAAATGCCATAACCGTCTCTAGCCAAAGGAGGGAGGTCAAAACCAACCTTGGTTAGCGACGGTCTTTGGGTGCCGGCACGAAACGTCCAATAGCTAAATTGAAATTTTCCTATTGAGATTCGGAAAGATGAAGGTTTAAGTAGTACACCAAAAAATTGAAATTGGCGGAAGAAGGCCCTACACGCACTTTTTTTTTCGAAATTAACGTTCCTATAGAACCCATTGGCTAACGTCTAAAATTAAGGCCACGCCCACCAAGAAGGTTATAAATACAACACATCGGCGGGAGGCGTGTCAGTACACCACTCGCAGTCGCCATGGTAACCCGTGCTAACCGTGGTCTTCAACATGTTGGAGCATATGGCCGAGCGTTATTCGGTGTAACCGTACATGTTGTCGTTGCATTAATAAAAAAATCGAACCAAAAATTTTTACGAATTAGGGATATATTTTTATTCGGGATTCGATTCGAAAGTCATTCCATAGTCAAAACCTACCCTCCGGAGCCCTCCGCTCCGCTCCCGGGACACCTCCAGTCGGTTTTGACAATGGTTACTTGGGCTAAACATACTAGAGGAATATTAATCCACCCCAATCGGGATCCAGAAAATCGAGATCATAGAAAAGCTGGATATAGCATTTAAAAGTATAGTTGCGGTATGCGGCAGTAACCTTTTACGTATCACCCCCAAAAAATCGAATAAAAAAATGATAGAACAGTAACCTTTCATACATGTTACTCGTACGAGAGACGTGTTGCATCTGCCGCAAATTTTCATCATGCGCGTCACCGAAAGTGTAATTTTTGCAAACTTGAAAGTCGATTTTTTGTAAATGGTTATCAATTTACCGCAAATTTTATATTTAGATTACACACTATAAACCTTAAACTTATCGACTCTGTTTAGGTAAAATTGTAAATCGCGGTTGGATAATACGTGCTCTTCCCGGTCTTGGTTTGCAAGGTGGGGGGGCTCAAAACCCAACCAAGCATTTTAAAATTTAGGTACTGTGGTACATCGGCTCAGCTATGTGAAGGATCCGCAAATTAATTTATTACTTTTCCATTTACTCAGTAAAGGAAAGTATTGTTAAGGAGTTAAAAAAAAATTTTGAGTGAACATTTGTTTTATTAATCTAAATATATAAAAGAGAAGATCTGCTTGCTTGCTTGCTTGCGTGTTTGTTCGCTATACGTTCCTAGACCCGTGGACCGATCTCGACCAAATTTTGCACAGTTATTTTGTAGCTCCAGGCGCAACTATTCTCGCATAATATCTAAATATATAAAAGAGAAGATCTGCGTGCTTGCTTGCTTGCGTGCGTGTTTGTTCGCTATACGTTCCTAGACCCTTGGACCGATCTCAACCAAATTTTGCACAGTTATTTTGTAGCTCCAGGCGCAACTATTCTCGCATAAATGGAGAATAAATTCGAGCGGGGAAATAAGTTATTCGCTTTTTTCGAAAATCAAATCACACGTTTGACAAAAAATTTAATTTGTCAAAAATCGAAATATATTCTGACGTACTGTCGGTGATTCAAAATACTGTCAACAGATGGCGGGGATGGGGCTTTAATTCGAAAAATCAAAACCACTAACAAATTAATCTGAATGCCGCGAATAAGACCGGAGCACTTTATATAGGTCGCAGAACTCGCCGGAATTGTGCAAGAAGACGCAGATCCACCTCTTCGTGGAAGATCCACCTCTTTGTGGAAGATTTAACTTTACCTGAAGATTAATTTGTTTCTAATTGGTTTTCTCAAGAAATATCAAAAACTAACACTAACCTAACGGCAGATCCACCTCTTCGCGGAAGATCCACCTCTTTGCGGAAGATTTAACTTTACATGAAGATTTAACTTTACGTGAAGATTTATTTGTTTTTAATTGGTTTTCTAAAGAAATATCAACACCTCTTCGTGGAAGATCCACCTCTTTGCGGAAGATTTAACTTTACCTGAAGATTAATTTGTTTTTAATTGGTTTTCTAAAGAAATATCAAAAACTAACACTAACCTAACGGCAGATCCACCTCTTCGTGGAAGATCCACCTCTTTGCGGACATGAAGATTTAACTTTACGTGAAGATTTATTTGTTTTTAATTGGTTTTCTAAAGAAATATCAAAAACTAACAGTAACCTAACGGCAGATCCACCTCTTCGCGGAAGATCCACCTCTTTGCGGAAGATTTAACTTTACATGAAGATAACTTTACGTGAAGATTAAATTGTTTTTAATTGGTTTTCCAAATAAATATCACAAACTAACACTAACCTAACGGTGAGGCCGAAGGCCGAACAACTATGGCCTTCGTGGATCTATTATGGTCCTCCCCCTGTGAGGCCGAAGGCCGCACAACTATGGCCTTCTCGGATCTATTCTGGGTCTAGATGGCTAAGGGCGGCGGATGCCGCCCGTGCCAGCTGGTTTAATATAAAATGAAGTGGAATCTACTAAATGAGAAAGTAATGTGTTGTCACATCAAATTTTTAATCTTGTAAATCAATATATTAATATAGAAGATAGATACATACTAGCTGTAGCAATTTCAATCATAATCAGTGTGGCCTTTAGGCCGCACAACCACGGTCGACTATGTTGTAAATAAATAAAGCACCGAATCTCACGCCATCTATCGTGTAAATTTTAGGCCGCACAACCACGGCCGACTAGTATAAAAATAAATTTAGAAAATTTTAACTTTTCCACCCAAATAGATAAAATCCACGGTGATCAGTTTCCATGGAAAATGTTGTGGATTAATGTGTGGTTACCATAGAAACGGATTTGGGTGATAAATAGATACAGGCAGATTAATGATCAACCACTTACAAATCCATAAGGGGTCGTACAGACACGGATAGTAATTTAGTCTAGTAGCAAGTGTTGCTAAGATACTAACAAATTATTTCGATTATTTTGACATATTTCGGTTAGTATCTTGGCAACACTTGCTACTAGACTAAATTACTATTCGTGTCTGTACGACCCCTAAGAGCGCCCGATGTTGTTAGTCCATTGCGGTCTAAGGGGCGTATTTGGCACGGTCCTTATTTTCTTCTTTAATTGTATCCAATTTTGCGAAGAACACGGTGCGAATTGCGCAAACGTATTAAGTTCTTTACTGCGCAGAATTAGATGATTAATGATGACAATAATTAGGGATGCAAATAATGCAGTGGGCAAAATTTGATATAATTAGGGAAGAAAATATGGGCCTTGTCATACGCCCCTTAGGAGGGCCTTGCCCGATGGCTTGGTTCTCACCTGGGGCGGACTGGCCCTAAAATTTTTGTGTGGAAAAAATTGTAACCGGTCCAGTCAAAACACGGTCCAATTTGTATACGTCCAATGTGAAATTTTCCACATGACCAGTCCAGCTCTGGCTAGTACCAATCATAACATTGTAGATATAGTTTCAAAGCTCAAGAACCCTAAAAATTGACGCATAAGGCTCAAATTCGTATATGTATGTATTTCGCCCTCTTGGCTCCTTCTTGCGCCGATTAAGGGTCTTGAGCTTTGAATACAAATCGACGCAAGAGGTTCAAATTCGTATATGTATGTATTTCATACACAAACTTGTGAGTAATTTTTTTTTTGGTCGAGTAACCAAAAGTTGACCTATATTCCTATTGCAAAGAGGAAGGTTTATATAGCATACTGTTAAAATTTTACATGCGAATGTATTATCAAAATTTTGAATAAATCGATTTTGATGTTAGCAAATTTAACATGTAAAAGCCGACCGACGCGCGGGAATCTCATATATGAGAATCCGAGCCACGAGTTCTGTTGACGGTACGTGTGGATTGGTATACCCTAACACTTAGAAAATTCTGTCAAATGCTGCTCGCACGTCCTGCAGGTAACATGACTCGAATCCCGGTTTTCTCGAATCCCGGTTTTCTTGAAGGATGGCGCCTTCAAGTATGCTTGCCTTTTGCCGCGTAGCGGCTCAGGCGATGAAAAACCGGCCGGAGCTGCGGCAGCAGCGGAGACTCAGGTTTTTCGATGCCCACAGCCGGACGAGTCTCGAATCCAAAATTTCAAATTCGATTTTTTCACTTTAGGTTACTGCCCCCTTTTTTTCATAGTTAGTGTCATAATTTCAATTAAGAAACTTTAGCCTTAATCACACCAATAATCCATCTGGTCATTAATAACCCCAGAACCCAACCCTGACTATAGTCTATCCGTTTTAAGAATGCAGAACTAAATTGTACTAAAACTGTGACTTTCGAGCGTGATTGGATAAAATTTCTACACGTTTACACTGCCGAAATTTTATTTTGCGATTGATGACTCGCGAATATTTTTTTCTAAAAGTTTATATATATATTTCGGGCTACTTAGTACATTAAACTTGCATTACTATACATTGAATACTGCACTATACAATTAAAATTGTTTACCCGATCCCCAATCTCCACCTCTCTCTATCGGTTGCATCTTGTTCCTCCAAGTTCCTCACTGCCATAGCTTTCTTTATCCCATCGTTCCACGATCTTCTCGGTCTTCCACGCTTTCTTCTTCCTGGGGGTACCCACTTAAGTAACCTCTTTGGCCATCTGTCGTCCTCCATCCTTAGTAGATGTCCAAACCACCGCAGACCACGTTTTTCAATTCTCTGGGTTACTTCTTCATTTGCATTCATTATCGTTCTTATATGGTCATTTTTTATGTGTTGTAAGCGAGATACCCCGGCACTTCTACGCAGGTAATCCATTTCGACCGCCTTTAGTCGTCTTTGCATGTTCGCATTTGGACACCAAACCTCACAACCATAACACAGAACCGACTCAACCATAAACATTCCGACCCTTTTTTTATTTTTTGTTGAAATATTTTTGTCCCACCACAATGAGTTCAGCATTCATATGATTTTTTTGGTTTGTTGAATACGAGTTCGAATTTCCTCAGTCCCCAGACCCTCCCCATTAACCGTAGCCCCCAGATACTTAAACCGTTCCACTTGCTCAACCTGCATCCCATCATCGATTAGGATCTCAAACTTAGCGTCGGTGTTAACTGCGAGGTATTCTGTTTTTTTAAGACTAACTTGGAGTTACAATTTTTTATACTCGGTGTATAGCCTCTTTATCATGAACTCGAGATCGAATGAGTCCTGTGCTACCACCACCTGATCGTCTTCAAAACTCAATGTAAATAGATGTTCATCATTGATTGGAATACCCATCCCCTCGCAGTTTCTTTTCCAGTTCTGTAGGGCACCTTCAATGTACAGGTTGAACAATAATGGGGATAGGCTACACCGCTGTCTGAGGCCCTTATTAATTTTTATTTGGTTATTAATATAGTAGTTGGCCAATTTTTACGTTTGAAGTGTTCTCATTGTATAATTCTCTTATGAGCTTAATTAATGCTGGGCTTATGTTCATGTTGTGCAGAACCTGCCAAAGTTTACATCTGGGTACCGAGTCACAGGCTTTTTCTAAGTCTATAAAGGCCAGGTGGACTTCTTGGCCCATCGAAATTCTTTTTTCCATCAATTGTTGGAGGGTAAAAAGGTTATCCACACATGATCTTCCAGGGGTAAAGCCACTTTGATCTTCTCCAATTTTTCCTTTTACTTCTTCTCTTAACCTGCACTGTAAGATTTTGCTAAATATTCTACTCAAGGTGCTAGTGATACTCAACCCCCGATAGTTTCTCGGGTCTCTCTTGTCGCCTTTTTTAAAAATTGAGACGATGTAAGATGTTTTCCATTCCTTCGGTACTTTATAGCTTTTCCAGCAGTTCTCCATGAAATGTGCAATTCTCTCCCATAACCCTATTCCTCCATTCTTAATTAGCTCAAATGTACCTACTCCACCCGGCCCTGCAGATCTGCCATTTTTAATTTAACCTCATCTGCGGTTATTTTGTCGGTATGTTTTTCTGTGAGGTGGTCATTCTCTCCTCTTGAAGGTTGTGAAGTCTCCGAAAATTGCGATCTACTCTCTATCAAAAGTTCTTTATAATGCTTTTCCCATTTTTCCATGTCAATACCTACGTTAACAGTATTCATCAATCTCTTTATACACCTCCATACCTCCGTCGATCTCGAACCCCCTATTAGGCTATCTATTTGAAGACATCTTTGTTGCCAATAATTGTTTTTTTCTTTTTTAATTTCTCTTCTAAGTTCACTGTTCTTTATTCTATATGCTTCTCTGTTTTGTATTGTTTTGCAGCCTAACCATTTATTGTATAAATTTGCTTTTTCTTGAATTAATGTTTCGACGTCTTCCGTGAGCCAAGGTGGTTTCTTCCTCTTTCTGGTCCCATCACATACTCCCAGAGCTTGTGTTGCCGCTTCTTGTAATGCAATCGGTTCTTGTCGGTTCTTTTTATGTTTGAGTACTCTATTTCGATGTTATTACTTTTGCTTCTCTTTTTCAGTTCTTCTCGCAATCTATTTTGATATAGATTTTCAACACTATCTTGATGTAGTAAGTGTAATTTGAATTTTTTGTAAGGGGCCGTCCATTAATTACGTAAGGATGATTTTTGTAATTTTGGACCCCCTCCCCCCGCCACGTAAGGGTACGTAAGATTGTGGCAACCCCCCCACATCTTACGTAAGGATTATTTAAAAGAAAATTAATTTTGACCCCCCTCTCCACCCCTTATATATATAAAATATGAATAATAATATATTATATAGATAATAATAAATACAAAAATTTAAATTAAATTTTTATTTACATAGATGAAAAACCGTTCGTAAAGATCACCAAAGTTTGATGCCATTTTCTAAAATTCACACTATTGTGCCACTATGTTTAATGATTTTTAAGTACTATATATTTCAATATATTATGGTATTTCCATATTTTAAGAAACTTGCGTAAGGAATACGTCGGACCCCTCCCCCCCTACGTAAGGGTCCGTAAGATATCCAATACCCCCCCCCAAAAAAAACCCTTACGTAATTAATGGATGACCCCTAAGTAATAGTTCCCGTTTCATTGCTTTGTGTTATACTAGCATTTTTATGTGTTTTTATTTCTGGTTTGTAAGGCCACACTAATTTAATTGTTAGCATGTGATGGTCCGTTCCACAATTGATGGCACTACTTTTGACGCAACAGTCTCTGGGCTTCAGCTGGGTTTTAAGTCGAACTATACAATAATCAAGGATCGATTTTTGTTGCAATGATGGTCTCTCCCAAGTGTATTTATGTATATCCTTATGTTGAAAGAAAGCATTTGCGATTTTCAATTCATTCTGCTTGCAGAACTCTATAAGCAATTCTCCAGATTCATTCACAACTCTCTCTCCAAAACGTCCCACCGTTTCGTCGGCTTGTCGGGAGCCCACTCTTGCATTTAGGTCTCCCGCAATAATTAAGTCATTGCGTTCCCCAATGTGATAAGTTCGTTCTTATTGGGTCACTTTGTATTCATTAAGAACTCCATTGAATTAATATTTAATATTTTATTTAATTTCACTTTGTACATTTTATACATTTACATTCGATATACTAAGGATTCCCTCTTCACACTAAGACTGATCAATCACTACTACTTCCACGCTTACATCGATACGTTCACACCAATCATACTTGCATGCTTGCTAAATAATAATATGCTTATTAATAATTTATTCTTAACTAAAGGTGGATACACACTACACCAACATGTTCTAGTGTCTGTTGCAGTTCTTGATAGAACATCTCCTTGGTTGTTTGGTCGGAATCGTCCGTTGGCCCGTATACTGCGATAACATATTCGCGATTTCGATTAAGGAAAATCACATGACCAAATATTCAAAATGGCCGCTTAAAACGGGTAGTTCTATGTTTTGCCATAGAAACGTGTTGTGGTTTGTTTATTATATTCGTTTGTGTTTAAATAATATCTAAATATGAATAAACAATTAACAATAAACAATATTTTGAAATTCTGTGGGAGTTCTGAGGCTAGAAACTTTTGTGAGGGTGAAGCTTTGGCAAACGCTAAGCACGTTGTGTTGTGTGGGAAAACGCCTAGTAACGACGGATTACATAATATTTATAGCTTAGTTTTACAAACTACAGCTTTGTCTTTGAAAATAATAATTTTCTGGTTTGAAATGTTTACTGCACATAACCATGTATTTTGTAGGCTCCTTTCTCCTTTCCCATTTTGAAGCTTTTCATCCACGCTTTTCTGCTATCAATTACTTCCACTTCACCCAACGGATTTGTCCATTTCACTTTGAATTTTCCTTTCATGGGAAACTTCTGGAAACTAAGGTCAGAATTCTTTCTAGCGTTAGAATTACATCCGTGAACACAACAAAACGCTCTTGATTTTGATTTACCTGTATTCATTTTGTCGTTTGCCTAATAACAAATTAATTTCGGAGGAATTTTCAAACACAAGCAATTAGAAGCAATATTTAACGTTAATACCGGCTATAAACATGCACTAGATGCAGATGTAAACTTAATATGACAATGCCCGTTTTAGCGAGTTAACATTTCTGCCGCCAGACGTCGCTTCACTTAGCTGTAATCGCGAATAGCCATAAATAGCTATCGTTAATAAAATAATCCTTTCTGAAATAGTACACTCGTAGTTCTTTATGTATTTCTTTAGTTGTCTTTTTATTAAAATTGATACGCCAGCCCTCGCTCTACATGACTTATTTACACCTGACCAAAAGTGTATATAATCCCCCAGGTCCTCACTCCCCTGTCCTTTCTTTTTTGTTTCGGATAATAAAGCTATGTCGATGTTCAATCTCTGCAGCTCCCTTAGAATTTCTGGTGTTTTATTCGTCATACTTTGAACATTCCATGTTGCCCAATTCATTGTCCTATTTCGCGCCAATCGTTGTCTAAGGTTGTTTCGTTCCCGTTTCCGAGGCTTGATTTGAGTCTTTTTAGCAGTTGTGTTATTTTTTATTAGGTGATGAGGAGCTAGCCCAACGACCCAAACCCCCAACTTGGAGGACCAGGTTTTTTTTCATGGTTTTCTCCATTAGTCGAGTTGTCCCAGTTTTAAGGCGCCAGGAACTCGCCTTTCGTCCTTTCCTGTTAGCTACAGTCTATTACGACTACAGTCAAGGGGCACGACGTGAACGTAGGAAGAGGACTTCTGGCAGAGCTGCATAGCAGGGGCATTTCTCGATATTTTTGGTAATGCTTAATCGACATCTGCATTTCCCTCGAGACCCTTTACCAGCATTCAACCCCCCTTCTAAAAGTTTCTGGCAAATTTAAAAAATTTGTACAAGATAAATTGCTATTTGATAAAAAAATACAAAAATACATTCAAGTATCAAATAAGTGACATTTGTTTTTTGTCGCTCATACACTTTAATTATTTGACGTTTCCCAGTGTAAATCTAACTTGCCGTTCAAGGCGACCTCTACTGCAATCCAAAACCAGATGGACTATAGACTGCTGTGCTAAACTTGTGGTTGAATGTTGAATGAAAACTTCTATATTTTTTGATAATTTATATTTCACCTCGTATTATTATTAAAAGTATAAACAAAAGAATCATTTTTATACTTAAAAAAACCGGACACCGTCATTAAGGCGACGGTCAATTGGACACCGGTTTTTTGGGCGACGACTTATTAGGCGACCCCAATTAGGCGACAGGTCATATAGGCGACGGTAAATCAGGCGACGGTATTTTTTGGGGGTGAAACGTAATAGTTTACTGCCCCATACCGCAACTATACTTTTTAATGCTATTTCAAGGTTCTCTCACATTCCGGTTTCATTTATCCCGGTTTTCTTGATGGGTGGCGCTGCTCGTATGTTTTGTAGTTTAGCCTCTCTCTTATCTATGGTTTAGCCTAGTAACCAGAGTCAAAACCGCTCTGTAGGGGTGCAACGCGGAGCGGCGCCCGGAAGAGTAGGTTTTGACGATGGATTACCCTCCCTATCGAATGCACACCCCAAAAATGGAAGAAAAAAAATTTAATTTTTTCACTTTTTCGGCAATACACGTGTTATTTTCCATTTTTTTGCTAATATTTATTACTAATATCTACTAATCACACCCCCACCTATCCGAATTTTAAAGAAAAATTCAAATCGGAGCGAAAAAAACCACAAATTGTAATTAAACATTAACGTAGCCTAATTTACCATCGCCTATTTGACCGGTCGCCTAATTGGGGTCGCCTAATAAGTCGTCGCCCAAAGAACCGGTGTCCAATTGACCGTCGCCTAATTGTCGTCGCCCAATTGACAGTCGCCCTAATGTTGTGTACCGTAAAAAAACACCTCGAGGCTGGTATTTTTTATGGTGCTACCGTAGCTCCTTGTGGCGAGCCGCCACTGCCAGGCCCGTAGCCAGGATTTCATTTGGGGGGGAGGCACTTGTAAAGGGGGTTCCCCTTTTTATTACAAATTTTTTTAAGTTTTATTTATTTATATATTAAACTACTTCTTTACAAATATTTTAAAAGTAAAATTTTCGGGGGTTCCCCTTCCGGGAATTTTTATTACAAACAAATTTTTTCAATATTTTATTTTTCTTAATTTATTTTTATTTAAAACAAACATTATAGTCCAGCCAAGGAAGGTTTTTAGTTTGCAAAAGATCCGGGCAAGCTGAATTTTGGCAGAGATGTACATTAGAGTGTTCTAATGAACCCCCCAAAAGTCCCATAATATCCGACGCCGGCGTCCCCCACAATCGGGGGGTTTTAGCTCTCCCAGCGCGATTTTTTGTCGATAACTCGCTTATTTATGCTTGTATTAAAAATTATGATCAGACCATAATTGCAGAGCATAAAATTCTCTATAAAGTAGTTTATTTTTCATATTTTTCCATGGCACACTAATACTTAAATTATTGACCGAAACACAACCCACCCTTAAAATGGCACAATAATGATTCGTTGCAGGGGGAGAAATGTTTTCGGGCACGGGAAATGCTTTTAATAATAATTAATTGAAATTGTGGTCAAGGTTGGAAAATGAAGAGAAAAAGAAATTTTCTCAAAATTTGCCCAAGTTATAGTATCTTCCAAGTAACGAAACCGAAATTTTGGTTTGAGCTTACAGAAGATCCGGGCAAGCTGATGAAATTTGGCCAAGATGTATATTGAAGTGTTCTAATAAACCCCCAAAATGTCTCATAAAAATCCCAAGCCGGCGTTCCCCCAAATGAGGATTTGTTTGGAAATGAGGAAATTTGGAAAACACTTTTTCCAAAATATACCTATTTTATTTTCGAAATTGGGTAAGATCTAGTTTAGGGGAAAAGCGTGCTAGCTGCTTCATATTTTGTGCCAAGATGTGTTATTGTATCATGATCATTAAATGCTTATAAAACTTTTGGGGCAAATGTATAATTTGCTTGTAATTAATTATTTAAGAGGGACATGTTGCATCGACTATGGGAAGGGTACGTAAGGTGCATCATCGAATTTCAATATTTTTTGGTGACTTTCGGATAGTTTAATGTATTTAGAAGTCACTGGTACCAATTTTATGGGCGGATAAACCAACTTTTGATAGAGAAAATCGACTTTGAAAATCGTTAATTTTACCATGTATCACTGACGCGCGGGTCCGCGCAACTTGAATTAGTCTTAGACTTAGCCGTTTGCGGATCGGTCAGTTCCGATCTAGATCTGAACTACACCGCACGTCAATTTTTGCATTCTTTAATTTTCACGAATTAAGTTCAAAAAGTAATTTTCATTACTGTTCTCTAAACGATAATCTAATATAGAAGTGAAAGTGCTACATCAAGACCCCTTTCTATTTAAATTTTCGTCGTCAAAGCGTTTCAACACGCTTATAAGTGACTTCCCAGTTTCCCGGCAAAAAAGAACCCGCCATTTGTTAATGTGACGTAGCTAGCTACGTCACAATTAGCAAACGGTTGCGCGCTCTGTTGCCCCCTTCCCCTTTCGAGGTCATCACCGACGTTCAGAAGCGAACGTAAACAAGGTTAGTGTACTGAACTTGACCTAGATTCTTTTCAGATTATAATTTTATCGCAACCTAACAAAAATTTTGTCAGTCAACAAATTCCTTTTCCTTTTAAATTTTCAAGTTCATTCAGATTTAAATAAAGGTTGATTCACAACACTTAATTAAATTTCAGATTTAAAAATTAAACTTGCATTCAATTAAAACCAGCTGCTTCACAGATATAAATTTATTCAAATTTAATCTAATCATTTTAGATTTTGCAACATAATTTAATTAAAAAAAAAAAAAAATTTTTATTTTAATATTTAAATTAACTGTACGACATGACGATTACTAACGACATGACCATGACCCCTGAAAACTTCAAAACCCTCCTCACGTTATTTGCTAGTCAAACTGCCATCATCGAAGGTTTACGCGCTGAAATCAGCAAACTTACCGCCCAATTAGCCGCGAAAGACGCCAAACCTCCCAAGGTCGTGCAACCACCTCCGGTCGCACAACCACGCGCAGACGCCCCATCAGGGAAAAGGAAGGAGAAGACCCCCTTCCCCCCTCTACCGACCTCCTCCTCCACCAAAAAGGTAGCCCCTATCAAGGCCAAAACGATCAAACCAGCCACGACCAAGAAAGCTGACCCTCCGCGCCCCCTTATGGAATCCGCTATTCCTAAGCCGCGACGCTCGCTCCGTGCAGTTATACCTGCACATACCCTCTCCATTGTCCAACCTCCATCAGAGGCAATGGATATCCAAGCCTCCACCTCCACTGGCGGTGACACCTTCGTCACCCCAAGCGACCGCAATCTTAAACGCGCCCGCTCCAACGTCAGCAATGACAGTGAAACTTCCGGGCCCGCTACCAAGAACAGGTTCGCCTGTCTCGAGGTAGAAGACACCCCAACCGATACCCAAGCCGAACGCGACGATGATAACGGCATGGACACCAATAGCCCCCAAATCGACATCAACGATTCCCAATCGAACTCCCAGGGTGCTTCACACCCAGACCCTACCACATACTCCTCCTCCAGCCGAATCCCCCCAATTGTCCTCCGTACAAAGGACAACTGGCCGGCCCTCAACAAAATGATTCGCGATCGGAAAATTGCCACCACCAAAATCCGCACGCTCGTGGACGGCATCTCAATCCAGCCGGCCACCGAGACAGACTACCGGGCCCTCAGCCGTTTACTTGAGGAAAAATCCCTCCCCTCGCACTCCTATTCTCTCCCTCAGGACAAACCACTTAAAGTGGTTATCCGAGGTCTTCCAATCACAATAACAGCCGCAGAAGTCAAAGAAAACCTTGAATATCAAGGCTTCAATATTCAATCAGTTTTTCAGATGCGCCAAGGTCGCGATAAAAAACCTATGCCATTATACCTTGTCCATCTAACCCATAACACAGATGGCAAGAAAATTTTCGACATGACATCAGTCCTGTCTATCAATACTCGTACCGAAACCCCCCACAAACGTACAGAGGTCGGTCAATGCCACCGTTGTCAACGGTTCGGGCATGCCCAAACCCTCTGCCGCGCCCCACCCAAATGCGTCAAATGCGCAGGGGATCATTTAACACCTTCCTGTCAAAAAATCCGAGAGGACCCGGCCACTTGCGCTAACTGCGGGGGAAACCACCCCGCAAACTACAAAGGTTGCGCATCGTTCCCCAAGCCCAAGAGGCGAGAACTTTCAGCCCGCGAAGCATCTTCCCGCTTCGCTGGCCGCCCCACTTACAATTACCCCTCCTCTCAAGGCCCCAATCGACCATCCTATCTAGGAGTCGCTAGCCAACATACCCCTCACAGGGAAGCAACACATGCCACCCCCACGCCCTCCACCTCCTACGAGGAGGCCCCCTCCCGACAAATGAGAGCAGTTCTTGATCTCCTTCAGAGAGAAAGAGTCAGCAACAAAGTCATTGACCATTTCAAATCAATCACGAACTTCAATGCCATTAGCAACGCATCCGTTAATGTCTAAACCCAGATTCCAACCCACCACTTTGCAGACGGCTTTTTGGAACGCCAACGGCCTTTCAGCCAAACGAAATGAACTTCTCGCGTTCGCGCACGATCACGACCTTGACGTAATCTTGGTCAACGAAACCCACTTCAGAGCTGGCCAACTGGCAAAACTCCCTTGCTATTCACTTTATAGGAACGACCGTGACGGACGCGGCGGCGGAACCGCAATTTACGTAAAATCATCCATCGAACACGTCGCAATACCGACCCCCGACCTAGAGTACCTTGAAGTCACTACGGTGAGCATCCACACCGCACATCACGGTTGGTTGCAAATCTCTTCCGTCTATAATCGCCCTCAGCAACGCATCCTCAAAGAGGATCTAGAAACCCTCCTTGAAGGCCCCGACGCGAAGATCATCGCCGGCGATTTCAATGCTAAACACTCCAACTGGTTGTGCAAACACACAAACCATGTAGGACGTGACCTACTTTCACTAGCAAACGAGCTGGACTTCGCGATCATCGCTCCCACCTCCCCTACCCACTTTTCTAACACAGGTACGCCGTCCATTCTGGACATAGCCATTTTCAAAGACGTACAACTCCAATACGACATCTCCACCAGCGAAGAGCTAAACTCAGATCACTACCCGGTCCTTCTGACACTCGGACCGCTGTCACCCCCAAAGGGCCCTCCCACGAGAACGACAACAGACTGGACCTCTTTCAAAGACACTCTGTCAAAAAACCTTGGACCAATCCCATTCTTTGAGTCCCCCACTGACCTAGACCAATTCATTGTCAATTTCCAAGACAACATCAAAACATCCGTTGACGAAACTTCTTTTCAAGTCAACACCACGGACGTCAGAGACAAACTCACTCCCTCCCTCAAAGATCTTATCAGAGCCAAAAACCGAGCGAGGAAACTCGCCCGGCGAACTCGTAACCCTGATGACCAAAGGTCATACAACCGGCTCAAAGAGCAAGTAGACGTTAAAGTCAAAGAATTTCATGACAATGAATGGTTAGACACCATTAACTCCCTATCATTTAAAGACATGTCCGCATGGCCGCCGCCCTCCAGGGGAAAAAGAAGGTCACCATCCCAATTCTCTCCCGCCCTGACGGCACTATTGCCCGGAGCGATCTTGAAAAGGCTGAAATCTTCGCCGACAGCCTCCAAGCTCAATGCTCCCCCAACACCACAAGATTAGACCAAGACCATATCAATTCGGTCGAAAATTATGTCACCACCACCCTAAACACCTCCGATGACACACATATCACCCCCGCCTCTCTTCCGGAGGTCACCATTGCCATTAAACGCCTCAAAAAGAGGAAAGCCCCAGGTCCCGATGGCATCACCAATACTGCCCTCAAAGAACTTCCCCAAAAAGCCAAAGTTGCCATTACCGGCGTAATTAACGCATGTTTTCGACTCAACTACTACCCACAAATTTGGAAAACCGCTGACGTAGTGGTAATCCCCAAACCCGGTCAAAATCTCAAACTTCCGAAAAGCTATAGACCAATCAGCCTGCTCCCTTCTATTGGAAAAGTAGTTGAAAAAGTCATTCTCACCCGTCTCCAAGAAGCCATGTTCGATAACAGTATTATTCAAAACGAACAATTCGGCTTCCGTGCTGGACACAGCACGACCCACCAAGCCCTCCGATTAGTTGAGCACGTCACGCAGGCACTCAACAAAAAAGAATTCACCGGCCTAGTGCTACTCGACGTATCGAAAGCTTTCGATAAGGTCTGGCACGAAGGCCTCCTGTTCAAAATGCTTCAATCTAAAATTCAAATTCCACTAGTCCGACTTATTGCCTCCTACCTTCACGACAGAAAACTCCAAGTCAAACTCATGAACACTAGATCCACAAAGCGCCCCATCACCTCCGGGGTCCCCCAGGGTTCGATCCTTGCAGCTTCACTGTTTAACATCTTTATGAGCGACATTCCAACCCCCTCAGATCCCGCAACAAAAATTTCATTATATGCAGATGACACTGCAATATACACGTCCTCAATCCACCCGGACATAGCCACAACCCGCCTCCAGGAGGCGATCAACGATCTCGGGAGGTGGTACGAAACTTGGCGCATCGAGGTTAACTCGAGCAAAAGTTCCGCGATCATGTTTCGAAATCGTTGCAAGCCTCACAACTCCAGTGTCTGGATGTTTGAGGAGCAAATCCCCTGGAAAACCAAGGTCAAGTAACCTGTGTGAAGTTGGCGGCCAAATCCTAGCGGCCAATTTACCGGAAACACCCGAACGAATTACCAACAAATTTTTATAAGTTTAACGTGCCCTATCAGGATAGAACTGTTCAAATACATTCAAAACCCTAATATCCGCCTACCCTGAAAAGAAGGTAGAATTCCATTTACTTTAAAGTGACATTTTCGCGGTTTTTCTGCTGCACTTCCAAACGGGACAGCACTTGCATCCGATTTTTGTAGAAACGAGTGCCGGTGTAGGGTTAGGATTTTCAACACACATCAACAACGATAACATCTACCTACCCTGAAAATTTGGTGGGGGTCTACATAGTTTTAGTGGTCATTTTCTCGATTTTACGTTTTTCTGACAAGCGCGAAGGCACTTGCATCCGATTTTTATAGAAACGAGTGCCGGTGTAGGGTTAGGATTTTCAACACACATCAACAACGATAACATCTACCTACCCTGAAAATTTGGTGGGGGTCTACATAGTTTTAGTGGTCATTTTCTCGATTTTACGTTTTCTGACAAGCGCGAAGGCACTTGCATCCGATTTTTATAGAAACGAGTGCCGGTGTAGGGTTAGGATTTTCAACACACATCAACAACGATAACATCTACCTACCCTGAAAATTTGGTGGGGGTCTACATAGTTTTAGTGGTCATTTTCTCGATTTTACGTTTTTCTGACAAGCGCGAAGGCACTTGCATCCGATTTTTATAGAAACGAGTGCCGGTGTAGGGTTAGGATTTTCAACACACATCAACAACGATAACATCTACCTACCCTGAAAATTTGGTGGGGGTCTACATCGTTTTAGTGGTCATTTTCGGGATTTTACGTTTTCTGACAAGCGCGAAGGCACTTGCATCCGATTTTTATAGAGACGAGTGCCGGTGTAGGGTTAGGATTTTCAACACACATCAACAACGATAACATCTACCTACCCTGAAAATTTGGTGGGGGTCTACATAGTTTTAGTGGTCATTTTCTCGATTTTACGTTTTCTGACAAGCGCGAAGGCACTTGCATCCGATTTTTATAGAAACGAGTGCCGGTGTAGGGTTAGGATTTTCAACACACATCAACAACGATAACATCTACCTACCCTGAAAATTTGGTGGGGTCTACATCGTTTTAGTGGTCATTTTCGCGATATTACGTTTTTCTGCAGATTTTGGCCGCTGGCATTTGCATCCGATTTTTGTAGAAACGAGTGCCGGTGTAGGGTTAGGATTTTCAACACATATCAACAACGATAACATCTACCTACCCTGAAAATTTGGTGGGGTCTACATCGTTTTAGTGGTCATTTTCGGGATTTTACGTTTTCTGACAAGCGCGAAGGCACTTGCATCCGATTTTTATAGAAACGAGTGCCGGTGTAGGGTTAGGATTTTCAACACACATCAACAACGATAACATCTACCTACCCTGAAAATTTGGTGGGGGTCTACATAGTTTTAGTGGTCATTTTCTCGATTTTACGTTTTCTGACAAGCGCGAAGGCACTTGCATCCGATTTTTATAGAAACGAGTGCCGGTGTAGGGTTAGGATTTTCAACACACATCAACAACGATAACATCTACCTACCCTGAAAATTTGGTGGGGTCTACATCGTTTTAGTGGTCATTTTCGCGATATTACGTTTTTCTGCAGATTTTGGCCGCTGGCATTTGCATCCGATTTTTGTAGAAACGAGTGCCGGTGTAGGGTTAGGATTTTCAACACACATCAACAACGATAACATCTACCTACCCTGAAAATTTGGTGGGGGTCTACATAGTTTTAGTGGTCATTTTCTCGATTTTACGTTTTTCTGACAAGCGCGAAGGCACTTGCATCCGATTTTTATAGAAACGAGTGCCGGTGTAGGGTTAGGATTTTCAACACACATCAACAACGATAACATCTACCTACCCTGAAAATTTGGTGGGGTCTACATCGTTTTAGTGGTCATTTTCGCGATATTACGTTTTTCTGCAGATTTTGGCCGCTGGCATTTGCATCCGATTTTTGTAGAAACGAGTGCCGGTGTAGGGTTAGGATTTTCAACACACATCAACAACGATAACATCTACCTACCCTGAAAATTTGGTGGGGGTCTACATAGTTTTAGTGGTCATTTTCTCGATTTTACGTTTTCTGACAAGCGCGAAGGCACTTGCATCCGATTTTTATAGAAACGAGTGCCGGTGTAGGGTTAGGATTTTCAACACACATCAACAACGATAACATCTACCTACCCTGAAAATTTGGTGGGGGTCTACATAGTTTTAGTGGTCATTTTCTCGATTTTACGTTTTCTGACAAGCGCGAAGGCACTTGCATCCGATTTTTATAGAAACGAGTGCCGGTGTAGGGTTAGGATTTTCAACACACATCAACAACGATAACATCTACCTACCCTGAAAATTTGGTGGGGGTCTACATAGTTTTAGTGGTCATTTTCTCGATTTTACGTTTTCTGACAAGCGCGAAGGCACTTGCATCCGATTTTTATAGAAACGAGTGCCGGTGTAGGGTTAGGATTTTCAACACACATCAACAACGATAACATCTACCTACCCTGAAAATTTGGTGGGGGTCTACATAGTTTTAGTGGTCATTTTCTCGATTTTACGTTTTTCTGACAAGCGCGAAGGCACTTGCATCCGATTTTTATAGAAACGAGTGCCGGTGTAGGGTTAGGATTTTCAACACACATCAACAACGATAACATCTACCTACCCTGAAAATTTGGTGGGGGTCTACATAGTTTTAGTGGTCATTTTCTCGATTTTACGTTTTTCTGACAAGCGCGAAGGCACTTGCATCCGATTTTTATAGAAACGAGTGCCGGTGTAGGGTTAGGATTTTCAACACACATCAACAACGATAACATCTACCTACCCTGAAAATTTGGTGGGGTCTACATCGTTTTAGTGGTCATTTTCGCGATATTACGTTTTTCTGCAGATTTTGGCCGCTGGCATTTGCATCCGATTTTTGTAGAAACGAGTGCCGGTGTAGGGTTAGGATTTTCAACACACATCAACAACGATAACATCTACCTACCCTGAAAATTTGGTGGGGGTCTACATAGTTTTAGTGGTCATTTTCTCGATTTTACGTTTTTCTGACAAGCGCGAAGGCACTTGCATCCGATTTTTATAGAAACGAGTGCCGGTGTAGGGTTAGGATTTTCAACACACATCAACAACGATAACATCTACCTACCCTGAAAATTTGGTGGGGGTCTACATAGTTTTAGTGGTCATTTTCGCGGGTTTTCCGCTTCTCTGAGAGTGCATTAGATTTTTGGGTGGTTTCGGTATTGTCAGAAAAAGGGTACAAGTAAATTGCGTCCCGACCGTAATCAAAGATAATCCTCTCTACCGAAATGGTCACCGTCGAGCACCAGTAAATTCCACAGCTAACCGTAGTTAGGGATTGCATACTTAGTATTAGTAGGTGCACAATAGATAGATCAGGCCCGTAGCCAGGGGGGGCACCTGGGGGCACGTGCCCCCCCCCCCGAAATGTTCAAAAGATATAAAAAATTTTTTGGAAATTAAAAAATTTAAATTTCGAAAATGAAATAGCTGTATTTTAAAGTGGGAAAAGGTTTTTTTCCAAGTTTATTTGCCGTAATTCATTGTTATTTACCTTGTCGGCTTATAGGTTACCCTGCTTATCCCTTTTTTTACCTGAAAGCCATGGAATTAATTTAATATAAAAACCATGTAACGGTAAACATAATAGCTGTTAAGAATAAAGTATAAACTCTATTCAGGCCTGACCAGTGCAGGATTTACGTAAAAAGTTTTTTTCCAAATTTATTTGCCGTAATTCATTGTTATTTACCTTGTCGGCTTATAGGTCAACCCTGCTTATCCCTTTTTTTACCTGAAAGCCATGGAATTAATTTAATATAAAAACCATGTAATGGTAAACATAATAGCTGTTAAGAATAAAATATAAACTCTATTCATGCCTGACCAGTGCAGGATTGACGTATAAGCTACACAAACTATAGCTTAGGGCCCACTTTCTTGGGGGCCCTCAAAAAAATTTTTCCGATTTCCCCCGAAATGAAATCCTGGCTACGGGTCTGAGATAGATTAATATTTAAAATCTCTTTGGAAAAAGCTTTATATCGACTATGAAACTGACAAATGTTTTTATTTACGTATATTTATTTTTATTAAATTAAAAAATTAAATTAAAAAAATTAAAAATTAATTAAAATAAACATTACAATTATGAAATATTGGCCGTTCCAGCCTAACGGCGTTCCCGGCCGTTGTTGCCCTCGGAAACGGCCCCCTGTTCTGGCGCAATTTTTCCCGCAAATCGTATGGGTCATTATTGCGCCGTTCCACACCGCCGTGGGGGCGTCCGGGTCGCCTTCGCCTCCGTCGATTGCCCCGATTAGGACCAGCGGGGTTGGGGTCAGCGACGGCGGGGGTGCCATCGGACAGGGAAATTATCGATGTTTCTTCGGAGTGATTAACGGCCGGGGTGCCGTCGGACTGGCTCTCTTGGAGGACTGGGACGCTTTCGCTCGATGTTGTACGTTCTACGTATCAATTACAAGACGGTTGAGTTAGAACTGTCGTTTATTATAGAAATTATACATTATGTTACAATGGTTGCGTAGGCAACACTAAATACATGGATGTATCTTACATCTCCCTTATTAACAATATTAATTTTTTAAATTCATTTTACAAAAATAATTGTTATTACATTTAGTTAACATACAAATATCAATAACAAGTGAAACATGTTTGAATATAAGTTTACATAATAATGAAATTAATGTTTTACAAAATCTTTGAATTTCTTTGGCACTTTTCTTCTTCTATTTGAGGTTCGCGCATTGTTATTAATTGCACTGTTATTATTTACACTAGCATTAGTTGCACTGTTGTTATTTGCCGTTTCAACATTGTTTTTATTTATTTCAGTTTGATTTACGCGTACCACTATTTCTTGATTAGTGTCTTCATTGTTAACTATGTTTTCAATTTCATTATTGTCATTTGCATTTTCACTTTTATTTAAAGGTATCGGTGCTACATAATTTGAATAATATGTGTTTTCGTCTTGTGCTGGAAGGTTATTTGTTTCATTTATTTTTCTAAATTTGATGTAGAATTTATTTCTGATTATTTCAGTATTATCTTCCCTCTTTATTTTAAAAGTTCTGCTTTTGAGTTTTTCTTTAATTATTCCTTTTTTCCAAATACTCTTTGGTCTTTCTTGGTACCATATGGGTGTACCGATTTGAAAATCTGGTCTGTTTACAGTACCTCTGTTGTCGTAGTATTTTTTAGCATTAAATTGAGCAGTTTTGATTTTGTCATTATATTGTTTTCTTTTAATTAAAGTTGGTTTTAAATTTTTATCATTTATGATTAGATTATCGCGTAAGTAACGAGACATTAAAATTTGTGATGGTGTGTAGCTATCATTTATCGGAGTATTTCTGAATGCTAGAAGAGCTAAGTATACATCTTCTTTGTTTTCAATGGTTTTTTTAATTAATTTTTTAATTGTTTGAATTGTTCTTTCAGTTTGTCCATTTGCTTGTTGATGGTACGGTGATGATGATTTCATCTGGAAATTCCATTCTTTTGCAAATGTTTTACATTCTTGACTGATTAATTGTTTTCCACTATCGGAAATTACTATTTTAGGAATTCCATGTCTAGCGAATATTGATTTTAATTTGTAAATTATGTTTTTTGATGTTAAATTTCCATGTAAATTTACTATTTCTGGGTATTTTGAGTAGTAATCAACTACTATTAGGAAAGTTTCTCCTTTTAATTCATATAGGTCAATACCTACTTTTTGCCATGGTTGTTTTAATATTTGATGGTTTATCATCGGTTCTTTTTGATTTGAATTTGCATATTTGTTGCATATTTCGCATTTGCTTACTAGGTCTTCTATTTGATTGTTTATTTGAGGCCAGTATACACAAAAGTTTGCACGACTGATGCATTTTTTAACACCTAAATGACCAGTATGTATGTCACCTAAAATTTTTTGTCGCCATGATCTTGGTATAATTAATTTTTGACCTTTATAAAGTAAATTATTATTTCCTTCAGTAATTTCTTCTTTTATCTTGAAGTATGGTTTTAAATTTGTATTTAATTTGTTTATGTTTGTTGGCCATCCATCTTTTATGAATTTTTTAATTTGATTTAATTCTTCATCATGCTTTACCGTTTCAATTAATTCTTGCAGCCTTTCATCGGAGATTTTTAGATTTTTTTCGATTAAACACACTTGTGTTTCTAAATTTTGAAATTCAAATTCTTCTTCCAAATTTGCTCTCGATAAAGTGTCTGCAATTATCAGTTCTTTGCCTGGTTTATATATTAAATTGATGTCATATTTTTGAAGAGATAATAACATTCTTTGAAGTCTTGCCGGACATGCATGTAATGGTTTCTTGAAAATTGAAATTAAAGGTTTGTGGTCTGTTTCAACCGTAAATTTGTTACCATAAACATATTGATAAAATTTATTTATTCCAAAGCATATGGCTAATAGTTCTTTTTCTATTTGCGCATATCTTTGTTGTGTCTCCGTCATTGCTTTCGAAGCGTAAGCGCATGGTTTTTTGTCTTGTATTATTGCTGCGCCCAGTCCTGTTTTCGAAGCGTCCACAGAGATTGTGACAGGTTTATTTATGTCAAAGTATTGCAATGATGGAGCTTTAATTAATAACTTTTTTATTTCATCAAACGCTTTAGTTTGGTGTTCGGTCCACTCGAATACATTTTCTTGTTTAATTAATATTCTTAATGGTTCTGTGATTTTGGATAAGTTAGGTATAAATTTTCCTACAAATGTAACTAATCCTAGTAATCTTTGAACATCTTTTTTGCATTTCGGAATGGGCATTTCTTGAATGGCTTTAATTTTTTCTTCATCAATTGTTATACCATCTTTTGAAAATTTAAATCCTAAGTATTTAACTTCGTCAAGTCCCATTCTGCATTTATTTAAATTAAATTTAATGTTTTGTTTTCTGGCAATTTCAAAAACTTTCTTTAATCTTTCGTCGTGTTCTTTTTTATTTTTGCCATGAATTAAAATATCGTCTATGTAAATTTCTACGCCTGGCATAGCAAATATTTCTTGGAATACTTCCTGAAATACTTCGCTTGCAATTTTAATACCAAACGGTAACCTATTGAATTTGTACCTGCCGTGAGGTGTACCAAATGTACATAATCTGCTAGATTCCTCATCTAATGGTATGTTCCAGAAACCTGAGGTGGCGTCTAGAGTTGTAAAGATTTTTGCATCATTTAAATTTGCGGTGATTTCATCAATATTTGGTAGTTTGTATTTTCTAACTTTCATTGCTTTATTTAGATCTTTCGGATCTAAACAAATTCTTAATGAATCATCACTTTTCTTTACAAGAACATATGAATTGACCCATTCAGTACTATTATGTACTTTTTCAATTATGTTTAGTTTTTCTAAATCATTTAAGCATTTTTTAAATTCATTTCTCAAAGAAAAGGGTACATTTCTGATTGGATTTATTATTGGTTTAGTATTTTCTTCCAATTCGATATGATAAGGTTTACCTACTTTTCCTATGCCTTTAAAGACATCTTGAAATTGTTCAATTAATTGTTTGTAGTTTTTATTTATATTTATTTCATTCATGGATCTATTATCCGAATTTATGCTTATTATGCCTAATTTAGTACATGCTTTCAAACCTAGAATTGATCCTAGTCCGTTTGTTTCAACAAAGAATTCATCATTTATTACTTTGTCGTTGAATTTGATATTTAATTTACATTTTCCTAGAATAGGTATTTTTTCTTTAGTAAATGTTGTTAAAATTTCATTTGTTTTTTGAATTTTCTTTAAATTGAATTTAATTCTTTTTAGTTCTGACAATGTGATTATATTTGCACTTGCGCCTGAATCAATTTTAAATTGTATCGGATTCTCGCTTTTGTTATTAACTATTAATTTGAGTTTATAACTAGAAATATTATTTAAATTGTCTGTTGCATTAATTGAATTTATGTTTATTAATTGTTCAATTTCATCGTATTGATTTATTTGGTTAAATTGTTCAATATCATCGTTTTGATTTTTTATTTGGTTGACCCGCTTATTATTTTTGTTATTTATTTTACAAACATTGGCAAAATGATTAATTTTATAGCATTTTGTACACTTCTTACCATAAGCTGGACATTGATTGATGAGATGGTTTCGTCCACATCTTCTACAATTGTTGATTTCTTTTGCCCGCTTGTGGTCTGCGTTTGTTGAATTTGAGCCTTTTTGATTTGTCCTGGAATGGTTCGTAGCTGCTTGCGTACCTGAATAATTTGTTTGGTAGCTTCTGCGTATTGCGTCTACTTCTGGAGTTGAAGTCATTGAACCCTTGTAGTTTTGTGTACCATTCGATATTTCTTGGAGTTGTTTTCTTGAGGCTTCCGTGTTAATGCAACATTGTATTGCATTTTCTAATGTGAGGTCTTCACGTTGTAACAACTTTTCCCTTGTCGGATCATCTTTGATTCCAATTATTAACATTGTTTTAATTAATTCTTCTTTTAATTTTTCGTCGGTTATTTCGCATTGAAGCGCTTGATTTTTTAAATTTGTTACAAATTTTTCTATCGTTTCTTGCCCTTGTCTAGCCATGAAAAATTTATATCGTTCATACGTTAAATTCTTTTTTGGTATGAAGTGATTATTGAATTTGTTTTTTAATACCTGAATTTTATCTTTTTCTTGATCATTTAATGTGAATGAGTTATAAATTTGAATTGCATCTTCACCCATCTGATAAATCATTTGTGCACATTGAATTTTTTCTGTCTTTTCATTTAATTGTGTTGCTATGCTGTAAATTTCGAACTTTTGTAGCCATTTCTTCCAATTTGCCGATTGATTTCCCGTGAATGTCATATTTTGCAACATTTTGGCTTCCATCTTTAATTTTATGTTAGCGTGGGTTTTGTAATTTAATTGTTTTACACAACACTTAATTGTTTCAAGCTGCACTTAATTGTTTGTTGATTTGACACTTGATTTGTTTATTTTTATTTCGCTTATTTATTTGTAGCGTTAATTTATTTTCCATCTGCAGTTTTTTAATTATTCTGCCGACTGCGCCATGTTGTACGTTCTACGTATCAATTACAAGACGGTTGAGTTAGAACTGTCGTTTATTATAGAAATTATACATTATGTTACAATGGTTGCGTAGGCAACACTAAATACATGGATGTATCTTACACTCGACATTTTTATAATTTGATATAATTCTAAAATAAGAAAAATTATAATAAACAGTTTAACGATTACACATAATAATCTGACTAAGGCCCAATTGTTCAGTATTAGGTTATCTTTTAACCTGAATTATTTTCTATGGAAACAATTCTTGAAACAATCATTTCTATGGAAAATAACCCAGGTTAAAAGATAACCCGAAACTGAACAACTGGGCCTTAAAGGTAGTTGTTCAGTTTTGGGTTATTTTCTATAGAAATAATTATTCCAAGAAGATTGTATCCATGGAAAATAATACTGAAAAACTTATTTTATTATGTAAAATAATACTTACCTAATGGAGGATATGCAAATTTTATTTTATATAAATTAATGTCGAAGTGTAGACTTATATACTAAAGGAACTGTTATCTTAGGTTGGTAGCTAACTATCTTAAAGTATTGAATACATGGAATATTCAAACAGTTATTGCACCTGTGCAGAACCAACTTTCCGTACACCACAGGGATGGATGGGTAAAACACTTAATAAAAATGAAAAAGTTGTAATTTTATTTGTTTTGGGGGGGGGTAATTTGTAGAAATTTTAAATGGCGTGGGAGTGCAAGGGTACGACTGCATTGCGTCCGGTCAGATCGGTTTGGGGGGTAACTTTAATCCTCTTAGATTTTTAAGCTGCATAAAGATTTAATAATTTTAGGTTTAAAAAAGTTATCGGTAATTTTAGATCTTTTTAGACACACCCTGTATGAGCACATACTTTGTATGTGTATAATTTTTCGAAGAATATAATATATTTTTTAATTTTATTTATAATGCGGAGGTTGGTACTTGGTAGTTATTAAAGCCGTTTTACAAATTTGTGGGGTCTAGGATAGTTTGTTTCATTTTATTTAATTATAAAATTGGAAGTGTCATGTGATTACATCTATATATTAATATATATTAAGTATCATTTGATTACATCTATATAATATCGATTCTATATTAGCGTTTCCAGATAATTTTGTGGTATTAAATCAGGTAAGTAAGTTTTTACTGTTTTTGTTTGTTTTTTTTATTTAGGTTAGGTATTGCAACGAAATTCCAATAGCCTAAAATGACTCACAAACAGAAGTACCGACTTTCTGCCCTCTCTCAAGTCAATTCGGAATTGTTACAAACGATAAAGGATAATAGTGGTATTAAGGATCTCCCCGATGGTTATAGTACAGAACACCCGATATTTGAATTAATCTGTTCCCATATTAGAATTAAGAATGATTTCCGAAACAGAAAAGCAATTTATCGCAGATTATATTCTTTGGGAAATATTTATAAACCTGAATCGCCATCATGTAATAATGGTAACATAATAGTTTTTTATATAATATTTTAGAAAATTTCAAATTTTTAATTGGTTTCGATTTTATTTGCAAATTTTCTTTGATCTTTGATTCTTAGTACGGCCCTGACCGTTTACATGTTCGTTATAATTTCGTTCTTGTTTGTAATTTATTATCTACTACACCGATGCCACTAGTTAGATTTATTATTGATTTATTATTAATTTAGACCAAGAAGTTTTGAGTGTATCCGGCCTTAATTTGAATAACTCTGCCGTCGTTTTACATGATAATAATTCCGAAAATAGCCCCGAAGCCTCTTCAAGTAAAAATGGTAAAATAATAGTTTTTTATATAATATTTTAGAAAATTTCAAATTTTTAATTGGTTTCGATTATATTTGCAAATTTTCTTTGATCTTTGATTCTTAGTACGGCCCTGACCGTTTAGATGTCCGTTATGTTTTTGTTCTTTTTGAAGCTTCTTATTGGCTCTACTAGAGGTGCTATTACTTAGATATAAGTGTACACAATATGAAAAGCCCGGTCGCGAAATTCTCGTTTGCTCGTCTATTATTTCCTTACTAGATGATACCCCGTCCGAGGACGGGCAGCTAGAAGGACGGGCAGCTACCCAAGGTCATATGGCTTTTGGATTGCACTGAGAGCTTTCCTTAATCTTCATTCAACTTAAGTTACCTTGGGTAGCTGCCCGTCCTTCTAGCTGCTCGTCCTCGGACGGGGTATCATCTAGTTTAAAATAAGTAAAAAAATTTTAAATATTGATTAAGTTTAATTTAATTTAAAAAAATATATGTAAGTTTTTTGTTTATTTATTTAATGTTGTTCTCATTTCTTATTATAAAAGGCCAAGTCCTTCCTTCCTTCTGTCTGTCGCACGGAAATACCCGAAGCAAACCGAACCGAACGCATAACGGATAATTTCATAACCAATCGGATGAACGTATCATCGTATCAACGTATCATCGGATCAACGTATCATCGGATCAACGTATCGCATGGGACCGAGCGTCAGCAGCTTGCCGCGCTTGAGTTTGTTCCAAAGTTTCACGTTGTCGACGTATCGCATGAGACCGAGCGTCAGCTTGTCGCTGTGATCAAAGCTGTTCTTCTGTGTTATTAGCTCTTGTACGTGCTTTTCTCTCACGATTCAATCGCCGTCGCTTTGCAGCAGGATTTTCAAAATTTTCATTATCCATTATGGAAGTTCATATAATGCTTTTTTGGAAATAGCTGTCCTATATAGACAAAATGATACGATGATACGTTGATACGATGATACGTTGATACGATGATCCGATGATACGTTGATCCGATGATACGTTGTGCGTTCGGTTCGGTTCGGTTTGCTTCGGGTGTTTCCGTGGGACGGACAGAAAGAAAGAAAGAAAGACTTGGCCTTTTATAATAAGAGATACTTTTATTCTCTTATTTGCAAATAATTTTTTTTTAATGTTCATTAATATATAGATTATATTAATGTATGAAATTATCAAATTTAATGTTACAAACTGTATAGAAACCATTAAATTCAATTTATGCAAAAAATTCGCGATTTTCGCATAAATGATTTTGCTTATAGTAAGTCAAAAATTTCAAAAATTGTATGTTATAAAAATGTTTTATTATAAAAAGATATTTACATAAGTTGTCTAGACATCAAATCACTAGTTCAATATTTAGTATATCCTCCCTTAGCTTTGATTACACTTTGTAATCGTCTTGGCATAGATTCCGTTAACTGCGTCAGGTAATCATCTGTTATCAAGTTATTCCAGACGAAATTTAGGGAGTTCTGCAGTTGAGAAAGATTTTTTGGTGACGTATTGACCACATGCTTCTTCATTATGGCCCATAAATTCTCAATTTATGGGCGTCGTCTCAACGACGACTGACTGCCTAAAGATTATGTACCCTTTACAAAAAAAAACCCTACCCCTCAAATAAATACCAATACAAGCAAATAGTACCTGAAAATTACCCCCGGGCTTTTCATATTGTGTTCACTTAATATTTAGACCTTCTACTTGAGTATAGTCTAATCTAAATTATTAATAATGGTACATGTGATTATTTAGAATTGCTCCCCTTAATGAATGAAAATATCAACGTGGTTTTCGACCTACTGAATAATAGTCATACATTTGAGAATAACGAACAATCGTCTTGGAAAGATATGATCCACGATATTACTCCTCTTAATAATTGTGATATTCCTAAGGAAGTTTTAAATCTGTCTAGCCCTGATATGAAGACGGCCGTATTACCTGTTAATGCTAGAAATGTACCTGTACCTGAAGTTAATAATGCTAGTTGCAATTATTTAGAAGGCTCTTTTGTAATCAGTAGTGAGATAGAAAATTATATTTTTAAGAATGGCAAACTGGACAAAAAGTGTTATCCTACACCTATGAAGAAATTGATTGCAAAACACGTTAATAATGTATGCATAATCATATTTCATTATACGAAATATTCAAGGAACTGCGTTAGAATTACAGGTCGTTGTAAGTACAATAATTACAACTGCAAGAGTTTTAAAATAGAAATTAAAGACAAACTAGTGAACGTGTTTAGTAATTCATTGGACTACTGTCATCCTAATTTTTTAACAAGTTATGTAAAAGATGCAGAAAGATTGAAAGTGAAAAACCAACTCTTGCTTCAAAAACCGTCCCATTACAAGAAGCAAAGTTTGATATCAGCAAATAATAATATTATGAAAGTGGGTAAGAACTTGCAACGGATTAAATCAGATGCAACGATAAGAAAAATACGATCCGAAGCATAGGCCGGCTGTGATAGAGACAAACATGATATGATGGACATAATTAAAATGCATGAAGATCACCCAGAATATATTAAAGAAGTATGTGTTCCCTTTAATGTTAAGATATACAGCATCGAACAACTTCAAGTGTTGAAGGCACAGAAGATGAACACGTTGCCTTTTATTTATTTCGATGCTACTGGAAGCATAGTACGAAGCCCGATGAAAAACACAAAAAGGGTATATTTTTATTGTGCTGTAATACAACTCCGAAAAGCGAAAAGAATATTTCCCATATTTTCCATGATTTCCGCTGCCCACGATTCAAATACGATCTTTAAACTCCTTAGCGATTTTCGATATTTCTGTGAAGAACAAAACTATTGGCCTGCATTTTCTGGAATCGTGACGGACTTTTCATATGCCAATTTACATGCAATATGTAAAGCTTTTAATAGATGCACCCTTCCGGATTATTTAAAATCTTGTTATGAACTAAATAACAAGAATGAAAATTTAAAAGAAGGAGAGATGATTGGAGTTCATTTATGTTGCGCGCATTATATGAAGATGGTTTCCAAGGATGTCGATAATCTCTCCAAACATGCCGATCAAAATCCATTTTTTAAAGATTTAATAGCATCTATAATTTTGATCGATAATTTAAAGAAATTAGATAACGTTGTTGAAAATGTATATATTTTATTAAACGTTAAATATTCGAACATTGAAAGTGAAATGGCTCTAAAATCAATTCAACTGTTATCAACTGAAAAAACGTTATTGGATGATTCGCAACAACAGAAAATTCAAGTTAAACCTGTTTATACGATGACTGACGGCCTTCTTAAGTCAAGTCCGTATTATATTAGATTCTGTGCACTAATCGAATCGATTACGTTGAATCAATTTGAGACCGAATCTGAGAACATCTTTTATAATCCCGATTTATTTACGTTAATCTTAAGTAAGTATTTACCATTATGCCCGCTATGGACCTGTTTAATGTTAACCGATGGAAAACCTGTAAGTAACAGTGCGGCGGAAAATTATTTTGGGCAATTTAAAAACTACACTCTTAATGGTGAAAAAAATTTGAAATGTTCCCGAGTCGTTCGAAAATTAAGAGAAGATGTATTATCTTTAAAAATTGAATGTGATTTGAACATTTTTAAAACAAGATTAACGAAAAATCAAATTGATCCAACTGACGAAAAACTATCCCAAGAAACATGGAACAAAAAGCGAAAACGACAGTCAAGTACTCATTTTAACGCAAAGTACCTGAAAATGATCAAAAAGGAAACCGTGAACGATAATCTAATATTTCCAGAAGAAGAAGACTTAACCCAATGCGGATATTGTGGATACGGAGCCCAGGAGGAAGATACTAATTGGACGCAATGTGACAACTGTAAACGATGGATTCATCAGTTGTGCATTTCTGGAGAATTAGATAAATCTTTCAGTGAAGATTTTATCTGTAAGTTTTGTTCTTGTGAAAGTAAGGCCACGTTTCAAACAACTTCAATTCATAAAGAATCTCTCCGGGAAAAATGTGAACATTTCCTTCTCAAACTATCAAATACAGATGTTCAACAACTGGAATTAGATACACGTAACCAGTCAAATTGTCCGAAATGGTTGGAAGAACGCAGAAAACGAATTACCTCGTCATACTTCTACAATATATTGAAAGCAAAACCTAGTTCCTATAAGAAAATTATAAAAACTTTAACTTCTGCAAATGAAATTAGGGTTGCTGCAGTGCTACATGGTAAAAAATACGAAGATGTTGCAAGAAGAAATTATTTAAAAGATGGAAAATTACCATTCGTGCCCTCAGGTTTAGTTATTCATAGAGATTATCCCTTTTTAGGTGCGTCGCCCGATGGCTTACTTGGTCCGAATGGAGTTATAGAAATTAAATGCCCATATAAAAATAGATATGAACACCCCAGTAAGGTTAACTTTCGCTTTCTAACAAATAGAAATTCTGAAATAAAAACTTCGCACGCATACTATTATCAAATACAGGGGATTTTGGAAATAACCAATAGAGATTGGTGTGATTTAATCATTTATACATTTAAGGGTATTAAATCGGTAAAAGTTTTACGGTGTAAAAATTTTTGGAACACCATATTTCCCAATTTAAAAGATTTTTATTACTTCCACATGTTACCCGAAATCGTAATGCCTGGATCGTCAGATAATTCAAAAAAATGGACAACATCTAAACAATTACATTTCTTAGAGAATGGTCTGGTAAGTGATATTAACTACTACAAAGAATTTGCAAGAGGTTATGCAGTTCTCTTAAATTCTGGCGTTGATTTCTCAATTAAAGAAATTTTGATTAACGACTATACTACCTTATGTGATAACCAATGGCTAAGTTGTTTTATAGTGGATCACTGCTTATATGTCTTAAATTCAAAATTTAAAAAATTTCAAATTATTTCGGTGAATAAATCATCCTTAATATTTGCTCAGGAAAATGAACTGCCACAAGATTTTATCGATGGAATATCCATCGTTCAAGATAATGTTGTTATGCCTGTAATTGTGAAAGAACATTTTATTTTAATTACCATTGATTTTACCGGTAAGGTTATTACAATATTGGATCCGATTGGAAACGAAAATGCGCAAATGACGTTTTTCAAGCTCATGTTTATAAAATTTCTTAGTTTAAAAAAAATCGAGAGCACAAATTGGAATATAATAACAATGGAACACATCAATCAAAATGATTCATTTAACTGCGGGGCCTACATCGTATATTTTTTCTCAAAATTAGTTAAAAACGAACCTCTCACGGATGCAGTTAACATGACAAAATACAGAGAAGATTTACAGTGGATGTTGTTGAAAAACAGCAGTAACATGCAGGAAAGATGTTTAATCTGCGCTTCCATAGTTACATCTGACGAAGACTTCCGATGCAGTACATGCTTGAGAAAAATTCATACCAAATGTTTGCTTACCGTAAAAGAAATCGAAAGTGGCATTGCGAGAATTAAAAAAACACAAAATGAAATATGCGACTTGTGCAGGGTAAATTAAACGTAGTGGAAGTTAGCTTCACATTCGAATCTGAGTTTACTCCCTTCAGTTTCTGGATTTTTTTCAGGGGTTCAAATCCCCCCCCCCCCCGTAACAAATAAAATTACAACTTTTTCATTTTTGGTTCGAATCCAGCAAGAGTCAATCTTCTTTCAAACTTTCCTCTCTTCTATGACCGCCTCTGTGCTTTGGAGGGTACGTAAATCCAGCGTTCACCTTACCTGAAGTCATCTAATAATAAAATCACGATCACCATCGACTGCGTAATGCTTGACTTTGTTGGGGCTTCGGGCCGGGTAGCGTGGTCTATAGGCAACACATCGGCTGCACCTACCACTGGCGGAGTGCGAATCACGGGACTTGTCAGAGAGCTCGGTTATCGACCGGACGTCCCTGATTTTTAGTACCTGCCTTTGTTGAGGAATTGCCTGCCTTTGTTGAGCCAAGAGACCGCCCAACGGCTACCGTCATACCTGGCACTGTCGGCATTGCAGTTCAGTTTCAGGGTGAGGAAAAAAACGGAGGTAGTACAAATTCATCCCATCCATCTGCATTTCATTGTTAAATTGTATTTGAAAACTTTTCAAAAATATTTCACCCGTGGATTTAGGCCTACAGGGGATACCACCATAAAAAAAACGCACTTACTACTCGACCTCAAGGTGGTGTGGAACAGAGTAAAGCCCTGATTACCAGCCCTCAGGCAAAAATAATCACAGGCGGCTCAGGTACTACCTACCTAACTCAGGTAGTAAAAACTGTTGGGTTTTTACAAACATTTCGTGTTTCTGTTTATTGATTTGAATTTTGGAATGAACATATAAAAAATTATTTTTATTTTTTTCTTCTAACGGATAAAAATGAAAAGGTATCATTTGAAAGACTTTTTGTTTGGCTTTTAAAGATACCCAACACTGGATATTTTGTTCTTTAATTATTGTTTTTTAAATTAATTTTTAATTCACATAAACTTCAGGGCCGTATCAGCGTTACATGAAACACTAGTCAATGAAAATAAGAATTTTCTGTAAACGTCTTGTATGAATATAAAAATACCTCAAGTCAAATGGAAAAAGGGAAATAAATTTGGAATATCTAAAAGTTCGAAATGTTTTTAACAACAAAGTAATAATAGTAGAATAATTTTATCACTTTTATAGTTGAGAAATCACAGTACCTTAATTAGACCCTCCTATGTCAAGGGGGGGGGGTAGTTTCGAATATAAGTCAAGTCAAATAACCTACCATTTTAAACATTGAAAAAAATTGCATTAGCAGCCGACTGCTGTTGTATGATTCAGGTGTATGTCTGTAAAAATAGAGGTTTTTTTCATTGGCAAAATTTTGTTGTTGTTGTTCATGATATCAGATATAATAGTTTTTTATATAATATTTTAGAAAATTCCAAATTTTTAATTGGTTTCGATTTTATTTGATCTTTGATTCTGAGTACGGCCCTGTACGGACAATCTGCGATAAATTGCTTTTCTGTTTCGCAAATCATTCTTCATTTTAATATGGGAACAGATTAATTCAAATATCGGGTGTTCTGTTCTATAACTATCGGGGAGATCCTTAATACCACTATTATCCTTTATCGTTTGTAACAATTCCGAATTGACTTGAGAGAGGGCAGAAAGTCGGTACTTCTTTGTGTGAGTCATTTTAGGCTATTGGAATTTCGTTGCAATACCTAACCTAAATAAAAATAACAAACAAAAACAGTAAAAACTTACTTACCTGATTTAATACCACAAAATTATCTGGAAACGCTAATATAGAATCGATATTATATAGATGTAATCAAATGATACTTAATATATATTAATATATACATAGATGTAATCACATGACACTTCCAATTTTATAATTAAATAAAATGAAACAAACTATCCTAGACCCCACAAATTTGTAAAACGGCTTTAATAACTACCAAGTACCAACCTCCGCATTATAAATAAAATTAAAAAATATATTATATTCTTCGAAAAATTATACACATACAAAGTATGTGCTCATACAGGGTGTGTCTAAAAAGATCTAAAATTACCGATAACTTTTTTAAACCTAAAATTATTAAATCTTTATGCAGCTTAAAAATCTAAGAGGATTAAAGTTACCCCCCAAACCGATCTGACCGGACGCAATGCAGTCGTACCCTTGCACTCCCACGCCATTTAAAATTTCTACAAATTACCCCCCCCCAAAACAAATAAAATTACAACTTTTTCATTTTTATTAAGTGTTTTACCCATCCATCCCTGTGGTGTACGGAAAGTTGGTTCTGCACAGGTGCAATAACTGTTTGAATATTCCATGTATTCAATACTTTAAGATAGTTAGCTACCAACCTAAGATAACAGTTCCTTTAGTATATAAGTCTACACTTCGACATTAATTTATATAAAATAAAATTTGCATATCCTCCATTAGGTAAGTATTATTTTACATAATAAAATAAGTTTTTCAGTATTATTTTCCATGGATACAATCTTCTTGGAATAATTATTTCTATAGAAAATAACCCAAAACTGAACAACTACCTTTAAGGCCCAGTTGTTCAGTTTCGGGTTATCTTTTAACCTGGGTTATTTTCCATAGAAATGATTGTTTCAAGAATTGTTTCCATAGAAAATAATTCAGGTTAAAAGATAACCTAATACTGAACAATTGGGCCTTAGTCAGATTATTATGTGTAATCGTTAAACTGTTTATTATAATTTTTCTTATTTTAGAATTATATCAAATTATAAAAATGTCGAGCGAAAGCGTCCCAGTCCTCCAAGAGAGCCAGTCCGACGGCACCCCGGCCGTTAATCACTCCGAAGAAACATCGATAATTTCCCTGTCCGATGGCACCCCCGCCGTCGCTGACCCCAACCCCGCTGGTCCTAATCGGGGCAATCGACGGAGGCGAAGGCGACCCGGACGCCCCCACGGCGGTGTGGAACGGCGCAATAATGACCCATACGATTTGCGGGAAAAATTGCGCCAGAACAGGGGGCCGTTTCCGAGGGCAACAACGGCCGGGAACGCCGTTAGGCTGGAACGGCCAATATTTCATAATTGTAATGTTTATTTTAATTAATTTTTAATTTTTTTAATTTAATTTTTTAATTTAATAAAAATAAATATACGTAAATAAAAACATTTGTCAGTTTCATAGTCGATATAAAGCTTTTTCCAAAGAGATTTTAAATATTAATCTATCTCAGACCCGTAGCCAGGATTTCATTTCGGGGGAAATCGGAAAAATTTTTTTGAGGGCCCCCAAGAAAGTGGGCCCTAAGCTATAGTTTGTGTAGCTTATACGTCAATCCTGCACTGGTCAGGCATGAATAGAGTTTATATTTTATTCTTAACAGCTATTATGTTTACCATTACATGGTTTTTATATTAAATTAATTCCATGGCTTTCAGGTAAAAAAAGGGATAAGCAGGGTTGACCTATAAGCCGACAAGGTAAATAACAATGAATTACGGCAAATAAATTTGGAAAAAAACTTTTTACGTAAATCCTGCACTGGTCAGGCCTGAATAGAGTTTATACTTTATTCTTAACAGCTATTATGTTTACCGTTACATGGTTTTTATATTAAATTAATTCCATGGCTTTCAGGTAAAAAAAGGGATAAGCAGGGTAACCTATAAGCCGACAAGGTAAATAACAATGAATTACGGCAAATAAACTTGGAAAAAAACTTTTTCCCACTTTAAAATACAGCTATTTCATTTTCGAAATTTAAATTTTTTAATTTCCAAAAAAATTTTTATTTCTTTTGAACATTTCGGGGGGGGGGGGCACGTGCCCCCAGGTGCCCCCCCTGGCTACGGGCCTGATCTATCTATTGTGCACCTACTAATACTAAGTATGCAATCCCTAACTACGGTTAGCTGTGGAATTTACTGGTGCTCGACGGTGACCATTTCGGTAGAGAGGATTATCTTTGATTACGGTCGGGACGCAATTTACTTGTACCCTTTTTCTGACAATACCGAAACCACCCAAAAATCTAATGCACTCTCAGAGAAGCGGAAAACCCGCGAAAATGACCACTAAAACTATGTAGACCCCCACCAAATTTTCAGGGTAGGTAGATGTTATCGTTGTTGATGTGTGTTGAAAATCCTAACCCTACACCGGCACTCGTTTCTACAAAAATCGGATGCAAATGCCAGCGGCCAAAATCTGCAGAAAAACGTAATATCGCGAAAATGACCACTAAAACGATGTAGACCCCACCAAATTCTCAGGGTAGGTAGATGTTATCGTTGTTGATGTGTGTTGAAAATCCTAACCCTACACCGGCACTCGTTTCTATAAAAATCGGATGCAAGTGCCTTCGCGCTTGTCAGAAAAACGTAAAATCGAGAAAATGACCACTAAAACTATGTAGACCTCCACCAAATTTTCAGGGTAGGTAGATGTTATCGTTGTTGATGTGTGTTGAAAATCCTAACCCTACACCGGCACTCGTTTCTACAAAAATCGGATGCAAGTGCCTTCGCGCTTGTCAGAAAAACGTAAAATCGAGAAAATGACCACTAAAACTATGTAGACCCCCACCAAATTTTCAGGGTAGGTAGATGTTATCGTTGTTGATGTGTGTTGAAAATCCTAACCCTACACCGGCACTCGTTTCTACAAAAATCGGATGCAAATGCCAGCGGCCAAAATCTGCAGAAAAACGTAATATCGCGAAAATGACCACTAAAACGATGTAGACCCCACCAAATTTTCAGGGTAGGTAGATGTTATCGTTGTTGATGTGTGTTGAAAATCCTAACCCTACACCAGCACTCGTTTCTACAAAAATCTGATGCAAATGCCAGCGACCAAAATCTGCAGAAAAACGTAATATCGCGAAAATGACCACTAAAACGATGTAGACCCCACCAAATTTTCAGGGTAGGTAGATGTTATCGTTGTTGATGTGTGTTGAAAATCCTAACCCTACACCGGCACTCGTTTCTATAAAAATCGGATGCAAGTGCCTTCGCGCTTGTCAGAAAACGTAAAATCCCGAAAATGACCACTAAAACGATGTAGACCCCACCAAATTTTCAGGGTAGGTAGATGTTATCGTTGTTGATGTGTGTTGAAAATCCTAACCCTACACCGGCACTCGTTTCTACAAAAATCGGATGCAAATGCCAGCGGCCAAAATCTGCAGAAAAACGTAATATCGCGAAAATGACCACTAAAACGATGTAGACCCCACCAAATTTTCAGGGTAGGTAGATGTTATCGTTGTTGATGTGTGTTGAAAATCCTAACCCTACACCGGCACTCGTTTCTATAAAAATCGGATGCAAGTGCCTTCGCGCTTGTCAGAAAAACGTAAAATCGAGAAAATGACCACTAAAACTATGTAGACCCCCACCAAATTTTCAGGGTAGGTAGATGTTATCGTTGTTGATGTGTGTTGAAAATCCTAACCCTACACCGGCACTCGTTTCTACAAAAATCGGATGCAAATGCCAGCGGCCAAAATCTGCAGAAAAACGTAATATCGCGAAAATGACCACTAAAACGATGTAGACCCCACCAAATTTTCAGGGTAGGTAGATGTTATCGTTGTTGATGTGTGTTGAAAATCCTAACCCTACACCGGCACTCGTTCCTATAAAAATCGGATGCAAGTGCCTTCGCGCTTGTCAGAAAAACGTAAAATCGAAAAAATGACCACTAAAACTATGTAGACCCCCACCAAATTTTCAGGGTAGGTAGATGTTATCGTTGTTGATGTGTGTTGAAAATCCTAACCCTACACCGGCACTCGTTTCTATAAAAATCGGATGCAAGTGCCTTCGCGCTTGTCAGAAAAACGTAAAATCGAGAAAATGACCACTAAAACTATGTAGACCCCCACCAAATTTTCAGGGTAGGTAGATGTTATCGTTGTTGATGTGTGTTGAAAATCCTAACCCTACACCGGCACTCGTTTCTACAAAAATCGGATGCAAATGCCAGCGGCCAAAATCTGCAGAAAAACGTAATATCGCGAAAATGACCACTAAAACGATGTAGACCCCACCAAATTTTCAGGGTAGGTAGATGTTATCGTTGTTGATGTGTGTTGAAAATCCTAACCCTACACCGGCACTCGTTCCTATAAAAATCGGATGCAAGTGCCTTCGCGCTTGTCAGAAAAACGTAAAATCGAAAAAATGACCACTAAAACTATGTAGACCCCCACCAAATTTTCAGGGTAGGTAGATGTTATCGTTGTTGATGTGTGTTGAAAATCCTAACCCTACACCGGCACTCGTTTCTATAAAAATCGGATGCAAGTGCCTTCGCGCTTGTCAGAAAAACGTAAAATCGAGAAAATGACCACTAAAACTATGTAGACCCCCACCAAATTTTCAGGGTAGGTAGATGTTATCGTTGTTGATGTGTGTTGAAAATCCTAACCCTACACCGGCACTCGTTTCTATAAAAATCGGATGCAAGTGCCTTCGCGCTTGTCAGAAAACGTAAAATCGAGAAAATGACCACTAAAACTATGTAGACCCCCACCAAATTTTCAGGGTAGGTAGATGTTATCGTTGTTGATGTGTGTTGAAAATCCTAACCCTACACCGGCACTCGTTTCTACAAAAATCGGATGCAAATGCCAGCGGCCAAAATCTGCAGAAAAACGTAATATCGCGAAAATGACCACTAAAACGATGTAGACCCCACCAAATTTTCAGGGTAGGTAGATGTTATCGTTGTTGATGTGTGTTGAAAATCCTAACCCTACACCGGCACTCGTTTCTATAAAAATCGGATGCAAGTGCCTTCGCGCTTGTCAGAAAAACGTAAAATCGAGAAAATGACCACTAAAACTATGTAGACCCCCACCAAATTTTCAGGGTAGGTAGATGTTATCGTTGTTGATGTGTGTTGAAAATCCTAACCCTACACCGGCACTCGTTTCTACAAAAATCGGATGCAAATGCCAGCGGCCAAAATCTGCAGAAAAACGTAATATCGCGAAAATGACCACTAAAACGATGTAGACCCCACCAAATTTTCAGGGTAGGTAGATGTTATCGATGTTGATGTGTGTTGAAAATCCTAACCCTACACCGGCACTCGTTCCTATAAAAATCGGATGCAAGTGCCTTCGCGCTTGTCAGAAAAACGTAAAATCGAAAAAATGACCACTAAAACTATGTAGACCCCCACCAAATTTTCAGGGTAGGTAGATGTTATCGTTGTTGATGTGTGTTGAAAATCCTAACCCTACACCGGCACTCGTTTCTATAAAAATCGGATGCAAGTGCCTTCGCGCTTGTCAGAAAAACGTAAAATCGAGAAAATGACCACTAAAACTATGTAGACCCCCACCAAATTTTCAGGGTAGGTAGATGTTATCGTTGTTGATGTGTGTTGAAAATCCTAACCCTACACCGGCACTCGTTTCTACAAAAATCGGATGCAAATGCCAGCGGCCAAAATCTGCAGAAAAACGTAATATCGCGAAAATGACCACTAAAACGATGTAGACCCCACCAAATTTTCAGGGTAGGTAGATGTTATCGTTGTTGATGTGTGTTGAAAATCCTAACCCTACACCGGCACTCGTTCCTATAAAAATCGGATGCAAGTGCCTTCGCGCTTGTCAGAAAAACGTAAAATCGAAAAAATGACCACTAAAACTATGTAGACCCCCACCAAATTTTCAGGGTAGGTAGATGTTATCGTTGTTGATGTGTGTTGAAAATCCTAACCCTACACCGGCACTCGTTTCTACAAAAATCGGATGCAAATGCCAGCGGCCAAAATCTGCAGAAAAACGTAATATCGCGAAAATGACCACTAAAACGATGTAGACCCCACCAAATTTTCAGGGTAGGTAGATGTTATCGTTGTTGATGTGTGTTGAAAATCCTAACCCTACACCGGCACTCGTTTCTATAAAAATCGGATGCAAGTGCCTTCGCGCTTGTCAGAAAAACGTAAAATCGAGAAAATGACCACTAAAACGATGTAGACCCCACCAAATTTTCAGGGTAGGTAGATGTTATCGTTGTTGATGTGTGTTGAAAATCCTAACCCTACACCGGCACTCGTTCCTATAAAAATCGGATGCAAGTGCCTTCGCGCTTGTCAGAAAAACGTAAAATCGAAAAAATGACCACTAAAACTATGTAGACCCCCACCAAATTTTCAGGGTAGGTAGATGTTATCGTTGTTGATGTGTGTTGAAAATCCTAACCCTACACCGGCACTCGTTTCTACAAAAATCGGATGCAAATGCCAGCGGCCAAAATCTGCAGAAAAACGTAATATCGCGAAAATGACCACTAAAACGATGTAGACCCCACCAAATTTTCAGGGTAGGTAGATGTTATCGTTGTTGATGTGTGTTGAAAATCCTAACCCTACACCGGCACTCGTTTCTATAAAAATCGGATGCAAGTGCCTTCGCGCTTGTCAGAAAAACGTAAAATCGAGAAAATGACCACTAAAACTATGTAGACCCCCACCAAATTTTCAGGGTAGGTAGATGTTATCGTTGTTGATGTGTGTTGAAAATCCTAACCCTACACCGGCACTCGTTTCTATAAAAATCGGATGCAAGTGCCTTCGCGCTTGTCAGAAAAACGTAAAATCGAGAAAATGACCACTAAAACTATGTAGACCCCCACCAAATTTTCAGGGTAGGTAGATGTTATCGTTGTTGATGTGTGTTGAAAATCCTAACCCTACACCGGCACTCGTTTCTACAAAAATCGGATGCAAGTGCTGTCCCGTTTGGAAGTGCAGCAGAAAAACCGCGAAAATGTCACTTTAAAGTAAATGGAATGCTACCTTCTTTTCAGGGTAGGCGGATATTAGGGTTTTGAATGTATTTGAACAGTTCTATCCTGATAGGGCACGTTAAACTTATAAAAATTTGTTGGTAATTCGTTCGGGTGTTTCCGGTAAATCGGCCGCTAGGATTTGGCCGCCAACTTCACACAGGTGGTCAAGTACCTTGGCGTTACCATGGACCGAAGTCTCAAATGGGACGCTCACATTTCCTCCGCAACCGGTAAAGCCAAATGCCTCTTCAATAGATTGTTCGTCCTCATGAACAGTAAAAGTACCATGTCCCCCGCTAACAAACTAAGATTATACAAAGCCATAATCCGCCCGACAATGATTTATGCCTCCCCTGTCTGGGGATACGCACGCCCTAGGGCCATAAATAAACTTCAAGTCATTCAAAACAAAAATCTCCGAGCTATTTTCAGCGCCCCCTATTACGTCACTAACAGGCGACTACATGCAGACGCCAAACTAGATCTTATTAACACTCTTAACCGCAAACATGCCACCAATCTTTACAACAAATCCAAATTTTCAGAAAACCCACTAGTAAATCAACTAGGTCAATACAACCCAGCCGACTTCTTCATTCCCCGTCCCAAATCACTCCTGACCACGGACAACTCCTGACCATAACTCACCCCCACACAGACTAATGTATGTTCACAGGTTTAACTTACACAAATTCTCTTCGAAAGTGAATTTATTCACTAGATTTGTGTAATTTTTCGATCAATTTCCACAAGCTTCGATAAATCACCCCCCATAGTATCACTACAATCCCACTAGTCGCCAATTCTGACTAGTTCCAAGTAGAAGCCACTCACTTCGAGGTCATCAATAGAAATTATAATTTCTTTCTTCGAATTAGGGACTCTACTATATCGGCAAACGTAAAAAATTTCTTTTTCTTCACATATATCATATTCACAGTCACAGCCCAGGTTTCTAACCAGTCAGTCCGCCAAGCGCCAATTCCCAGAGACCCACCGGTCTCTACAACTTCCAATGTCATTAATGTATTCTTTCAGATGAAGGAGAAGGCCGGCCATGCCGGGATGCTCCATCAAATACATATCAGGTAAAGGTAAAGGTAAGGTTGCGGATCGGCAGATGCAGCTCGTCACTCTTACATGTAACATCGATTATTTTTTGTTTTTACGCGCTTTTTTGGGGGTTAAACGTAATAGATAACTGCCCCATACCGCGACTATACTTTTTAATACTATTTTGAGGGTCTCTCGAATCCCGATTGCCTTCATCCCGGTGGTCTTGATCGGTGGCGCCTTCTCGTATGTTTAGCCCTGCCGCGTAGCGGCTCTGACCACGAAAAACCGCCCGGAGCCCCGGAGGGGCGTAGGGTAGGTTTTTTGATGCTCGCAGTTCTGGCCAAGCCAACGTTTATTATGTTTTTTTACCCCACAATTAAAAATTTAATTTGTTCACTTTTTCGGCAATACACGGGTTATTTTCCATTTTTTTGCTAATATTTATTACTAATATCTACTAATCACACCCCCACCTACCCGAATTTCACAAAAATCAGATCTGTAGGCGTAACTTTGCCGGAAAACTTGGGGGGGAGAATTAATTTCTTTAAATAGCTGTAACTCCTAAACGGCGCTAGATATCGAAAAACTGAGCAAAAAAAATCCCCCCTCCCATGTTGTATTGGTGAATTGTCGGTAGGAAGGCGTGTGCAAAAATTCAGGTCGATCGCGCTTAAAAAAAATTTTTTTTAGGTTACTTTGTTGAAACTTTCGAAACGTTATATCTCTGTAAATACGCGTTTGCCCCAAGAAATTTTTGCGTTTTACGGGTATATTATGACCCCCCTCACCCCTCCACCCCCCTTTTTTTGTTTTGAGGATTTTCCCCTAAACTAGAATCTTACCCGTAATTAACAAAACGTGTTAATTAAATTAATGCCATTTAATATAGTATTTATTCTATAAAATTAATTTACGAAAGCAATAAAATTAAAATTTTTGTTATGGTATTACCGCACGCTGTCAACAGGTGCCGAAACACGTCGATTTGTATTAACCAATCACGTTGCGTTATTCAAATGTTTCAACCGTTTCAAAGCATTTGACGTTATAACGTCCATTTGTGAACTTGTTAAATTATCGAGGTGTGTAGTCAGGTGTAATTTAGTGGATTATTTATATAAAAGTGGAATTCTTTAAAGCAAAATGTCGGCAGACAGCAGGTAAGATTTCACATCATTTCCCGTAATTGTCGACCGATTTTCCTGCATGTTTTTGTAAAGTTACGATTGTTATGATAAAATTTTTCAGTTTGTGTATGCCATGGGCGCAAACCTTAATCGACGAGGTTATGGACGTGACAAAAACCAGCGTCACGAATTGGTGCAACATCGTCGCTAAAACAGGGCTTAGTGAAAACCTTCGACAGGAGTGGGCAGGAATTTTCATTACACAAGTCACCGAAACCTACAAGGAAATGATTGACGAAGCCGTGGAAAATCAAAACAAAGTCATCAATCAAATTGAAATTTTGTTAAAGAAGTCTGAAGTTTTATGCAAAGATTTACACATTCGAATGCCGCAGTACGGCTCGCAGAAATTAAGTTTGTATGAAGAATTTCAGTTGCTGGAAAACCGAATTGATGAGTAAGTTTATTTTATTTTACTAAGTTGAATTGACGTTTCACGATGTGTGTTTGACAGGTACGAAAAGAAAGTGCAGGCTCAGAAGAAAGAAATCGGGGTCCTGTTGAAACAACAGAGTGAGGCATGCAAGTTGTTGGGGTTAAAAGAAAAGGTTATACCGATGTCTCCCTTACCTACCGCTTTGTACCTTGAGGATTTTAAGCGGTATTTAGAGACACTCGAGACCACCAAATTTGATCGATTGGAAACCTTTCTCGAAACAAAAAATGACATTCTTATGATTGTCGACGAATTACAGTACGAACCCGCTTTAGATTTCGAGAAGTTGGTTCTATCAACAGATGATAGTTTTCTGATCACCAATGACAATATGGAAAAACTTGAGGTCTTTCACACGTCACTGAAAGAACTGGCACAAAGTGCGAAGGTGGAGGTGGCAAATTTGCGCGAAGTGCTGGAAAATTTGTGGAAGATTTTGAACATTGATTTAAGCGTTCGGGATGAATTTCTGGCGAAAAATTGTGGTCACAGTTTGAACACTTTGGAGGCGTTAAAAAGTGAAATAAAACGATGTGAAATTCTCAAGAAGGCAAACATTCAAAACTTTGTTGAGAAGTTACGACTTGAGTTGGTCGATCTGTGGGAGCAATGTCAAGTGACGAATTCCGAACGAGAAAACTTCATATATTTTCGAGTAGATCATTTCACCGAGGATCTGCTAACCTTGCACGATTATGAAATCAAACGTCTTCAGAATTATTACAAAAATAACATGCAATTGTTTGCACTGATTGAAAAAAGAAAAATATTGTGGGAAAAAATGCTTCGGTTGGAAGAAAAGGAAACTGCCAGCGATAGATACAAAAATCGTGGTGGTCAGTTGTTGCAAGAGGAGAGGGAGCGGAAAACCCTGACAAAACAAATTCCCAGTATGGAGGAGCAGATGCTGCAGTTGGCTTCCAAATATGAAAGTGATAATGGAACTCCATTTTTGTGTTGGGGTGAAACGATCCAAGCTATTATCAATAGAGACCACGAGGAGCACAATCAGGTAAGAATTTTTTTGAATTAAAACCGAGTCCACGCCCCATGGCATTGGGGCCCCATGGCAAAAAATAGGTAAAATTGACTCGACTCCTACCAAACTTAACGAAACTTGGTACACACCATCGTAGTAAGATATAAAAAACACAAATTTAAGGATTTCTCCAAAAAGGCATTCGTTTCCTTGTTTTGGTCTGTGAAAAAGTTGGTGTATAGACTTGCAGAAGTCTAAATTTGATTTGTTTGTTTACAATGAGTAAAATTATTTAAGAAAAGCCGGGTCTGTGATCGACCCCCTTCGATTTGACTGATTTTTTGTGGGCACATTACCCATCCGGGGAGTAGTCAAAAGCCAGAATATTACGTCCCAAAAAAATTTATTGGCTGAGCTATAGCTATTCTAAGTTTTTTTTCACAATTTTTACTTGAATTTGGGTATTTTCGATCACGCAGCGGGTTTTCGCACTACGTGGCTGAAAATGGGTTTCCTTATGTAAAATTGACCTAGAAACAAGACTATGGCCACAGATTTGACCTACGACCAATACCTACAGAAATATTGACCAAAAACACTCGAAATTTACCAAAAAAGTCCCAAATCTTGGGCAAACTGTGAAAAAAAAATAATTTCACTATATTAGACCGCCATCTTGTAGAAAATGAACCAACGAATCCAATGAGCACACTCACAGATTTTTAGGACGAACCGTTCAGGAGATACGCGGCGTCAAAGTTAGACGTTTTCGTTTTTTCTATAAAAAATTGACATTTTCTACCTTGTGGGACAATGTTCGACCTACATGACTATTTTGCGATGTTCCCTGCCATCCATTGGCACCTCATAAGTCTCTTTCGATAAAAATAACCTATCAATGCACCATTTGGAGAGTCAGGAGTCGCAAAATAGTCCTGTAGGTCAAACATTGTCCCACAAGGTAGAAAATGTCAATTTTTGATAGAAATAAAGTGCTACTTCCGGTTTAGGGATTTGCTGCAAAATCAAATGGTGCTTTCGTATACCGATTAAAGTGTTAAATATGAAATTTGGTTACTATATAACAATTCGTTCCTGAGATATTGAAGAAAAACTATTTCGTCCTTCAAGTAAAGTGCCATTTCCGGTTTAGGGATTTCCTCCAAAATCAAATGGTTCTTTCGTATATTGATTAAAGTATTAAATATGAAATTTGGTTACTATATAACAATTTGTTCCTGAGATATTGAAGAAAAACCATTTCGTCCTTCAAGTAAAGTGCTACTTCCGGTTTAGGGATTTCCTCCAAAATCACATGGTGCTTTAGTATACTGATTAAAGTGTTAAATATGAAATTTGGTTACTAGATAACAATTCGTTCCTGAGATATTTAAGAAAAACCATTTCGTCCTTCAGGTGAAGTGCTACTTCCGGTTTAAGGATTTCCTCCAAAATCAAATGGTGCCTTTGTATACCGATTAAAGTGTTAAATATGAAATTTTGTTACTATATAACAATTCCTTCCAGAGATACAGAACTTACAGACATTTTGCGTTACATACATCCATACATACAGACATACATACGAGTACATACAGACATCATTGCGAAAGTAGTCAAAACGGATTCAGAAATGCTCAAAACGGATATTTCCGTTAAAATATCGACATCGAATTTTTTCATGATTACAATACTTCCTTATAGGGAAGTAAAAACGAAAACGTCTAACTTTGACGCCGCGTATCTCCTGAACGGTTCGTCCTAAAAATCTGTGAGTGTGCTCATTGGATTCGTTGGTTCATTTTCTACAAGATGGCGGTCTAATATAGTGAAATTATTTTTTTTTCACAGTTTGCCCAAGATTTGGGACTTTTTTGGTAAATTTCGAGTGTTTTTGGTCAATATTTCTGTAGGTATTGGTCGTAGGTCAAATCTGTGGCCATAGTCTTGTTCCTCGGTCAATTTTACATAAGGAAACCCATTTTCAGCCACGTAGTGCGAAAACCCGCTGCGTAATCGAAAATACCCAAATTCAAGTAAAAATTGTGAAAAGAAACTTAGAATAGCTATAGCTCAGCCAATAAATTTTTTTGGGACGTAATGTTCTGGCTTTTGACTACTCCCCGGATGGGTAATTTGCCCACAAAAAATCAGCCAAATCGAAGGGGGTCGATCACAGACCCGGCTTTTCTTAAATAATTTTACTCAATAGCTTAGTTCCAACAATAAGCCAGTCATTGGGGATTTTTACCTGGAAATAAGTCCGGAAGTTTTGAAACTTTGTAGGTTTATAGGTTCGGGGATCTAGAACTAAAATGCACAATCCGAGACATGCCGCCGGCGCCGCCATCTTGCCAAGATGGCGCCCTAAAACGGTTTTTTGCAAATATCTCCAAAACTATCCGTTTTTCGAAAAAGTATGTAAAGCGCAAAATTAAAGAGGAGGAAATTTCCTATAAAATATGTTCCTAGTATATTTTCGCTAAAGTAAACCGTTAAGGCACAAATGCCCTCGTCAAATTAAAAATTTTGCGTAAGTTTTCTGTAGAGGCGAATTTCGGAAATAATATGTGTAGTAGGGGTCCCCAAATCTAATATTTTGGGACTTTATAAATATTTATCACGAAACAGTGGCATATCTTTTATTCAATTAATCGATTAATTCATTAATTAATCCATGTTAATAATTTATAATCAATCAGCTCTTGAGCCTAAACGGCTCACTTTAGCAAAAATATGCTAAGAACATTTCTTGTAGGAAATTACTTCCTCAACAATTTTGCTCTCAACATATCGTCGCGTCAGAACCAGAGTATTCTATCTCCATTTTTATAAATTTTACAGTACAGCTGTTTAAAGTTTCTCTATTGCCTCACTCTTCATTAGGATATTTTGACATAATTTCAATTGAAAAAGTTAATAACAGATAACCCCACAAGTCGCTTTTCGTGGTTAGTTTACAAATTTTAATTATAAAATTTAAATTAAATCAAATTAAAAAAAAAAGAAAAACGGAGATAGAATAAATTTGCACGCGATAACAAATTTTTCTGAAGTCATTTTATTCTATATCCAACATTTTGGTTTATAACTATTGTATAGTTTTTAAATAAAATATTTTTCGATATTATCTAATTTTATTTGTATATTAACTACATGTTTAAATACAAAAAACACCTATTTGGTTAACTAAACGAAATTAACAAAACAAAACGAAACCAAACTAGCATCATAGTCCAGGCAAGGAATTTTTTTAATTTGCAAAAATTCCGGGCAAGCTGAATTTTGGCAGAGATGTACATTGGAGTGTTCTAATGAACCTCCCAAAAATCCCATAAAATCCCACGCCGGCATCCCCCACAATCGGGGGTTTTAGCTCCCCCAACGCGATTTTTTGCTGATAACTCGCTTATTTATGCTTGTATGGAAAATTATGATCAGACCATAATTGAAGAGCATAAAATTCTCTATAAAATAGTTTTTTTTTCATATTTTTCCATGGCACACTAATACTTAAATTATTGACCGAAAGCACGACCCACCCTTAAAATGGCACAATATTGATTCGTTGCAGGGAGAGAAATGTTTTCAGGCACGGGAAATGCTTTTAATAATAACTTAATTGAAATTGTGGCCAAGGTTGGAAAATGAAGAAAAAAATAGATTTTTTCAAAATTTGCCCAAGTTATAGTATCTTCCAAGAAACGAAACCGAAATTTTGGTTTGAGCTTACAGAAGGTCCGGGCAAGCCGAAATTTAGCAAAGATGTATATTGAAGTGTTCTAATAAACCCTCAAAATGTCTTATAAAAATCTCAAGCCGGCGTTTCCCCCAAATGATGATTTTAGTCCCCTAAAGTGCGATTTTTTTGCCTATAGCTCACTTATTTCTACTTTTACGAAAAATTATCATTAAGCAAAGTTGAAGAACATAAAATTCTCTATAGACTATTATAAAATTCTCTAACTCTACAAGTTATATCCCTTTATTTTTATTTTTATATCTATTTATTTGTTATATCAAGTTATATATAAGGTATATTATTTTGACATATTTTTGAATTCTACGAAATCAAAAATATCACATCACAGATGATAATGTATTGCACTGCAAATGGGCACAAGCATCAACCTATTCTTGAACGTAAAGAGAATGGCGCCAGTAATATAAATATATTTGTTTTTCTGCATAATTATTATTATGCAGTGTAAACGTTGGGATCAGGTTATTCTATATCCAAGAACTTACTGTAAGCTAATTGGTCGCTTGTACATAGAATACTCTGGTTCTAAATATTAGCATGGTTAATGGATATAGAATAAAATTGCCTCTTTGAATTAACGGTAATAATAAACATTTTGGCATTTTTTTTGCATTATACTGTAGAGAAATGAACATAGATTAAAATGGCATAAATAACTCAATTTGTCAAAAAAATGGATATAGAATACTCTGGTTCTGAGGCGACGATATATCGAAAAACGCACAGTTTTGGAGATAAATGAAAAAAACTATTTTTGGGCGCCATCTTGACAAGATGGCGGCGCCGGCGGCATGTCTCGGATTGTGCATTTTGTGAATTTTAGTTCTGGACATCCAAACCTACAAACCTGCAAAGTTTCAAAACTTCCGGACTTATTTCCAGGTAAGCCCTATTTTTGATCCCCAATGACTGGCCTACAAGGATTATTTCCAGTAATATTACTACAACCAGGAGTGGGCAAAATACATTTCAAATGTATTTGAAATACATTTTACAAAATACATTTATGAAAATACAAAATACAATTGACAAAATACAGTATTTCAAATACAAGATGCAGTATTATGTTATAATAACATAGTATATTATGTTATAATGACATGAAAAAATGGATTTTGTATTTCAAAAACTGCATCCTGTATTTGAAATTCTGTATTTTGTAATTTGTATTTTCATAAATGTATTTTGTAAAATGTATTTCAAATACATTTGAAATGTATTTTGCCCACCCCTGGTTGTAGTAATATTACTGGAAATAATCGTTGTTGAAACTAAGCTAATGAATTTTATTTTTATTTTTCTTACTCCAACGTGTTTTATCGCCTATAACTCGCTTAATTTTAGTTTTACGGAAAATCCGCATCAGATCAAAATTAAAAAAACATAAAATTGTTTACAGAATAGAATTTACAAATTCTTCCTAAAATGTGTCTGAATTTAAACAAGGTGGAACTCGCTTTAGTGGCAGTTCCTAGGCTTCTATACAGCTACTTTTCTGGTGTGAAAAGTTGTTGTTGCTAGTTATTGTTGGTCGACATAATATTTATAATGTAATATCAGATAATCCGATAATCTGCACCAATTAAATTTTTTGCGGTTGGTAATTATCATTTACATAAGAACACTGCTATGGTTAAAATAAATAAAAAATTATTTTATCGCATCAAAGTAAAACTAGAAAGTTCATTTCTCTACAAAGAAACATTTATACATATTTTTCGTCAGATTCGTATTCACACAGCAATAACAGGCCTTAACATGGAATCGAATTAAGTTTTCAAAAAAATCAAGTAATGTATTTTTAGTTTAACTGCATTGTCATATTATGCTAAACTTTTTATCAAAATTTGGGATGGTGTGGTCAACTTATATTCAGATAATAAATATTTATGATGAAAATCTATACAATTAATTGAAAATCGATTCCAACTTTTTAGGCTTCTATACAAAGTATAACAAGAAGCCTTATGATCTGGCTGCGTGTCTGTCCGTCCGTCTGCATAATTCAAATCAGAACCCTCGAAATTGTGATTGTAAACACATCGTATGTATAATAAAACAATAATTTGTTTTAAATTTAAAATCGAGATACAAACATTTTTTTCTTTTTGTATTACTTTTTATGCCTAAAGACATACTTGTTGATCGTTCTCTATTGTTGGCGTTTGTTCTATCACTTGTTTACACCAGAAAGGTAGCCGTATAGAAGCCTAGGATCTGCCGCAAAAAGCGAGATCCACCTTTTTTTTTAATTAAAAGGCGTCCACACTTGATACAAAAGCTTTCAATTTATTGTACTTCGCCAATCGGCGATTATAATCACAAGTTATGCCCAATCCGTAGGTAATAAAAATTTACAGCGTAATATGTATGTATCAAGCTTAACGTGGAATCAAAACCACGGCATAATTATTCAGAACTAGCTGAGATTCGAACTAACGCGGATTTTTTAAACTGATCAGGCAATTTTTTTTTAATTTTATTACTTTTGACTTAAAAAGATTATTTAAAATGGTTGTACAAGTCGTGAAATACAGATGGCAGTATGTATCAACCAATCAGTTCCTCTCTACAAAAAAAGACAAAATTACAAACACTTAAGGAAGTCGAGAAATTACGATTAAAATGAAACTGGCGGGGGGAATTACATTCCCGTTATTAAATAAACGGAGATCCGTATTTCACATTTTTTTGTACTGGAGGGTATTCCAGACCCCCCGGTCAGGGGTAACCACAATTTTTTTGCGATTATTGCGTTTGGTAATTTTTAAATAGTTAAAATTTGTGATAGCAAAATGATATTTTTATATTTGATATAAAAATATCTATTATATTCCTCGCAAAATATAAAAAGTCAAACCGGGAGTATGGAATCCCCCATCTTTTTAATTATCAATATTATTATATTGCTCCCCCCCCCCCCTCAAAAAAGACAGAATCGCAAACATTAAGGAAGTCGAAAAATTATGTCGACCTTTTGGGGATTTTACCCCCCACACGAATTTTCTCCTATTACTCCCTGAATTTAATTTTTTCGGATAATTCTCATTGGACCAAAATTCAAAAGCATAACATTCTCTACAAATTAAAATTTTTAAAATATAATAACAGACCAATCCAAAAAGGCGAAATGAGTTTCAAATGAGGTTTTTGTCTAATAACTCTCTTAATTTAATTTTTTCAGAAATTTCTCATTGAACCAAAATTGAAGAATAGAAAATTTTCTATAAATTACCGTTTTAGGCTTCTATACAATGTATAGCAAGAAGCCTTATCTCCGTGTCCGTCCGCATAATTCAACCCTAATCAGAACCCTCGAAATTGTCATTGTAAACACATCGTATGTAGTATTATAAAATTAAAATTTGTTCTAAATTTAAAATGGACTTTCTAGTTTTACTTGGATGTGAAAAAATAATTTTTTATTTATTTTAACCATATTAGCAGTGGTACATTACAGAGAAGCAAAGTTTCGAATGGAATGGAAAAGTTTGATTGTTATTAAATACCAGCTGGCACAGTCGGCCTACCAGCCGCCTTTAGCCATCTTGACCGTGTCGGATGTGGTTGTTCGGCCTCCAAGAAATCGCAACCATACGTGTAGACCGTGGTTGTTCGGCCTCACTCCAAGGTTCTAAAGTAGCCTATGTTTTTCGTAGCGTTGTAAATAACTCTGACACCAAATTTGGTTAAGATTGGTCAAATAGAAACGTAAAGCACGCGCACGCGTATTTGCATTGTCGATCGGTTGACAGCTCGACAGCATTCATTATTGTTTTTTAAGTTGATTTTGAGTAGCCTGCCTTCCTTTAAGGAATCTCGATAATCCATTCATGCGCGTCCCAACGGGACGCGCATGAATGGATTATCGAGATTCCTTAAAGGAAGGCAGGCTACTCAAAATCAACTTTCCTTTCCTTTGCGAATTTTTGCACTCTTTCAATACAAAAAGATGCGCGCAAAAAATTTAATTAGTGCAGATTATCTGGATCCTTCTATATCTTCTCTATGCCGGTTTCCCATTATATAGTAGATAAATTTTATCCGATGATCCTTTTATTCTATAATCCGTTTATCTGTTGATCGCAAAAATTTAATATGATATATTAAATTACATGTCTAACAAAAATAACTAGCTAACAGCTTCTTTTCACACCAGAAAGGTAGCTGTATAGAAGCCTAGGATCTGCCGCAAAAAGCGAGATCCGCCTTGTTTAAATAAATATAACGGTGGTCGCGCAACTTAGCTTTACTTTGAGCTGTTATTGCTATGTGAATACGAATCTGACGAAAAATTTGTATAAATATTTTTTTGTAGAGAATTTAATTAGTTTTAATTTGATATTAAACTAGTTTTTCATAAAGTTCAAGGAACCTTGAGAAATCGGCGAAAAACTGATTTTTGTCCGTTTCTGCCTATGCTTAATTAATTTTTAGTAACCGAACCCATGCTCATCCCATGATAAAATTTGGTACGCATGCTCAGCACATTTGTACAAAAAAACTGTAAAAAGTTAACCAAAAATAAGACCCCTTTTGAAATAGGGGTTGAAATAAGGTCAAAATTAAAAAATTAATCCGATTAAGGGTTGAAAATATAAAATGTGGTTGAATATTTGAATAGAAGGTTCATTTACCTTTACAGAACATTTTTTATTTTAGGCTTCTATACAAAGTATAACAAGAAGCCTTATGATCTAGCTCCGTGTCCGTCTGTCTGTCCGTCCGTCTGTCCGTCTGTCTGTCCGCATAATTCAAAATCATACAGAGCGTTTCAAATCGTGTTGGAAATACTCTGTGTGTATAGAGGTCTAAGAACTGGGTAGCCAGTGCGCTACTTTTAGGCTTCTATACAAAGTACGATATAACAAGAAGCCTTATTTAGGCTTCTATACAAGGTATAGAAAGAAGCCTTAAGGTAAGCGTTCACTTATCGGCATCGGAATAAAATATTCTTTACATTGTTTTTAATGAACCATCGTTCATTATATCGCATCGTACGCATCGCATCTCGGTAAATCCGATAAGTATTCTTTGCAAAGCAACTTTTCCGATGATGCGATGCGTTCGGATGATGTCATCGACAAATCCGAGAAATGAACGATAGGAATCGCAACGGCTCGACTGCAGTGTTCGCATTTCTCACAGTATTTGTTGCAAACATGGACGATGGTATGTTAATTTCGTTAATGCAAATTTTGGGAAATTTTGGGAACATATGTAAAACACATTTAGGCACAAAATGGCATATTTTATATTTTATAGTTTTTAAAAACAACATATTTTGTGGCGAAATATCTAGTTTTCAATTTATTTTTTTCAAATCAAAATAATGCATTGTTGATAGTGATTACAGTGATAAATGAAAAAAATTTAAAAATTTAAATTTTTAACAAATATCAAACACGGTTGTTAGTTCTAGAATGGTTCTAGTATGTGCAGAATACGCCGTTTCATACGATCCGAACAAGTGAACGAACTCGACGAAAAAGATACGATTCGTCCGATGCGTACGATGCCGATAAATGAACGCTTACCTTTATGGTCTGGCTTCGTGTCCGTCCGCATGTTTCAGAGCCAATCATAACGTTGATCAACTGATACGTTGTTATATTGTAAATACTTCGTCTATATAGTATTGCGTTAATCTGTTAATCCGTTGTTTCGATTCGCTAATGCAATTTACAAATACGCAAATGTTCGAAAGAAATTTACTAAGTTAAAGATATTTTCAAAGAGGTCTCCCTATATAAACTACTTGTTAGGCTTCTATACAAAGTATAGCAAGAACCCTTATGATCTGGCTCCGCGTCTGTCCGTCTGTCTGTCCGCATAATAATTCAAATCTAATCAGAACCTTCGAAATTGTGATTGTGACCGCAAAAATTTAATTAGTGCAGATTATCTGATATTACATTATAATAATATGGCGACCAAAAATAACAACTTTTTTTCAATGCAGACCAAATATAAGTTATATTTTATTTACATAATTTTTCACCTATATAGGAAATTTAAATACGTTGATACGATGATACGTTGATCCGTTGATACGTTGATCTGTTGATACGTTGATTCCGTTTTATTGTAACCACAGCAGTGGCTTGATGTGATTGGTGAAGTTAAGTTGTAAATAAAAGAGAAAGATTAGGATTGATCGACCTTAAGAAATGGATCGTACATTACAGAGAAGTAAAGTTCCGGATGGAATGGAAAAGTTTGCTTATTATTGATTATATAGTAAATGATAAATACCAACCGCAAAAATATATTTAGTGCAGATTATCTATTTTCAATGCACACCAAATATAAGTTATATTTTATTTTCATAATTTTTCACCTATATAGAATTTAAATACGTTGATCTGTTGATAAGTTGATCTGTTGATACTGCTGTGTACTTTTAGGCTTCTATACAAAGTATAGCAAGATGCCTTATGATCTGGCTCCGTGTCTGTCCGTCTGTCCGTCCGTCTGTCTGTCTGTCCGTCCGCATAATTCAAAATCATATAGAGCGTTTCAAATCGTGTTTTACTTTGATGTGAAAAAATAATTTTAGGCTTCTATACAAAGTATAGCAAGAAGCCTTATGATCTGGCTCGGTGTCTGTCCGTCCGTCCGTCCGTCCGCATAATTCAAAATCATACAGAGCGTTTCAAATCGTGCTGGAAATACTCTGTGTGTATAGAGGTCTAAGAACTGGGTAGCCAGTGCGCTACTTTTAGGCTTCTGTACAAAGTATAACAAGAAGCCATATTTAGGCTTCTATGCAAGGTATAGAAAGAAGCCTTATGGTCTGGCTTCGTGTCGGTCCGCATGTTTCAGAGCCAATCATAACGTTGATCAACTGAAACGTTGTTATATTGTAAATACTTCGTCTATATAGTATTGCGTTAATCTGTTAATCCGTTGATTCGATTCGCTAATGCAATTTATTATTATTACAGGTTAGATGATGTTTTGTATTGATTTCATCAGAATCAAAATCGGAATCGGAAAAGTCGCTGCTAGAATAATTGCTTGAGTTGTTCATGTTTATAAATTAGTGGTACTTGCTATATCGATTCCTTTTCAAAAGTATTACCTAAATTTTAAATACAAAGTGTAACCTATATAGTAAATTGTTGATCCTTTGATACGTTGATACATTGATACGTTGATACGTTGATACATTGATACGTTGATACGTTGATACATTGATACGTTGATACATTGATACGTTGATACATTGATACGTTGATACATTGATACGTTGATATATTGATACGTTGATACATTGATCCGCTGATCTGTTGATCCGTTAATCTGTTTATCCATTTATTGCATTATCTGCTTATCCGTTATTTGTATTTTTATCTTTTGAACAATATATCCACACCGTTAAGAAATTGTATGTAAAATTACAATCATTAGCAACTTTGTGACCAATTTTTCTTCAGCATAGCGCGAAATCATATCTTTCTTCAGTATTTATCACATCGAAAGTCAGCAATTATGGTACAATCTATATTACGAACGTAACTTATATACCATGCTTTAAAAATAATATTTTCGAAGCATGTTATAACACGTTACTTGGTTCGGACGATGCTATTTTAGGGTTTTGATATCATAGATATCAAAAAACTAATATTTTTTAATCAAAATCAAATTAATTAAAAAAAAATCTTGTAGCTGGTGTGTTATGGTAGTGTTATATCTACGAGGGCTGGGAAATCGAGTATTCGAATACTCGATTCTAGGTAATTTGTTCGACAGCGTTATGTGCGACAGAAATTTGTTTGAAAATGCCCTGTCGATTAAATGTTCAGTCGTACAAATGCTGAGTTGGACGAATTTCTCTCGAACAAATTACCAACTACGGCATATTCAAACATTAGAATATCCCACTAATATTTAAGTGTTTTACTAGGTTTAAGATGATAATTTCATTATTAATAATTAATTTTAATATTATTAATAATAATTATTAATTTAACATAAGCGGCCTGCCGGTGTCGCGAGTGAACAGTCGACTATTCCAGACGTGTTTTTGTTTTTCCAAGCAAAAATGTAATCACTAATCAGTGACATTTACAGCCGTATTCACCAAGCTCTGTTAAGTTGCTAACAGAGAGTCAAGTCAATAACAGTCTGTTAATGTGATATATTTGTATTCACCAATGACTGTTAGCAGTTACCAGTCTGTCAAGTCGTCTGATAAGTTAACAGAGCAATATTGGGCTGTCAACATAGGTAACAGACTGATAAGTAATATTTTTATGTGTCAATATTGTAGGTTATAATTATTATTGACATTTGTTTTTGGTATGTATTTAAGGTTAACTTTTTTCCGCGAAATCAGTTAAAGCTAGTTTTACACGGTTTTACCAACAAAAATTCTAGTTACTTTTTAGGCTTCTATTCAAAGTATAACAAGAAGCCTTATGATCTGGCTCCGTGTCTGTCCGTCCGTCTGTCCGTCCGTCCGTCCTCATAATTCAAAATCATACAGAGCGTTTCAAATCGTGTTGGAAATACTCTGTGTGCATAGAGGTCTAAGAACTGGGTAGCCAGTGCGCTACTTTTAGGCTTCTATACAAAGTATAACAAGAAGCCTTATTTAGGCTTCTATACAAGGTATAGAAAGAAGCCTTATGGTCTGGCTTCGTGTCCGTCCGCATGTTTCAGAGCCAATCATAACGTTGATCAACTGATACGTTGTTATATTTTAAATACTTCGTCTATATAGTATTACGTTAATCTGTTAATCCGGTGCTTCGATTCGCTAATGCAATTTATAAATACGCAAATGTTCGAAAGAAATTTACTAAGTTAAAGATATTTTCGAAGAGGTCTCCCTATATAAACTACTTGTTTTACTTTGATGTGAAAAAATAATTTTTTATTGATGTGGTTAGTGAAGTTAAGTTATAAATAAAAGAGAAAGGAGAGGATTGGTCCACCTCAAAAAAAGGACCATACATTACAGAGAAGTAAAATTTCTAATAGAATGGAAAAGTTTGATTGTTATTACTTATATAGTAAATGATAATTACCAATCGCAAAAAATTTAATTGGTGCAGATTATCTGATTATGTGGTGTTACATTATATGGCGATCAAAAATAACCAGATAATAACAACTTTCCACACCAGAAAGGTAGCTGTATAGAAGCCTAAGAACTGCCGCTAAAGCGAGTTCCACCTTGTTTAAATTTAGATCACCGTGGATGAAGTTAAAAGTCTACACACCAACTTTTTGACTTTTTGAAAGACCAAAACAAGGAAACTAGTGCCTTTTTGGAAAAATCCTTTAATTTGTATTTTTTATTTCTTACTTAGATGGTGTGTACCAAATTTTGTCAAATTAGGCATGGGTCAAGTAAATTCATGATTCGATTTGAGATGGAATGACCTCACTATTTTCTCATTTTAGCACAGGTTTAAATATTTGAGGGCTCTTGGTACTAATGTAATCTGGGTCCCCGATTATACAGGGGGTCTACTTATGGAAAATTATAAATTGTTATAGTATAATTAATTGCTTTATTTTAATTATTGGTTTCTACTTTTCTACTCATATTAAATCTAAATTGCACTATACCAGATTTTTTTTTAAGTTTTCGGCTTGTATAGATTAGAAACATCTGAGGAAGGCAATAAGGTATTGCTGAAAGCTTATTAACTAATCAGAATTTTGTTGTGATATCAACACCATCACATGACATATTATTTTTACAAGATCCTTACTATTTTTCGCGAGCTACACATAAAATCAAACAGTCCCACTCCTTTAAAAATACAGACTTCATCCGAGTGGCTTCAAGTTGGTTAACAAGCTCATAGTCCAGGCAATGAAGCTGAAAAATTGGCTCAAGCTTGCAAAAAATCCGGGCTAGCTGAAATTTGGCAAAGATGTATATTGAAGTGTTCTAATAAACCCCCCAAATGTCTCATAAAAATCCCAAGCCGCCGTTCCCTCAAATGAGGATTTTAGCCCCCTAAGTGCGGTGTTTCGCCTATAGCTCACGTATTTTTACTTTTACGAAAAATTACCATTAAGTTTAATTTGCCTATTACAGTATGTATTGTAGTACTACCTACTGCAGCGCCATAAATTATAGAAATTTTATGTTCTTCAATGGTAATTTTTCGTAAAAGTAAAAATACGTGAGCTATAGGCGAAACACCGCACTTAGGGGACTAAAATCCTCATTTGAGGGAACGCCGGCTTGGGATTTTTATGAGACATTTGGGGGGTTTATTAGAACACTTCAACATACATCTTTGCCAAATTTCAGCTTGCCCGGACCTTCTGTAAGCTCAAACAAAAATTTCGGCTTCGGTACTTGGAAGATACTATAACTTGAGCAAATTTTGAAAAAATTTATTTTTTTCTTCATTTTCCAAATTTTGGCCACAATTTCAATTAATTTATTATTAAGGGGTAATGACACTCTAGAAGACACAAAAATAGCATAATTTTAACAATTTTTTATGGCGCTATAGTAAATGCAATAGAAAATCTGTTTAAAGCGGTTTATTCTACATATTTTATAGAATAGTTTATAATTTTTTTTTTAAATTTTTTTACAAAACGGCAGCGTCACATCCCAGCAAAGAAACCTCTCTTTACAAATAGCGTTCCGCGGCCGGCAAGATTTCTCCGCTAATTTTTGACCTAGAACAAAAAACAAAAAATTTTTCAGTTCTATATAAGATTATCTAGAGAAGTACGTACGGAAATTAAAAAATATTGATTTTTGTAAGAATAGCGCACGATTGATTTCAAATTTCTATTTTTGATCAAAAATTACGTGAAAAATTGTTTGTAACAAGAAAAGTTTATAATTTAGCGCCAAATCCGTACGTACTTCCCTAGATAATGTAATTTTATAGCTACAGTTAAAATATCAAGCAAATCGATTAAGATCTGTCAAAGTTATGTTGCCGGCCAATTGAGAAATTGTCATTTTGAGATAGAGCGTTTTAAAGTTTTACATAGCATTATTGAATGAAAATTTTTTATTTACCTCGAATCTGCAATACCTGCACCATATACAATTGGTCTTCTATGTTAATATACTGCTGTTCTTCTTCATTTCTGGCTGATTTTAACCAAAACCGAGCCTCTTTAGCAGCGTCAGACAGCGATCGCTCCGAGAACTTAATGCGGCGTGCATCAGCTTTCGCACAGAAATTCAAGCAATTGGGCCCAGGATAATTTTAGGGTTAATTTCATATGCTTTATCAATAAATGGGCAATTTGGAATGACAGTTTCGTTACAGTTCTCGCAAGAAATAACAGTTTTAAATCCTAAACCACGTCGTCCACTTTCGCCAAATTTCATATTTGATTTACAGGTTATAAAATATAATATTACAGGATAAAAATTTAATTTTTTTAATTTTCGTACTTATTTAGAATTTTTAAAAGTAATAAAGGATGGACTTTTGTTTATTATGGTTTGCCGACAGTTGTAATGCTCAGTACCATAAACTTGGGTAATTTATTGCCTACTTCTTATGCGCTTTAAATGCCTATAGTTCCGAAAATATTCGGAATATCGATATGAAATTTTAACACATAAATTTTAAGATATTGAACTATTAATTAATGTAAAAAAAATTTTTTGCTTTTTTAAAAATCCTAGAGTGTCATTATCCCTTAAAAGCATTTCCCGTGCCCGAAAACATTTCTCTCCCTGCAACAAATCAATATTGTGCCATTGAACTATTTGATAGAGAATTTTATGCTCTTCAATTATGGTCTGATCATAATTTTTCATACAAGCATAAATAAGCGAGTTATCGGCAAAAAATCGCGTTGGAGGAGCAAAAACCCCAGATTGTGGGGGACGCCGGCGTGGGATTTTATGGGACTTTTGGGGGGTTCATTAGAACACTCCAATGTACATCTCTACCAAAATTCAACTTGCCCAGATTTTTTGCAAACTAAAAACCTTCCTTGCCTCTGGACTATTAGCTAAGAATTTTTATGTTCAATCCAACAGTTTCTAAAGAATTTCAACAAGGTGTAATTTATTCCTAAAGTTTATTTACCAAAAAAAAAGGTGTGGACCTGTGATACCATAGCATACTGTATAATTAAAGGCATGGATTTAACCAAATTTTTATTTTAGAATCGAAAATTGAAGCTGAGTGAACGCAAGAAAATTCGCGACAAGACCTTAATAACTCCCAAATCAAACTTAGGCGTAACCTGCAGTGCGAGCACACAAAATTTGGCCCTCACAACACCCAGAAATACGACAACCAAGAGGAAACTACTGGTGACACCTTCATGTTCTACAAAACGTAACCGAGTTCTACTGGAAACCAACGCACGTACAGCTCCTGCTAAGTTAAAAATTATAGATAAATTCATACAAACTCCTAGATTCTCAACGGAAAGGGCCAAACGTTCAGCAAAACGTCGCCGGCTATCCCACAAGGGTCTAAAGAAGCGAGATCACGCCAGTCCAGCTTCTTCGGAGTACTACTCATTTGAAGTAAGTTGCAGAGCGAACCTTCGTTGTATTTTTTTTTTATTACATTTTTGTGTTTAGCGCGAAGTGGACAGTAAAGACGGTTGTCGCAGCACACTTGCGCCTGATTTATTAGCCGTACCTTTGGCAATCACACCCCAACCGACACCCAGCAATCAACGCAGTCCACGTATTATATCGAAACTTTCGGTGGCTCCATTAAAACTGCTCTTTTAACATGGTTATGGTTTCGTCTGGGATGTGCAATATAATTGAATCTCACGACGCCCGAGCTATTTATAATCAAAGTGTAAATTATTATGTATAGATTTTTAAGATTGTCCAGTATTTGGACGTTAAATTTTTATTTACGTTATATGACATTTAACAGTATTTTATAAGATAAATTAAATGGATTGCGAGTTAATTTCGAATAAATACAATAATGCAATTCAAATAGATTAATTTTATGTGCGTTGCAGGCAGCTGACAGTTTTGCAACCTAACCCTACTTTGTGTACTTAATATTTTTGTATTTTTTTAATTTATCTCATTGGAAGTATAAAGTTAATTTATTTAAATTTCGTTTTAATAACATTCTATTTTCCTCTGCCTAAAATTTGAGAAAACAATCGTTGTGAAATACTAATTAACATTTTTAACGGCTTTTGTGATGTGCACGCACCTTTAGGTTGGCAGCCATATTGAATTTATAAAGTGACGCTACTGTAACGTGAATTTAATTTTCCTGTTGATTACAAGAAAGTACGGCATTTTTGGATTCAATTACACCTGATTGTAATAGGTGAAGTGATTACGACGCGTTCAAAATGAGTTACGGAAGACCGCCGCCTCGAATTGAGGGAATGGTTTCGTTGAAGGTGGATAACCTCACATACCGTACGACGCCTGAAGATTTACGCCGCGTTTTCGAAAGATGTGGTGAAGTTGGGGATGTTTACATTCCCAGGGATCGGTTTACGAGAGAAAGCCGAGGTTTTGCATTCGTTCGGTGAGTAATTTTTGTTTTGGTACTTTTTGAGATTCAAATGTGGGGTTTAGTTTTTATGATAAGCGGGATGCCGAAGATGCGCTGGACGCTATGGATGGCCGTATGATGGACGGAAGGGAGTTGAGAGTGCAAATGGCGCGATATGGAAGACCAACTTCGCCCCATCGACGTTACGGAAGATCCAGTCGGAGGAGGTGAGTTTTGTTGACGGATGTTGTGTTTGGATCTAATTTTTTGGTTTGTTTTTGTGTAGGTCAAGGTCGCGTTCTCGAAGGCGTAGTCGTTCACGTTCTTATCGTCGTCGATCGACTAGTCATAGTCGGTCCAAATCCAAGTCTCGATCTCGTTCCGATAGCAAGAGTTCACGTGGAAGGACAAGATCCAGGTCAAAATCTAGGAGACCGTCGGGCAGCAAGTCGCGTTCCAGATCAAAATCATAAAGTAAGTTACAACACTTTAGTTTATGGTGTGAAAGAGTCAAAATTGACAGTTGATTTTGTCGACTGTTTCTTTAGCAGTGGTTGCAGGCTTGCAGGAAGAATTTGAGTTTTTAAAAACAAAATTAAGTTATAAAAAAGCCGTTTTTTTTTGGGCTAAATTAAACCTCAGAGGTGGATTTAGAAAAAAAAATGAGAGCGGTCGTTGGACCGTCCAGAGAAGCTATACTTCTTACGCACAGAGCAAACCATAATAGATCCGTGAAGGCCATAGTTGTTCGGCCTTTGGCCTCACAGGGGGAGGACCATAATAGATGCATGAAGGCCATAGTTGTTCGGCTTTCGGTCTTTTTGTGAAAAATGTTTGAAAAATTTTTTCGACGTTTTTTGCCGACCCACGAAAAGGGGCGGAGGGGGGGAAATTTTTTTAGTTTTGTCAAAAAACTATTTTCCCTATAAACCGGTTGGAGGCGGCGTGGGGTCTGGGGCGGTTGCGACCTCCGCCCCCCATCCATAGCCACCATTCCCAGGGTCCTAGCCCTCTCGGTTCTGGAGTTATGGTGTTTGAAGGGAAGTTCGAAATTTGAAAGTGATGGTCGAACACACTTTGGCCTCCCACTGGCATTTAAGATTACGGGTCGGCCTTCGGCCTCCAACGTGCTTATAAGAATACGGGTCGACCTTCGGCCTCCCACTGGCATTTAAATAATAGATCCGTGAAGGCCATGGTTATTCGGCCTCACAGGGGGAGGACCATAATAGATTCGTGAAGGCGATAGTTGTTCGACTTTCGGCCTTTTCGTGAAAAATGTTTGAAAAATTTTTTCAACGTTTTTTGCCGACCCACGAAAAGGGGGGGGAAATTTTTTTAGTTTTGTCAAAAAACTATTTTCCCTATAAACCGGTTTGAGGCGGCGTGAGATCGGGGGCGGTTGCCACCTCCGCCCCCCATCCATAGCCACCATTCCCAGGGTCCTAGCCCTCTCGGTTCCGGAGTTATGGTGTTTGAAGAGAAGTTCAAAATTTGAAAGCGATGGTCGAAATTTGTGTGACGAATCTGTGTGACGTAGTTGTGTGACAATTTTGTGTGACGAACGATTTTTTTCAGTTAACTGCCCGTGCAATTCCCGTGCGATAAGAAGCATAGCTTCAAAAGCATAGCTTCAAAAAGTGTTTTAGGGTAATTTATTTAATTTTATGTACCTCCACCAGAGAGAAGGAATTTTCTTGTTTTTGCAGTCTTGATTTTAGAGAAAATTCGTTAACATATCTTGAGCAAATCCTCTGAATTTGACTGGACTGCACATATCAATGTTTGTTATTATGTTCTGCATTTTTAAAGGTTTTTTACCTCCCCCCCCCCCCATTTTTGGTCGATTCTTTTATGTTAACAATGTTTTGTTTCTGAAAAAATTCATAGCTTATCCACTACAGTTTGTTTAGAATCAGACTGCACTTTCATTGATTCCACAAATTTTCGTAGTTTTTTTTATGCACAATTCTTTAATCTTGTCATGGAAAGTTGGGGTAATTAAAATTTAAGCAAGGGAAAATTCTTTGAAAACGTAAAAAAACAGGGAATTCGGAAAGAAAAATCCGGGAAATTTTTAGCGCCAAATCAGATAAATTTGGATTAGGGAAATATTTTAATATTCAATTATTTTCTATGTATAGTGTATTTCAAATTAATTGGAATTAAAAAAAGTCTAGCATCAAATTACGTTGTTATAAAAACATACAAACTTACTGTACACCTGGTACACGCGTCCACGTGGAGTCGCAAAGAGAATTTTCGTAATAGAAATATTATCCAATAATAAGTCCTTATTATAAATATTAACCAATTAGAACTACACTACTCCACGTGGAGTATGAAATGCGGGCTTTCGTTGGCGCGATAATCTTATCTCTTATATTGTTTTTCCTTGCATAGTTTGTATGTTTTTATAACAACGTAATTTGATGCTAGACTTTTTTTAATTCCAATTAATTTGAAATACACTATACTCTGTGCGATTCTGATTTCCACATGGTTATATAATCATATTGTTATGACTAGATTGCTATCCTAAGTTATAACCATCTCCGTAACAATGTTGCCGAAAATTGCTATTCTGTTTAAACACGCATAAACATGATTGTTATAATTTAAGCATAACCAAACCTTGTTATAAATAGTTCAAATGTACCGTAAAACAGGGTTGTTTCGTTTAAAACATTTTGTTTTAATCAACTGTTTTAAACATTTGCTTAGGTTTAAAACAGTTTTTGTTAAAACTAACGGTCAGCACTCAGCTCAGTACAGTAGACGTTATTGCAATAGCCAACTTGCAATGCGAATTTATAAATAGTATGTGGTTCCCCCAGGCCAATAGTTCCTCATTGCAATTGGTTTTCTTTTTTCGGGGATTCACTGGCACAGCCTTTAATTTAACTAATTTTTTGTGTACAAAAAGAATTTACATACAACATTGTAACATTTTTTTTAATATGGTCGTGAAGGAACATATTCATCTCCATCAATCGCCCATTAAATCAATTTATCAAATTGAAGAATCTGGAATATTTTTTTTATCCTTCAAACTTTTTATGACGCAATGAGCATTTAAATTTTTGTTTCATAATATAACGAATTGCGGGTTACAATTTTTTATTTGTTTTGACTTTTTTAAATGTTTAAAATTGAAATTAATTTTTTATAAAATTGTTTTTTAAGAGAAATCTGAAATTTTTAAATACATTGAAATAAATAGTAATTCTAATATTTATATAACAACTGTCTTTCACGAACGTAACAATGATCAAAATGAGCGTAACAAGCACTAAAATGCAGTTGCTATCATAACCATGAAATATAAAAATAATTGTTGACAAATCACGCCCCCATGACTGTGTCTTCAAAATCAGAATAGCAAATCGGCTCAAATAACCATTTTGTTACAAATTAACCAAATGATTATCATAACAAGATTGTTGTGTCAAATCAGAATAGCACTGATTGTGCATTAACCTACTCTGGTCGATGCATTTGTATCATCGATGTTATTTACTATTTATATTAGATAGAACAAACGTAGATGCATTTGTTGTGAAGAAAACAAAAACAGGTATCAATTATTTTATTATTTATTATTTTACGCATTTGTTTTCAAGATGTCGTCTCTTGATCACCCGATCCTGAGGCGCATCAGATTATAATTAGGCCTTTTCTGTAAAATTCAGAAAAATAGGTTTTAAAAATTCAGTTGAAACCCTGTATCCTCTCTGCATTGAATCTACAACGTCGGCTTACTGCCAAAACAAGATAACTCCATTTTTGGACAAAATGAGTTATATACATGATTGCATTCAAATAAGAGCGAACTACATTTTGACAAAACCTGATAACTGTAAGTCAAATATTAAAGGAGTATTAAGAAGTTCATTTTTAACTTTTGTTAACTTGTTTATGGTGAATCAAACTTTAAAATCAGTTTTACTCAAAACTATCATTTTGGAGTTATCTTGTTTTAGCAGTAAGCCGATGACAAGTGGTTACATTGAAACGGCTGGCAGGTGCCTAGCAAGTAAAATCTCACAGATTACTGTAACAACTTTGTCACAAGCTTGTGACAGCCACAATATGAGTAAAATAGCGGTCACAAGCTTTTGGCAAACTTGTGACAGGTTGCTGGCAGCAAGCGTTATTCGCGATTACAGCTAAGTGAAGCGACGTCTGGCGGCAGAAATGTTAACTCGCTAAAACGAGTATTGTCATAAGTTTACATGTGCATCTAGTGCATGTTTATAGCCGGTATTAACGTTAAATATTGCTTCTAAGTGCTTGTGTTTGAAAATTCCGCCAAAATTAATTTGTTGTTAGGCACACGACAAAATGAATACAAAATCAAGAGCGTTTTGTTGTGTTCACGGATGTAATTCTAGCGCTAGAAAGAATTCTGACCTTAGTTTCCACAAGTTTCCCATGAAAGCAAAATTCAAAGTGAAATGGACAAATCCTTTGGGTGAGGTGGAAGTAATTGATAGCAGAAAAGCGTGGATGAAAAGCTTCAAAATGGGAAAGGAGCCTACAAAATACATGGTTGTGTGCAGTAAACATTTCACTCTTTTTAAACTTTTTTTGTCAATTAGCCCTGATATCTCACGAGGCGGTGCAGACAAAGCTGTAGTTTGTAAAACTAAGCTATAAATATGATGGAATCCGTCATTACTAGGCATTTTTCCACACAACATAACGTGCTTAGCGTTTGCCAAAGCTTCACCCTCACAAAAGTTTCTAGCCTTAGAACTCCCACAGAATTTCAAATTTATTGTTTATTGTTAATTGTTTATTCATATTTAGATATTATTTAAACACAAACGAATATAATAAACAAACCACAACACGTTTCTGAACCCGTTAATGTGCATATAATAACCTTGCTTATGATGGCAAAACATAGAACTACCCGTTTTAAGCGGCCATTTTGAATATTTGGTCACGTGATTTTCCTTAATCGAAATCGCGAATTGCCAACAAACTGCCCCAAAAAAATTATTGATTACAATTAAATTAGGACCCTCAGCGAAATCGCAAAATAAGTTTGTGATTTAAGCTAAACTACCAAACTAAAACTATCACGTCATCATCGCGACAGTTATTCAAATATATTTAAATTGAAAAGAAAAATTCCTACCGATAAAAATAATCTCCATATTCGGGAGGGGGGATAATCCATTAGGTTACCATGGAAACGGTGTTTCTGACATACTATGCGTATTTTATATAAGATCTTCATAAGTTCCCAATCATAAAAATTGATATTACACGACCGGGGGGTCTGGGGAGTATGGAATACCCCCCAGGTACACTTGCCATTATTCAGAACCATCAAAATTTATTATTTTTCATTGAATCTTTTGCAATTTTTGTTTGTAATCCTACAGGGGGGGGTATTTTTGGTGATATTTTTCATAACTATCCCAGTACCGTTCTTCTTAATACCAAGGGATGTAAAAGTGAAAGTTTTTCTTTCGCAATAAATTAAATGTGGCTGGGGGGTATTCCATACCCCCCAGACCCCCCGGTCCCGGCAGCCTAAATGAGTTCCTGATAAGCATCCATTTGTTTTCATTGCTCTAAGCGAGCGCCGTAGCAAGGGTGAGGCGCCATCGCAATGGGGGCGCTAAACCTCGACAAAACCCAATAAATAATCTTTCTTCTATCTAAATATACAGGGTGTCCCCGTGACCGTGGAGAACCTTTGAGGTGGTGATAAAGGATACTCTTCTAAGACAAATTTTCAAATAAAATTTTTGCCCAAGTCCAAACCCTTGGGGGGTACCTCCCTTTAAAGCAATTTTTTGAATTTCTGATTTCAAACGGCCATAGCTCCGATATTATTAATTTTTTAAGGTTAATGGATTAGAACTTTTTTAAAGATCATTCGCTTGTCTATAAATTAGGTTATAACCCCATATCGTCTAGAATCAACGGATTTCGAGTTATAAATTAAATTAAGGGAAAAAATGTTTAAAAAATTCAGGTTTTTCTTTTTTTAATTTTCTTGTGAACCCCGTAACTCTTAAACGAAACGTCTAAGAGAAAAACTAACGGCCCAAACCGGATAGGGAATTTAACGGGCTACAACTTTCGTCAAATAAATTTTTTTGGGCAACCAACCGTTTTCACAGAAACTCTGAAAATAATGAACAAGGTGTAGGTAAAAATTTATAAATTCACATAATTACTAAAAATCTCAATTTGATTTATAGCATTTGTTTTAATGTTAAAACATTGTTAAAACGTATTGTAGCGTTTTAACAATGTTTTAACATTAAAACAAATGCTATAAATCAAATTGAGATTTTTAGTAATTATGTGAATTTATAATCTTCAAAACTGGCTCGACGACTTCTTCACCTCCAAACCGCCGGATTTCTTCAGGCGTGGAATCTAAAAACTGCCAGAACGTTGGGAGTCAATCATAAACAATGCAGGAGAATATATTATTGATTGGTTTATGGGTTAAAGTACCCTAATGAGCCCTATAAAATTCTTGGAAGAGGGACTTTTAATATGAAAAAAATAACTGAAAATCGTAAATTTTACACATTCACCGACGCGCATAAATAAAATTTGTGGAATCTCCCCATTTTGTTGTCGGTCCGAGTGATTTTATATACTCTAAAACTTAGCGATTTACGCACCGGCAGATGCAACACGTCTCTCATACCAGTAACATCGATGAAAGGTTACTATTTTGTCATTATTTTTTGTATGCGATTTTTTGGGGGTGATACGTAAAAGGGAACTGCCGCATACCGCAACTATACTTTTAAATGCTATATCCAGGTTTTCTATGATCCCGGTTTTCTTGATGGATGACCCTTCAAGTATGTTTAGCCCAAGGGCGTCATCCAACGTTTAAAAAAGCCGCCCGTTATATCCAGGTTTTCTATGATCCCGGTTTTTTTGATGGATGACCCTTCAAGTATGTTTAGCCCACGGGCGTCAGCCAACGTTTAAAAAAGCTGCCCGTTAGGGCGGCTTTTAAAGCGCCCTAATCCTCGGTAACGCATCCCGATTTTCACACTTGGGGTTTTTCACATTTAAAAAACATCAAGCTCACTGACTTACCATTTACAGGGCATATCTACGGCCGTCGTGGAGAGTTGAAATTTTGCATAGCCGTGTGGTTTTACGAGGATTGAACGGGAAAATTGTCCGTTTTTTGGTGGGACATAAGGGAGGGGGCGAAATGGCGGTTCAAAGTGGTCCCAAAATTTGAGAATTCATTTTGGAGAGTTGAAATTTTGCAGGCAGCCCCGGGCGACAGTCGAGGGGACGAAACAAATTTTTTGTTTTCCAATTTTTTCCGAGCGCTCGGTAAAACGGCTCAGCGCGGTTTTTCGTATTTTTGACACTTTTTCCGGGGTTTTCGTACGATTGACCTCAAATTTTCGAGAGGGGAGGGGGCGGCGAAAACGGACACCCCTCTGCGGCCAAATTTTCAAAATTTTGTCCCATTTCCGTTTGAGTGGTGATCAAAAATGTAATAGTTTTTTGCGCCTGGCTCACCAAACAAACTCAAGTCCTGCAGATACGCCGACAACTTTGAATTGATTTTTTTTGATCGAGGAAGAATAATTTCCCAACAAGTTTTGCATCAAAAATTATTAAAATTGCTCGCCAAATCCGATTCCGACGTTAAAACTTTATATAAAAAAAATTTTTGCTATTCGGTTTTGAAGGCACTAACCCTTGGAAATTATTTTGGAAAATTACATTTTCATTTTATAGCCGTACGGTGCGAGATACGAAAAAAAGCTATAAATGCAATTTCGTGCATCCCCGGAATCTGCCTCGGTTGCCGGTAAAAAATTAAAAATCCTCCCGTAAATAAGGACCCTGTGGCCGTTTGAAGGATTCTCAAAATTTCCACCTTGATGCCGTCCTGGCGCGACGACCGCGAAAAAATTTTTAATTTGGAAAACGGTTTCGGGCGACAAATTTCGAGCCCCGCCTTTTCGAAAGTAACACTTATGACGATATTGCGTAATTGTGTGCAGATTTGTTAGGCGACCCAGATTAGGTCTTTGGATGTTTTTCGTGCGACAGCGCGGTGACGCTTACGTGTCCTTCCGACTCTTACCCCGGATCTGGGAGAACTTGAAATGCGCGACATCTTATTGCCCTTTCGCAGTTATTTAATGCACCTTCATTTTGACCTTGAAATCTCTTGCGAGGGCGCAGTTACGGCCCTTAAGGCGAATTTTAGAAATTCTACAAAATTGCCCAAATTAAAGTTCTCGATAGACACCGTCGCGTCGTTGGCTTTAAATTGTTCCAAGACACGTGACCTTGAAAATTATTTTTAAGGCCGAAATTTGTCGCCAAATCTAATTTTGAATTTGTACCGCGGATATGCAATGGGATGTCGGATCCGCAACATTCGAAAGTAAATCGGAGGCCGAAGGCCGACCCGTAACAGGAATAACAAGTGGGAGGCCGAAGGCCGACCCTTATTATTAAAAGCAATCGGGAGGCCGACTCGGGTTCGCTTCACCATTGAGACGCCAAATCCGGACCAAAGAAATCCGAGATCTCACATGCAAACCAACACTCGACCATGGAATCCTTAAAAGTTCCAAAAACCGGTCGGTAAGCCCATAAACAATCGGTAGGCCGACAGCGAGGCCGCGCGCCTCGCAGAGATAGCCACGAAAATCGGCCGAAAGTGGCTAGTCAAATATTAATAACCAAATTCGCAAAAATGTGTGGTTCTGATAGAACCGTTTTTTTATCAACGCGACGACAGCATGTGTTCATTTGCTTCAACAAGTTCAAGAGCACGATCAGCACGTCTTACCGTGTCGACCACCCGAGGTTTACTGACGCGCCTCCCACCGATGTGTCGTATTTACGTGATTTTTTATAAAGGGCGTGGCCTTAATTTTCGTGATTTCATAGGCCGGATGCAATCCAAACGACGCATTTAGTTTTCGCTTAAATTATGGTTCTTTTTTCAATTTAAACTTAATGATCCTCGGTTTATATTAAAGCTAAAGACTTTTTTGATCGAAATACTAAGCCATTTCTATAGGGAAATTTCAATTTCCGAGTCACCCATGGGGTTCTGGACCCCCCCTTTATGATTTAAATGGTGGCGCGCTCGAATTAATTAACGAGCTATCCAAAGGTTAGTGTTTCAATTCATTTTATAAGATTTAAAATGATGGAGAGGTTCTTATTAGGTATTTAATACATCTACAAAACTTCAAATATCTAGACGCTTGAATGGATTAACGAGCTCACCTAAATTAAAAACAGGTTATGTTTCGTTTTTATTAATGAAATTCAGTTAAACGCAGGTAAACCATTTTTAAAAAAATTGGTTCTAGCGATTCTCGGCATGACGACTAAATGTCACATAAAATTGTTTTTCGACCATATAAAACTAATAATTTTGTTTGTTTCAGTTTGAGATTTGCGTGTTTAACCAAGTCGTATCGGCTTCTCTTCGAAAAGAAGGTATACAAATTTTTATTTTTTGATTTAAAAATTAATTTTTTTCGGTAGTACAATAATCACTGTTGTATTATTAAATTTTGTTTTATTGCATTAATATCGTACCCCACTTCTCAAAAATGTGATTTTCAAACGATTCACTAACTAATTATTAGTGTGCACCTGACTGTAATATACTACGGAAACGTAATAAAATAACCTCATATGTTTTGTTTTTAATTTTTTTTCCGATTTGTTGTACGATATTATTAAATTTATAGGTCACAAAATGAGTTCTGTAAAAAATTGTTAGTAAATGTATAAAAAGATATCTTTGTGAAAATTTCATCATTTCGTTTTAATACTTTTTTGTACAATTGACGTAGAAAATTTCCTTTGATTTCTTTTTTTTTTCGGAATAAAATTTATTTTTGTTTTTTAATTATCAATAGTTTATAGGTTAGATTTAGTAAATATGACTTGAATTAATTAATTAATTAATTATATTAACTACTCTTTTGATGTTTTTGCTTTTAATTGTCTGTACGTGTGTGTCATAAAATATTCTGTATAAATAACGATTTGTTTTTGTTTATTACAGAATTTGAACACCAAATTATTATTTATTCTACTCTCTGACACTTAACAACATTTGTTGTGTGATTGCTGATTGAAAATCGTAAACGCGCTGTCCAATACCGTTTACGATTTTCGTAAAATAATTTGTTAAGTGTCTGATTTGATCAGTTCAGTACTAATCGGTTTTATGTGAACAGGCGGAGTGCCTGGGTGCGGTGCAGTGCAGACCAGTAGCTGTGCAGAGCGAGCAGTAGCAGTAGTCGTGCTGGTGTTTGCCAGAGATCATGGTGTTTGCAGTAGTGGTGCGGTGTGACTGCAGCCCGACCTCCTGTAGCTCAGGTGTTGCAGTTTTGGCAGTCAGAACAATAAACAAAAAAATATCCCGAAAAATAAATTTACCCCACCCCCCTCACCTCAACTTACTACCAAAACCCCGCTGCAATTTTTTTTATTTAACCAGCACTTCATGACCGTGAAAAGTCACCACTCATTCAAATAATGTTCCAAAAAATATGCTGCTTGTTTTTAGCAAATACCACACCATTTTAAAATTCTAAAAATGTTGCTCTGCTAAATCGCGCGTGCGTAACTTACAATAAATTTTTAAAAAATTTACTTTTCAAAAATTGCGTGACAACTTCGTGTTATCACCAATTTTTTTCTTATTTCTATTCGAGAGCGGGCAGGTAAGTATTTTACATGGTCTTAAAAATCGGTCTTGTTGGATTCCTTTAACTGTAATATTTTCGTTTATGTTTCAGATACCAATTTTCCACCCCATTTCTAAGCATTAAAATCTTGTAGCTTTTGAAAATAATAAATGAAGATGTTTTTAACTTTTTTTTGTTTTAATTTGGCCTTTTCCTCAGTTATTCGTGTTGACCTTAAGGAGGTACTGCTCCTGTTGTCACAAAATTTAAAAATATGCTTTCAAACTGATAATGAGACAAACGATTAAAAGATGCAATAATTGAGTGATTTTTCAATATTTTAATGAATTAAAAAATAGATCGATAAAAAGTAATTTTACAGCCGTGAAATTGTTTTATCTCTTTGTTTCAATCATATTTTGAATTCAGAAATAGTCAATTATTGCATCATTCCTATGGATTCCTAATGTTTGACCTTGAATCGTTTGCTTACTGCGAGTATTTAAGTTAAGAGTATTTTTATTTAATTTTGCGTCAATAGGAATATCGCCCCTTTATGGTTGGGTTAACTAATAAAGAGTATGGTGGGGGACCTATTGTTGAATGTCAATTTCAAAGGACTAATACTTCACCGGGTTGAACTCGTTCTGGAAAAAACAGGGTAAGTTAAACATTTTCAATTTTGGTCAGGCGTGTGGCGGGGGATTTTTCATTTTTAACGTTAAGTTAGGGAAATTAAAATTTGGGCCAAGGAAATATTTTAATTTTTTTATATCGGTATTGTGCACTGACCGGTTATAAAGTTTTGTTTTCATTTTATTGAAATCATTTACTATTTAATTTTTATAAAATTTGTTATATTTTATTTAGCCAGGATTAAATTCTGGCGAGAAGCCCTCAAGTATGAGGCCAGAATTAACGAGAGTGTCGAACAATTTAATTTGATTAGATGGCAATAATCTTGGTTATACACCTATGAAATTAGAGCCAGTGGCGTAGCTAGCATGGGTGACACCCCCATCTAGGCTGATGACCTTTATTTTAGGCGTCACCCCAAGAAACGAGCTAATTTTAGTCAGGAAATTTAAATAATTTGGGGTCCGGTTTTTAACCGGTTTTATTTGGGAGACATGATTGAGTGTCCAAAGGTTCCCCGCGCAAATACCCCGCCGATTTCTCTTTAGTTGCTTCCACATGGTTTTTCGGCTATAACTCGTTTAATTTCATTTTTAGGAAAAATTGCCATCAGATCAAAATTGAAGAGCACAAAATTCTCTATAAAATTAATTTTTCAGAACATGCTTTAAATGACTTCTAAGGAAATTTTCATTGATTCAATTTAAATTTTTTTTAAATAAACCGCATTCCTCTTCGCTGAAATTGATTTGTATATCAACAATAGTATGACGTAGAAAAATTTTGAAAACTAGATTTTGTAGAGAATTTTATGTTTTTCAATTTTGATCTGGTGAGAATTTTCCGTAAAAACGAAATTAAACGAGTTATAGGCAAAAAAAAACCGCCCTAGCGGGATTAAAATTCTCAATTAAGTTAAAAATTTTCAATTTTGGTCAGGCGGGGGATTTTTCATTTTTAACGCCAAGTTAGGGAAATTAAATCTTGGGCCAAGGAAATATTTTAATTTTTTTATATCGGTATTGTGCACTGACGGGTTATAAAGTTTTGTTTTCCGATTTACTGTTATAATTTATGAATGCGTTGATATATTTTTTCAAATTTTGGGATACGACATAACCGAGATTTTCATGCAGCCAACAGAGTGTTGGTGAAGGGTGGCCATTTACAAATATTTTTGTTTTATATAAGTATTGAAATAATAAGCTAACGTTCAGCTTACAAATTTAATTCGATACTTTCGTGTTTAATAAATAAATAGCTGGTTTCAAAATCATTTTTTCCAGATAAATTGGACAGCTTTTTCTGTGAATTTAATAGGAATTAATTTAGTCAATCAACTACTTCAAGGGCGGTACCCCCCCCCCCACGAATTAACCCCTTTCTGCATGATTTTTCCTATTTTCATGAAAAAAATTTAATCTGGTAGACTTTGATGTGTACAGTTCGGAAGAAATGTAAAAAAAAACAAAAATTAATCGTATATTTGAAAAAATTGGTTTGTGCCACATATGGTACAGCATGCAGTTAAACATGTTCAATTTATTCCTTATTAAAATATTAAGGAAATATTTTAATAAAGAATAAATTTACTCAGGCAGAGGCGGTCATAGCTTGGCAGTTAAGTGCGTCTACTGCTAATGCGAAACGCTCGGATCGAATCCGGGCAGGGTAAAAACTTTATTCTGACCCTCTCTCCTCGGCAGGCAATGGCAAACCACCGAGGTAATCTGCCAAGAAAATCCATCTCGAAATGAAGTGTAGTACACTTCCCGTGGTTCAGAGCCCACGTTAAACAAGTAGGTCCTCTATGTGTGTGAAAACAATTTGAACGCACATCATATGCATAGAACGAGATGGGTCACCAAACCCTCATTAGGGTAAAAGGACTGAGAAGGAAGGAAATTTACTCAATGTGACTTTTTATAAATCAGTTCCTGTCTTGGTTCAAACATAAAGATATTTGACATTTTCTGCATGTCAAAAGATTTTCCTAGACATTCAGGGTATTTGCATCGCTGTCGAAATTTATTCCAAACAGGTAGGTGGTCAATGCCATCTAAACGTACTTCTTCCACTGGCATTTTGGCTATAGGACCACGTGTCTGCTTTTCTCTGAATTGGTTTTGCAGTTACCAATTTGTACCATACCAAATACCAATTTGACAATCAATTCGAAAAATTGTCTTGGCGAAGTCACAAAATAAGTGTTTGACAGTTTGAAGCTCAATTCGGTGCAGGGGAAGTACCTATAATTAAATTTTACTTATTGAGAGTTTCAAGTACCGACTTCTTCTTCTTAGTGTGCCATATCCGGTTCCCCGGACGTTGGCGACCTCTTTCCTGTGATGTGTGTGTTATGCGTTTGAAGTATTATCACACACATAAGGGACCTACTGCTTAACGCGGGCTCCGAACCGCGGGAAGTGTATACACTTCATCTCCAGAGAGGCTGTACCAGGCAGATTACACCTCGGTGGTTTGCCATTGCCTTCCGAGGGGAGACGGTCAGAATAAAGTTTTACTGAGCCCGGAGTTGAACCAAGCATTCTGCATTAGCAGCAACGCATATAACCGCTTTAGCTAACGACCATCTCCAAGTACCGACACATCACTGAAAGGAAGGCAAACAAAAATTCAACTTGTACTTCACGCCTTGGTACCTTCTTTTAATTATTTTTTATGGTTAAACCGTCGACTTCCTGCAAGTACCTACGTATAATTTTCTGCGATAATTTATTTTGCGCGCGACGTTTTCGGCCCACTTATCACAACAAATGTCGCCTATCTCGAAAGTTCCAACAAAATTTATATGTGTGATTGTGGTTAAAAATTAGAAATATTACTTAAATTTAGAAGAAGAAAAAAAAAGGAAATGGACGCTGCTTATCTACATCCCCTCGGAATTCTGGATGGCTCATTGTCGCCCATGACTGCACTGTGTTTCATGTGGAAAGAAGATTTTACGTATCTGTTAGGTGGAAGTTGCCATGGATGTTTTTGGATTTATGATATGGCCGTAAGTGCTTTTACAATATTTTTTATAACGGATTTTATAAATTTGCGTTGTAGACGAGAACTAAACTCAATCAAATCGTGCTCGATTATGCAATAATCGCGATTCATCATCATCCGACGGATTGGTACGAAATTATAACGCAGGAATTATTGGGAAGGTTAACTTTTTGGAGTCTTGGTGAAAATTTCCGATTTGTGGCCTATCATACAGTTTTTGTTGATACGCATCCACCGCTGACAATTATTGCATCTAACCATATACTTTTTCCACAAAATTATAAAATTAGGATGATGAGTTTGGAGAAATTGAAACGCATAGTGCCGATGACGCGTGATTTATGCGAATTAGTGGATTGGGAGTTTGGTAGACATACGACTATGAATTGTATCGAAATTGAAGGGCGCCCGTACGTAATTAGTGGATATACTAGTGGTAGTATAATTATAAGGGAGTTTCGACTCGGTGGTTTGGTAGTACGGCTCTGCACAGTGCGTCCGTCTTCTATTTGTTCTATAGCTTATAATCGAGAAAAGCAGGAACTCATAATCAGTGATGACGACAGTGTTTCACTCGCTGTGCTACTCTTATACGCAGACGAAGATGGTGCCGTATTCGTCCAGAAGCAGCAAGAAATTTTCGTTGGAGGTGGAAAATCGATCCTCACAATGGAACCCACGAGCACTTACTTACTTTGTGGTCGTGAACACGGCATGATGAAAATTATTAATTGGAGAACTTCGAAATGTCTCCCTATATCTCCTCTGCAGCTCATTAATTCTATTCAAGTCATTATCAGTTCTCCTTACAGAGTGGCGGGTTGGGACGATAGTTTTGTTTTTGCTGTGGCTTATACCAATGGTTTTATTAGTTTGTGGAAGTACGACAATTACGTGCGATATGTTCCGTATGTAATTTAAAATAATTTTAGACAAAAATCGACGTAGAAGAGATTTGCAAAAAAAACGCAATGAAGTTAACAAAGTATTAATGTAATGTTTTTTATTGATTAAAATTTAGATTTTATTTTATTTCTTTCCGTGAATCACACCGTTGCTCTGCATTGGTGATCCCCGATGGAAAATAAAATAGCTTCATCAACATAGGCACTGTTCTTTCCATGTCATGTTCAGAAGCTATCCTCTGACGAAGACATTTGGTCTATTGGTGTCAGATTCTTGAATACATTTTGAAAAGTTTTTCTTCCAACATGGTTTCTCTGCTGACTGAGTCGCACGAGAAACAGCAGTGTCCTCTTCTCATCAGTCTGTTAAAATTTCCTCGGTAGCGCAGTTGGTTTAACGCGCGAGCTCACATTTAATTCGTCGGAATTCCGATTATCATATTTTTCAATAGTATTCATCAGCTCCTTGCAACTGTTTTTGCTTTACTCCAAAAATCCAGAGAAGTGCACTGGGAAAATCGGAAAGTTATTTCCTCCATCTAACCAGAACTCTTCCATGTCCAATTCTGCATAGTAGCGTACTCCGAGTTCTTTTGTCTTAATTTACCTGATGTAGGAATATCAATCGGCTCAAATCTACACATTCTCTGGAGTGTTCCCACCAGTTTCTTAGAGAAATAATACCCCTAATGATTGCTGTAACAGCTACCACTTTGGAATAAATAATTTACTTGGCGCGTGGAAGTTTGATTCTTTCCCCTTGGAAGAGGAAAAAGGGAGAGGTTTGGAAGGCAAATGGAGTAGCTTATGTGAAGGAACGCTCTGTTAGCGTTCGCTTACCTATAACGCCGTTCCTGAGCGGGTACCGGGAGCAGTGTTCACACCTGCATGATGACTTTGGGGGGGGGGGAGAGCTTCCGAAATTGTGATGTCATAACGTTAATTTTAAAACTTGTAGAATGACAGGAATATAAGGGCACGTGACGCCCCCCGTTTGGGGGGGGGGAGGGGTCTGCGTTTTTGCTTAAAATTGCGTGACGTAGTTTATGAACGTACCCTTCTCTACAAATTGCTATGGTCCTGACAAAATGCTGCCAAAGATTTTATAACTACGGTAATTGCTAGGAAAGGAGAAGAGCAGTGGCGTAACCACTTTTCTTAGGCCACTAAATTGAAATAGTACCCAATCTTCTATTTAAAAGGGTCCAACAAATCCTTGCTACGTCACTGCCTGACTGGGCGTAGTTCGAGCCGGTATTGTCGTTTTTTTGGTAAACTGAATGTAATGATCTTTCTTATATTTGATATATTGCGCACCGGATGGTATTACAAATAGCGGATATGATACAGGTGACGTAACTGATAGCATTGCGTCAGAAAAACAGCCATGATCATTACCGAAGTAGCGGGCGAAGTGTCAACACGTTGTTTGTTTACTGCTATGAATTGAGGAGTCTGGAAGTAAAAGGGTTCAAGTGCACTTGAACCTGAAACGATTTAATTGCAGAATATCATACCTAATGGGTATCCTAACTTAAGCTGGATTTATTCGCAATTTACATTAAGCAAACGCCACCATGCGGGAGAATTTCAAATTAGTAAATGACGTATTAAATAAAAATAAAAATTCGTTCTTCAGGCTCAAAACATAACAAAATCAACTAATTAACAAAATATATTATAATAAATTTAAGACCATACTGAAATGTTTGCAAATTTTCACCAGACTTGACTTTGAATTTCGAAATATACGTCTAAACACAGCCATGTTGTTCTCGCTGGTGGCGCCACCAACGGTAATGTAAATCGCCAATAGTTTGACGTACTGTAAACGTAGACGCACTGCAAAAAGATCGACTATAGAATTTAGGTACTCTTGTGTATAAATAAACGTAGACGCATGACGTAACGTAAGAGAAACGGACTGTAACGCAAGAGTTGGCAACTTTCATCTTTTACAGTGCGTTTCTTACGTCCGACCAATCAAAAGAAAGAATTCTGTGTGTTTAATCTATGTGTATATTTGAATTTAAATTATTTTTTAATTTGAATTTAAATTATTTTACGGTTGCCTATGTTAGTAGAAACTACCAACTGTACATGTAATTTCACGATTTGTATAATTTGTAGGTTAGGTTGAATCGTTGAATGTCACTCACTTTATATTGTTATCACCTCTACGCATGCGCGAAAATTCCGTTCCGTCGAATTATAAATTTGAAAATATCTTACAGTCCGTTTCTTACGTATCCAGTGCGTCTACGTTTACAGTACGTCAAACTATAAATCCAGCTTTAGAGGTAAAATGATTTTAGTAAATTTTACGTCCCCTTGGGTCGTAAAATTGTATTTTCTAAACTTATTCCTGGAATTTTGAATTTCCAGTTAACTTTAAAGCCATGTTTCTCAGAACTATTAAAAGTGAACTTGAACCTTTTTACTTCCAGACCCCTCAATTATGTTCTTTTTTCAATTTTATTGTGTGTGACCATTTAGAAAAAGGAGGTGAGTGTGAATATGCATTTTATTGAAATCATTAACTATTAAAATTTTATGTATTTTATTAACCAGGATTAATTTCTGGCGAGAAGCCCTCAAGTATGAGGCCAGAATTAACGAGAGCGCCAAACAATATTAATTTGATTAGATGACAATAATCTTGGTTATACACCTTTGAAATTAGAGCCAGTGGCGTAGCTAGCATGGGTGACATCCCCACCTAGGCTGATGACCTTTTTTTTAGGCGTCACCCCAAAAAACCAAGAAACGAGCTAAATTTAGTCAGGAAATTTAAATAATTTGGGGTCGGGTGTCACTCCCACCTAGGCTGATGACCTTTTTTTTGAGGTGTCACCCCTAGGAAAATAGGACTTTTTCGGCGCAGCCGTTTCGACGCTAACCCTGTGCGGCGCGAAGCCCTTTCGGTGACATCTGTTTCGGCGCGACGCTCATTCGGGGCGAGGATCATTCGGCGTGAGGCTTATTCGGTGTGAGGTTTCTTCAGAGCGATTTGATGCTAGATCTGTTATTGCAATTAATAAATCTCCGCGTAAAGTTAAATCTTCCGCAAAGAGGTGGATCTTCCGCGAAGAGGTGGATCTGTCGTTAGGTTAGTATTAGTTTTTGATATTTCTTTAGAAAACTAATTAAAAATAAATAAATTTTCACGTAAAGTTAAATCATCCGCAAAGAGGTGGATCTTCCGCGAAGAGGTGGATCTGCCGTTAGTTTAGTTAGTGTTAGTTTTTGAACGTGAAGATTTCGCAGAGGAACAAAGTAAAGATATTCGGAATGGAATGGATAAATAAGCTTTTCGCCAAAAATATTTGCATCGAAATGACTTGGGCCTTTGCGCCGAAACGGCTTAGCGCCGGAACGGCTTGCGCCGAAAAAGACGTGCGCCGAATCGGATTCGCGCCGAAAAATCTTGCGTCATATCGCTCGCGCCGAAAAGTCGCGTCGAATCGGCTGCGCCGAATAGTACCTAATCCCACCCCTAGGGACCAAAAAACCCAAGAAACGAGGCAATTTTACTCGGGAAATTTAAATAATTTGAGGTCCGGTGACATCCGGGGCGGTCCGCCCCCCCCCCTTAGCTACGCCATTGATTAGAGCAATGGGTTTTAACCGGTTTTATTTTCCCTAAATTTGGCAGACATGATTGAGTGTCCAAAGGAACCCCCCCCCCCCAAATCCCCGCCGATTTCTCTTTAGTTGCTTCCACATGGTTTTTCGGCTATAACTCGTTTAATTTCATTTGTAGGAAAAATTACCATCAGATCAAAATTGGAGAGCACAAAATTCTCTATACAATCAATTTTTTAGAACTTACTTTAAATGACATGTCAGGAAATTTTCATTGTTTCAATTTAAATTTTTTTTAAATAAAACTCATTTCTCTTCGCTGAAATTGATTTGTATATCAACAATAGTATGACGTAGGAAAATTTTGAAAACTAGATTTTGTAGAGAATTTTATGTTTTTCAATTTTGATCTGGTGAGAATTTTCTGTAAAAACGAAATTAAACGAGTTATAGGTAAAAAAACCGCCCTAACGGGATTAAAATTCTCAATAATTATTAAGAATGATAGTTCCTCCAGTGTGGTTTCTCGTCTATAACTCATTTAATTTGATTTTTAGGGTAAATTATCATTAGAACAAAGTTGCAGAGAATTGTATTGTTTCCAATTTTGATCTGATGAGAATTTTACGTAAAACCTAAATTGGGTGAGTTATAAGTGATAAACCACACTAGCGGGGTTAAAATCCCCATTTAGGAATTTCGTTTTCGCCTATAACTCGCTTAATTTCATTTTTAGGGAAATTTATCATCAGATCAAAATTTAAGAGCACAAAATTCTCTACAAAAGAAGTTTTCTATAATTTTGCTCAAGATGATGAAGATAACGTGTAAAAAATTTATAATTAAATTTAATTCCTCCAATGTTGTTTGTCGCCTATAACGTGCTTAATTTAATTTTTACAAAAGTTTACCATTAGATCAAAATTGAAGAGCACAAAAATCTCTATAAAACCAATTTTTTGGCACAACACGTAAGAAATTTTAATTCGAATTATTACAAAAATTACTTCAAATTTCAAATTTTTACAAAAAAATTCATTTGGAATTTCAAGGATAGTATAAAACATTCCAAAATTTTAGATCACGAAATTTTCTAAAAATAAATTCTTCAAAAGTTACTCCAGATCAGGGGTGGGCAACCTTTTGTATAGCAGGGGCCAGAATAATATTTACGTTTCGTCCGCGGGCCTTAGTATAGTTCAATGAATATCTTTAGCTTCGACGTAAGATTTATATACACCTACACCTCCAAATTTGTTTATGCTATTTGGATAACACATAATCTATATATTGCTATGTCCACCCGAACTTCTCGATCTGTGCAAACTTAACACAGATTTCGGTTGACACGACTTACTCTTAATCTCAGGATGCGGCAAGGTTCTTTGGACTTTTACGGTGGAATTAGTTTAATCACACAGTCAAAGAAAATCGGCAAATCTAATTTTTATAAACAATTTAATGAACATATAACACAAAATTAACATAAACAATCAACAGAACCAATTATAATAAAATTAACATAAACAATAATCAGAATTTTAAAGTTACATTTTTCTTCTTGTACGCGCGCACTGTATTTGCGGTCGCACCACAATTTTAATCTTCAAAACTGGGTCTTGCTGCAGGGTTATAGTCACCCTCGCCTTTCACCTTCTTTCTGTTTATCAATAAACAGCGCTTATTTTTCTCTTCTATTCTAATCTCCACTCCACTTGGCTTCAATTCACTACAGGCCAATATACTCTTAATCTCCAATAACGCACTTTTATCTTTAGGCGTCTGATCGGTTTGCCGTTTTTATACCGACTTTTTATCTTCAATCACGCACTTTATTTCGACGCGTCTGATCGGTTCGCCGTTTTTTATCTCCAATAACGCACTTATATCTTTAGGCGTCTGATCGGTTCGCCGTTTTTTATCTCGACTTTTATCACTGTTGTTTATTCTCTTTTTTGTTCCTATCGTTACCCCCTTTTTTTTTATCATTTCTCACATATTGCCTACTAACATTTTATAACTAAATAATAACATCTTTTTTTTTAATTGTTTTTGATAAACATTTTTCATGCCATATTTTCTCTGACTGCACGACAAACAATTTAATATCGCAACAGCCAAATTATTGATGGACACAACAATATATATAAATGGATATACATATGTATGTTCCCTATAGACTCCTAAACCGTTTGACCGATCGGAACCAAATTTGGCACAGTTATTATGTAGGTCCCTGCGCATGTTTTTGTATTGAAATAGTGCAAAAATTCGCAAAGGAAAGGAAAGTTGATTTTGAGTAGCCTGCCTTCCTTTAAGGAATCTCGATAATCCATTCATGCGCGTCCCCATGGGACGCGCATGAATGGATTATCGAGATTCCTTAAAGGAAGGCAGGCTACTCAAAATCAACTTAAAAACCAATAATGAATGCTGTCAAGCTGTCAACCGATCGACAATGCAAATACGTGTGCACGTGCTTTACGTTTCTATTTGACCAATCTTAACCAAATTTGGTGTAGAAGTTACGATATTTACAACGCTACGAAAAACATAGGCTACTTTAGAACCTTGTAGTGAGGCCGAAGGCCGAACAACCACATCCGACACGGTCTAGATGGCTAAAGGCGGCCGGTAGGCCGACTGTGCCACCTAGTTATTTTAATAATACGCGAAAACTTAATTCGCGTTAAAGGGAATTTTGCTTCGCGTATAAAAAATTCAGGTATCAAAATCTAATTCGCGTTATTCTGAATTCGCGTACATCGAACTCGCGTACATGGAGGGTCTAGTGTACTTTTCAATTTACTTTTTAATTTAATTTAAATAAGACGAATTATATCGAAAATTAAACTGTAGATCTCTCCTTTTTCCTTATGTTAGGTACTAACCTAATCCTTTTCTTTAAAATTTGTGTTTTTGAAAATATTTATTTATTATTTCTTCTAAAGATCTCGCGGGCCGGATTAGAACTTTACGCGGACCGGAGTTGGCCCGCGGGCCGGAGGTTTTGCCCACCGTTGCTCCAGATGATGAAGAAAAAAATTTTGTTTTCAATCAATTTACTTCTTATTGAAATCAAACGTATTTCGTATTTTAGGACTAGTTTGAAACGACTCATAAAACCACACAATTGGGGAAATTTAGATCTTCCAATGTGATGGTTTATCGGCTATAACTTCCTTAATTTAATTTTTAGGAAAAAATAACATCAGATCAAAGTTGAAGAGCACAAAATTTTCTATAAAACAGATTTTTATCATTTACTCAAGACGATGAAGACGACACTTAAGAAATTTTAATTCGAAATACGAATTATTCCAAAATTTGTTCCAATTTTACTTTTTTGAAGCTATGCTTCTTATCGCACGGGTATCGCACGGGAATTGCACGGGCAGTTAACTGAAAAAAATCGTTCGTCACACAAAATCGTCACACAACTACGTCACACAAATCGTCACACAGATTCGTCACACAGATTCGTCACACAAATTCGTCACACAACTTTCGACCACCATAACTCCGGAACCGAGAGGGCTAGGACCCTGGGAATGGTGGCTATGGATGGGGGGCGGAGGTGGCAACCGCCCCCGACCCCACACCGCCTCAAACGCCGCCTCCAACCGGTTTATAGGGAAAAGTTTTTTGACAAAACAAAAAAAATTTCCCCCCTCCACCCCTTTTCGTGGGTCGGAAAAAAACGTCGAAAAAATTTTTCAAACATTTTTCACAAAAAGGCCGAAAGTCGAACAACTATGGCCTTCACGCATCTATTATGGTCTTCCCCCTGTGAGGCCGAAGGCCGAATAACTATGGCCTTCACGGATCTATTATTTAAATGCCAGTGGGAGGCCGAAGGCCGACCCGTATTCTTATAAGCACGTTGGAGGCCGAAGGTCGAACCGTATTCTTATAAGCACGTTGGAGGCCGAAGACCGACCCGTAATCTTAAATGCCAGTGGGAGGCCGAAGGCCGACCCGTATTCTTTTAAGCACGTTGGAGGCCGAAGGCCGACCCTAATCTTAAATGCCAGTGGGAAGCCGAAGGCCGACCCGACCCGTGTTCTCTAAAGCAAGTGGGAGGCCGAAGGCTGACCCGTATTCTTAAGTATTCTTAAATGCTAGTGGGGGGCTGGCAACCGCCCCCCGACCCCACTCCGCCTCCCGCCGCCTCCAACCGGTTTATAGGGAAAATAGTTTTTTGACAAAACTAAAAAATTGCCCCCTCCGCCCCTTTTCGTGGGTCGGCAAAAAACGTCGAAAAAATTTTTCAAACATTTTTCACAAAAAGGCCGAAAGCCGAACAACTATGGCCTTCACGCATCTATTATTTAAATGCCAGTGGGAGGCCGAGGGCAGACCCGTATTCTTATAAGCACGTTGGAGGCCGAAGGTCGACCCGTATTCTTATAAGCACGTTGGAGGCCGAAGGCCGACCCGTAATCTTAAATGCCAGTGGGAGGCCGAAGTGTGTTCGACCATCGATTTCAAATTTCGAACTTCCCTTCAAACACCATAACTCCAGAACCGAGAGGGCTAGGACCCTGGGAATGGTGGCTATGGATGGGGGCGGAGGTCGCAACCGCCCCAGACCCCACGCCGCCTCAAACGCCGCCTCCAACCGGTTTATAGGGAAAATAGTTTTTTGACAAAACTAAAAAAATTAAAAAATTTCCCCCCCTCCACCCCTTTTCGTGGGTCGGCAAAAAACGTCGAAACAATTTTTCAAACATTTTTCACAAAAAGGCCGAAGGCCGAACAACTATGGCCTTCACGGATCTATTATGGTTTGCTCAGTGCGTAAGAAGCATAGCTTCTCTGGACGGTCCGACGACCGCTCTCATTTTATTAATATAAAACGTATTTTGCATTTCAGGAGTAGTTCGAAAAATTCCATTTTATAGAGAATTTCATGGGTTTCAATTTCGACCTGATGATAATTTTCCGTATAATTAAAAGTAAAACCACAGCAGCGGGATTAAAAACTTCAATTAATGTCGGTTCCTCCAATGTGGTTTCTCGTCTATAACTCGCTTAATTTAATTTTTAGAGAAAATTATCATCAGACCAAAATTGAAGGGCACAAAATTCTCTATAAAATAGATGCTTCATAATTTCCTCAGGATGACGATGACATCGAAATTTTATCGAAATACGAATAAATCATAAAAATAATTTTGTTCCACTTTCAATTTTTTAAATTCAAACACATTTTAGGAAAAATTTGTAAATTCTATTCTGTAGACAATTTTATGTTTTTTAATTTTGATCTGATGCGAATTTTCCGTAAAACTAAAATTAACGAGTTATAGGCGATAAACCACGTTGGCGTAAGAAAAAGTAACATTTTTTATAAAATTTATTCATTGTAAACAAACAAAATTACTACAATTTTCGAAAACATATCAATCCTTCGCCCCCCCTCGCCCCACTTATACTAACCTGAAAAAGTCACTTCGCAAGTTGACGTTAAAAAGCGAAATCTTGTTTGGGCGGGACTGTAAACAAGGACAGTTCAAACCTGGTTACTTTTGTTTTCATAGGTTTATTTGACATCTTGAAGTATGTATGTCAAATTGGAGAATTTCAGAAAGTGTAAATCGGTAGAAATTTATTGTTATCAAATATTTTGTTGAACGCGATTGGGTGACATTTTCGAAAGTGGACGATTATTCTTTTATTTGTAATTTCGTCGTCGAGTGGTCATCGAAAGTTCAACTCGCTCGCCAAGTGGTCGAACGACCTTGTCGTATCAAAATAAAGGAAATCGAAAATTTTTTTATGGTGGAATGTTAATGAGGAGGAAGCTCACTTTGGAAACAAACAACCGTCGTTTCAGTGGTGGTGCAAATTTGGTTTTTCGACTAAGTTTGTAAGACGTCGAGTAAATTGAGCTGGGATTATTATGGTTGAAATCGGACTAATTCCTCTGTTATGGCTGAGGACAGCTCAAAGCTTCCGCAAAAACAGTACGATTACTTGTTAAAGTTTCTATTGGTTGGAGACAGCGATGTCGGGAAGCAGGAAATTCTTTCGGAGTTGGATGACGATTCGTCCGAATCTCCTTTTTGTAGCGGCAGTGGTAAGTTGACATTTTTTAACCAAAACATGAAAGTTTGTCCAAATTTGGGTTAATATCTGCTTTCTAACCATTCCACTTATCTATTCATAATTGTGCTTGTTATTGTTAATATTCAAGATTCACTTTTGCCTAAAATTTTGTCACCAATGGAAATTTTATTATTCACACCTATCATAAAAAAAGTTTCCTGTTTTTTTTTTGGTGTAGGTACTAATTAATTTAACATTTCTTAGATGAACTTCCTTTTGTTTGTTATTTTCTCACAAACTGGTATGTGAGTCATAGAGGAACTATGCTCTGAAGATCACAAGAATGTAAACCTTGAAAGGGGGTGATTACATCCTCAAGATTGTGCCTTAAAGTTCAACTTAATAAAATAATTAGCTTCCAACCTGAATATTTTTCATTCAATAGCACCTGATATTTTTTCATAAAATATTTGGCATTTACTCAATTTTTATGTTTACTAGCTTTGCCAGTTGGACCGTCATCCTCCTATTTTTAATTCAAGTCTTACTGAATTAATTTTTTTTGGTTCAATTTAATTTAAACGGTTCTGTTTTTTTTAAATATTTAGTTTCATCAAGTTATTTTATATCACAGCTGCTGGATTGATGGTGTCGGTTTACAAATCGCCACATGTTGTATACAAACAGTATTCAAACTGTTTTTTCATAAAATCACAAATGTTTATCTCTTATTTCAAATATAGTTTGAAAACAGGTTTGTGTTTTATTAGCACATCAAAGTAGAGGTTGAGATGAGTGCAATGATATGTAACAAGGCACCAATTAAGTGACTACTTTTTGAGATATTTCAGTTTAAAAGTTACGGTTCCACAGGGAGGCGGACATAAAAACAAGGAATCCATGGGGGCACAACGACTTTGTTATTTTTTTCAAGTGTTTGTACCAAATTTTGTAATATTTTTGTCAGCGGCGACTCGTGACTTGTTTCAATGAGGGGGAGGGGACAACATGTAAAGAAAAGGGAAATATTATTAATTTCATTGTCAAATTAAATATTCAATTCAACAATAGGAAGAAAATATAGAAACCCTGGTCGAGGTATGGAGTAACCCAGCAAATCAACATGGCCATCCTGATCTCCATGTGCTGGGGGGGGGGTATCCCAGACCCACCGGTTCAATAGCCGCCAGCTTTTTGGAACTTCTTTTACAATAGCCACCATCAATGGGAGTTTTAATTTGCTATAATGGGGGGAGGTGGGCATTACAAGTTACATTTTTCACTTTTTGGTGAGGTTTTGAGGTTTTTAACTTCGGACCATCGATTGCGGTCGAAGCGACGTTGCATTGGCGCAAATATGTAGCAGCGTAAGTGCGAGCGGTGCATTCGAATTACACAATATCATTCCGAGTTGCTATTCTATTTTGGAAGAGCGGCGCCTCATCGCTCTCCACATACTAGCTGCCACTGATATTTGTGATGTACCGGTTTATTTTATTCATAATAGAGCGCACGATTAGTCGAAACGGTACTTTCCCTATAAAATTTTGTTGTTAATTATTTCAATTTTGTAGGTTCACAATGCGTGAAGATTAAATTGACATTCATTTTTCCTAACTTTAGAGAAAATTAGCGTTGCATACTTTAATATATTTATAATTGGTTTCTTCATTATGCTACTTAACAATAGCCATTTTATTTTTTTCTTTTAGTGGTCTGCTATTCTTTGTAACTTTTTTTTTCACTTAAGGAAACATTAAATTTTCAGAAAATAACCCTTTCGATTTTTTCGCAATCGAAATCCGTGGATAAAATTTTAACTTTCAAAAATTTATTTTAATTAAATTCTATTTTATGGCTTCCTATTGCAAATACAAAAGAAGACTGGAAGATACCATTTTGGTCGCTTAAAAGTTATAACTTTTTTTTCACTTGAGGAAACAATAAATTTTCAGAAAATAACCATTTCGATTTTTTCGCAATCGAAATCCGTGGATAAAATTTTAACTTTCAAAAATTTATTTTAATTAAATTCTATTTTATGGCTTCCTATTGCAAATACAAAAGAAAACTGGAAGATACCATTTTGGCCGCTTAAAAGTGATAACTTTTTTTTCACTTGAGGAAACAATAAATTTTCAGAAAATAACCATTTCGATTTTTTCGCAATCGAAATCCGTGGATGAAATTTTAACTTTCAAAAATTTATTTTAATTAAATTCTATTTTATGGCTTCCTATTGCAAATACAAAAGAAAACTGGAAGATACCATTTTGGTCGCTTAAAAGTTATAACTTTTTTTTCACTTGAGGAAACAATAAATTTTCAGAAAATAACCATTTCGATTTTTTCGCAATAGAAATCCGTGGATAAAATTTTAACTTTTAAAAATTTATTTTTATTAAATTCTATTTTATCGCTTCCTATTGCAAATACAAAAGAAGACTGGAAGGTACCATTTTGGTCGCTTAAAAGTTATAACTTTTTTTTCACTTGAGGAAACAATAAATTTTCAGAAAATAACCATTTCGATTTTTTCGCAATAGAAATCCGTGGATAAAATTTTAACTTTTAAAAATTTATTTTTATTAAATTCTATTTTATCGCTTCCTATTGCAAATACAAAAGAAGACTGGAAGGTACCATTTTGGTCGCTTAAAAGTTATAACTTTTTTTTCACTTGAGGAAACAATAAATTTTCAGAAAATAACCATTTCGATTTTTTCGCAATCGAAATCCGTGGATAAAATTTTAACTTTCAAAAATTTATTTTAATTAAATTCTATTTTATGGCTTCCTATTGCAAATACAAAAGAAAACTGGAAGATACCATTTTGGCCGCTTAAAAGTTATAACTTTTTTTTCACTTGAGGAAACAATAAATTTTCAGAAAATAACCATTTCGATTTTTTCGCAATAGAAATCCGTGGATAAAATTTTAACTTTTAAAAATTTATTTTTATTAAATTCTATTTTATCGCTTCCTATTGCAAATACAAAAGAAGACTGGAAGGTACCATTTTGGTCGCTTAAAAGTTATAACTTTTTTTTCACTTGAGGAAACAATAAATTTTCAGAAAATAACCATTTCGATTTTTTCGCAATAGAAATCCGTGGATAAAATTTTAACTTTTAAAAATTTATTTTTATTAAATTCTATTTTATCGCTTCCTATTGCAAATACAAAAGAAGACTGGAAGGTACCATTTTGGTCGCTTAAAAGTTATAACTTTTTTTTCACTTGAGGAAACAATAAATTTTCAGAAAATAACCATTTCGATTTTTTCGCAATCGAAATCCGTGGATAAAATTTTAACTTTCAAAAATTTATTTTAATTAAATTCTATTTTATGGCTTCCTATTGCAAATACAAAAGAAAACTGGAAGATACCATTTTGGCCGCTTAAAAGTGATAACTTTTTTTTCACTTGAGGAAACAATAAATTTTCAGAAAATAACCATTTCGATTTTTTCGCAATCGAAATCCGTGGATGAAATTTTAACTTTCAAAAATTTATTTTAATTAAATTCTATTTTATGGCTTCCTATTGCAAATACAAAAGAAAACTGGAAGATACCATTTTGGTCGCTTAAAAGTTATAACTTTTTTTTCACTTGAGGAAACAATAAATTTTCAGAAAATAACCATTTCGATTTTTTCGCAATAGAAATCCGTGGATAAAATTTTAACTTTTAAAAATTTATTTTTATTAAATTCTATTTTATCGCTTCCTATTGCAAATACAAAAGAAGACTGGAAGGTACCATTTTGGTCGCTTAAAAGTTATAACTTTTTTTTCACTTGAGGAAACAATAAATTTTCAGAAAATAACCATTTCGATTTTTTCGCAATAGAAATCCGTGGATAAAATTTTAACTTTTAAAAATTTATTTTTATTAAATTCTATTTTATCGCTTCCTATTGCAAATACAAAAGAAGACTGGAAGGTACCATTTTGGTCGCTTAAAAGTTATAACTTTTTTTTCACTTGAGGAAACAATAAATTTTCAGAAAATAACCATTTCGATTTTTTCGCAATCGAAATCCGTGGATAAAATTTTAACTTTCAAAAATTTATTTTAATTAAATTCTATTTTATGGCTTCCTATTGCAAATACAAAAGAAAACTGGAAGATACCATTTTGGCCGCTTAAAAGTGATAACTTTTTTTTCACTTGAGGATACAATAAATTTTCAGAAAATAACCATTTCGATTTTTTCGCAATCGAAATCTGTGGATAAAATTTTAGCTTTCAAAAATGTATTTTAATTAAATTCTATTTTATGGCTTCCTATTGCAAATACAAAAGAAAACTGGAAGATACCATTTTGGCCGCTTAAAAGTGATAACTTTTTTTTCACTTGAGGAAACAATAAATTTTCAGAAAATAACCATTTCGATTTTTTCGCAATCGAAATCCGTGGATGAAATTTTAACTTTCAAAAATTTATTTTAATTAAATTCTATTTTATGGCTTCCTATTGCAAATACAAAAGAAAACTGGAAGATACCATTTTGGTCGCTTAAAAGTTATAACTTTTTTTTCACTTGAGGAAACAATAAATTTTAGCTTTCAAAAATGTATTTTAATTAAATTCTATTTTATGGCTTCCTATTGCAAATACAAAAGAAAACTGGAAGATACCATTTTGGCCGCTTAAAAGTGATAACTTTTTTTTCACTTGAGGAAACAATAAATTTTCAGAAAATAACCATTTCGATTTTTTCGCAATCGAAATCCGTGGATGAAATTTTAACTTTCAAAAATTTATTTTAATTAAATTCTATTTTATGGCTTCCTATTGCAAATACAAAAGAAAACTGGAAGATACCATTTTGGTCGCTTAAAAGTTATAACTTTTTTTTCACTTGAGGAAACAATAAATTTTAGCTTTCAAAAATGTATTTTAATTAAATTCTATTTTATGGCTTCCTATTGCAAATACAAAAGAAAACTGGAAGATACCATTTTGGCCGCTTAAAAGTGATAACTTTTTTTTCACTTGAGGAAACAATAAATTTTCAGAAAATAACCATTTCGATTTTTTCGCAATCGAAATCCGTGGATGAAATTTTAACTTTCAAAAATTTATTTTAATTAAATTCTATTTTATGGCTTCCTATTGCAAATACAAAAGAAAACTGGAAGATACCATTTTGGCCGCTTAAAAGTGATAACTTTTTTTTCACTTGAGGAAACAATAAATTTTAGCTTTCAAAAATGTATTTTAATTAAATTCTATTTTATGGCTTCCTATTGCAAATACAAAAGAAAACTGGAAGATACCATTTTGGTCGCTTAAAAATTATAACCGGTCCGTAAATAAATTCTTGGGAATTTTGCTAACACCCGTTGTAGTTCGAAAGATTATCAACAGATGGTGCCACTAAATTGAAAGTCTTAATACATTGCTTTATTGTTGCAATTCTTCGTTCATATTGGGACGCCAAACCGTTTATCACGCCTTCCAATTGAATGGCGCCATCTGTTGATAATCTTTTAAACTTCGCCAGGTGTTTCCAAATGTGCCATAAGGTTTGCCTAATTGACACTACATAATAAAAGATAATAAATATGTACTAAGTAATTTAACTTGGTATTCCTTAAAAAAAAGCATCTATTAGATGAATACGAAAACACTACTGAAAAATGTAAAAAAAAGATTTTGTAACCATGAAATCTCACTTCCCCCATCCCTCCCCCAATCAACTATTTACCAACAAATTGTACAGGTATTGTTTCAAATCTTAAAAATTGTACCATCTTGACTCTTCTTGTTTGGAAAAATTATCCATATTTAAAAATAAAATAAATCTTTTTCTTTTTCTCGCTGGATTATTAAAGGCAACGTCATCACGAATTAAATGATATGTAACACAACCCCTATTATTTCGTTACGTTTTGAGATATCGTTGATTAAAATTGGGTTTCCACCGGGAAGCGAGCAGGAATTCATTTGCTTCTATTATCCTAAACAATTTTTGATGTTATTTAACGTTTGTGGTGTACTTGTTTATATTATGGCGATCGTAGAGGGAGCGGATATAGGGGCCATGACCCCATCCGAACGATTATTTTGTTTTTACAATATTTTTTTCACTTATTTATTCAATTTTAATTACTGTTAATAACCCCCCTCCCTCCCATGGAATTACATTTATGATCCTCTTTATTCATGATTTGTTTTACTTTGACGACAATTTTATGGTTATTTTTTAAATTTGAATACCAAATTAAGAAAAAAGATATAATCATAAAAGTTTCTAGACCGTAATTATGCGAAAAAGTACAAGTCAAGTTGCTATTTTACGAAATATCGACCTTTTTAGTTACAGTTCTACTGGGAAGCGGACATAATAATTATTTTAAACCATTTTTACAGTTTATGATGAACCATTTTCAGTTTGGAAAACAATAACTATTGAATATTTTTGAAATCGAAATCCCTTATTAAATTTCTAACTTGCAAAAATTAATTTTATTTGAATTTTCGGCTAGCGTTATATAACCTTATCCACCCAAATCAAAATTTCCTATTGACTTGGATAGTATATGGTTTATATAGTAAGCTGTAAAAATATTTAGGGTGAAAGCGGGTCAAACTTTTGAATAAATCGAATTTGAACTTAGTAAATTTTACACATTCAGTGACGTGCATGAGGGCGATTTGTGGAATCTCGCCCATTGTCGGTCCGCGTGCTTTTATATACTCTAACACTTAGAAATTTTCGCTCCGGCAGATGGACGACACCTCTCGTAAGCGTAAGCATTTAATCGGTCTCCATCAAAGCCGGATGGGTCTAGGACTTTTTGGCGTAGCCCTTTCGGCGTGCACCCGATTCGGCGCCGCCGTATCGGAGCGAGACTAATTCGCCGCGAGCCCATTTCTACGCAACCTTATTCGGCGTGACCCGATTCGGCGCAAGACCAATTTGACGCAAGGACAATTCGGCGGGAAATGATTTTCCGATTCATTTTAAAATATAATTAAATTCTTGTAATGGAAAATTAATGCATTATTTCGCAGTTTTTAATCACAAATTAAACTTTAATTCACGTTTGTAAAACTACATACGATCATTAACTTGAATATGTAATGTTTTCAATATACATATTATGTAGTTGATGTATAGCAATTAAATTACTAAATTTTATACTATGAAATTTTCTCCTTTGATTATTTATCGTAGAATCATTTCTAGGTGGTAGATTTAAAAAATTCAAATTCTAAATGCAGAGGTGGGCTAATACTTTTCGTATTAAGCTGTATTTATAGAACAAAAATGGTTTCATTTGTAAATAATGGGGTTCAATAATTTTTAGAAATATTGTAAAACATTTTTGTTGTATTATACTTTAAGATTTCTTTAAGGTGGCCGAAAAATTCGCTGTTTTTGTTCGGTGCAAATCTTAAAAACGAATAAATTTAATGATATTCTAAAAACACCATCGAAATGGCTTGAAATTACAATGTGGGTGGTTTTCATAAAAAAATTTCGGAAAATTTATTTTTCAGTGTCATATTTTTATTTATTTATTACTCATTAGTAGTCATCGGATTTTAGGCACTAAAAAACTACAAAATATGCTCTAAAATTTTGCAAATAAGCTATTCAAATTTACTAGCACAAATTCAATAGTTGACAATGTAAATTTAATCAATTGTTATTGATTATTTTTGTCTTTTAATATTAAAAGACTTTTACTATTAAAAGACCTGAATCGTCTTAGCACCGAATCGGGTTTGTGCCTAAATGGGCTACGCCGAATCGTCCTCGCGCCGAATCGTCCTCACGCCGAATCGTCCTCACGCCGAAACGGTATTACGCCGAACTGGCTACGTCGAATCGGCGGCGCCGAAAAGTCCCATTCCTAAGCCGGATGGTCTCCCTGACTGTAGGAAATCATTCATATCAAAATACCACTTTTTGAAACGAGAAAACCATTTTCGTGCAGTACTTTCCACGATGGCGTTCTCTTCGTAAACGGCACAAATGGTTCTAGCGGCCTCCGATGCCTTAACTCCTTGGTTAAACTCAAACAAAAGGATATGTTGGGAATGTTCATTTTTTTGTACTTGACACTCCATTTTCTCTAGCCAACAATTACCCCTAACTTTCTACAAATTGAAAAATTCAACAAGTATTTAATAAAACAATATTATGGCATTAAAATGACATTGATATTTCTCAAACAAATGGCCACGTTGGGCGCCACAAATTATACTGCCATTCCTACAATAATCTTGGAAATGTTATCTACTGAAATTATATTTTTAAACTTCAAAATTTACTAGGGACGTTTCCTATGGTCATGATCCCTAAACTACGCGAGGCGGAGCTACAAAAGCGAAATACATAAATACAAATGCTAAATTAAAACTGGCTATTTTAATGTGTTGCGTGTGTTGCAAATAGCCTTAACCCTAAAATTAGCTAAAATTTAGGATACTTATTTATTCAACAGTAATATCCCAAGTGCATAAAAATAGCCGATTAAATTTTGACGTTTTTAAAACAAAGTTTTGCTAAGCAATATGTCAAGTAAATTTGCCACGTAACAAAATCACGAGTGCGTAGCACGAGGGATTTTGGGTGGAAAATTTACGAGAAATATTTCTTCAGAGCAAAACTTTTTTTTCAAAAAACGTCAAAATTTATTCAGGCTATTTTTAAGCACGTGGGATATTCGGCATGATTATTTCTTGAATAAATGTATCTTGGAACGATTGAATTATTTATTACAATTTACATTGCTGCAATTAATGAAAAAATTACAATTTTGAAATATATTTTCTTTTTTTTTGTCCGTATTTGAAGATATTTTTGATACTGAAGTTGACACAGTCTTAGAAATCGACTCGGATACTAATGGAACTAAAAAGTTTGATGTCTCCTTTGACGTCGTCGGGGTTTCATTTCTCATTTTTTCTAATATTTTTTCATGGTGTTCTGGGTCCAGCTGAAGGTAAGGTTTGATTGAGTTTGCAGTAGAATGACCGGTTATTTTTATCAGTTGTTGCTCATCAATTCCACTTTTCGCTAATTTGCTTACAGCTGTACTCCGGTTAGAATGGTTAGTAATTTTTACTTTTTTAACATCTAAGCCAGCTTTCTGGGCGGCTTCTTGTGTCCATGTAGATATTTGATTTCTCCCCATTGGACTATTTTTATACCAAACGCCAGTTTTAACCCAATCATGATTAATGTTCAAAAATAATCTATTGGTTTTGATTTTGGTGGTTCTTTTTGATATTAGTAGGTGAAACAACCTTACTGGACAAAAGTTAGAATTTTTTACATTTGGGAGAATCCACTTGCTTTCAGCACATCTTTTCGAACCTCCTTGTGCGGTTTTTGAAAATATGGTATTATACTCGATTCTTCCTGAAAATAAATTTGAATTAAATGAAGATGTTTTAAATTCTTAAAAATTACATCATTATTTTACCTGTATTTTCTCCTGTATTATTTATCTCTTCTTTAAAATATTCTAAGAGACAATTTACAGCTTCTCCTCCTCTCCATGCAAGCTCGACGGAAACAATATGATAAAACTTGCGTTGAAGTCCTGAAGGAGTTTTCTCGTCCCACAAATTTACAATTGCTTCATATTCAGTATCTGTTAATGCCGTAGAACTGAGTTTTCTTTTAGTAGAGTCAACTTGTAATTCTTTACGTTTAGCATTACGTGCGTCCCGAGCCTTTTTAAATACAATATCATTAAACGGGTCAATTACTTTATTAAACTTATTATAATAAAACTCTTGAATTGTTTTGGCCGTAATATTCCACATTGTTTTTATAACACCTTCTTTGTAGTTTTCTCCATTTACTTTCCTCATGTTATAACCCCAATCAGCTAAAATTTCGGCAAGTTGTTCTGCGGTGGTTTCTTCAAGTAATTGGTATTTTCTTAACTCACAAAACTCTTGAAATTGATACCATACCGATGCCTTGGTCTTTTTAGTATTTGTGGGAACACTTTTATTTATTGCAGATTCAATAATTTGCAGAGAATTATTTGCAAAGCGTGACATTGTGCATTTAATTATGTAATTTTTTTGTTTGTCTAAGCACGTTTGATAATGTTCGAAAAAATGTTAGGAAGTGATTATTTTTTGACAGAAATTTAATCGCTGAATATTTTCCATAGCAACGTAAATATCTACTATAATTAAATGGTTGCCTAGATGTTTCGCGTTCTGATTGGCGTATATTATAATGAAGGAAATAATCACATTTAAACTAACACCTAAAATTTTTGTAAAGCTTTTTATTGAAAATTGTACAAGGTACAGATCGACGCGTAACTCATGTTTCGAAATGACGCGCCAATCGGGCGCATCGTTTCCGACCGATCCAGTTATCTGAAATAAATGAATTTTTTAAATTCTTGTTCTATATGAATGTGGCTCCAGTTGGAACCTCGAAAATTTGATTTAAACAAAAAACGACAAAATGGCGAGGATTTAAAAATAAACTTTGATTTTTACAACTAAACATTTACTTTTCACTACCTGCAAAATGGTAATTTTAAATATAATTTGGATATTTTAGGTTCTGACAGGAGCCTGAAATATATTCTAAATGCTTAAAAAAAATCAAGTTAATCCGCCTAGTAGTTTTTTTTTTCCTGTTTTCTCTCAAGAGAGAGAGAGTATATTCATGCAATTCGATACAATCTTAACAATAAAAAAACTTAAAACTTAACAATAATTGATTAAACTAAAATGGTGGTGATGAATGTTGGTGAAATTAATGTTGATGAATTAAATATGATAATTAATAACTGGATAAATATTAAATTATAACTAGAAAGACAAACGAGCATTACAACGGCAGCGGGTAAAAGACAAAAATAGTGGTTTGTTTGGAAAATGTGCGCCCGACTTGAGAAATGTAGTTTTGAGATAAATCGTTTTAAACTTTTTCGTGCTGTAATGAGGTGGATAGTGGTTGATATTCGTAACCTACCCTTAATCGCGTATACTAGGGTCATACAGAATACATTCTTCGGCTTCGAAGAAGTGAAATTCGGCACTTATTTCTTTTGTGGCAGTTCTCGCCTCTTTCGAATAGTAAGACGCTCGGTGATTAGACAGTATGATGCGGTCGCCGTCTTACTTATATGCGTAAATTTTGGCCTTCTCGCCGATTTTTACATAATGTATGTACGACGAATACCTCGGTTTTGTTCCCGTCTTTATTTACAAAAAGACGTGTATTTTTTAGGAGTTCAAAAGTCACTGAAATTTTCCTATCAAAACTTTTTTTTTTTATTAAAGAACCAACATATTTTTGTAACTCATATTATTTTGTCAGGTTTTACTGAAAGTAGTTTATTTTGAAAACTTTTAAAATAAAAATTAGCATAATAAATTAGTCAAAATAGATTAAAAAAACAAACAATTTTAGGGATTTTGTACCTAACATTATTTGTTTGTGTAAGAAATGTGTCAGTTGAAAACCTTGTATAGTAACTGTACCCATAAAGAACATAGCAGTAAATTAGTTAACAACCCCAGATGTTCTTGGGGGGTTTCAATTTGTGAGAAAAACTGTTAAGCTCTTTTTTCACAATCAATTCGATTTTAAGGGTGGACTAAAACGTCGATTTTTAATAATTTTCTTTTTTAACAATTTTTTAAAATTGTTTGGTTTTTTGGACTCCTAAAGACAATTACAAACAGCTACAACTTATATTGGTTAAATTTATTTTTGTATATTTTGTATAAAGTACAAAACACAAAAAGTAATTCCGTTTTAAAATGTAATCATGATTTAAAAAGTTTTAATAATGAACTCCATTACAGAAAATCCGTTATAATTCGGGTAATTTGATGAATTTTACTTTAATATTTTTTGGACACATTTGCAAGACCCCAAACTATAAAAATATGTAATAAAAAAAAATTTATCGGCCACTGTAGGCCCCCTTAATTTTTAGTTCGCTTTCACACCACCGATCTTCACAGACAATATTTGTGTGTACTTTTATTACTTTATCTTTTAGCTTACAAAACGACAACCATTTTATTAGATGGTAAAAGAGTCAGATTACAATTATGGGACACTTCGGGCCAAGGTCGATTTTGTACCATAATTCGCTCATATTCGAGAGGTGCTCAAGGTGTTTTATTAGTTTATGACATCACCAACAGGTGGTCCTTTGATGGATTGGACCGCTGGCTCAAAGAGGTGGACGAGGTAAAGCTCTACTGATTAAAAATATTAACTTTGATTTCTATAATTAGATAAAAGCTGTTTACAATTTAAACCGTGATTAATGTTTATTTAAATAATTGAAGGTCATTTCGATAAAAATATCAATCAATTTATTTTTGCACTTGTTTACACCGTTCAATTCAAGAGCAGTTGACCTTTGTTTTAATGCATTTAGGATGTTTTTTGATGGTCTCGTTTTAACCCTGATGATTTATTTTTTAGCACGCTCCAGGTGTGCCCAAAGTCTTGATCGGCAACCGACTCCATCTCGCGTTTAAGAGAAAAGTCGGCGAACGCGACGCTCAAATTTACGCCAACAAACACAGTATGGCATTTTTTGAAGTCTCCCCACTGTGCAATTTCAACATCACCGAAAGCTTCTGTGAATTGTCCCGCATGGCGCTGCAACGCAACGGAATGGAACGCCTCTGGCGTTCAAATCGAGGTAAGTTCCCATCTCTTCCATGTCTGAACCCAATAATAACGAATTTCTTTAGTATTGAGTTTGCAAGAACTGTGCTGCCGTGCGATAGTGGCCAGAACCACAGTGTATAGTATCGAACAATTACCGCTACCCACGTGCGTCAAGTCCCACCTCAAATCTTATGCACTGACTACGTCCAACACTCAACTCAGATATATGCACAGTCAGCGCAAAAGTACGGGACGAAAGTTACGCTTCATTAGCACACCGACTTCACCAGGCAGCAATAACAGAAGTTGCGTTCCACGAAATTCGTGCACCATTTCATGATAGCGCAATAATTTTTTTAAACTCAACAGGGTGAAACGTATAACTAAAAATTTACTGTTGTTGTCGTTGTCGTAATATATTTTTTATCATCTACACGTTAACAATAATAATAATTTTGCAGTTTAAAGAAGTAATAACCGTCCTGTGTGTAAAATAGTACGGCGTCACCATGATTATAAGACCATTGTCCCGAGCGTCACAACGACCTCAATTATTTGACAGATATTCTAGCTGTCATCTTGTAAGATTGGTGGCGCTATTTAGTTTCGATTGTAGCTTAAGAGCAACATCCAATGCTATACTGTGTCACTTGTGTTTCATGTCGGTTACTGCCAGAATCATTCAAAAATTAAAAAATTGCAGTTGCCTCAAATTTTGAAACATCCGCTGATGCAAATATAAAAATAAATGGTGCGCAAAGTGAAACTTGGAGTTTGGGAATCCCCGAATCTTAATTTTTATTTTCATGTTTGCACCCATGGAGGTTTCAAGATTGATTGGAATTAGCAAACTCTTAAATTTTTATAACATTCTGATAATAAAAGACATACCTAACTCGTGTATTATTCAATTCATCATTGGGTGGTTGCTCTTACTCTACTCTAATCTGAACTGAAAATAATAATAGCACTTGCTCATTTGTAATTTTTGAATTGTGATGATGTCTATTTTATGGATAAATTTGTAAATATGAAATATTTATTATAATCTAACCTATATTTTTAATCGATAGGCGTTTTCTATATATGTACTTTTTTTTAAGTCAGTATTAATGATTACCATTACTCATTAAGTTCAATTTTGTTGTAAATATGTAATTTGCTTAAATTAACCGTTTTAGGATATTATAATTTGTTAATTTTTTTATATTTATTGCATTGTATTGTGACTTTTTGCAAAGAAAGGTGTCAATTTTCATCTTTGGTTTTATTTAAAAAGATCTACCTCAGGTTTTCAGAACCACAAGAGCTGTAACTATCAGTAACAACACTAAACAATTTAATAATAAATGGACGTTCCTTTATATAAAACTATATTTTAGTTTTCATATAAGTTTAGTGTCTTATTGAAGCTTGCCCCAGTTCTGTTCGTGTTTTTCGAACTCTACGCGTCGAAAGACGTCGATTAAAGCAATAAAATGTAGAATTAAAATTTTGGCCATTTTTTCTGAAAAAAAAAACGAAAGGTTAACCCCTTTGGTGATTTTTTGGGCCAAAAATCGAAAGTTGCAAAGTGATACCTTTCTCGACTGTTTCTGATGTATTTTGGTGAGAAAATTACATTGGCGCAATCGGTTCGAGCGTAAGTAAGCTATTTTTCATTTTTACGCGTGTTTTTTGTTTGACTCTTGGATTTCATCAAATTTCAACTTGCACGGTTTGGATTGAATTTTTAGTGTCTTAATGAAGCTTACCCAGTTCTCAACTTGTTTTTCGAACTCTACGCATCAAAAGACGTCGATTAAAGCAATAAAAAGTAGAACTAAAATTTTGGCCATTTTTTCTGAAAAAAAAACGAAAGGTTAACCCCTTTGGTTTTTTTTGGGCCAAAAATCGAAAGTTGCAAAGTGATACCTTTCTCGACTGTTTCTGATGTATTTTGGTGAGAAAATTACATTGGCGCAATCGGTTCGAGCGTAAGTAAGCTATTTTTCATTTTTACGCGTGTTTTTTGTTTGACTCTTGGATTTCATCAAATTTCAACTTGCACGGTTTGGATTGAATTTTTAGTGTCTTAATGAAGCTTACCCAGTTCTCAACTTGTTTTTCGAACTCGACACATCGAAAGACGTCGATTAAAGCAATAAAATGTAGAATTAAAATTTTGGCCATTTTTTCTGAAAAAAAAAACGAAAGGTTTAATCCCTTTGGTTTTTTTGGGCCAAAAATGGAAAGTTGCAAAGGGAGCGTTCAAGTATTACGTAACGCAATATTTGGAGATTTTTTACCCCCCTCCCCCCCATGTAACGCGCCGTAACGTTTTTCTGTACCCCCCTCCCCCCTAGTAAAACGTTACGTAACCACCAAGTGACCATTTTTATACCTAAAAGTCACAATTATGTGGCAAAAACAATGTTACGTAACGCGTAGTTCAAACCCCCCTCCCGCCCCTTTAACGCATCGTAACGTTTTACAAGACCCCCCCCTCCCCCCAAATTCGTTACGTAATACTTGAACGCTCCCAAAGTGATTCCTTTCTCGACTGTTTCTGATGTATTTTGGTGAGAAAATTACATTGGCTCAATCGGTTCGAACGTAAGTAAGTTATTTTTCATTTTTACGCGAGTTTTTTTTGACTCTTGGATTTCATCAAATTTCAACTTGCACGGTTTGGATTGAATTTTTGGTGTCTTATTGAAGCTTACCCCAGTTCTCAACTTGTTTTTCGATCTCTACGCATCGAAAGACGTCGATTAAAGCAATTGGCGATTTACATTACCGTTGGTGGCGCCACCAGCAACAACAACATGGCTGTGTTTGGACGTATATTTTGAAGTTTAAAGTCATATTCTAGTGAAAATTTGCCAACATTTCAGTATGTTGTTAAATTTATTCTAATATGTTTTGTTAATTAGTTGATTGTGTGAAGTCTTGACCCTGAAGAACAAATTTTTATTTTCATTTAATACGTCACTTATTAATTTGAAATTCTCCCGCATGGTGGCGTTTGTTTAATGTAAATTGCGAATAAAATGTAGAATTAAAATTTTGGCCATTTTTTCTGAAAAAAAAACGAAAGGTTAACCCTTTGGTTTTTTTTGTGCCAAAAATGACAAGTTGCAAAGTGATTCCTTTCTCGACTGTTTCTGATGTATTTTGGTGAGAAAATTACATTGGCGCAATCGGTTCGAACGTAAGTAAGTTATTTTTCATTTTTACGCGAGTTTTTTGTTCGACTCTTGGATTTCATCAATTTTCAACTTGCATGGTTTAGATTGAATTTTTAGTGTCTTATTGAAGCTTTTATGTTTTTTATTTTGGGAATTCCACTTATGCTTAATTTATAGCGGTTTAATAGCAAAATTTGACAAAAAATATTTAGAATTAATTTAATTAAAGGCAAATTTTAAAATTATACAAAAGTCCTCGCTGACTTATCATGACATCTTCCATTTTCCCACATAAGTTGTTAAAAAGCTGAAATTTGGTGTACTTGTTTCCGATAGGATTTTTTTAAATATATCCTAGGCTTATCATAGTTGATAATTGATGATTCAAAGTTGAATCCGGGCACCAAGGGTGGGGGTAATTTGACCCCTGGATGACCACATGATGACACACAAAAGTTCTATGACATGATCGAGAAAGTCCTCAGTAGCCTAAAAAACGACGAAATAACTCTAGTTATGGGGGATTTCAATGCGAAAATCGGTCAAGGGCGACGAGACGACATAGTGGGGGATTATGGATTGGGCTAGAGCAACGAGAGAGGAGATAGACTGCACCAATTTTGTCAAGAAGTAGAAATGGTAGTAGCTAATACATGGTTCAAGCTGCCTAAGCGTCGACTATACACGTGGAAGTCGCCGTCTGACAACCAAACTGGCCCAGAATCAACTAGAAACCAAATTGACTACCTGCTAATAAGCAAGAGATTTAGAAACTGGGTAAAAAGAGTAACTACATATCCTGGGGCAGATATAGGCTCGGACCATAATCCCCTTGTTGCTGACATGGAGCTGAACTTGAAGTCTATCAGAAAAAAATCGTTCACAAGGAATATTGATGTCCTGAGACTACGAGATGAGGAAATAAGAGAAGCCATAATACTGGATATCAACGACAGTCTAAGCCAGATACCTAGAAATGATACTGATGATGCAAACGATCAATGCAATAAGTTAAATCAAATCTTGTTAAAAACAGGCATGCATCATCTGAAAACCTCAGTGCGCATCAAAAAGAGGAAGTGGATGACGGAGGAGATATTGGACCTCATGGAAAAAAGACGATTACTAAAACGCGACATAACGGAGTATAGAAAACTACAGGGCACAATAAGGAGAGCAATTCGAACAGCAAAAACACGATGGATGACGGAGAAATGCGAAGAGATGGAGGACTTAATAAAGAAAAATGACCTATTCAGCACGCATAGAAAAGCAAAGGAGATAGCCGGACTTTACAAAAAACGGATACCTATGACACTACTGGATAGCTCTAATAAAATCATACTCCAGGAGGAGGAAAAAATAAAGGCATGGGAATCATACATGACCACACTGTTCGGGGACACCAGACCAAATCAAGATACTAACGAAGATCGGCCCGAGGGGCCCCACATCTTGAAATCTGAAGTACTCCATGCCATAGAAATAGCAAAGAACAGGAAATCCACTGGACCAGATGGAATACCTATGGAATTGATAAAGATCATAAATGAAGATAATATAGATCTCGTGGTGAACTTGTTCAACAACATATATGATTCCGGGAAGATCCCCGAAGAGTGGCTAACATCAACATTCGTGCCTATTCCAAAGAAGCAACACCCGAAAAGATGTAGTGACTACCGACTGATCAGCCTCATGAATCATATGTTAAAGACCTTTTTACGAATAATACATGCTCGTATTCGCTCCAGGTGCGAGCAAGACCTAGATGATTCACAGTTTGGGTTCAGGCAAGCATTTGGAACACGCGAGGCGTTGTTCAGTTTTAATGTACTGATGCAAAAATGCCGAGATCAGCGTAGAGACGTGTTTGCATGCTTCATTGATTATGAGAAGGCATTCGATAGGGTGCAGCATGCCAAAATGATTGAAATGCTTTGAACGACCGGCGTGGATGGAAAAGACGTCAGATTAATAGAAAATCTTTATTGGTATCAGCGAGGTGAGGTCAGAGTCGAACACAGCAAAACATCATAACTAGAGATCCAGAGAGGAGTACGACAGGGTTGTGTCCTTTCTCCACTGCTGTTCAATTTATATGCGGACAGGATTTTCAAGAGGGCTCTGGAAGGACTCGATCTGGGGATCAAAATTGGGGGAGTCCGTATTAGCACAATAAAATACGCGGACGATACTGTGGTCATGGCGGAGTCTGTTGGAGATCTACAACTGCTACTAGACCGAATAAAACAAGAAGGAGACGGGTTAGGCCTAAATATCAACATCTCTAAGACAAAATTCATGGTGATCAGCCGCCAGGAACATAACGACGCGACGATATATCTCGACGGCGAGCAGGTCGAACGGGTGAAAGTATTCAAATACTTAGGTAGTCTCATCACAGAAAGTTTGGACCCGGATAAAGAAGTCAAGTGCCGAATTGAGACTGCACGCGCTGTTTTTAACAAAATGAAATCACTATATTGTGACAATAACCTAAATTTTAAAATACGACTAAGAATGGTCAAATGTTACGTTTGGTCTATTCTGCTATATGGCGCGGAGGCATGGACACTCAAGGTAGGCACAATGAACCGACTGGAGGCCTTTGAGATGTGGTTGCTGAGAAGAATGCTTCGAATATCCTGGGTAGAGAGGGTCACCAATGGGCGAGTCTTGGAGAGGGCTGGGACGGATCGTATGTTGTTGGGTGCAGTGAAATGTAGGAAGGTGGCTTACCTGGGACATGTCTTGAGGGGAGAAAAGTACCGACTGCTCCAGCTAATCATGAAAGGAAAAGTGGAGGGCCGTCGTGGAATTGGAAGGAAGCGGATGTCCTGGCTGAAGAACATCCGCGAATGGACTGGCATTCGGAGTGCAGAGGAATTGTTTAGAGTGGCGGAGAACAGATCTGCCTACGCCGAAGTGATCGCCAACGTCGGGAGGACCTGACACGGCACATGAAAAAAGAAGATGACCACATCCGAAACGGTTTAGATGGTTAAGGCGGCCGATAAACCGGCTTATTGCGGGATGAAATCACGAAAAGCTGCCCAAAACCTCAAAAGTTGGTATACTGGGATTTTTGAGGACGCTAGTAGATAAACTATGTAGTTTCTGCTGCAAAAATTCTATTTAATTAACGGGTCATTCCATATGAAATCGACCAATTTTTTGCAATTATTTTTATGTCCCTCTTCGATTTCGCTCAAATTTGGTAATATACTTTTAAGTTATGCCAAATAAATGGACTTGTATTTTTTGTTTGGCCCTAAAGTTGCCGTTTTCATTGTACAGATCTTCAAAATAAGTCAAATTTGGCTGACACGATTTTTTTTATCGGCCTTTTCAGTGAGTTTTTTTAAGGTCACAAAATGGGAGCCCTAATCAAATTTTGGCTTCGAGTGCCCCTACCTTAAAAACGGGGTCATTTAAAATTCTCAAAAAAATGTATTATCTTTATTATACTTTTGGCTACTCGCATACCAAATTTTAAAGTGGGCACGCTTGTGGTATAGGAGTGACATCGAAACGAATAATCGTGGTCATAAATCGAAACACTTGGTGGTATGTAATTAACGCTTTTGTCGATACCACAGCGGTATTAAAACTGTGTATCAACTTGTAAACAGGTCATAACGTCGAATCTGGTCGTTCTGACGTCATCAATGTTAATCAAATGGAACTTTTGCGGCAGAAGCACCATAGTTTATCTACTGTCGCTGATTACGAATAGAAAGTTTTATAGAAAAAAAATGATGAGCCCAATACGGCTGACAAATATGTCAAAAAGAGCTGATACATCCAAAACCAAACAAATGCCAAGAACAACTAAAATGAAAACTTTACAAGCCATCACCAATCTCAGTCTCCGCGAAAGTGATCAGATGGACCAGAGATAGGCGACGACGTTGGAGGGACCATGTTGAGACAATGGGAGACGGAAAACTTGCTAGAATGTTGCAAATCCAAAGACCAGTGACTAGGAGACTACCCGGTAGACCACATAAGAGATGGTACGAAAGTTGGACGTCATCGTTACAGGATAGCAACTCCTAAAAAAGTACGAGAGCAGTATGGAAAAACAGGACGTTGTCTTACAATATGAACAAGAAGAATGTGCATTACACCACACATATAATCATAATAAAAATTCATCTCAAATTCCATAATTAGTTATATTTTGTAGAACATTTTATAATATGGTCATATATCTCTTCGTTAGAAACTCTTGCATATATTCCAGGAAGATCCGGAAAACCGCATCCGTAACCCCAAGAAACTATCCCAGCTAGATGTCCTTCTACAATTAACGGACCACCGGAATCACCCTGACAAGAATCCATTCCTCCTGATCCATACCCAAAACAAAACATCCTATCATTGATATCTTCCTCGTCATAAAACGACTGACAGTCTTCTTGACTAATTTTAGGAACATCCAATGTTTGCAAAATTCTCGGATATGGTCCATCATATGAGAGCTTCCCCCACCCACTTACAGTAGCAATAGTTCCTGTTGGAATATTACTATTCGCAGGTTGTAACGGAACCGAGTGAATGGCATGCGTAATGGGCAATTTTCGGCTCAAAATTAACACCGAAACGTCGTAATCTGGAAAGTTATATTTAGGATGATCGCAAAATTCAGTTATTTTGGCCAGTTCTCCCCCGTTGTCTTTTATCGCGCTGCCTGCTCGAATACTGAGATTGACTAAATCGGTTAGGCTAAATGAAAATAAATTTATACGAAATATTTTGATTTAAATTATACATTACTTAAAATTTTCCGTGCAATGCGCTGCCGTGACGGCAACGTTGGGCTTAATTAACGTAGCCCCACAGTGATGCTTGCTGTAATTTTGAAATGACAACTGGTAAGGGAGGTTTTCAATCGCTCCATCTCTTCCTCCCTGAATAATTCTTTTGTCTTTTACAGGACGGAAACTCTTAACTAGAAGTACTAAAAGAAATCTTTGTATTAAGAAACTTACAATTTTTGGCATATTTTGGTCTTCTAAATAAATTCGTGGAATAGTAATAGAGATATATTTACCTATAATGCAGATCGCCAATGTTGTAATCACAAATATTCGATACATGGCCGCGTTGAGATATTAACAACGATAAAATGACAAAGTTTGTAATTCCTTAGGTGTTCAAGTGTTCCTAAAAAAATGATTAAATGATAAATCCGTAGATTTTATAAATAAAATGTAAACATTGTTATCTTGGAATTTAAACTAAAAACTGGGGATGTTTGACAGATTGAAAATCATCATCTTAAATTAATTATATATAATTCGATAAGTTATCTATGTTGGTTATAGTTTAACGTTATCTATAAACGGTCCCGGAACTAAACAGGTGCAAAAGGTGCGATTGCACTGGGACCATGACAAAGGGGGCCCTGAAATGGAATGGATAAAAAAATTTCAATTTTATAATTTTCCTATCACGTTGAAAAATGTGTGTATATTTTTAAAAAGGTTTACGTATTTAGTCTATTTATTAGGTCGATAGATTTAGAGCGCGATTTTAAATACCGTTAGGGTAAAATACCATGAGTAATAAATATAATTTTAAATGGGATTCATTGGGTCACACTAAAGGCAATAAAGGACGAAATCATCATTCCCTTAATTTCAAAGAATGTTTCCAGGAGGACATTCAAAACCGCTATTCGTTCAACAACAATTTGACGTAGACGGAAGTTATGCTTTTAAAGCGATTCCCGGTGCGTTTTAGGTAGGTTAGGTTTGGACAGATCCCAGGTTTGGCGGTCCTGGCCAAAAAACCCCAACCAAGGAAAAATGGAAAGTCAAGAAAGCAAGAAAAAGTTTACGGTGCAGGGGCTCGGAACCCCAGTGCCGGTCGGGGAAGGTGGTGACGGAGAAGGCCACACCCGACCGTTATCCAGCGACTTCTACCAAGGATACCCAGAGTTCCAAAAGAGGCTGATAGAGACATCTGAATCTGAAGATGAATCTCCAGAACAAAAAGAGAAAAAGAGGAAGCTGCTAGAGATAGCTGAATCTCCAGAACACAAAGAGAGAATAAGGAAGTTGTTAGAGGAACAAGCTCTGAAAGCTACAGACCCAAAGGAAAGGGACAAAATAAGGAAAGTAATAGCGCACCGTGCTGCGGAATCACAATCTCAAGAACGTACAGGGGTTGTTAAGAAGATTCAAGTGAAACCGACAGCAAACACAACGATAACACCAAAAACTAGCCTAACAACAAAGACAAACCCCATAACAAGGAGCCTGTCGACCTGCACGGACACAGCCTCGATCATCAACGAGGCGATTGCAACAATTAATGAAACCCTCCGAGGCCCCCAATGCAAGTCCCTGTACGTGCTCTTGAAGACCGAGATACAGACGTATCTCGGAATGATAAAGAAGGCTCACAACACCGAGGTACTGGCGGCGGGAACAGCGGGGTGGAGTAAGGAAATGGAGGCCGTGCTGGAGAAGCTAAAACTCCAGCAGAAACATATGGCCCAACAGGATAAACACATAGAGAAAATGACAAAAATGATTAAAGCCCAAAATGAGGCTATGGAGAAATTGTACGCGAAGCAGGGGGCCATACAGTCCGAAATCGAAAACGCCCGCCTTGAGGCCTCGAAGAGCGGTGAGGCGGCAAAGGGGGTGAGGAGTATGGTGGCCCTGCAAGAAAAGTCTGAAAAAGACCAAAAAGAACAATACCTATTATTAAACTCAAAGTTACAAGACCTACAGGAGAGGTTCTTCGTGGTGGAGACAGTCATAGCTGACATTAACACCACGGGAGTCGAAACGACATTTTCTTCAGGCGAGCTAGCGAGACTCGACGAGTTGACTCGCAACCTGACCGAAATCAACGAAAAAACCAAGAGCATCGCTGGGGCGTACTCCCATGAGGGACTCGTCCAGCTACTAGTAAAGCAAACGATGAAAATAACTGAAAAAATTGAAGAAGGAAAGCTAAAAGCCGCAGAAATCGACGGAAAGGGGGAAACCCTGGAAGTTGAGGAAAGGGCCCAAAAAGACATCATGAAAAGAGTGATAAGCTACGGCGACTCAGAGAAACAGACAACCTGGGAAACTGTGGTCGACAGGAAAAAAGAAAAAAAACAAACTAGACAAAGTCAAAAAAAGCAGGAACAAAAGGCCCTGGCGGAGGGTCCGGAGAAGGCCCAGAGGCCGACGAGGGGGAAGCCCCCGGCGGTTATTATCAAGGACACGGACTCTCTGCCCTACGCGGAGGTCCTGAAGAGAATGAAGGCTTCCGGAAGGGAAACTATCGAACACGTCCAAAAGGTCAGGCAAACCAGGGGGGGCGACGTACTGGTACAATTTATCAGAGACGACCCCACCCTCGTGGAGAGGTTAGCGGCTACCCTAGAGCCCAACTCCATGAGGAGCCTGGATAAGATAGTCACTATACAGATTAAGGACATCGAACCTACGATAGACGAAAAGGAAGTGGCGGCGGAGATAGCCAGGTCGATCCGAGGGGAGGAGAGCCAGATAAGGGTCGAATCCCTGAAGGAGGCCCCTGGTAACACCAAAACCGCCACCATAAAGGTCCGGGAGGCACTGGGCAGGAAGATCCTGTCGGAAAAAATCCGCATAGGATTTAATAGTGCCTGCAGAAAGAAACTAGCACTCCGGTGCTTCAAGTGCTGGTCTACGGACCACGACGGAGGCAGATGCGAGAAGGATGCCCCCGACAACAGTTCCAAATGCTGGAACTGTTGCAAGGAGGGACACAAGGCAGGAGAGAGTGCCAGGCGGAGGCCTACTGCCAAAAATGCAATGCCAGCGGACGCAGGGTCGGAAACCGAGCGTGTCCGCTAAACAAAGACAAGAACACACAAAGGCGAGATCTGTAAGGAGCTCGAACTTATAAAAAGTTACAAAAAAAGTTATAAAAAGCTAAAAAAGAAGATTGACGGAACATGAACAAAAAGAAGGCTGATGCCAGCGGAAGAAATACCAAGGTGATTCCCGCTGACATCCGGGAGGGGGTTTTTAGTGGGCAGACCCAAAAAAAAAAAAGGTTTGGACAGATGGAAAAACATTAGAGAGACCCAGGGAATTTACATCCTCAACCCGGACTCTCCGATAAACGAGATTTTGCAAGGCAAGGCCCATTGGACCAGGGTCTCGGATGGAATCACCCAAATCATGAGGGAAAAATACGGGGAAGAACAACAGAGCGATTAAATTCTTAAACACCAAGAAAAAGACCCGAAAGGGCTGAAGCTCAAAGAAGAAGCTGGAGAGCGCACGGAAGAAATGCCATAGCGATTCCCGTCATCTCCAAGGAGTGGGGTTTTAGTCGGTAAAAATCCGACATTACCACCCCAAAACATCGAGGTGGTGTCTTTTGAAGATTTCCCCACTCTCAGCGCACAAAAAAAAGGTTTGAACGGTAAGAATCCGTCACACCCACATGCGTGGGTGGTAGTGAATATTCTCCCTCCCCCGACAAAAGGGTTCTTGTATAAGTATGATTTATATTTGGCGTTGTTTTCGTCAGCTGTTTCTATTCCTTTACCTTTTTCTTGGAAATCGTCTTCAGGTTTATATTGGAACATTATCTTAACGATCAATAGATCGTGGTCAGATCCACAGTTTGCTCCCCTTTTAACTCGCCAGTCCTGTGGCTTTACTACTCGTCATTTTTGTCTCATTTCTATAATAGTCTAATAAGATTGATTTCTAATAGTTCATTGGCGGCTTTTCCAAAATAACAGTGCGAACGCCCTTGTGAGGGAAAAAAGAGTTGATAATCTTTAGTTGATTTTCTTTGCAGAGTACCATTAGTCTATCTCCTTAGTCATTTACAACCAACTATCCACATTGGCCTACTATTTCACACTCATTTTTGAGCCCACTCTTATATTCAAATCACCTGCCAGTATGAGCTCATTTCTATCTTTACCGATCTTGCCAGCTTTAGCCAAATTACAGTAATATTCGTCTTTCGTGTTCCGGTAGAAGCCATCCATCGGAGCTTACTTTCCGATTATTATTGGGAGACATCGTCACATATAAAATTTTTCCGTCTATATACTTAAAACTCTTGATCATATTTTTGAGTCTGCGTCTGCTTAGAATGGACACTATTGCTTTTGATGCTCTTTGGGATTTTTCTACACCTGACCAAAAGCGAATATAATCTTCAATATCTTTATTTCCTTTGCCCTTTTTCTTGGTCTCTCATAGTACAGCAATCTCAACGCTAAGCGTTTTTAATCTTGTAACGATTTCCGTATGTATTCCGTTTTCTTGCATCAAGTTGTCTTAGATTGTATCCATCGAAGTTTTGAGGCTTGCCTATATATATGTAGGTTCATCAGCATCATACCTTTATTTTGCAGCTGATGGGGTGCTGTTCCAACGCCCCAACCCCCTTCCAGGAGGACCGAGTTTTTCTGTTAGAGTGTATTCTCTCAGTTGAAGTTGTTCTGGATTTAAGGTGCCAGAAACCCGCCTTTCGCAATATTCGGATTGGATTAGCTGGCAGCGCTGTTATAAACAGAGGCCTTACTCGAAATTTAATAAAAGTGTTTATTCGAAATCAGCACTCTTTTTGAAACCGTACTAGCCCTTCAAAAAAAACACAACTTTTATCAATCAACAAGGATCCAGTTTGTAGCAATTTATTGATGGTTAACCCTTGGACATTGGCATAGAGATTCCATAACTCTGCATCCTCTCAATATGGCCGAACCGAAAACTTTGTGAGCGGATCTTGGTATCGCCAATGACTCCAGTTCCTCCATCTCAAAAATATCTCGAGAAACGAACATTTCTTGGCCAAAAATTTATATCTAACACCTGATCCTTTACTACCAAGTCAACGCCCACTCTGAATCTCCTTGTTTCCACTCTAGCCTGGGCTTTTCCATCTCCCTACGGTACCTTGCTTATTGCTAGACTCATTTCGAAATTTTTCTACATGAAATTCTCTCATTTTCATGATGGTATCACTCGGTACTCCAGACAGGTTAATCCATACTCTCTTTTACGCGCCGATGAAAGCGTTTCCCCCATCAGCAGCATCACCCACTGCAATTTCTCGGTGACATGTATGTACGTCTACGTTATGGCTTAATTGGATCTTTCGTAGCTTTTATTTCAGTTTGACGTTGTTTTCCCTAACTCACTGCCTGACTGCAGTTTAGTCCAATCCGTGGCGTCCTCCCTTTCTCGTTACCAACAGTACCAGGAACAAAAGGAATGTTGTTGTTGGACCTTGATTGCTTTGATGCAACTTCCACACTTTTCTGTTTTATTGCAATATCGCTCATAATTTCTTCACCCTGTCTGTTCATATTTTTTATATTCCTATCATCTCTTCTTGGACCAGCATACGCAACTCCAACACCTGCACCCCCTTCTACACCTAAATGTGAAGCAATGAGGTTCATCGGGATTCTCTACTTTAGGACAAACTTTTCTTCGATCTCTTGTACTAATTTCTGTAATATGCAGTTCTGTGCTTGTAACAGTTTAATATTACAATTGCAATCTACTCTCCCGCCGCACACAAAGCACGCCAAACCTTCACCGTCCGCCATTTTTAAACTGTGAATTCAAGCCTATTCTAATCAAAAGTAGAAAGGATACAGAGAGTATTCGAGGTGTATTGAGGATTGAACTTTAAAAAGTCACAACCAGGGAATTTTAATAACCACATACATAGGTAGATGCATGTTTCGATCTTATCAGTGGCAACATCTTACTGAGAGGATCCTTCTAGTGATGGTTCTGATCTAAACTAGCCTTTGGCGCCCGACGTGGGGCAAATACTCAACTCGATTTAAAAAATAAATTTACATTTTATTAATGATTTTTAATTACAAATCTTAATAAAATTAAGAACATTTCATTTGTGATTTAGATATTAAGGCTATCTATAATACGTCTTTTGATATTTTAGTTTTAACAAACTTCAACTTAAATTAACAGTCTTGACTTATCAATGATGACCACTTTTCTTTCCAGTAGCTTTGTCTTTAGAGTAAACAACCGAGCAGACGTTTTGCGCGGAGTATGGCGAAACCATTTTGCATGTACAATCAAGTCCTTGTTCTTGACTGACCAAATGATTGACGATGTTGTGACTTGCAGACTGAAAATAAAACAAAAATCAAATCTCTCTTCTTTCTGATATTTATAACTTCCGCATACCTGTACAAATTGTTTTCTAGATGCAGCTTTAGCTTGGATGAAGTTGTTGGTTACGAACACATTTCCGTTGTTCTTCATGGTGAAATCGATGCAATAATCATCGTAATTAAGTTCGCTGTGTAATTCAGACGAACCTTCAGGCTTCTTTTTGATATCGGTGAAGGTGAAAACGTTGCGTGCATCGAAACCAATGATGTTCTTGGTGTGTTTGGAATCCTTGGCGACGAAGTTGTTGATCGGTGTGATGAGATTCAACGAAATTTGTTTGTTGGTGTACAGGAGTGCACGAATCTTTTGCAGCTAAAATTTCATCAAGTTAAAATGGATATGGTTAAAAATGGTTACGGTTACGTACAGCTAGCAGGCTTCCGACTTGGCATGGTTTGCCGACGACAGCGATGATGGATTTGACAGCTTCGGCTCTGAATGGATAATTCAAAGCTTCGGAATAAGCAACTTCTTGTACGTTGAAACCTGAATTCAAAAATGTGGTTAAGGGCGAATTTTTTCTAAACGGAATCGTCACTTACCAGCAATCAAGCTAACGTCACGGTAAACTTGTTTTAAAGCTGTGATGAATTGGTCCAAATGTGGACATCCGGTGTTGACTGGAACGTCGATAGGTTCTTCAGAGAATTTGATTGCGGGACTCTTTCCTTTGAAGGTTAATTTTCCTTGTACCGTGTAATGGGATGGATACTTTTGGTAATCGCCTCCGTACAAGATGATGTGGAATTTGACGTCACTAAAGATAAATAAAAGTGTCAATTTTGTTAACTTAACATGCAGACGTTAACTCACGTGACTCCTTTGGAAGCTAATTCGGTTGGAATTTGAGCGATTAAAGGTTGAACTAATTCTTTGTACACAACTTCGTTGGATTTGATTTGATCGATCACGATGACTATATCGGCAGATTTTCCTGGTGTCCTTGCGCTGAAAGTGTCTCCAACTGAGTATTCTTGTTCGGAGTTTTTGCACTTCATGTATTCTGCTGGAACATGGACGGGAATGAATTTAGCTTGACAACTTGCAACGTATGCAGTTGCGATTGCTTCCTCGGTGCGTGGGATGTTAGCGGCTAATCCATGGTCACAGGCCATTTTGAAGTTTTCGGGATTAACGAATTTGTAGCAAAGGCTGCAATGAGAAGTTTGGATTACTTTGACGTCACATTCCGAAAATTAAAATTTTCTTACCTAAGTTGGGATTCGCTATCGAAAAGTTTGTTGCAAACTGGATTGTGGGCATGTACGTGTTGATGGTCGACAGTCTGGACATTGGGACAATTTCCTAACTTGTAACTGTTGCCGAATTCGCTTTCAGATGCGACGATCTTGCCGTTGGGGATGGTGTAATCATCAAATGGTTCGTAGTTTCCGTTTCCTGTGGGACGAAAGAAGTTATTTCTTGTTTTGGGGAAACGTAAACGAAACTTACCAAGAAGACCCTTAATTTGACCATGGTAGTAACCGTTTAAGTGTACGCCGCAGACTAAGAGTTCGTCACCGCAGGTAATCTTAACTCCTGCTGCAGATACGATATTGATCTTCTCGTAAACTCTGTAAACTTCCAATTGTGGTTTGCGGAGTGGTAATTCGTGGGCAGCTGAAACGAAATGTTTAAGTTAGTTAAGTTACGTGATTTTAACGGAGTTAATATTCACCATTATTCAAGTGGATTAGTCCACCTTTCTTGATGGTAACGACGTCGTGTTTGTCAGAGAAGACGAGGGCGGTAAGGAAACCGTTTTCGTAAGTTCCGACAACTGAGAAGTTTCCGTTAACGGCATCACGTGCTAAGAGGTAATTGCAGTTTCCTGGGAAGGTCAAGTGTTTACCATCGAAGGTGAATATGTGTTGTCCTTGAGCAACAAAGGCATCAACTGCAAAAAAATTTGTTAGCACAGTAACAAACCAACATTTTGCTATCCTTACGTCCGTATGGTAATACCCAATGATTTGGATTGAACGAGAAACTAGTTAAAAGTTCAGACAAATTGGGGAATTCACCGTTCCTAAGGTAAGAAGCTGGAGAGAATTTAATGGCCACCAATTTTGGTAAATTGTAAAGGAAATTAAATGACAAAGGAAGCTAAAAAAAATGTTGTGTTAAAAATGTCCAAAATTGAATCTGCTTAACTTACAGTTTTGTCGGTCACGCTGAAATCTTTGTTACCAGATAAAGTTTTCATCAATTTGTTGATAAAGTCGACAGTGGATTGAACAATTTTTTGGATGGATGCGTAATCGTCGACGATTTCGCCCTTCAATTTCTAAAAATGAAAATTTTAATATCGAATTGAAATATTGGAATTGTCGGGGGGTTTACCTTTTCGATGTAATCTCCCAAATAGGTTACAATCTTTTTCAAGTCTTCGGATGGTACAGCGTCTTTAATTGTTGCAACGACTTGTTTCAAGGTGTTGATCATGGCGTCTGGAACGCTCACTCCACCCATCAACTGAAAAAAATTAAGTTTGTTAAGTTAATTAATATTGTAAGAATTGTTTTGTTTTATGACTAAGGAGATTCTTTTAACTCAAATTACCTGCTTGTATTTATCTTTCAATTCTTCGGCGATTGGAAGACGTTTGAATTCTTCGTAAATAGTTTTCCATTCTTTATTCACAACAACTTGAGCTTGGTCGATAAGTCTGTAAATGAATTGGCCAATATCTAAAAAAAAACATCCAAACATTACAAACTATTTTTCGGCTGTACAACAAAAACCTACCATGAGTGATGGCGAACAAGGTATTGGAAATTTGTCTGAATTCGGCTTGGTGAGCTTCGACAAATTCGCTAATTTGACCAAGAATTTGGGTAATCAAAACGGTGGTTTGTTCCAGAAGACCAGCGGCGATGCCCATAAACTTTTTACCCATTTCGGACAATTTTGGAACGATTTGTTTGGTGACTACATCGACGACGCGAGCAAATTGTGCATGGACAGTTGCGCAAACCTTTTCCGTAATTTCGTTAACACGTACCAAAACATCGCTGACGACGTTGATGACGCCACCGAAAACTCCCTTCAAGAAGTCTCCTAATGCTTCGATGGTTTTGTCGGAAACGAGCTCTTGGCGGACCTTGTGTAATTCTCCCTGGTAGTATTCCGTTAATGGTTTAAGATTTGGTAAGTTTTGTTGGAGTAATTGGAGGACTTGTTCGCGTTGTTGGCTTGTTGCTTCAACGTAAGTGTCTAAGAGAGCTTTAATTTTCTGTAAGAATGTAGATGCATCGAGTTGGATGTTGTTCAAAAGATACTTCTTAATGTTAGCAGTGCTAAAGTCTGATGTGCTCTTGAGGAAGTTTTGTTCGTCGAGTAACACTTGGTGGTGGATCAATTTGTGGGTGTTACCTCCTTCGATGATGTCGGCGTTAAATTCGGCACTTTTACCAAAATTAAAATGACTGTCCACTTGGAGTTTAGTGTTGGGATTGTCTTTGCGATTCAAAGTGTATTTCAAAGCGTTGTATTTCGTCAGTTCCAAAACGGAGACAAGGGATGGAGCTCCATAAATGTCTATGTTGGTGTTGATGTTGTATTTATCGCCGGCTTTTTGAACTTGGGAGTTGATATTCACGAGTTCTTGGTCTAATGCTTTCACCAGGACAAGTGATTGGCTTGGATTAAGTACCAAAGTTAATTGTGACTCGCGTTTTCTGTTAGCAACGTTGCAATGTAATTGCCAGAAGTATTTCAAATATTTTTGGCTTAAATCCACATGTACACCTTCTTCAGCCACTATGTCAACACTCAAACCCTGCAAAAAAAATTGTTAAAAATATTTATCAAACAATCAGGAGATCTAAGTTATCTTACCTCGCTCTTTATTTGTGCGGTGCTGAGAATGTCATACGCAACTTCTCCAACTTTAATTACACGTGATTTTGCGAAGGCAACAATTTTATGGTTTGGATTTTGGAAAATATCGCCGACGAAGTTATATTCTACTGTCTTTTGGTCGAGATCAACTTTAGAATCGTAAGTAACGGACAAATCCTTTCCTAAAGCAGGATTCGAGAATTTGGTCGACATCTCACAGTTGCGAGATTTGGGAGTTGGATTGTGACAGTGGTAAACTCCACTTAAAGAGGTCTTTTGGTTTGGTTGGTTCTTTTTGTCCAAATAGAAAGAAATATCACATTTGATTGGATGAGCTAAACCTCTTTGCCTACAAGAAAAATCAAAATTACTACTTCGTAATCACAATTTTTGCAATTTTCTTACTGAGACATTTCAATGGTACTTTCTAAAGCTACGATACGTTTAGGTGTGGTCAATTGAATACCAGCTTCGGTTGGATGGACGTATACGCTGTATTGGTATTTGTTTTCTTTGCTTTGGAAGTAAATATCTACGGTATGGTCGAGAACGAAACTCTTACGAGCGGTAACTCCTTTAAGTCCAAATTCGTGCGACAAGCCTAATTTTCTCAGATCGACGGCAATTTCGATTTCGTGATTGAATTCACCTGCATCTATACAAAATCATATTAAAAATCCGTTTTCCAATTTTTCCACAAGAAACTTACTGGCATTGATGGTTTTGGCATCGATTTCGATGTGGGCGCATTGTTGTTTTTCTTCACAGTAAGATTTGACCAAACGGAATTGCTTGTTGGTTATTTTAAGTTCAGAGTCGATTGCTTTGTTTCCAAGTCCAGCATTAAACGAAATTTCGATTCCGTCTTCGCCGTTTTTGGCTCCAGAAAGGTTTTGACGAATGAATTTGAAGTTTCCTTGTTTGTTTTCTTCTTGAACTTTGTAAGTACCAGAACCTTCGACGATGTATTTGTCACCTTCGGTGCGAGCTCGGTAGGTGGTGCTAAAATAACAAACAATTTTTTATTGGTCAAAAGCGTCCTCAAACGTTTTATTACCTTCCGGACAAGATGTTTTTGCCTGCGGAGGTTACAGAAACTAAGATGTTTTTGGTGCCTTTGGATGGTTTGTTTAAGGCTTCTACTTCTATTTTGTCGAGTTTCAAAGCTGCGCAATTGGCGAAAGATTTGAACGAGAATTCGTCAATGCTTACAATGTGAGCCTCTGAGTTTGATTCCCATAAGAAGCCGGTTTGACCGAACGCAAGCTGAAATGAAGGAAAATTGACGTTATAACTTCCACCACCCACGTCTTTGTTGTAAACTCACCGAGAAGTGTGATTCCCAATCTTTTTCGCTCATGTATTTGAGATTAGCTGCAATAGCATCGACCTTTCCATCAGGCAATACCAATCTGACGTTGAATCCTGGAGTTTGTTTAGAAAGGTTGAGTTCGTTGGTCAAAACGAATTTTTTGTTGTCGGCGTTGAATGTAATTTCGTTCTTGAGGTATTGGTTATCTTCAGACCGCTTGGTGTAAACTTCCAAGCTTGTGGTGGGTCTTTCAGGTGCATCTACTTTAATGTTAATTTTGTATTCGTGTTCATCAAGGCGAACTAGATCCATTTCAGACTTGACGTATTTGTCTTTGTTGTATTGAATGCTTAATTGGCCGTTAAGTTTCTTGGCCTTGTTTTCTTCAGTGATTCTGTAATTAGCTTCGACGTTGATGGGATCTTGTTTTTGCATGGTTGCGCTAGCCTTATATTGGGCGCTATGGGGTCCCATGGTAGCTTCACCACCGAATTTGACATCGACGGTTGCGTCGGGATTGGACTGAAAACGGAAGAGATCTTACTACAAGTTTCAAACCAAATTGAATAACTTACGCCATTGTCGTCAATGAAGAGACTGATATCTCCTTTCACGGTAGCTTGGTCTTGGTTACGGGTGACACGACCGGAAGAAGCTAATTTCACAATATTGAATGTGGTGCTTGGTGTCTTAAGTTCAGCGCTAATTTCGTTGCTTACATCATGATCTTCACAATCATAATCGTATTTTCCTAAAAGAACAAATATGAAAACTGTTACCTCATAATGAAAGTTTAAATATTGTACCATTGAGCAAGAGCGAGGAATCGCCTGCCAAACTGGATTCGACATGGTATGTTCCAACTAAACCTTTGTAGAGTGCATTCGACTTAAATTCAGCGGGGTGGGTAAGCAAGGAACCAGATGCTTTAGCCTGCAAACAAATCGTAATGAGACGAGATCATTTTTTGAAAAACTTATACTTACATAAATTTCAACAGCAATTTGATCGCCTTGGGCTACGCGTTTGATGGTCAAGTCATTGTTCAATATTTGTCCATGCGCATTTTCGACAACGAAGTTGTAAATGACGTCAATGAAGCGTTGGTTTATATCGACACTCTTCAATTGTGCAGTCAATGTGACTTTCGAACCGACAGCGTTTTTGTTTGGCCGTTGTTCCAATACCATGACACCGTTTCCGTGTCCAACACCATGAACGAGGTGGAATTCGCGGTTGATTTTGTAAGCAAAATAAAGACCGTTGGGCAAGATAACTTCAGCTTCTCCGCTAAGTTTTCCATCGTTAACTTTACCGTCCAATTGACCCTTCAAGTTGAATTCCAATTTCTTCTCGAATACATCGAGAATGTTTCTGAAAAGACAAAATGTTTAGATTGTAATTGTAATTACACGTTTTGGTGTGCGCGTGATTGCCTATCCTTTAACTACAATAGCCAATAGTCAAACTACAAATAGTCAAAGGTAGGCAAACATGCATACACGTTAATTTTAACGGTTTAACATTTTTAAGCAGTAACTTACTTGGAATCGAAAGAATTTTCTTTCACATCGTTGGTAGTTGTGAATACAATTTTCTTGGTTTCTTTCTCAAAGTTGGGATAGAAAGTAAAGGCGTAGTTGTGAATTGTGTCGGTACAGGTGAAAGTAACTTCTCCTTTAAACTTACGATCGAATCGAACTAAATGGACCAAGATGTTACCGGTTCCAACTCCGTTAGCTGCTCTAATTTGACCATCAGCTACAATGACATTGTTCAAGTTAACCTTCAAGCTTCCGTTTGCATTTCCACCCTTGGTGCCTTTCAAGAAAACATCAACGTAAACGTTGCTTCCTGAGAATATTTTCATGTGAGAGTCCAATTCTTCAGGATTGTACGCAAGACCGCTCTGGAATCTGTAAAAAAAAATTGGGTTAATATTTTTGCGATCGCACACACAAGAAGGTTTACTTACTTGAACGTTTCACGAGCACCTGGAAGTTTGACATCCAAATCGGTACCAAGATTAACGTCATCGGGTTTGCAATGGTGTTTAATGGTGCCCGAAACTTCCAATTTGTTTCCGTTGATTGCCACGGACTTGTGGATTTTCGATTTGTCTCCGTTTATTTCGCGTTTGCTTACAATTTCCAATTTATTGTCGTTTCCGTAAATTTCAAATTCGACGTCGTAATCTCCTCTAGATTTATGGTTAATTTTAGCATCCAATTCTGAGCCTACTTTGAAGTTCAAGTATTGGAATTCCACGTCGTATTTCAGATGGTTTTGTTTTGAAGCAAAATCGAAGCTGGTGTCGACGTTCAAGCCTGGGTATGCTAATTTATTCTTGGTTTCGATTTCGATGAAGTTCTTTTGAGGGACGACGCTGAGATCGTTGTTGATGGTCAACTTGTTGGTTTTGGATGATAGATCTGGTCCGTGGATTAATTGCAAATTACTTTGGACGCGGTGTTGTTCACGTTTGTAATCGTATTTGATATTGAAGTTGGCTTGTGGGTTGTAGGTGTTCTTCAATTCGGCGTTAATTTTCAATTGATTTTGTTGTGCTTGAAGTTTTCCTTTCAAAGAAGCGCTTTGGGTGCCATCGGATACGGTAAGGTCGGCGAACACTGCTCCAGAATCTCTACCAACGTTTCCTTGAATACTGTAGGGTTGTTGTTTACCACTGATTCCAGTAACTTGAACATTCTCGAAAGTGTATTTCACGTTGTTTCCATTTTGTTCGGCAATAATTTGACCTTGAACTTTAACAGGAACTTGGCCTTGGCTGGGTCCGTTGTATTCGATCAAAGGCTTGTAGATTGCCCTATTTGGAGATCCTGAAATGCTAACTCCAACTTTGCCAAGATATTGAAGTTGATCTTGTTGGAATTGAAGAGAAACGGATTTTTCTTGGTTGTTGTTGGTAACGCGACCTTCAACGGATGCGGTTATGATGGGCGACAAGATCGAAGCCTTGACGTAGGTTTCGGGCAAAAGATAAGCTTGAACTCCCAAACTTAATTTCTGGTTGTTGTTAGCACCGATGGTTTCCAATACGAATTCAGCTCCAACTTTGTTGTTATCTAAAAAAAAACAAATTATTTAGTTTTACTTTAAACCATAACAACTCCAATTTCTTACCACTAAATACCAATTTCTTCAAATGGTAGTGAGAAAGATCTTCACGGTTAACTCCAACCGAAAATTTAGCGTTTCCAGATAAGGGGAATGGTAAAATCACACCGTGTTTGCCGGTTACTGGTGGGCTGTTGATATCGGCACAGAATTCTAGACCGATGAATGGAGACAAATGGTCGATACAAATTGAGAAGTCTTTGTTTTGTCCAAACTTGATGGGTTTGCTTACTTCGGCTTGACCGTGTGGGCGTACGTTGAATACGATGTCGTGCGTTGCCGAAATTAACTTTTGTTTTTGGACAGGCAAAGAGAATTTAACGTCCAATCCTACAATTTTAACAAAATTAATATCGAGATTGTTACCAAAACCGTCGGTTTTACCTTGTCCGTTGTTGGAGTAAACGACTTCCATTTCACCACCAGTTGCGGTGTACAAAGACGAAGATACCTTAAGTCCACCTTCGACAACTTGAGCGTCGACTACCAAAGAACCTTCGATTTCGATGTTAGCGCTGGGAATAAGAGATAACTTGAAAGGAGATCCGTCGGTGGGTTCGCCCATTAAAGCTTTGATGTCGATAGATCCAGATGCTTTGAGTTGTACAGTGGATGAGCCTTCGACGCTCAATTTTAAGGGGAAACCTAAAGATGTGGGATAACTAAATTCAGAATCTAAGAAGAGTACGTTAGATTGAATAGTTTTTTCGAAGTTCTTCGCTTTGGCAATGTTTCCATCCAAACAATCGAATATTTGATCGATGAGTGCGTCGGCGGTGAATTTCTTGTCTTGGTCATTGATGCTCAAGAAGAGAAGTTCGGAACCGAAAAGTTTAACGCTGAGGTCGAGATCTAAGTCTGTGTTCAATTCGTTGGTTTTGATTTGGACTTGTTTGCCGATGCTTTCGATTTCGCCTTTCGATACGTCACGTTTTCCTCTAGTTTTGGAAAGACGTTGTTGGAAGTGTTCGACGATTTTGTTGATCGATAATTTACCAGATTCAAGTAATTCTTCTGGGGTGGCGCTTCCTAAGACTCCTAATGGACCAAAATAGTGTTCTAACACTTTTTCTAAGTTTTCTTGACGGGTTCCAATTTCCATGAAATTGAAAGTGTGTCCGAATACTTGAGCGGTCAAGTTTAAGTTGGTGGAACGGGGTAAAAAGGAGTTTTGAGAGTAAATTACATTGGATTCGGTTGAACTGGCAAGTCCTAAGGTGTCGATTGAGTAAGAAAATTCGTTGTTAAACGAGTATTTGCGTAAGTCGACGGGGAACTTCTTGGTCGTGAGAATTTGACCCAAATGTTGTTTGGCGAATTCCTTGTCTGGATTGGTGGATGCTTTCAAACCACGCAAGTGTGAAACAATAAATCCTCCTACTTGAAGACTGGGTTCGTTTTCCAACAAAGTTTTGATACCATTTGCAGTTTTTCCGTTTGGACATTGTGCAAGGAGTAAGTAAGCCTTAATTCTGATTTCGGAATCTTGTTGGATGTCTTTAAGAATGTTTAAGACGGTGTCGCGGACTTTGTCTTTGCAAGCTTCGGCTAATAAAGTTTCGAGAGCTGCTACGCGCAATCTATTGGCTACCTTCTTGTCTTGGGCGATGGCGAGGACCTTTACTAATGCTTGGTCGTTCAAAAGGTCAACGTTAGCGAGGGCCTTCAAAACATTGATGACGACATTTTCTTGTTGACGGTTTTTAGGTTTGCCATCTCCAAGTTTGGAAAGCAACTTTTGGGACAATTTGTTAACAGCTTCGTTGTTTTTGCAAGAGTGTTCGCGGCAATAACGACCTGCCAATGTTCCAACTCCTAAGTAGCCTTCACGAGGTAAATTCGGGTTGTCCAAAAGAATCTAAAAGAAAAAAAAATGTTTATTTTTGGTTGTGCGAAATTTAAGGTGGGAAGCTTACCGTAGCTGCTTTTAAGGAAGCAGGTGTTGCGTGTTTAACAAATGCAAGACTCAAGTAAACAAGTTTTTGTTCCACTTCGCCTAATTCTTTATTCTTGTAGAGTTCGATACTGGCTTCGATGGTGTCGCCTGTACCGGCTCTGAAGATGGCATCCAAGTAAACTTTCTTGGCTCCAGCTGGATCCTTCAAACCTGCTCCGGTTCTAACTTGTCCGTAAACGGCTAAGATATCGTTTTTGCTTGATGCACGTAAAATTTTGATCAAATTGACGAAGGATTTGGCCGATTTTTCTCCAACGGTTAAGTCGATGCTGTTCTTAACTTCTTTAAGTGCGGCTAAGATGGCATCGGCGTTGCTCTTTTCGGTGTTAACCAAATGAGGGTTTTCGAAGATGATAGATTTAGGGACGGAGACTTTGTTTGCAGGAGTTTGTTTGGAAGTTCCGGTGTAGTGAAGTTTGGTGGATACGGTAGCTTTAGCTCCGTTTTTGCCGACGGAGAATGGAACGTAAAGGTAATGTTCAGTTACTAAGGCGTTATCCAAAATACCATTTTTGATTCTTTGCTCAGAAGTATATTCGCCATTCAAAATTGGACTGGATTTGATTTCGCTGTTCAAATTGAAAGTTGTGGCCATGAAATCCTAAAAGTGAAAGCATACATTAAGTACCATTGTAAGGGAAAAAAATTTCGACCGTTTACCTGTTTGATGTTTTCACGGAAGGCACATTTATTGAGATTTCTGTACTTGTTAACGATGACGTTAGCGCCATCTGTCGATGTTGTGACTTCAGTTGGACACACACCAAAGACGTCGGTGTCGTGATTCTGTTTCGTGGCAGCCTAAAAGAATTTACAGGTAAATTTTGTGTTAATTGGGGAAATTCGATTTAAATTACCTGGAACATAGAAGCGACGGCCCTCTTGATGTTAAGAGAGTTTTGGGTGTCCGAAGGATCAGCACAGATGCTATTTTCGATGTGGCCATCTTGGAAGTTGATGCGAATCGGTTTCTCGATGTCGAGAAGATTGTTGTACTTCTGCAAATAAAAATCAACGGTTAAAGGAAGAAAAACAATTTATTGGCGGGAATTGAACCTCGAGAGCTCGAGTATGTCAAAACTAGAGGTTCTTTTTGGTAATGAATCATACTCAAGCTGTTGGGGTTACCATTGTACCACTTCAAAGTGAGATAGGGGAAGTTGGGAAAAAGTACCTTGGCGTCTGGTCCAATGACCTGAACGTTATGAAGTTTCAACAATTGATTGCATTGTGGCAACTGAGTTAAAGAAACTTGTGCTTTCAATTTGGTACTGCTTTGTTGTCCTTCGGCATTGGATAAGGTAACATCTATGCTACCGTCCAAATTGTAATTGTACGTTGTTCCTTCTACATATTTGAATGTTTTCGAGTCTAAAAGAATGAAAAAATTTTACAACTGTTTCAATTTGTTATAAATTGAGACTTACGTCCATGACAACCTGATCTGCATTTATCTGTAAATAATAAAAAAAATATTGAATAATATTTTTAAAATAAAATAATTAATTAGATGCAATATCATAAATTTGATAAGAGATTATCAAAACAAAATCGTTTTGTAAGCAATTCGTTTAACAATAAGTAGATTAGGTATATAGAAACAAGCGACCCAGCAAACTTTGACCCAATTAATTGATAAGATATTTTTTTTCTTCTTCGTATGTCAAGTACACGGACTTCTAAGTCCGATAACCGAGGATGTTGTCCCCAATAAAATTGCGATTCCTAAAATTTATTATCTATTCCATATAGGTTATCAAATTTTTTTGGGCTCCTACGTGAAATCAATTTACGAATCGTGACTTTTGACACAAAACATTAATTAGGTAGTCACAGGATGAAGAAATAAATTTGACATTCATCTAAATCCGTAGTAGTTATTATTCACTTAAAAATTAATGGAACCACTTTATACTGGAACAGAAAATGGTCCAAGTTTTTCTTTCCAATCGTGAACAAAAAAATTAACTTCTTTCGCAAAAAGAATTGAAATATTTGTATGATGCAGCGATTAATAAATTATTACGAAATACTTCTTCAAGTCAAAGGTGGGCTTGATAAAAGGTCAACCAAGTCGAAGTCGTTATCTTATTTGTACGGTCTTTATCAATTTGATGATTGTTAAATTGTTTCTAAATTATCGAGACACAATAATAATTTTTTTTAAACAATTTATATGTTGCAATTGCATCGGTTTTTTATATCAAAAAAAGTTATCAATTTTGTTTTTCCCCGCAGTATCATTTAATGGAACACACTCTGTATGTTATATCATTTAAAAATCATTAAAGTAAAATTTGGGTCCCAACAAAAATTTTCCGAGATAGTCCAACGTCTTGGAACCGCAAGAATCGCTGGATGCGACCTCCCCCATTTGTTTTATTGCAAACTCAAAACTTGCCACGAAACAATTGAGCGTTTAAACAAAACAATTTTCAATTGTTTTAAATTAAAAATGGTCCATAAAACAATTGATTGATCGTTTGTGCGAAACAATTGCAACTCGTTCTGTTTAAATTCAAAACTTTCCGCAAAACAATTGAAGATTGGTTCAAAATTCGCAATTTCGTTTTTTAAATTTAAAGCTGCATTTTCAAAAACCCGCAATAAAACAAAATTTTTGGAAAGTTTCAAAAAGTGGGTAAATTATTATTTTTAAAAATTTCCAAAATTATTTGCTTGAATTAAAAAAAAATGGAATGCTCACCGTCGGTTGATGCGCTTTGTAAAATAGTAATAACCAATAGTACAAGGGTGAAACCCAATTTGATGGCCCTTCGTTCGGCCATGGTTCACACTAAGACTAATTCGAGCCGAACCCCTAAAGTGCTTTTATAGATGCTCCAGCTTATTTATCAAGACAAGATCTTGCTTCGCTTGCGCACTTAATTCAAACACTGCTCAGCTTTCTTGGTGCTTAATTTATGTAGGTACATAATTTTAAACAATCGCAAAATTTTTTTTGGTAATCTTTTTGACTGCTTTGTTGTTCTTTTCCATGAAGAAAATTGGACAGGTGTTCGATATTTTGTGTCATTTTGGGTAAGTTAACTCTTTTATCGAATTAATCTAAATGGAAAAAAATTGGATCCAAATTTTGGGTCACCGAAGATTGAAGAATTTCTAAAAATCGTTGGTTTGCTTTCGGGCATGAATGTAAAACCTATAAATTTTGAAAATTCTCATCTGCATTTGAATTTTTTTTACCACAGTTAATATTTAGAGTGACAATTATTTTGATTCTTAATGGGCCGCAGGCGATTTTTAATTTCAAAGTTAGTCTAAAAATTCCCCTCACTGTAACCTCGCGTTATTGACAATAACTAATTATATTTTTCTTCAATCGTAATATTTTTTGGATATATACCGAGGTCGAAACAATTTTTTTTAAAATAAGTTTTTTTTTGGCAAATTGATTATAGTCTAGGGTACTCTACCACTAACTCAGCCACTCGAAAAATTTTTTCGAGTGCTACACACTTAAGAACAAGCTTATATCTGTCTATTAAAACAATAAAAAGTGTGAACATGGTCAAAACAACCCCAATATCGAATTTTGAACTTAGCTAATTTTCATGTAATTCAGTGGTGGATTAACGAGATTCGGAGCGCGTCGCTCATTCTGTTGACAGTCCGTGCGCTATGAATGACCCTAACACTTAGAGTATTTCGAACCGGCAGATGCAGCTGGACTGTCGTACATGTAACATCGATTATTTTTTGTTTTTAGGCGATTTTTTGGGGGTGAAACGTAATAGTTTACTGCCCCATACCGCAACTATACTTTTTAATGCTATTTCGAGGGTCTCTCACATCCCGGTTTCATTTATCCCGGTTTTCTTGATGGGTGGCGCTTCTCGTATGTTTAGCCTAGTAACCAGAGTCAAAACCGCCCTGGAGGGGTGCAACGCGGAGCGGAGCGCAGCGGCGCCCCGTAAGGGTAGATTTTGACGATGGATTACCCTCCTTATCGAATGCACACCCCAAAATTCGAAGGCAAAAAATTTTTAATTTTTTCGCTTTTTCGGCAATACACGTGTTATTTTCCATTTTTTTGATTATATTTATTACTAATATCCATTAATCACACCTCCATCTATCCGAATTTCAAAGAAAAATTCAAATCGGAGCGAAAAAATTTTACGCATTTTCAAGGGACCACGGGCGACTGATGCACATCGACCGTGGTCTGCCGCATACTCGATGCGACTTTCCCGTACTTTTCAAAAGTCGATATTTTCGTTGTTTTGACCATGTTCACATTTTTTATTGTTTTAATAGACAGATATAAGCCTGTTCTTTAGTGTGTAGCACTCGAAAATTTTTTTCGAGTGGCTGAGGTAGTGGTAGAGTCGCCATAGTCTATACTAGCTGGCACAGTCGGCCTACCGGCCGCCTTTAGCCATCTAGACAGTGTCGGATGTGGTTGTTCGGCCTTCGGCCTCACTCAAGGGTATCACAGGCATACCTGTAGACCGTGGTTGTTCGGCCTTCGGCCTTACTCCAAGGTACTAAAGTAGTCTATGTTTTTCGTAGCGTTGTAAATAACTTCTACACCAAATTTGGTTAAGATTGGTCAAATAGAAACGTAAAGCACGTGCACGCGTATTTGCATTATCGATCGGTTGACAGCATTCATTATTGTTTTTTAAGATGATTTTGAGTAGCCTGCCTTCCTTTAAGGAATCTCGATAATCCATTCATGCGCGTCCCATAGGACGCGCATGAATGGATTATCGAGATTCCTTAAAGGAAGGCAGGCTACTCAAAATCAACTTTCCTTTCCTTTGCGAATTTTTGCACTATTTCAATACAAAAACATGCGCATGGACCTACATAATAACTGTGCCAAATTTGGTTCCGATCGTTCAAACGGTTTAGGAGTCTATAGAGGGAACATATACATACATACATACACACATTTGACGGAAAAATTTCAAAATACTTTAAAAAATTCTTAATGGGCCGCAGGCGATTTTTAATTTCAAAGTTAGTCTAAAAATTCCCCTCACTGTAACCTCGCGTTATTGACAATAAGTAATTATATTTTTCTTCAATCGTAATTTTTTTTGGATATATACCGAGGTCGAAACAATTTTTGTACTAAAGTAGCACTAGCATACAATCGAAAAAGTTAGTAACTCGATTACTGATTTGTTGACACATTATCGCTATACTTTGCGAATTTTGCTAACTTAAACCATCTTAAACCGGTCTAAAAATATTTAAAACATTAAAAGCTTGCAAAACTCGTCAATTATAGCGGTAATATGCATATCAAATCACCATCTACTAACTTGTTCATAGCTTCTTTCATTGTATGATAAAGCGATTTACGATCATTGTGCCACTGGATTTTGGGAAAATTGTAATAAGCCTAAAGAAATTACTTTGATTTGAAAATTCAAAAATCGCCTTCGGCGTTGTTTATATAAGTAAATGAAAATAGTTAAACGTCTTAATACATATTATAAAATTGAATTTATAATTTATTTTACTATGTATAGACGTACTTGGCCATTGAGAACAAAATTGCCTTGGCTGTGTGGCCTAGAGGCCGCATTTAGGATAGTTGCGACCATAAGTGTTCGTACAGATAGTTTCAAAGGTCAAGAACCCTGAAAATCGACGCAGAAGGCTAAAATTAGTATATAATCCTCCTTGCGCAGATTAGGGTTCTTGAGCTTTGAAACTACGTCTACCATAATGCTCGCCTTTCGGTTCTGTTCAGGGGATTTGAATCGATAATTGTTGGTTGCAGTTGTTCGACCTTCATTCTTACGTAGAGGTATCACGACCACGTGGGTAGCCCATTATTGGCTGTAATTATTCAACCCTCAGCTATGTTCTAGGAGATTGCGCTAATATATAAAAAAACATGGGTTCTTATCCTACGGCCTCACTTGGTGGATTTTGTGACAATTAATGTTAACTATTAAAAGGTATTAAAACGACATCTGATAATCCATTAACTTGTTATGGCTTTGTATGGCTTTAATAAAAGTCTTACGTTGTCTTCAACGCACTACAGAGTTCCAAAACATCCTTATACCTCTCCTTCATCGAGCTAGTTTTTACCTGGAACGCTAACGTTGATAAATTTGTGACTGTCGCTGTGTTTGAGGTCGGACTGGACCTAAAGCTTAACGTGGCATCTGAACCACGGCATCATATCCTGAGGTCCAAATGTCAAATATAAGATTACTAACCATAAGTGCCAACGTAAAGTTATCAATGGTATATCATTAATTTCCAGTGTTCTAGCTCTTATACGGTTCAGACAATTTGTTGATGATTAAGGGGCGTATGACACAGTAATACACTGCGTAAACATACTAAATTCGTTACTGCGCAGAATTGGATACAATTAAGGATGAAAACAAGTATCTTGTCATACGACCTTTAATTTTGTCAAAACATAATATTTAACAGGTTTTTGCCAAATATTTCATGAAAAATTATTTGCCTAAATTGGACAAACTCTTGATTTGGTCAACGAACACCAAACATGTTTGACAGGCCCAGGCCAGTACACTGTTTGTCAATTCAATCCAAATAATTTATTTGATACAAATTCAAACAAACAAAATCAATATGAATATAATGAAACACCCTGTAAAAATGGTAAAAGGATACAAATTTCATATCAAAGACGAAGAAGAAGAAGACGAACAAAATCTCATCTTCGTTGTAGTTTGCGAGTCCAAGATTGGTCAAACTTCTTTTTCTTGCTCTTCGCATAAGATTTAAAGTGAAAACGAAGCTTTGACCATTTCGCGTTCAATTAACTGGCATTCGTATTCGCTATTGAAAATACAAGGGCGGATCTAGGCAAAATTTACGGGGGGGGGGGGTTATTAATTACATAATAACGCAAGATGGTGAATATTAAAATTTTTGGTGTTGAAAAATTAGTGAGGGTTTACCCCCCCCTCCCGTACATTCGTCTTGTGAAAATAATTTCTAAACTTTCATGCTATACAGCGTCTCTCAGATTCCTACATGTATAATTAGCGTGTTAACATTCCACAAGAGGTTTTTCACTTCGATAACAGAAATAAATTTATTTGGTATTATCTAAAACATACTACAGTCCACTGTTTGACAAACAACAAAAGAGTTACTTTGGCAAATAGCCAAATAATTACTTTGGCAAACATGACTAAATATTTATTTGGCGTGATTTTAGTTAAATTTATTTAGTCAGTACACTATTTGCTTATATAATATGTATATTGACATATTCTCTAAGGAATGACGATACTTAACCCCTTATAGATGATATCTGCTTCTGTTATTCTCTAAAATTCTTCTTCCTTTTACAGGTTAATTTCTTAGTTATCAACCTACAAACATTTCAGTGCGGCCTTTAGGCCGCACAACCATGGCAATCGTAATATTCTGTACATTTGCAACTTCAAATTGAGATTAATTACTTTCAAATTGGAAATAAGCAATTTAAAATTGGGACTAATAAGTAATCAATAGGAAATTGTACCTTTCTTTGAGTAGAAAATTAATACTAAAATATATTAAAAAGTTACGTACGGTGGGCGTTGATTCGCATGACCTTCTAGTGTAGATAATACGTAATCGTAATATAATAATTATTTAAAAAAATATTATAATTATTATTAAAACTCATAATAACCTTCATTTACCTATCTATGGGTGTCTGTAACGCTATATTAACCACTCTCGCCACAGTGCGGCCTTTAGGCCGCACAGCTAAGGCAATCACGTTCTAGACGGGTAATAAAATTTAAATTCCGACTTATAACTAGGAATTTTAAAAATAGAAATTATTATTTTAGAAAGTAAAGTTTCGAGTTGTACCTTGAAAATTTTAAATTCCGAGTTTTAACTTGGAATAACTGTTTGAGAATTTTTTTAATTTTTAAATTTTGTTACTTTGGAATTTCGGAAATAGATATTACTATATTTTTTGTATTTCAAGTTTTAAGTTATAACTTGGAAATTCTGAACTCCGAAAGTTTAAAATTCCGACTTGGGTTAACTCGGAATTCTAGAAATAGAAATTATTATTTTTGGAAGTTTCGAGTTATGGTTCGGAAATTTTTAATTCCGAGGAATTGGAATAACTGTTTTTGAGATTTTTTTAATTTTAAAAGTTTATAACTTTGAATTTTGGAAAAAGAAATTACTTTATGTTTTGTATTTTAATTTTTAAGTTATAATTTGGAAATTTCAAATTCCAAAAGTTTAAAATTCTGACTTAGGTAAAACTTGGAATTTATTTTTGGAAGGTTTTTTGAGTTATAACTCGGAAAGTTTTAATTCCGAGGTATAACTTGGAATAACGGTTTGAGATTTTTTAATCTTAAAAATTGTATAACTCGGAATTTTAGAAAGAAAAAATGTTTTACTTTTTTTACATCAACTTCCAACTAAAACTTTTTTGGATTTGAATACCGCTTCCAGATTCAATTATTTATTTTATTTAAAAACGAAATTAAAATTATTTCCTTTGGGTGTCCCTTCCATAGCTTCGTACAAAATATACGGAAACCGTTTTGAAAAAGTATTTACAAAAACGAAACCGATTTTGAAATTTTTTAGTCGAATCCAGACAAATGTTAATTAAAATCCAAAACAAATGAAAAATTATTTATTCAAACGAGGGGGAGGGAGTAAAATTTAACTGTATAATTAGAACAAAACTGATAGTCCTACGACATCGCGTGTCGTTCGTTTTAGGCCCCCCCTTGCCCTTGGATTTTGGATTTCAGAGGAGGGGCAAGTATTAACTTGCACGCACTTAGGCCACTCTACCGGGCCCATTGTACTGCCTCCATATTGTTGCTCACCCCCAGCCTGACCCACAATGTCGACACTGCCAAGTATGACCGCAGCCGTTAGGCGGTCTCTCGGCCTCACCACCGACCAGAACTCCCCAACAATGGCCGGCACTACGAACCAGGGACGTCCGCTCGATGACCGAGCTCTGAGAAGTCCCGCGATTCGCACCCCACCAATGCTAGGTGCAGTCGATGGGTGGCCCCTGGACCAGGCCACCCAGCCCGAAACCTCAACAAAGTCAATCATTGCGTAGTCTATGGGGAGTAGGGGTGATTTTTATTACCCTGTTTGACAAATCAGGGGGACCGCCGGCTTAACGTGCCCTCCGAAGCACGGAGACGGTCACTGAAGGAAAGAAAGTCCGAACGAAAACTGACTCCTACTGAACTCGAACCAATGCCTTTAGCATCAGTAGTCGATTGCTCTAACTACTCGGCCAATGACCGTCTCTCCCCCTTGCCCTTTTGAATTAATAAGTTTTTATGAAATTTCTTACGTTTTGGATATTTCAAGATAATTGTTTGATTTTTGAACATACGATATTTTTATGATAATGTTTAAGTTTACGGTCCGCATTATAATTCTACGTAAAAATCCTCTAAACCTTTCAGTTTCCAAATATTTTCAAAAATTGATCCATGGCGAGTATTTAAAATTAGTTCCCACTGTAATATTAATTTGTAATGTCGTATGCCTGCCAATGCTCTTCCGGTAGGCTTTAATAAGTGTAATGTGCGGCTTCGTATCAACGCATTAATTTCTAAATAAGTAATATAAGTAGGTATCGTATAAAAAAATTACAGAGAACTTTGAGAAATAAATGATAACAGAAAGTATAAAAATATAAATACAATATACAGAGCCGGAAGGGGGGGGGGATTAGTGCAGCAATTTTTACCCATTTAACAATTTTTTTCAATTCAAAATGAGAGTATAATTCCTCTCTACCCGACCCTTGTAACCCCATCTTTTACAGTTTTCGTAAATAAAATATATGGTAATAATAGTGGTTAAACTATGCTGAACCTGACTCACTTAACCCATAAGAAACAGTTGGAGCAATTTCGAGTTACTTTTACTTCCGGTTTGATTGCGATTTTGATTGATGTTTTTTCGCGATTTTGTAAACAAACTTTTGTTTTTGTAATTTTTCGCGGTTTTGATTAATCTTATTATGGATTTACAAAAAATATTAAACACAATTTTAATGGAATGCTCAAAATAAAAGAATTCCCGGATCATCTGCGGCCAAGAACCTCGGATAAGTCAACCTCATTTTTCGGATAGTTGTCAATTTGTTTACCCCCACCATCTTCTCTTGTATTTAAATGGCAACCACCCCTTTTTACATATTCTAATTCTCCGTACAGAAATATGGGATGCATGTAAGTTGGGCCAGCGGTCAATGTATTTTAAAATTATTTTGGTGGGTATAGCTTAAGAAAACCCGTAATTTGGGCCAGCGGTCGGCTTGGGCAGCTTAAAGGTAAAGCCATTAAATAATATTCAATTGTATATATTAAGTATCGCAAAACGCAAGTAATAAAAACATTTTCGTGTGCTACACACTAAAGAACATGGTTAGTATAGTCTATAGAAAAAATATTTTTCGAGAAATCCTTAAAAACAACCCCAAAATTGAGTTTTGAAGGTACGTAAATTTAGGTGTTTTTTTTTCGATTTTTGAGGTGTGCATTCGATTAGGAGGGTTATCCATCGTCAAAACCTACTCTTCCGGGGCGCCGCTCGGCGTTGCACCCCTCCAGAGCGGTTTTGACTCTGGTTTACTGGGCTAAACATACTAGAAGCGCCTTCCATCAAGAAAACCGGGATAAAAGAAACCGGGAACTTAGAGAACCTTGAAATAGCATTAAAAAGTATAGTAGCGGTATGCGGCAGTAAACTTTTACGTTTCACCCCCAAAAAATCGACTAAAAAAAAGTAACCATGGCAGTTTTCTCCTTAACCGAGGAGTTAAGGCATCGGAGGCCGCTAGAACCATTTGTGCCGTTTGTGGAAAGTACAGCGCGAAAATGGTTTTCTCGTTTCAAAAAGGGGCATTTTGATATAATTGATTTCCCATGTTCAGGGAGACCATCCGTCTTTGATGAAGACCGATTAAATGCTTCAATTCGTGATAATCCACGTCAAGTTAATCCACGTTAATCCGATAATCCACGTCAAGTTCAAAAGTTGGGTTTTTGGGTACCATACGTTTTGAGCGAAAACAACACAAATCAACATGTTACCATTTGTGCTTCTTTGCTTGCTCGTCATCGTTTAGCTCGTCAACAACATCGGCCGTTTTTTGGGCCAAATTGTTACTGGTGACGAAAAATGGTACCTTTACATCAAAATAAAGAACAGAAAGGAATGGCTGAAAAATGTTTGCATTAACTTATGCATCAACCCGATACATCAAGATTATTTAAATTTAAAAACTGTTCATGTACTGAAAAACCTTAGGGGGATTTTTTCCCTTATCTTATCGTTGCCTTAACCGTTATGACCTTGATTTTTATGTCCGTAGAAAAATAATCTCTAGATCATAAAACGAATTGAAGAAATATTCGAATTATAAATAAAGGTGGAATTCTAGCATATTTGTTTTCAAACCAAAAGTAATTCAAATCTGGTGAGGATCAAAACAAAACATCCAAATTTGGCCAGTAAAAATAACGCAGCAGAAGGTAAAACACGCATCTATACGTGTCCCTTTTTTAAAGTATTTTGAAATATTTCCGTCAAATATAATACAGATACATCTATATATTATATAAAAATGGATGTAAGCCTTGGTCATAATAGTGGGGCACCTTAATAAAAATGTAAAATTTAAAAAAGCAAGAAAATATAAAGAAACAAACGATTAAAGTTTATTAAGATATTTATTATAAATTATATTTTAATGTTTTGTGGGTCCTCCAATTGCTTAAATCACAGCTGCAACCCTTTTTGGCATACCGTGGAATAATGATTTGCAGATACAAGGTAACAATTTACACCATTCCATCTGCAATTTTTCCCTCAATTCTGATTTTAACTTACAGTTGTGTTGTCCTACATTCTTCTTTCAAATAAACCATAAATAATCAATTGGATTTAAGTCACGTGACTGTGCAGGCCCATACACCCCCTTTGACACAAACCACCCTGCTCGCTCGCGAGGTATGGCAAGGAGCATTGTCCTGCTGAAATATTATACCCTAGGGCCTTTGTTACGAAATATTTTAGCGTAAGATTCCATCAGATTGGTCTCTAACATTGCAGTGTAGGTAGAATTGTTCATACAACCCTCGCACACGAAGATGTTCCCTACCCCTGCTGCTGCCATGCAAGCTCAAATCATGACCCCCCCTTCCACGGTGTTACACCGTAGGTACGATGCAATCTGGACGATATTCTTCCCTTATTCTACGACGTACGTACACAGCCCCAGGGGTGCCAAAAACCTATGCAAACAAAAAAAAATAATAATACAAATGACAATCACAATTTTTGTAAAATCAGTTTAAAATTAAATTTTTATCATCGAATTTATAAAATAGGGGTTGTTAACTTACGTACCTCAAAGTTTGATTCATCTGACCAAACTACTTTCTCCAAATCCGCAACGGTTCAATTTAGGTGTTCACGAGCCCACTCTATAGTCTCTTTTTTTGTTTTTTTCCGAAAGCCACGGCTTACGCCGGGATTTACAACCCCTCAGGCCTGTTCTGTAAGCCGTCTTCTAACTGTTCGTGCCAAAATCGAAGGCCCACCGTCTTCACGCATTTGGTTAGCTAGCGCTTTCGACGTCATTTTGCGATTTCGTATACGCACGCGCCGCAACACCCGGTCTTCAGATGGGGTTGTTATCGTTTTCTACCACTTCTCGTTCTTGATTTGAACGAATTTAGTTCTTCGTACCTTTTAATTGCATTTTGAACCGAATGCCGTGAACATTTCATTTTTTTTTACTAATATGAGTTTGATTTAACCCTTGCGAATATAAGAGAATTATTTGTGCCCTTTTACTTTCGCTTAAATCGTTATTTTTTGGCGTATTAAATTATTTACATACCTTAGAAATAATTTTAAATATGTTAAACACAAATGTACACCAAAAAAATTGAAACTAACTGAACGGTCGCTTTCTTTAAATTAAACAATTTTGTACATTTTAAGATATTTTAATTTTTATGGCCCTCATAAAAATAATAAGGGACAAAATTTTTTTGGTATTATATCACAATACCATTCTAGACTACCTACTAAAAATAGATCGGTCAAATATTACACTGAAAAGGAATTTACCGCTATTTTAAAGGGTGCCCCACTAATATGGCCAAGGCTTAATATGTGTGTATGTATGTATGTTCCCTATAGACTCCTAAACCGTTTGACCGATCGGAACCAAATTTGGCACAGTTATTATGTAGGTCCCTGCGCATGTTTTTGTATTGAAATAGTGCAAAAATTCGCAAAGGAAAGTTGATTTTGAGTAGCCTGCCTTCCTTTAAGGAATCTCGATAATCCATTCATGCGCGTCCCTGCGGGACGCGCATGAATGGATTATCGAGATTCCTTAAAGGAAGGCAGGCTACTCAAAATCAACTTTAAAAACAATAATGAATGCTGTCAAACTGTCAACCGATCGACAATGCAAATACGCGTGCACGTGTTTACGTTTCTATTTGACCAATATCTTAACCAAATTTGGTGTAGAAGTTATTTACAACGCTACGAAAAACATAGGCTACTTTAGTACCTTGGAGTGAGGCCGAAGGCCGAACAACCACGGTCTATAGGTATGCCTGTGATACCCTTGAGTGAGGCCGAAAGCCGAACAACCACATCCGACACGGTTTAGATGGCTAAAGGCGGCCGGTAGGCCGACTGTGCCAGCTAGTATTATTGACTATAATCAATTTGCCAAAAAAAACTGCAAGGGGCAAAAATTAACAAGAAAATATTCTTCCAAAATTTGTATTTAATTTTTCGAAAATTTCAAAAATATTCATATCAAGTTTTATCACAATGTTGACGGAGGTCATATTATTGGTTATTATCAAACCTACATCCATTATCGCCCAAAAAAAAAAAATAATTGAATGTGGACCAAAACAATGGAAAATATCTAATCGATTTTTATATTTTGTAGACATTTTGATTTTGTTAAGTCAGGTTTTTTTTATAAAGCAAATGCAGAGTTTTTCTCTTATCTAATTCAAGATGTATAAAGTTAAAGTTTAAAGAGCGACTTTGGGCTAAAGTTCATAACATTTAATTATGTAAATAAGAGGCAAGAGATCCTGATTCATGTTATTTGCGTTAGATACCTACTTGCGACAACGAAAAATTATTCAAATGTTTCAACAAAATTTTGATTGTTGTTTTTTTTAATTATTATCTCGTTCGACTGTTTAATTTAGCGCCAGGGCCGAATAAAAATATTTAGGTGATTCTAAGATATCTAAGATTGTTGAATAGAAAAAAATGTTTTTTTTATTACTCGGTCGTTGACACTTCACCGAGCGTGAGGAGTTTCGGTGATTTTTTGACCTTGTAGCAGAAAAAATTTTAAAAATCTGCCAGAAGAGCGTTCGAGGTTAAAATTACCAGGATGCTGAAGATGAAGGAAAAACTCCCAGCCTTTTGTCCAAACTCGACACAAATACATTTTTTTGTTACACCACTGACCAAGGATTAATACGATAATGGAGATCAATTTTTCAATTAAGACCCTTGTTTTGCCGTAATATGCGTACAGGATATGCGACTAACATTTAAATACAAAACGAATTATCGGCACCTTGATTTATTTATGTGCTCTTCTAATTCGTCGTAATAATTTCTCTCCAGAAACGTTTAAAGAAATTTTTGTTATTTTTGACCTTGGAACTCCTTGTTCTTTGCCCCGTTTTTGATGAAATAATTTAAATAACAACAATTTTTTGTTGCTAAAACGTTATTCTTATAATTTGTTTTGATTAGATAAGTAAACATTTTGTCCATAGATTTTCTTTTATCTCAATTTTATAAATAATAGTTTTGTTTAAAAATATCGATAATTTTTTAACCTTTGCATAGTTATTATACGGAGTAACCAAATTTACGTTTAAATATAATTTTCCAATTCATATTTTTAGATTTGGTTTTGTAGAACGGATTGTAGGAAAAAAATATTGATAGAAATGAATAAGAGACTTTGCTTTGTAATGGAAAAATTCCAACGACATAAAAAGATCAAGTCAGAAAACCCCTTTATTCATATTCTGCAGTTGCCATACAGTTATGTTGTTGTTCATGATATCAAACGGAGTGATACTGCCGTCCTTAGTTAAAACGTCCTAACTAATAAATTGGTTTTCGCTATTTTCATTATAAAATATTCCATAAAATTAAAATTGTTTCATAACATTTTTATCCAGAAAATCAATTTGTTATTTAAGACGTTTTAACTAAAGACGACAGGATAGACCAAATGCCTTGCAAGTACCTATTGTATTGTATTGTATTGTACTTAGGGGTCGATTGGCCGCAAGAGCCTTTCAGAACTGCGACCAGTATTGATCTTTTGTTCATTACCCTGCTAATTAGGTATTCAGGAATTCAATTTTGCTAGCAAAACATAGAATACTCCTGAGAGGTTTTTGTTGCACCTCTTTGGGTGTTAATTGCGTCTGTCCCAGATATTTTAGCCTGGATCAGGCTAAGGCATCACAGCTACAGAGAATGTGTTCGGCCGATTCAGTTTCCGATTCACAGAGTCTGCATATGTCATCGTCCTCCATTCCCATTTTCTTGAGGTGATATCTCACCTGACAATGTCCGGTGAGCAACCCCGTAATGAGCCTGATTTCATTCTTTGATAGTAGAAGAAGCTTTTTAGCCTCTGCAGTCGAATACTCTATAAATTTATTCGCCTGTTTTTGACCTGGTGTACTATGCCACAGGGTTTTTTTGTTCTCTGCTTCCCACTTCCGGACCTCCAACCCCCCGTGTGTCTTGGACAATCCACAGAATGGTTCGGGCCCAGTCGGGAAAGCCCTTGAGCCTGATCTAGCCAGTTTATCGGCTATCTCATTACCCTCAATTCCCTCATGACCCGGCACCCAGTGGAGGGCAATTTTATTGCCCTTGGCCAGTTTCTTGAGGGATTGTCTGCATTCCCATGTGGACAAAGACTCAAAGCTATTTGCTTTGAGTGCCTTTATTGCAGCTTGGCTGTCAGACATTATATTGACTTTTTTGCCCTTAATGTTTCTTCGCAGGCATTCATGGGCACATAGTGCAATTGCAAGTGTTTCAGCTTGCATAATTGTGAGATAGGTTCCTAAGGCTATAGATGCCTCATATTTTGGCCATATATGCCTATGCCTGTTCCCTGTTCAGTTTTTGATCCATCTGTGTACCAATTGGAGGATTTTGTATCCACTTGTATTTTATGACATCTAGCCGTACTTCGGTCTTGAATGATGACCTCAAACGGTGTTTCAAAATCAAAGATTTTCGGAATGATATCAGAAGGTTTTTCAAACAGATCTGGCTGTAAGAAGTCCAGGATCTTTAGGTGACCTGTCTTGTCTCCTGGTTTGAATTTCTTGACTTGGGTAATTTTTATGGCAGCTTGTATGGCTTCCCTTTTCACTCGAAGAGGTGGCAGATCTAAGAGTGCCATAGCCGCGGTTGGGGTTGTGCGCATAGCCCCTGTTATACCTAGACACGCTAGCCTTTGCAATTTCTGCAACCTGCTTTGTGTCGTGATTTCGTTAGTTTTTGTCCACCTCACGAGCGATGTGTATGTGACAATGGGTCTAATTATTGATGTATATGACCAAAAGATCATTTTTTGTCTTAGTCCCCAGGTCCTTCCAAAAAGTTTGCGACAAGTCCAAAAGGCTCCTGTTGCTTTGGAAAGAATTTTATCCATGTGTGGCTTCCAGGTGAGTTTTGCATCCAGGGTTACCCCCAGATATTTTACCTCTCCTGAAAAAGGTATCGATAGACCCTGTAGCTGTGGAGCTTTTAGGTTTATCTTTCTACGCTTTGTGAATGGAACTATAATGGTTTTTGAAGGATTCACTGTAAGTTCTGCAAGTACCTATAAAATTATATTGGATTTCAGTATTTTGTTGCCCTTGCCCAACTGACACAAAAGTCGACATGTTTCACTCAAGAGAGTTTGGAATCGAGCGTGATGCCAAGATATTTTGATCTAGAATTTCCTGTTCTTTAGGTAGAGTCGGCTAGTACGGGTGGAATTTTTGCCTGAAACATTTTAGAAATTATACAATTATGCTATACTTTGCGAAAAGCTTTCAACGCGTCCAAAAAGACAGAACCTGTAGACTGCTTCTTGTTGTAGGCCAGGGCAATTTCTTCGATTATGCGTAGGATCCGGTAGGTGGAGGAATCTCCGTGTCGAAATCCAAACTACTTGTTCTGGATGATTTTTTTGTTCTTGACTACCAGGCTGTTCCTGTTCAAGGTTATCTTTTCGGATAGATTCCCGATGATGGAGAGGAGACTGATTGGCCTGCAATTTTGCGGGAAGGTTTTGGACTTCCCGGGTGTGTGCAAGACGACCACGTCGGCCGTCCTTTACCAGTTCTTAATCTGTTATTGTTATCATTGTTAACACATTTTTAACCTTGGTCTTGCTTCTTATCCAGACGTTTGTCTTTCTGTCCTGCAATCTCACCTCAGATCGGCTCATTTCCCGGCGGGAATCTCGGTAATTCATCCATCATTCAATCGCGATGCTGTGGTCTCTCTTCCCGAATCTCTCTTCAGGAATTTCTGCTCCATATTAAAACAAAAACATCCGCAGGGTCCTACAGAATCACTGTGCCAAAATTTTGGCACTTTTATGTAAAGTGTGTTTTTTAGCTGCATGAGATCTTTCAATAAGGATAACTTTTGAATGAAGTTTGTCGAAGTGACAGTTCTTTGACATTTGTGTTCAGAAATGTTTGGCATTTAATCATGAATAAATTAATACTTGAATAGCGCTACCAAATTGTGGAAGTTATTTTCAAAGTCAGAGTTCCGTTGGCGAAACTTATCGAGCTCTTCGCCCATTTTATGGTCGACATAATCGACCGTCTGAGCAAGCTCTTGGGCTACTGTGCAGTTGTTCTGACCACTCGAAACAAAATTTCTTCAGCTACACACTAAAGAACACAGATAATATAGCAAATTGTAAAAATATTAACCGAGAATTTATTATCAAAATTTAAAAAATAATCGATTTTGAACTTAGCAAATTTTACGAGATTCAGTGGTAAAATTAACGAGATTCCCGCTCGTCGCTCATTCTGTTGACGGTCCGTGCAGAATGAATGACCCTAACACTTAGAAAATATCGCACCGGCAGATGCAGCTCGTCTCTCCTACATGTAACAGCGATTATTTGTTGTTTTTACGCGATTTTTTGGGGGTGAAACGTAATAGTTTAATGCCCCATACCGCAACTATACTTTTTAATGCTATTTCAAGGGTCTCTAAGCTCCCGGTTTCATTTATCCCGTTTTTTTTTTATGGGAGGCGCCTTCTCGTATGTTTAGCATAGTAACCAGAGTCAAAACCGCCCTGGAGGGGTGCAGAGCGCAGCGGCGCCCCGAAAGGGTAGGTTTTGACGATGGATAAACCTCCCTATCGAATGCACACCCCACAAATCGAAGAAAAATTCGCTAAATTTACGTACTTTCAAATTGATTTTTCTCGAAATTTTATGTATACTTTCGCAAGTGAAATTTTTACAGTATACTCTATAAACGATCCTCTTTGCTATAGGAAATTTTCAATTTTTTTGGGGTGACCACGGTTAGGTTACCGTCCCCGAATTGTATAGCGTCTGCCAGGGGTCTGCCGCATATTCTATGCTAATTTCCCGTACTTTTCAAAAGTCGATTTTGGGGTTGTTTTTACAGATTTCTCGCAAGATATTTTTTCTATAGACTAAAATAAGCCTGTTATTTAGTGTGTAGCTGAAGAAAATTTTTTTCAGCTGGTCAGAGTAACTGCACAGTCGCCAGCTCTTGGTGCGGTGATGGATAATTTTCGTACCACTTCTTCATTTCATCATGTAAGACCACCAACAAGACAAAGAAATGTGCGCACCGAAGAAACTATCGCTTCTGAGAGTGAAAGTGTGCAAGAAAACCCAAACATTTCAATTCGCCATCGTGCTCAACAACTTGGGCTTTGTCCGTCCACTACATGGAAAATTTTACATCAAAATCTTGGTTTACATCCTTACAAGATCCAGTTGGTTCAAGAATTGAAGCCTAATGATCATCGATTGCGTCGTGCGTTCGCAGATTGGGCTCACAACCAATTGGAAGTGGATCCATTTTTTTACCGCCAAATTTTGTTCAGTGACGAGGCACATTTCTGGTTGAATGGGTATGTGAGCAAGCAAAATTGCCGTATATGGACTGAGACCAATCCGGAACATTATCTTGAGACTCCATTGCATCCATTAAAATTGACTGTTTGGTGTGGAATACACGCCAACGGCATCATCGGTCCATATTTCTTTGGAAATGAGGAAGGAGCTACCGTTACGGTGAATGGTGTGAGATATCGACACATGCTCAATACATTTTTGTTTCCAAAAATCCAAGAGTTAAACATCGACAACTTATGGTTCCAACAGGATGGTGCTACGTGCCATACAACCACCGAAACCATCGATTTATTGAAAGGACAATTTGGTGACAACATTATTTCAAAAAATGGTCTTATCAATTGGCCTCCATGATCGTGTGATTTGACGCCTCTAGATTATTTTCTTTGGGGGTATGTTAAATCCATGGTTTATGTTAACAAACCAACAACTCTGAAAGCATTGAAGGTCAATATTCAGCAAGCCATTTATGAAATAAAGCCAGAAATATTGGAAGAAATGGTAAAAAATTGGACTGATCGGATGCGCTTCGTAACGATCGTGGTGGTCACATGCCGGAAATCATTTTCAAATCATAAATGGAAATAAATTTACTTTTATAAAAAAATAATTAAAAAAATATTCCATCGATTTTTTAATGTTTTATTTCAATTTGAAGTTCTCATGCAGCTGAAAAAACACCCTATTTAATTGATAGCAACGGAAACTGAGAAGAATAACCGCATCAGTCCAGAAGATGCAAAGAGTCCTTCGTTCTGATAGAGCAAAAATATTGCCAAAGAGTTTCAGATGATGAGAATGGACCACCTATAAGATGTAGTTACTTCATGAGGTAAACTAAAAGATTTTTGTGGATTTTCAGGTTAATCTAAAAATACAGATATGATAAAAGATAACCTTCTTCATCACCTATGTCCAAAATTATATAACTACGAATTTGTCAATTTTTAATGAGTAATTTTAGATAAGCCGACAAAACAAAGATTTAAAATTTTCGGTCTTATAATAACATCAAACGAAGTTTGTATACAACGAATGCATTTAGTTCATTTCAACATAGAAACGTTGCGTCTGGTGAACATAAAAACCCAAAATTATCAAATTTTCGATTACTTTTGACCCCCCTTTCAATTATTATTACAAAGTTTTAAATAAGGTCGATAACAATAAATTAATGAATATTATTTATGAATTGTTATTTTAAAAAGTTCTGATAGTGTAGTAACTATAGCCCCTTGATAGTATTTGACTCATTTTATTTTACCCAACGTCTTCAATAATTATTATTAAAAAATTGACTTTCGAGACGAGATATATCATCCAATTCGTCCTTGCTCTTCATGTAAAACAGGATGTGCAATCAATACAAAATTTCGATACAATAAGCAAACATTTTGAAAATTGCAAATTTTACTTAAATTTATCTATAAGATAAGGATGATGCATGTCTAAATAAATTACTACATTTTAATTTAGTAAATCCGGGAATTGCTTGCATAATTTTAACTTAACGATATGATTTATTGTTAATCAGCGTGGAATATTTTTCGGTAACGAAAAGAAAAATCTCAAGCAAGTTATGATAATCTTTGGGGTATTGCATCAAACATATCTTACATAATATGAAATCCTAAATTTATCATTGCGCAACCGTGTCAGATTATTGATTAATTGTTTTGTTACAAAACAAAAAAGTTTCGGTGCGGCCTTAAGGCCGCACAACCATGGCAATCACACTACAAGTTCACGGCGACCTTTTAACTTTTTTCATGGTTTCTAACTTAAATTTATCAACACGTTAAGATAAATATATAAGATTGTTTCACAAATTAGACATATTTTTCGAGATTTACATTTATTTATTTGATTTTTTTATAGATGACCGCACGAACAGCACCTCGACTTTCCTTACCTGTACTTCTGGAATACGTTCTTGGTGAAGCAAGAAGCTATTGGTATTATAGAAATTAAATCTTGGTTCATATCTTCGTAGATAATTTTCATAATAACATTGTAACGAAAAACAAAGTCATCTAATATAACATTTTGTTACCTTTGCAAGCCTGATAGTTATACAACTTATATTACGAGTACTTCAAGAATTTGGCCCGAGTGCTTGTTCTACAAATCGAGGGTTGTATCAAGTTGATGCATAAGTTCGTATCGTTTTTGGTTTCCAAAAACCAAATTTTAATGCCATAGTATCGTTTTATTGAATACTTGTTGAATTTTTCAATTTGTAGAAAGTTGGGGGTCATTGTTGGGTAAAGAAAATGGAGTGTCAATTACAAAATAATGAAGATTTTCGACTTATCCTTTTGTTTGAGTTTAACCGACGAGTTAAGGCATCGAAGGCCACTAAAACCATTTGTGCCGTTTACGGAAAGAAGGCCATCGTGGAAAGTACTACACGAAAATGGTTTTCTCGTTTCAAAAAGGGGCATTTTGATATGAATGATTTCCCTCATTCAGGGAGACTATCCGGATTTGATGAAGATGGATTAAATGCTTCAATTCGTGATGGTCCACGTCAATCAACTCGAGACTTGGGCAATATGATGAATTGTGACCAATCAACTATCGTACGATATTTACATTTCATGGGCAAAGTTCAAAAGTTGGGTGTTTGGGTACCATACGTTTTGAGCGAAAACAACAAAAATCAGCTTATTACCATAATTTGTGCTTCTTTGCTTGCTCGTTATCGTTTAGCTCGTCAACAACATCGGCCGTTTTTTGGGCCAAATTGTTACTGGTGACGAAAAATGGTACCATTACATCAAAATAAAGAACAGAAAGGTAGGGCTGAAAAATGTTTGCATTAACTTATGCATCAACGCGATACATCAAGATTATTTAAATTTAGAAACTGTTCATGTACTGAAAAACCCTAGGGGGATTTTTTTTCTTATCTTATCGTTGCCTTAACCGTTATAACCTTGATTTTTATGTCCGTAGAAAAATAGTCTCTAGAGCATAAAACGAGTTGAAAAAATATTCGAATTATAAATAAAGGTGGAATTCTAGCATATTTGTTTTCAAACCAAAAGTAATTCAAATCTGGTGAAGATCAAAACAAAAAATCAAAATTTGGCCAGTAAAAATAACGCAGCAGAAGGTAAAACACGCATCCATACGTGTCCCTTTTTTAAAGTATTTTGAAATTTTTCCGTCAAATATAATACAGATATGTACATCTATATATTATATAAAAATGGATGTATGTGTGTATGTATGTATGTTCCCTATAGACTCCTAAACCGTTTGACCGATCGGAACCAAATTTGGCACAGTTATTATGTAGGTCCCTGCGCATGTTTTTGTATTGAAATAGTGCAAAAATTCGCAAAGGAAAGGAAAGTTGATTTTGAGTAGCCTGCCTTCCTTTAAGGAATCTCGATAATCCATTAATGCGCGTCCCTATGGGACGCGCATGAATGGATTATCGAGATTCCTTAAAGGAAGGCAGGCTACTCAAAATCAACTTAAAAAACAATAATGAATGCTGTCCCTCATTCAGGGAGACTATCCGGATTTGATGAAGATGGATTAAATGCTTCAATTCGTGATGATCCACGTCAATCAACTCGAGACTTGGGCAATATGATGAATTGTGACCAATCAACTATCGTACGATATTTACATTTCATGGGCAAAGTTTACCATACGTTTTGAGCGAAAACAACAAAAATCAACATATTACCATTTGTGCTTCTTTGCTTGCTCGTCATCGTTTAGTTCGTCAACAACATCGGCCGTTTTTTGGGCCAAATTGTTACTGGTGACGAAAAATGGTACCTTTACATCAACATCAAGAACAGAAAGGAATGGCTAAGCCATAACAAACAAACAAATCCTCGTGCAAAAGCTGGTGCCCATCCACGCAAGGTAATGTTGAGCATCTTGTGGGATAAAGAAGGCGTCATCTACTATGAATTGCTTCCGAGGAATGTAACCATCACTTCTGAGGTTTATTGTCAACAACTGCGTCTCCTGGAGGCTGCAATTCAAGAGAAACGACCATCTAGTCGGCATCAAGTGGTTTTGCAGCATGAAAATGCCCGTCCGCATACTGCTAACATTACAAAAGCAGCTGTTCAAAACCTCGGTTGGGAGGTTATTGCACATCCGCCCTATTCTCCTGATCTTGCTCCATCAGATTTTCATCTTTTCCACTCTCTATTCAACAATCTCCGCGGAATCTCATTTAATAACGACGTTGCTCTTCAAAACTGGCTCGACACTTCCTCGCCTCCAAACCACCGGATTTCTTCATGACATTGAGAAATTCAAAACTGGTTGCGCCAGGAAATCTCTCTTGGGTTATTATTGAAACAGTACACATCCAGAAGACGATATAATTTTCTCTGTCCGAATTTCTAGGTCAATGTGATCCTAAATGTACAAGATAGATGGCGTTATAATACAAAAGATATTTGAAGCATAGAAACGTCGGGTTCGAAATTCTTATATAAGGACATTTGGATGGAAAGAACGCCGGATACGAAGTCCCAAGATATAGAGACGTCAGGTACGAATCTGAAACGGGCGAAGCCGGGTGCTATTCTTGTTATTTCATGAATAAATAATTGGCCTCGCTTCGCTCTTTTTAGGTTGCCACCGATTCGAGAGGATTCCGACCATAGTTGAAACCAAAAGTTTACATCCTGCAACCTCCTTGCAGGGAGATTGCAACCACATCTATAGGCTTTATTTATTTTCTTAATATGGAAAACGGTCATCAAAGGCCGATCATCAGCTTTTGTTGCTGCTAATATTGAATGCATGGTTCGACTCCGGGCGCAGTAAAATTTTATTCTGACCGTCTCCCATCGGAAGACAAAGACAAACCACGAGGTGTAATCTGCGTTGTACTCGTAAAACTTCTCTGGAGATGAATTGCATACCCTTCCCGTGGTTCGCAGTTCGCGTCAAACAGTAGGTCCCTTATATGTGTTATAATACTTCAAACGCACAACACGCATATAGGAGAGTGGTTGCCTACGCCTAAAGCAGGTATGACACTAAAAGGAGAACATGGGAGAATTCCACGGTATTTACGCATAAACCATTTTATTTAATAACTACAATAATAATTTATTTCCAACAGGTTAAACGCATTACAGGAATAAAGATGCAATTTAGGGATAAACCCAAATAGTGAATATCAAATCCAAATTTTTATTTACAATTTTTTTTTTTTTTTATTGAATCCATGTAATAGTTACAATCTGTTAAAATAACAATAAGTAACACTTTAAGTTAAAGTGTAAAGTTAAAGTAAAAAAAATAATCGATGTCTCTTACCTCCTTTATGGATATTTGCTGATTGAGTGTTTGCGTAATGGAGTATCTAAAATGATCCCAGTTAGTTTTATAATTATTGAGTGTTAGTGGTTTGCTTTTTTTATTAAATTGAGTTGTTAAGGTGACGATAATGGGTATATGATCCGAGGATAAATCCAAGGAAGACTTGATGGAAAGGTAGCCCGGGGCGATGCCCCTTGTCGCACAGAAGTCAAGGAGATCTTATTAAATAAAGCTTGTGTTAACGAAGTTATATACCGACTAGTTCTTTATTTTATCAACAATACATAAGTCACACTAGGTGGCGCTGGCTATATTTTTAGTATACAGTACATTTCAACACCCCCACTTACTAAAAATACAATGAACATTATAATACAATTTTATTCATTACTAATTCCTAACAACTTCATAAATCGAAAATGTTTATCAGTGCCTAAGCCTTTAGTTAACATATCTGCTGGCATTACATTCGTAGATAAATATTTCAATTCAACTTGGTTATTAGATACAACTTCCCTTATGAAATGATGTCTTATATCTATGTGTTTTGACCTTTTATGATATGAATGATTTGCTGATAAGTTTATAGCAGCCTGTCAATTCACATAACAAATTTTTTAAATAAATGGCTTCTTTTGCTGCTTCAGAAACAGCCATGTATTCTGCTTCAGTGCTAGAAAGTGCAACCGTTTTTTGTTTACTACTTTCCCACGAGATTGCCGAACCACAAAATTTAAAAACGTATCCTGTGTATGATTTCCTATCTATTACATTGTTACCCCAATCAGCATCTACAAAACCAACTAATTCTGTACCTTCCTTTGAGAATTTCAAACAATAATCTTTCGTACCTTTCAGATATTTCAATATGCGCTTAGCACATTTCCAATGCTGTTCTGTATGCGATTTATTAAACTGGCTTAAATAACTTACACTGAAAGCTATGTCAGGCCTCGTAAGTACGGTCAAGTACATTAAACTGCCTATCAAATTTTGATACGGTATGTTGTCCCTATCAGTTACATTCTGATCACATTCAAAATTTAATTTAGTTTCAATTGGAATTTTAACTTCATTACAATCAGTCATCAGTGGCGTACCTAGGGGGGGGCGGGGGGGGCGGTCCGCCCCGGGCCCCTTTACTAAGGGGGCCCCACCCAAAAATAAATAATTCCATGTTTCTCAAGTGAGCGAGCTCATTCGTGGCTCAGTCGTTCAGAGAGCGTCGGTTTCGGAGCTGCGTTGCGTCGTGCTGAACGTCGTAGATTCAATTGTTCGAATTCGGGCTCTTACGATAAAACTTTTTATCAGTTTAACATTTTTAACAGTAATGATAATTGATGACCTCGGACTGCACGAGTTTGTTCCCTTATTCTATCTATTATTTCTCTGCACAGGGCAATAGCTTATGGAAGACGGTTAGATTAAGGCAAAAAAAGGCTAGCCACATTAAAATGTTTTTTTTTTGAGGGTGAGGGGGGCCTCCAAAATAAATCCGCCCCGGGCCCCAAGTGGTCTAGGTACGCCACTGTCAGTCATATTAAATTTCTGTAGTAATTTATCAATGTAACTATTCTGACTTAAAGTTAAAATACCTTTTTCTCTGTCTCGACTTATTACTATACCTAAACATTCCCTTATCTTTCCCAAATCTTTGATTTTAAATCTAAAGCCCAATTCCTCTTTTAAGGAACTTGATTCGCTTTCGTCATTTGAAAAAACAAGAAAATCGTCTACATACAAACTACAAAGTCACAACTGTAATTAAATCATTGTTCCGTTTTATGAAAACACAAGGTTCATATTTCGACTTGACATAATTTAATTTTAACAAGACTGAATTAACTCTATCATTCCAACATTTTGAGGACTGCTTTAAGCCATAAACTGCTCTATTAAGCTTCAAAACCTTGTTTTTGTCTGAATCCGCGCATACAAAACCTTCTGGTATTTTCATAAAAACGTTTTCTTTTAAAAAACCATTCAAGAAAGCTGTCTTAACATCAAGATGCGTAATATCTAAATCTAGTTTTACTGCCAAAGCAAACAATACCCTTAAAGTTGAATGCCTCACTACAGGTGAAAAAGTTTCATTATAATCTACACATTGCTTTTGCTTAAAACCTTTAGCTACCAATCTCGCACGATATTTGACTTCTTCAACACTATTCACTTTTTTCTTAAAAACCCACTTACTATCCACCACTGTAACATTTTCTTTTACGTTGACAAGATCCAAGGCTTTATTTTCCTCAAAAGATTCCAGCTCCTCTTCAATTGCACTCCGCCAAAATACGCCTTCTGGTCCTGAAAGGGCTTCCGAAACGCTAACTGGATCACCTTCCACGCTTGAGCTCCCTCCACACATGTAGGACACAAAGTCTTTATCGACCTTCGGTTTTGGTTGCCTTTGACTTCTTCTCAATGGTTCTTGAGATAAATCCTCATTGTTTTCTGGAAAATAATCGACGTCATCATCCTTCGACTCTTCAGTTGAAATTGTTGTTTCTTCCCCCACTGAGTCTGACGCCTCCAACCTGTTCTCTATAACAAAACTTATTTCATTAGCTTTTTCTGTTATAATTACATCTCGACTGGTGATGATGTTTCTTGTACTTGGGTTGTACAACCTGTAACCCTTTGTGGTTTCGTCATACCCAACTAGAATATGTTTTGTTGCCTTCTTATCCCATTTTTGTCTGTTTACTTTAGGTATATGTACCATTGCTGTACTACCGAATACCTTCAAGTGACTAACATTTGGTTTCTTGCCGTTCCAAATCTCGAATGGAGTTTTTGAAACACCTGAAGCTACCGAACGATTCATGAGATAGCATGCAGTGTTGCAAGCTTCTGCCCAAAAAATCTTGCTTAAGTTCTGATCAAATAATAAACTTTTTGCCTTTTCGACAATGGTTCGATTGAATCTTTCTGCCATTCCATTTTATTCGGGAGTATGGCTATTCGTTTTCTGATGAGTAATTCCATTATCGCGTAGAAATTTTTCAAAAATTTTGCTACAATACTCTCCTCCGTTGTCGGTTCTTAGCATTTTAATCTGTTTATTTGTTTGCTTTTCAACTTTGTTTTTAAAATCTTTGAATTTTTCAATTACTTCATCTTTTGTTCTCAAAAAATAAATGTAACATTACATTCTGCTGTAATCATCGATAAACGTTAGAAAATATTTTGAACCTCCTACTGACCTTTTCTCCATCGGTCCACAAACATCACTGTGAATCACTTCTAACAATCCTCCAGCTCTACTACCCTTTTTCGGAAAAGGTAAGCGAGTTTGCTTTGCTTCACAACAAACCTCACAATTGAGTTTCTGAATATTTGCTTGTCCTTTGTAAATCAGTCCGTTCACTAAACCTGTTAATTTATCTAAATAACTCGCGTTTATATGTCCTAATCGTCTATGCCATAAATTACTTGAGATTAAAGAAGTACTTAACAAACTCACGCTTTGTTTTTCTAAATTCCTACTAACACATTGTCTTTATTGTAAATCTTGCAACCTTTTTCATCAAACTTAACTTTGTTGCCGTTACGAATTAACTGACCCACGGACAATAAGTTCGTTGTTATATCTGGAACATACTGCACATTCTTTAAAATAACGTTCAAACTAACCTTATTTACAACTGTTTTTATTTCTACATCTCCGGCACTTTTGACTGGAATTTTTGACTTGTTGGCCACCATAATTTCAGTCACTTCTGGTTTACGTTCATCTTTTAACCACTCTTTGTTTGCTGTTAAGTGAAAACTGGATCGACTGTCGATAAACCATTCCTTTGTATCAAATTTACCGTTCGTAAACACTGCACTTAATGCGAAATTTTGTTTGTTTGGGCATTTTGACATAAAATGTCCAGGTTGTTTACACTCGTAACAAATGATTTTGCTTTTTTCTGAGCTTTTATCGTCATTGCTTTCTTTGTTTACATTATTCGTATTTGACATTTTTGTAGTACCTCTACCGCCATCTTTCCAATTTTTCGAATACTGTTGTTTGCTTCTTGCATAGAATGCTCCATTAGAACTCCTAGTGACATCTTCTTGCATGTCAAGCAACTTCGTTTTAATGGAATCTGTGGTAATGTCAATTCCGGAATGCTCAACCGCCATTATCATTGGCGCGAATTTTTCAGGTAAACCTGCTAATAATAGCGAACCAATCCAATTTTCGTCAATGTTGAATCCCGTTCTTCGTAATTTTTGCGAGGTGTCGACGATTTGATTAACATATGATTCCATCGAGTCACAGTTTTCTAGTCGTAAAGATATCAGGTTTCGCAGTAAACCAATCTTTCTCGTAAAACCACTGTCATCGTAAAGATGCTTTAACTTTGTCCACACGTCTTTAGCTGTTCCCGCACTTTTTATATGCACAAATAAAGATGGATCAAGAGTTAAAATCAATTTAGCTTTGGCCTTTGCTACAAGAACTGTATCCTTTTCTGTGTCATCTAGGCACTTGGATAACCCTTCAAGTATGAAAACATTTTCGACGGCAAACGACCATTCATCGAAATTTTCACGACCGATAAGCTTTGGCACATTATTTAAATAATTCACTGCCATGTTGTAATAACTTAACACACTTATTTTTTTTTATTATAATTAACACGAGACTGTGCCCATAACCTATTAAATAAAGCTTGTGTTAACGAAGTTATATACCGACTAGTTCTTTATTTTATCAACAATACATAAGTCACACTAGGTGGCGCTGGCTATATTTTTAGTATACAGTACATTTCAACAGATCTGGAATCTTGTTTTGATCTGTTGGCCAGTAGGTTGGTTGATTGGTCGACAGTTGATTAATATTTTGAGCTTCCATCGCATGGTACAGCTGTCTGCCTCTTGGATTTGTTAGTCTGGAGCCCCAGCTCAGATGCTTTGCATTGAAGTCTCCGCCCACGATAAAACGATGACCAAAGGTGTTGAAAAATTCCTCGAAGTTTTCTTTCTGGATGTTTATATTTGGCGGACAATAAACTGCTGAGATTGTAAGGTTGCCATTCCAGTCCTCAACTTGTATGCTGGTTGCTTGCAGGTAGTCTTTGGAGAATGATTCAAGTTCATAGTGTCTAACTGAGTTTTTAATGATTATTGCTGTTCCTCCCCTAGCTCTCTCCCCAGGGTGATTAGTGTAGTACACGTTATAGTTGTGGATTTTGAAATAGCTTCGATTAGTTAGGTGGGACTCCGAGATTAAAAATACGTCGATGTTTTCATTGATTAAAAAATTTTTAGCCTCGAGGCTGTGTTGTAGTAAGCCGTTAGCATTCCAGACAGCTATGCGAAGTGCGCGTCCCATTAATTTAGTTTAGAAATCAGGGTGGTTAGGAGATTTAGCATGGTATCCATCCTCTCCATTAGTTTTGACATCATGTGTTCTATATTGGCTGGCTGGTGCGCTAAAGCGTTTGAATTTTTTTCATAAGCAAAGTCTATTTTTGGTTGGGTGTTTAGTCTTGTTTTTTCAGCATATGATATACCAGGTGAGGTGTTAGGTATGTAGATATTATTTCCTTGTTGAGTTGTTGCTGAGGGTCTTGTTCTTAACGGGGGATACTTCAATTTCTGAAGCTGTTTTATGTAGTGACATCCCCTGTAACTAGCGGGATGGTTCTCTCAACAACCGGCGCATTTGACATCATTATTTATTTTTTCTTTCATGTGGCAGTCCTTAGTCAAGTGATTTCCAGCACACTTTACACATCGTGGGATGAAGTGACAATAATTTTTTGTGTGATTCATTCTCTGGCATCTGGAGCATTGAGGGATTTCTCTCTTGATGTGTGGAGGTTCAAATTTAACTATCGTATTTAGGAATCCCTTAATTACAAATAATTCAGGATTGGCTGAGACTAAACTGCACGAGCATCGAGTCTGCAGTTCAACTCCTTCTCACCAAACCATCAGTAAACTAATCCTGATTTTTGATAAGTGAATATTTTTAGGTGGCGCCTAACAAATCTGTATATCCTTCTAACGGTAGCTCCAGATTTGGTTCAAACGGAACGGAAGAAAATAAATGGCGAGTGGTGTTTATAAGAAGAGCCATGGCCCCCTCCAAGCAATTTTACAATATTATTCTCAATATCTATAAGCCAGTCGATACGTATTTTATTGCGTAGAAAATAGGGGCAAGCTGGAATAAATTTTATTAATATTTATAGATACGTATTATAGGTTTTTTACCCTCTATTACCATGCAAAAATGACATTTTTATGAATATTCATGAATATCTCGGTTTGGATACATTTTAGAGCAAAATATCAGCATGTAAAAAGTAGAGTAGACTAAATTATCTAGAGAAAAGGTCATATCCTTTTTTCTAGTTAATCAATTGGTTACGGAGTTACAGCTACTAAAGCATTGGTATATATTTTTAAAAAATTTTAACAAAATTGATTTAAGGGGGTTACCTACTGTGACGGATACATTTTTTAGATTTTTTTTTATTACATATTTTTACAGTTTGGGGTCTTGAAAATCTGTCCAAAAAATATTAAAATAAAATTCATCAAATTACCCGAATTATAACGGATTTTCTGTAATGGAGTTCATTATTAAAACTTTTTAAATCATAATTACATTTTAAAACGGAATTACTTTTTGTATTTTGTACTTTATATAAAATATACAAAAATAAATTTAACAAATATAAGTTGTAGCTGTTTGTAATTGTCTTTAGGAGTCCAAAAAACCAAAAAAATTTTAAAAAATTGTTAAAAAGAAAATTATTAAAAATTAACGTTTTAGTCCACCCTTAAAATCGAATTGATTGTGAGAAAGGAGCTTTAAAAGCTTTTTCCTACAAATTGCAACCCCCCAGGAACATCTGGGGTTGTTAACTAATTTACTGCTAACAAATAATGTTAGGTACAAAATCCCTAAAATTGTTTGTTTGTTTTATCTATTTTGACTAATTTATTATGCTAATTTTTGTTTTAAAATGTTTTCAAAATAAACTACTTTCAGTAAAACCTGACAAAATAATATGAGTTACAAAAATATGTTGGTTCTTTAATTAAAAAAAAAAGTTTTGATAGGAAAATTTCAGTGACTTTTGAGCTCCTAAAAAATACACGTCTTTTTGTAAATAAAGACGGGATAAAAACCGAGGTATTCGTACATATTGCGATGTCCGAAACTGACCACCACGTCAATAGAAATGATAACGTCACGATTTGAAATTTTGTTTATCAAGAAAGAGCACATGACTTATTTGTTCAAACGTAAAAGTTTTATCTGATACCAAAAATTTAGTTTAACGTCATAAATTTATATGAAGAAAGGATCACGGAACGAAATAACAAAATAAATTCAAAAATGCAACGTTTTAATTCTGTTAATAAAAATGTTTGTTAAAAAATTATAAATTAATTAATTAATAATAAGAAATGTAATTTGAAATCAAAATAATTGTTCAAGGTTAGTTTATATAAAAAAATGTGTTAAAACGTAGAATCTTAAAATAAGAATAATTTACACTTATCGGAGTGCATCGCAATTCAATGTATCACAAATGGGAAAGACATTTTCTTCAAAAGTTTACTGGAAAATCACAGGAGATGCAAGTACTTTAATTTTATCTGAAACATAAAAATTTTATTAAAATTTTATAAGTCATATTGGGCTTGAGCCGAACCTGCAAAAATTATAACGTAAATAAATTTGATTTTATTTTCGACCAGAAAAAATCACATTTGCCTTGAAGAACACAGGTAACGATGGTAAAACAATTGATGAAGGAAGTTGTTGATTTAGATTCGATAAAGGGTGTGTGAATTTGTGCGTGCTCCGCTAAAAATTATATTAATCAAGAAATTACAAATAAATTCAACAAAAAAGATTAGTAATCATAAAAATATTGTACTTACGTATTTGGAAAGTCAAAGTGATAGAAGATTGTGAAAAATCACGATTATTTTTGGAAAAAACTTAATTACAACACGAGGCAAAATCAACGCACAAGAAAGTTGCATCTAAAATTATTTCGCCCATCGAAGGTCATCCACTGAGTGCAAGTGAACAGTTTAATGGTACATGAACCCAGCAAACAGAAATACCCTAGATCATTAAAGGTACCGTTCCATTAAGAATTATTTTAAACTTAAAAATTAGTGAAAATTTGCGATTAACTTTACACGTGCATAAATCCGTTCCGAATTTATAAAATAAGATATTTGTCAACTAGCATAAGAATTTTATTACATTTAATTTATTTACTATTTTAAAATTATAATAAATTACCATTGCATTATAAAACGGAGCATAATTTTTGTAATCATTCCGAGGACCACGACATTTCATTTCAGGATTACGATTTGGTCAAGGAAGGAACCCAACGTGAGAAAAGGTAGGTCTGTGCTCACCGAAATTGTTAAGCCGAGGTATAAATTTCTTTTATTTGCATTTATCAATAAAATTTTGCATACATTTCTATTGACGGGGTACATTTACGTACACCCGTACAAGACATTAATATAAAAACGTGCAGCCCTAGTAAAGCTCCGAGGCTACACAGCACTTTTTGACAGCCCAACGTGTGGCACTTTTACAAGACTCCGTTCATAGCAATATATTATGTAAAAATCGGCGAGAAGGCCAAAATTTACGCATATAAGAGAGACGGCGCGGCGACCGCATCATACTGTCTAATCACCGAGCGTCTTACTATTCGAAAGAGGCGAGAACTGCCACAAAAGAAATAAGTGCCGAATTTCACTTCTTCGAAGCCGAAAAATGTATTCTGTATGGCCCTAGTATACCCGATTAAGGGTAGGTTACGAATATCAACCACTATCCACCTCGTTGCAGCACGAAAAAGTTTAAAACGATTTATCTCAAAACTACATTTCTCAAGTTGGGCGCACATTTTCCAAACAAACTACTTGGCGGATTAACTTGATTTTTTTAAGCATTTAGAATATATTTCAGGCTCCAGTCAGAACCTAAAATATCCAATATATAGGTATTTAAAATTACCATTTTGCAGGCCGGGAGAAGTAAATATTTTGTTGTAAAAATCGAAGTTTTTTTTTAAATCCTCGCCATTTTGTCATTTTTTGTTTAAGTTAAATTTTCGAAGTTCCAACTGTAGTCACATTCATAGAAAACAAGATTTTAAAAAATTCGTATATTTCAGATAACTGGATCGGTCGGAAACGTTGCGCCCGATTTGACAGTCATTTCGAAATATGAGTTACGCGTCGATCTGTACCTTCTACAATTTTGAATAAAAAGCTTTATAAAAATTTCAGGTGTTAGCTTAAATGTGAATAAATTAGTATCCTAAATTTTAGCTCAATAGCTGTAACAGTTTTCTCAAATTTAATTTCTAAAAATCAGCTTGAAAACTACTGTTCACAGTAGGCAGCCCATGAAGAGGGCTACCCGGCTACCCCCTAGAGGTTTCGAATTTTCAACCCCCTCCTTCCCAAGCGCATTATTGGTCCAAAATGATTATATAGAAATTGTTGTGAAATGATAAATTTCAACGATTGTTAACTTTCAATCAATTTCACTAGAGGTCAGACGTCAGATCATTTTTTATAAACTGAAGATCCAAATGTCAACGCCTGCGCTTACTTCGAGGAGATCCAAGTGGCGGTAGGGCTTTTCTAATCTATGATTCGGATTCCGGCGTTATTCAAACGCCATACTGAAGTAACTTCCTAAAAACGCCGTCAACGTCATGACATATCCATTATGGAAAACTTCATTTTCCAATAAGAAAAATTGCCAACAAGATAATTTGAAACCAGATTTCCATTGCGAAGGAACATAGTCATAATTTTTTTTAGATGTTTCGAAGGTTTTCGATGAGGTTTGGCTCTTTCCAAGGTTGCTGCATGAGTTTTGCACAGACTTTAACCTTCCTCAGGGTTAACGTCCATAGTTTCCTTAAATGTTTATTTTTATGGTGTTGTGTACGTAAGAGATTATCATATAAGCACGATCTACAATGCAGGATCGGAAAATTCCAGCTTCAAAAGTCAAGACTACCTATCACAGATAATTTGTTTACAAAATGTTTAATTTCTATATAATTATAATTATTTAAAAATTAATTTAATTACCTACTTCATAAATATCCTTAAATAAGAGCGCATTGTTATGTACGAAGTAAATTGTATTTTGAAAACCTTCAGCATTTTTTATAAACAATAAATTGATAAAGATTGTTATAATAAAGTATTAGTTGAAGGTATTCTATAAATATGCGATTGTTTAATGATACCTACATGTTACGATATCTCGTATGAGGTGTATGACTTGTAAATAATGTAACGTAATTAATTCTCAGTCCAATCACCTTTTATATTATTTTTATAATATTATTTTAAAATAATATTATTATATTATTTTTATATTATTTTTATCCTCTCCTTGGTCCTCTCCTTTTTATAATTTTCGTGAACGACCTGCCCAATATTATATCATCGCAAAAACTGCTATATGCCGATGATTTAAAAATTTACGCAGGCATTTCCTCATTAGAGGATTGCCATCGTCTGCAATCTGATCTGGACCTGATTGGGACCTGGTGTAGGAGTAATCGGTTGCAACTACAAATCTCCAAATGTAAAGTAGTCTCTTTTACAAACAAGAAGACTTTTATTGACTTCTCCTACACTTGCGAGGGCAGAATTTTGGAGAGATGCGATTCCTTCAGAGATTTGGGAGTTATCTTTGACTCACGACTAACCTTCACCGAACACATTAGCGATACCCTAGGTTGTGCGTCCCGCATGTATGGATTCATCTACAGAAACGCACGTGACCTTCAAAGCATTCCATGTTTGAAGCTTCTCTACTATAGCTTTGTTCGTTCAAGGCTGGAATACGCTGCGCTGATCTGGTACCCAACACATGCGTACCACATTAGGCGACTTGAGTCGGTACAACGTCGATTTTTGAAATTCTTGGCATTCCTTCAAGTTGGTCTTTACCCGATACAGGGCTATAATCATCGCAAACTCTTGGCTCAATTCGATGTTGAAACACTAGAGAGCAGGCGCTTTGTATCGTCCGTCGTATTTATATACAAACTTCTGAGATACAACATCGATTGTCCACCATTATTGGCAGAGATAAATTTTCGAGTACCTAGAGGTAACTCTAGACAGAGCGACCTGTTCTACTGTAGGTTTAGCCGTACCAACTTCTTGGCCACGTCCCCCATCTCCATCTGCAGCCGCAACTTTAATGTTATTACTGACATTGCCGACCCCAACCACACGGGCCTCAAGGAGTTGGTTGCATGCTGTTACAGGCGAGTTGGGTAATCGCCCCGTCCAAACGATCCAGCACTGACTTATATAAATATGGGTTATTTTATTTTGTTTGTGCTATGTACTTCTATATATTATAGTTGGTATATATATCATTACGTGACTAACGGAGGATCCTACGCCCGGTATATACTATAGGCCTCCTGACTCCCGGGCTTTATATTAATATTATGAGTAAAATATCGAAGTATACAGGCAACTTATTCTGATGTAATGTAAGGCAAACAGAGAGGGGTAAAGTTTTATATGATACATTACAAAAACATATTCAATAGCTTTTACCGCTCCCTACACATACAACAACCTTATTAAGCCCAATTGTATATGGTACAACTATTTTACGGGTTTATGAATCCCGCCAGTGATGCCACTTTTCATAGTCGCTTTACCGGTTTTAAGTTACATAATGATTACTCACACCGCGTCTGATTATTATTTGTATAATATTATGTAAGTTGCTGTTGTGAACAACCTACCATAACGTGTAAAAGCAATTGGCACTAATTTGAATTATTAAATAAAGTTATCGGCGGAAACCCTGATAATATGTATTGTAAATATTTTATTAATCGGCGGAAACCCTGATAATATGTATTGTAAATATTTTATTAATTGACTTTGAGATTGGGAGGTTGATTTGAAAATTGGAAGTTTGTGAATTGTATGAATGAGCAAAATTGTTATCTCTAACTTGACGCTCTTCCTGATGATGGGTTTGTAATATAATCCGAAACCGGTCGAACTAAGAATTCAATAAATATCATCAGAATTTTAATGCAAGGAAATACCTTACCTATATTCCTAATATCTAAAATTTAATGGTACCTATTAACCAACGGTGTACTGCTAAAATGTCAACAGAATATTCTTTCCTTATTAAAAGAAACAAGAACCTTATTTTACCAATTTATTCGGGGATTCCAAATTCTTATTTGTAAATGATTTTATCAAATAAAAAAAAAGTAAAATATGGTTTGCATAATATACTAGTTTGTTTGAAGATTGTGGAAAACTAGCAAATATTAAAACTTTTATAAAATTCAACGCGTTCGCACACTTCGCATTCAAGAGTACCGAAAGCAGCTTACAACGTTAATAAAACAAAATTTGTGGGTCGACAGTTTTTTTGTAGTCTAAATAATTATTTAGTATCTAGTAGCATAAAAATTATTTATTACAAAGTCAAAGAAATTTTACGCAGCAAAATTAGTTTTTTTTAACATTTTTTAGATATTTCGTGTAGTTCGGGAGAAATTTAAGGTAGTAAACTGCCTTAATAGCCTTTTAATAGTTTGTTGTTGATTTTTAAATCAATCAAATATTAAAAATCTTATTTTTTCCATAGTATTGGTTTAGTTTGACAATTCTTACAGTTAGTCGAAAAAGAAGTGAGCCATCTAATAAAATTGCAATAACTTTCATGCCTATTAAACGGACGTTTTTTATAGTCCGGAGTCGGTAATAGGAAATTTCATGTAATGTAAACTCTCTACTCCACCCTCTTGGACGCACGCGGACACGGTTTTTCATACAAACAGCTCAAAAAGTTACTTAATTTTTTTCAACATATTATGTCATCTCCGTTAAGTGGACACATTTCTTACAGTTATTACGGTCCCGTGTTGCTTCAGAACGAGTGTTTAGCCGTGGAGGCCAAATAATGTTACCGATTTAAGAAATTCACTGACGACATCTGAACATTCGGAACAATTGATTTTATTGTCAATGAATTTCAATAATGTTCCAAAACGTTCCTAGTTGTAATTGTTAATTTTTGTTATGTTTTTGTATAATAAATTAAATAGTAACTTAGTAACCCTTATTATGAGTTCATAATCGACTATGAATTCATAATCGATTATGAAACAAACGATTATTTTTTATAATCGATTATGAAATTTCATAATCGCGCACCCCTAGTTATAACGGCCGAGTGACTAGAAAAAATCCGTTTATTAGTGAAGTCAATAGGCTAAAACGTATTAATTACACCAAAGAGCCAAAAACTTCCAAAACAAAGACGTGTATCATGGTGGAACAATGTCAGATTAATTTTCAGACGTTTTACCGTTTGCATGTTGCTCGGAGTTTTCGAACATTTCCAACATCTGTGAATTCATTTTTATAGAGTTTCAAATGAAATTAGAAAATTATAAATTTTATTATTTTTAAATGTGTAATAAAAAAATGTTGATTTTGGTATACGATATTTTTTCTAAATTGTTTTAGAAAATTAAAATTGTAAAATTTGCAGTTGGGATAAGGTATCACAACTCAAGGATGTTACGTAGGTATAGTACCTGATGAATCATGTCATAAAGATTTTATTATGCCCGCCACTTTGTTTCAAAAGTGCAACTATTGCTAATTATTTATCTGCTATTTATCATACACAAGTTATTATTTAATTCCCGACCAGCGTTCGTTATTTATGTCTTCGCAGTCATTTGAAATTGGTACGCTTTAAAGTGTTTTTTAATTGTGATTTGAAGTGTGATTTCTAGTGTAAAAATGAATCGTGGAAAATTACTAGTTAAATTAGCGACAGAAAATCAGAGGGGTAAGTAAATCTGTACTTCACAATATATTATTTATGAAGTTTAATTTACCAATTAGAGAAGATATTAATTATTATTTTTTCTCAATCAGAAAACAACCATGTCGAGAAAACTCTCGATGAAAAGTCCCTCTCGATTATTGCGGAAACAGAACAGGAATATGAAGAAACTCCGTTATTTGATGTATGTAAATTTTTTTTATATTAGGTTTTTGTAATTAAGATTTAGTAGGTACTTTATTTTTGGAAGATTCATAATTTTAACTTTTCCCGGTACATGCTTTAAAATTTGAACCATAAAAATTTTGTAGCAAGTAGAGTAAAATTTTTTTATAAAATTTCTTTCGGGTAAGAGGTTAAAATCCGTATTTAGCAGGACATCTGTCTAAATTTTTAATATAAAATTTAATTTTACTTAAAATAATGCAATAGTAAACACATTTTCCGGAAGAGTATAGGTAATCCCCCCCGTCCCACGCGAGGAATACGTTCTGGGAATGGTCGCCTTAAGGCAGGATCATGCGTTTTTGGGGGATTTTTTTAGGACAGCAAAAATAAGCAAGTTTAGCGAACTCTTTAGATTATTTTATTGCATATTTGACGACTTGCCGAATTTGTGAAACAAGAGGAATATTGATTTGGAATTTGGATAGGTTATTGCTTTTTTCCTCAAAATGCTCACAAAAGTCAAAATAAAAGCGAGTTTGCACTCGCCTACATAGGTATTAATTTTTCATTGTTTGTTTTTATATACTACAATATTGGTAACGTACGTAGTTAATTGGTTTCGTTCAGCAAGACATGCAAATATTTTTGTACTCTTTAAATACAGCCGAGTGACGTCCTAAATTACATTCAGTATGTCATTTATTAATCAGAATTTTGCGACGTAGGGGCATAGATATTTGGTGCTTACTTTACATGCGGATTATACAACCCCGTCAAAATTTTTTTAAATCAATATTGTTTGGTAACACTAGTAAAAATGACACGAACCGAAACAAGAAACAAGGTGAAAATTAACGGCAAAATATTAACAAAGCTAAATATCGATAGCGGGCTAAGGCAAGGCAACCCACTCTCAACGGTGCTATTCAATTTCGCCAATTTGTCATTTAAGACTAATATTGCAAATTCAACCACCAAACAACAAAAATGATCTCGTAATAACCACCAAATAAATTGATTATCATGTTTTTAAAAATTCCAAAATGTGACGCGTAAGCATGAACGAATACAACAAACTTAAAAATGAAATATCTTTGGCAATTTTGACCATCAAACGACAAAAACGACCAAAAAATGACCACCTTATAATCACCAAACAACTTAAAAATTTTTTTTTTTGATGTTTCAAGTTGGTTCGCTAACTTCGCGGGGGCGATTATGTGAACTCTTTTATAAATTACTATTGAGTTATGTTTTGCCAAAAAGTAAAAAAAAAAGTTTTGTATTTAATTTCACCTATCCATCACTTTATTTTTCAAGGAGATTTTATCAACGAGTTTTCAAGATTTTGAAAGTTCTGGATCTGAGTATGTTCCTTCAGAAATTTCCAATATACCTCTAATAAGTAGTACTAGTGATGGAAGCTTTGATGTTGAACTTGAAGAATCACCAAATTCAAAAGTATTGCATTATTTAGAAAATTTGGAAATCCGGAATCCTATAAATAAATCAACACGGAAAAATAAACCATCAACTTCGAATGTTACAATAATTGAACCGGGAACGACAAATATTGCATCAGTTAGTACTTCAGTAAGTTGGTTTTAATTTTTCATGCTGTTAGAAAAAAATATAGAAAGATCAGTGAATTATTGCTACACTGATAAAAAAAAGTTTTAGTTCAAACAAATCACTTTGATTCAAAATGTTTCAGTTTTGTTTTACAACGAATCGTATTGATTCAAAATAATTCGTTTTGAATCAATACTCTTCTTTTTATCAGTGTTCCCGTTCGAGATTATAATATTGTAATGTGTTAAATAACTAAATATTTTTAAAAGTTGGGTAGGCATTGTTAGAAATTATAATTTTCTTTTTAAATTTGTTTTTTTTTAGAATTCATTAGTAGACCATACTGAAGGTATAAAAATTCATAATAAACCCGATTTATTGCCGCCATCGAAGTCACAAATTGAAACATATGAAAAATTAAGAATCTTTCACCACCGGATGCGATACCTGTAAGTTCTAGTTTTGTAAACTTTATGATATGCTACTTCAAATTCCTTATTTGTTTTTAAAATTAAGAATTATCAACAACATACCAAAAAGGCGAGAGAGAGACCGACCATATGTCCAATTTGTTATAACGATGTGGTTACACATTTTAGTCGACATTTGATCAGGCACCATAAAGATCACAGAGAAGTGATTTTATTGCAAAGCTTGAAACCGCGCAGCAAAGAACGTTTGGATTTAGTAACTGCTCTACGAAAGCAAGGATATTTTTATTTAAATACTGAAAGAAATATTTTAAATCCAGTAAGGCGGTCCAAGAATTCGGAAACAATTTATTTCGTTTGTACCTATTGTTTAGGACATTACAGTAAAAAGTCGCTATATAGGTAAGCATGTCAAAATATGTAAAAACAGACCCGTAGACAATTTGAAACCTGGAAAGAACTGTTTGACATCATCGCAAACATATATGGCAACGGTGATATCTAAAAATCATGAGTTTTTAAAGGCATCACGAATAAAACAAGAAGTTTTCGGAATAATGCGTCCAGATGATATAAGTTCCATCGCTAAAAATGATCCTTTGATTTGTATGTATGGAGAAGCCCTTTTAAATAAACACAAAAGGCAATAAATGGCAACTGTAGTTTCGAACAAAATTAGAGAAATGGGTCGACTTTTGAAAGTAGTAAAAGAAATGCATGTTGATCTTCGCGGTTTGTTCGATGCTCTAAAACCAGAACTGTTTGCATCGCTCTTATCGGCAACGAAAATAATTAGTGGTTATGATTCAAATACGAAGGGTTTTAAGGCTCCATCCTTAGCATTACATATGGGAACAAATTTAAAAATAATATGTGACGTTGCCATTAAAATAGTAATTGAAAAAAAAAAAATTCCAAATATAATATGGAATGATAGAGACCAAAAAAAATCTGAAATAAAAGATTTAAAAAAACTGATCGAGGGACATTGGAGTAACGAAATATCTAGCTTAGCATTAAAAACTTTAAAAGAAAATCATTGGCAAAAACCTGTAGCGTTACCTTTAACGAATGATATACAATGCTTTCAAAAATATGTTAATGAACTAGCAGATGATGCAGACGCCAAATTAATTATTAATGTTGATATTAAAACAAATTATAAAATTTTAACTGAATGTGTATTAGCACTGACAACTATGTTTAATCGTAAACGCATAGGCGATGTTCAATATTTGAAAATTGAGACATATAACATCGACCATACTAGGGACGGAAATAACCAAGAAGCCTTTATGGATTCCTTGACTGACGTTGAAAAAATTATTAGCCAAAAATTTAAAAGAGTTGTAACAGGTGGTAAAGGTTCTAGACCTGTTCCAATACTATTTTCTAAAAGAATGCAAAAATTTATTACTATGCTATTAAAAATCAGGGAATCTAACAATCTAGTACCCAAAACAAATCCATACATGTTTGCAAACCCGGGTTCTGAAAATAAATGGATGTCTGGAGTTAATATTATCCGAAAAATTGCAAAAAAATGCGGGGCTAAAAATCCAGCACTACTAACATCTACAAAATTCCGTAAACACATTGCAACTACTCTTCAGTTAATGAGTATGGAAGACAATGAAATGGAACAAATAGCGACCTTCATGGGACATACGAAAAAAACACATACAGAATTTTATAGGTAAATTCTTATCAATATTGTAACTGAAATTTTGAATTTGCACGCAATTGTTTTAGACTATCTGAAGATATTTATCAGACCGCAAAGGTGGCAAAGGTCTTGATGTTATTGGAAAAAGGAAAGGGAAAGGAATTTAAAGGTAAAACTTTAAATGACATTCAACTAGAAAACGAAATTTACTACAGTTCAGAATCTGAAAATGAAGATAACGATTTAGCGCCCGTGGCAGAACGTGCTTTAAATCGCATTGAACGTACTGCTACTACTACAGTTCAATCATCAATAAATTCGTGTGGAAATAAATCTTTACAAGATAACAAACTCCTGAGTTCTGCAAGTGTACTCTTACAAAGAATTGAAGAAAATGTAGAAGATCAAAATACCATTAGATTGGAATCCTCATTTACTGAAGAAGATGTAGAACAAGAAATGGAAATGGAGCAAATAACTGTTCAGAAAAAAAAAGGTAACTGTTAGTATTTTATGTTCAAATACGAAGAGTATTTAAAAAGAAAACACAATGTCAAAGTTAGAAATATTCAAACTTTAATATATCGAATTTGATAAATCAAAAATGTAAGTAAAACGTGGATTTTCGGGAATTTACCCGCAAATGACAATACATGCCGTTAAAACTTCCGAAACTGGATTTGTACCCCACCATCCTCTTGGAGTAATCTTTTTTAGTTTCTACTTACTCCTTTGATTTATTATGAGTATTTAAATAAAATCTGTTTTTTGGCCAGGAACCTTTGATGGCCACAATTCTAAGATTTGTGATTTCTCTAAAGATGAAGTTAAGGTTTTAGACTATTTAAACTATTCATTAATTTTTAAAATTAATATTTATTAATAGCTATTCTAACACAAAAATCGAACGTTATATTTGGTCCCCCCCCTCTCCAGATCACACTCATTCACATTTTGTGACCCTCCTCCTAGAAATGGACGTCCTTTACGTACGACTGTTAATGAATTTTAGTTTTACTATAATAATATTATAATGTTAGTGTCCGTTATTATTTGTTTTTAGTGTATGCCGAAGATAAAGGAAAAACTAAAATAAATGGTCGTGTTAAATGGTCCAAGAAAGAGAAGAGTTTAGTATTGGAGCATTTTCAAAAACATATTCAAAAGAAAACGGCTCCTAAAAAACACGAATGCAACGACCTCCTTGCCAAACACAACGATATTTTTATTAATAAAGATTGGGTACGAGTCAAAACGCTTGTATACAACACATTTCGGAATAAATAAGTTAATTTAATGTTACAATATTTTTAAGTATTTACTAATATGATTTATTTTAGACGAGATGTTGGACGACCTAAAAAGGATGGGCCGAAAGAGAAGATTTTTTATATTTTTTTAAATTTTTTTATTTCAAATTTGTACTAATTTTTTTTAAATTAAATGTTTAATTTAAATATGCTTTAGCGTTTTCTTTATTGAAATACAAAAAAAGCAAATTACAAAATGAACAGTTTGAAGTTAAAATTAAAATAATCAAATTAATATGAGAGTATTAAATGCTAACTCGTCAAGGCTATTATTAGAATAATATTACTGCCTTCTCAAGATATCAATGTATGCGTTGTTGCCAACTTTAGGGCTTCGCGTAGTTTGTTGTACAGTTGGGGGCGATAATATCGGTTATACATATACAGGACATACAGCTTTTATATACAGGCACACCGACGCGCCCTCTGCACAAAATTTCTACTAACTTAACGTGTATGTTTTGAGATATAAACCAGAATTATGAAGCCCTAGCAAAAAGCGACACATACGGTCCTCTGTTAATATCCAGCATAACTGACTCTATATACACGCAGATTTTTATCATGCCCGAAACCGGGCTTCGTATTGATGCTGCGGGCTTCGCATTAACCGTGGAATATATCATTTTGGGCTTCGTAATGATGCTTAATATATGTATATATATACATTTGTATACACACTCCTTGTAATTAGTTTTTACTGTTAGGAGTGTGTCTAAATCTTTAAATAAATAAATAAATAAATAAATAAATATTATTAGTTATTACACACAAGAATTAGCGTTATTTTAAAATTCCATTTTACAAAAAATATATCTTATTACATAAGGTTATTTATGTAGTACATCCTGTCTGTTCGTCTTATGCCTCGATTACACAGAGCGACTTTAGACGCTAGACGCTAGCGAATTTAGACGCAGCGTCTAAAGTCGCTCTGTGTAATCGACCTAGACGCTTAGACGCCGCGTCTTGAACAGACGCTGTTCGCTCGCTTTTAAAGTTGACAGCCGGGCTACTTTAGACGCTAGACGCTAGCGTTTTTACACTCCGGCGTCTAAAGTCGCTCTGTGTAATCGACATGAGAGTGTAAAAACGCTATGTGCTAGCGTCTTTATATTTTTTATTTTGGCTTTTAATTGCTTTTCATTCATTTCTTCTACCAATCCTTCACTCTGAAGTTCTAAATAGAAGCTTTTACTTATTTCATTTTTTAACTTGATGTTGCAGTAGTCCTTATGCTTAATGTTCCAAAGAAAGGATATTTTTCATAAACTTTTAAAAAATCAATAATATTACTGCTGTTCCACTTCATTGTTAAACTATTAAACTATTGCTAAACAAAACTAAATTTTAATTTTTAATACTTATCAGTTCAAATGCGCGATTGCAACTACGAGACTAGCGAGTTTAGACGCTAGCGTCTAGCGTCTAAAGTCGCTGTGTGTAATCGGACAGGTCGCTACACGCTCAGTCGCTGGCGACTTTAGACGCTAGCGTCTAGCGTCTAAAGTCGCTCTGTGTAATCGAGGCATTACTGGCCTAGCTACATAAGAATAAATAATAATAATAATACCTACTATATTATAACGGTCATTCTACGTTTCTTAATCTTCACATTATTCGTATTATATTCAATAAATAATCTAGTCTAGACAAGGAATCCGAAGATATCACCACGCTTGCAAAAAATTCAGACAAGCTGAAATTTAGTAGATAAGTGTTTGCCCCTTTTCGCTCAATTGGGAATTTTTGTTCATGTCATGGTTTCTCATCTATAACTCTCTTAATTTCATTTTTATCAAAAATTATAATTACACTAAAATTGAAGAGCATAATTTTCTTTACACACTACATTTTTGAAATTTTTTTCGAAAAATGGTTCACGTTTGCAAAACCAATTAGTTGAGTGCCCTAATGAACCCCCAAAATTTCTTTCAAATCCCCTAGGGAGCGTCCATTGATTATGTAGTACAAATTTTTGGGGTAAGCAAGGATTATGGAAAATCTTACGAATCCTTACTTACGTCGAGGGGGAGTCCAATTTTTAGCTTGATGAGATTTTTCAATAGGGATAACTTTTGAATGAAGTTTGTCAAAGTGACAGTTCTTTGACATTTGTGGTCAGAAAGGTTTTCCATTGTATTGTATTGTATTGTATTGTATTGTATTGTATTGTACTTAGGGGTCGATTGGCCGCAAGAGCCTTTCAGAACTGCGACCAGTATTGATCTTTTGTTCATTACCCTGCTAATTAGGTATTCAGGAATTTAATTTTGCTAGCAAAACATAGAATACTCCTGAGAGGTTTTCGTTGCACCTCTTTGGGTGTTAATTGCGTTTGTCCCAGATATTTTAGCCTGGATCGGGCTAAGGCATCACAGCTTTTTCCCATTTTCTAGAGGCGATATCTCACCTGACAATGTCCTGTGAGCGGTCTAGGACGTTTCGCCGTCGCCGTTTCGCCGTCGCCGTTTCGCCGTCGCCGTCGCCGTTTCGCCGTCGCCCATTTCGCCGTCGCCCATTTCGCCGTCGTTAATTAAAAAATATAAATCAAAAGTTACAATTAAAATTTTATTATAAAATTTTATAATAAAATTAATAGTTTTAGAAGAAGAACAAAATGTAACCTAACCTATGGGAATTTTTTTTGGGATTTCAAACCCACTCACAATATGAGGCTGTTTCATTTATATACTAAAAATTTATTACCAACTTAAAATGTTGCGATAATCCAAAAAATTTCAAATGGAGTGAAATTTTTTCTCTCCGATTTGAATTTTTCTTTGAAATTCGGATAGATGGGGGTGTGATTAGTAGATATTAGTAATAAATATAATCAAAAAATGGAAAATAACTCGTGTATTGCCAAAAAAGTGAAAAAATTAAATTTTTTTTGCCTTCCAATTTTAGGGGTGTGCATTCGAAAAGGAGGGTAATCCATCGTCAAATCCTACCCTTACGGGGCGCCGCTGCGCTCCGCTCCGCTCTGCACCCCTCCAGGGCGGATTTGACTCTGGTTACTAGGCTAAACATACTTGAAGCGCGACAGATCAAGAAAACCGGGATAAATGCAACCGGGATGTGAGAGAACCTCGAAATAGCATTAAAAAGTGTAGTTGCGGTATGGGGCAGTAAACTATTACGTTTCCAATTTTAGGGGTGTGCATTCGAAAAGGAGGGTAATCCATCGTCAAATCCTACTCTTACGGGGCGCCGCTGCGCTCCGCTCCGCTCTGCACCCCTCCAGGGCGGATTTGACTCTGGTTACTAGACTAAACATACTTGAAGCGCGACAAATCAAGAAAACCGGGATAAATGCAACCGGGATGTGAGAGAACCTCGAAATAGCATTAAAAAGTGTAGTTGCGGTATGGGGCAGTAAACTATTACGTTTCCAATTTTAGGGGTGTGCATTCGGAAAGGAGGGTAATCCATCGTCAAATCCTACCCTTACGGGGCGCCGCTGCGCTCCGCTCCGCTCTGCACCCCTCCAGGGCGGATTTGACTCTGGTTACTAGGCTAAACATACTTGAAGCGCGACAGATCAAGAAAACCGGGATAAATGCAACCGGGATGTGAGAGAACCTCGAAATAGCATTAAAAAGTATAGTTGCGGTATGGGGCAGTAAACTATTACGTTTCACCCCCCAAAAATCGCGTAAAAACAAAAAGTAATCTTTTATAAATAATCAAAATAATTTAATAAAACTTCAATTGTAACTTTTGATTTATATTTTTTAATTAACGACGGCGAAATGGGCGACGGCGAAACGGCGACGGCGAAACGGGCGACGGCGAAACGGCGACGGCGAAACGGCGACGGCGAAACGGCGACGGCGAAACGGCGACGGCGAAACGGCGACGGCGAAACGGCGACGGCGAAGCGTCCCATTCCGCCTGTGAGCAACCCCGTGATGAGCCTGATTTCATTCTTTTATAGTAGAAGAAGCTTTTTAGCCTCTGCAGTCGAATACTCTATAAATTTCTTCGCCTGTTTTTGACCTGGTGTACTATGCCACAGGGTTTTTTTGTTTTCTGCTTCCCATTTCTGGACCTCCACCCCCCGGTGTGTCTTGGACAATCCACAGAATGGTTCGGGCCCAGTCGGGGCAGCCCTTGAGCCTGATCTAGCCAGTTTATCGGCTATCTCGTTACCCTCAATTCCCTCATGACCCGGCACCCAGTGGAGGGAAATTTTATTGCCCTTGGCCAGTTTCTTGAGGGATTGTCTGCATTCCCATGTGGACAAAGACTCAAAGCTATTTGCTTTGAGTGCCTTTATCGCAGCTTGGCTGTCAGACATTATATTGACTTTTTTGCCCTTAATGTTCCTTCGCAGGCATTCATGGGCACATAGTGCAATTGCAAGTATTTCAGCTTGCATAATTGTGGGATAGGTTCCTAAGGCTATAGATGCCTCATATTTTGGGCCATATATGTCTATGCCTGTTCCCTGTTCAGTTTTTGATCCATCTGTGTACCAGTTGGAGGATTTTGTATCCACTTGTAATTTTATGACATCTAGCCGTACTTCGGTCTTGAATGATGACCTCAAACGGTGTTTCAAAATCAAAGATTTTCGGAATGATATCCGAAGGTTTTTCAAACAGATCTGGCTGTAAGAAGTCCAGGATCTTTAGGTGACCTGTCTTGTCTCCTGGTTTGAATTTCTTGACTTGGGTAATTTTTATGGCAGCTTGTATGGCTTCCCTTTTCACTCGAAGAGGTGGCAGATCTAAGAGTGCCATAGCCGCGGTTGGGGTTGTGCGCATAGCCCCTGTTATACCCAGACACGCTAGCCTTTGCAATTTCTGCAACCTGCTTTGTGTCGTGATTTCGTTAGTTTTTGTCCACCACACGAGCGATGCGTATGTGACAATGGGTCTAATTATTGATGTATATGACCAATAGATCATTTTTAAGGTTTGCCATTTAATCATGAATAAATTAACACTTGAACAACGCTACCAAATTGTGGAAATTTATTTTCAAAGTCAGAGTTCCGTTCGCGAAACTTATAGAGGTCTTCGCCCATTTTATGGTCGACATAATCGACTTTCTGAGCAGGCTATTGGTGCAATGATGGATAAATTTCGTACCACTTCTTCATTGCATGATGTAAGACCACCAACAAGACAAAGAAATGTGCGTACCGAAGAAACTATCGCTGATGTGAGTGAGAGTGTGAAAGAGAACCCAAACATTTCAATTCGCCATCGTGCTCAACAACTTGGGCTTTGTCCGTCCACTACATGGAAAATTTTACATCAAGATATTGGTTTACACATCCTTACAAGATCCAGTTGGTTCAAGAATTGAAGCCTAATGATCATCGATTTCGTCGTGCGTTCGCAGACTGGGCTCACAACCAATTGGGGAAGTGGATACATTTTTTTACCGCCAAATTTTGTTCAGTGACGAGGCACATTTCTGGTTGAATGGGTATGTGAACAAGCAAAATTGCCGTATATGGACTGAGATCAATCCGGAACATTATCTTGAGACTCCATTGCATCCATTAAAATTGACTGTTTGGTGTGGAATACTCGCGCCAACGGTATCATCGGTCCATATTTCTTTCGAAATGAGGAAGGAGCTACCGTTAGGCTGAATGGTGATAGATATCGACACATGCTCAATACATTTTTGTCTCCAAAAATTCAAGAGTTAAACATCGACAACTTATGGTTCCAACAGGATGGTGCTACGTGCCACACAGCCACCGAAACCATCGATTTATTGAAAGGACAATTTGGTGACAACATTATTTCAAAAAATGGTCCTATCAATTGGCCTCGAAGATCGTGTGATTTAACGCCTCCAGATTATTTTCTTTGGGGGTATGTTAAATCCATGGTTTATGCTAACAAACCAACAACTCTGGAAGCATTGGAAAGTCAATATTTCGCAAGCTATTTATGAAATAAGGCCAGAAATATTGGAAAAAATGGTCAAAAATTGGACTGATCGGATGCGCTTCGTAACGATTAGTCGTGGTGGTCACATGCCGGAAATTATTTTCAAATCATAAATGGAATTAAATTTACTTTCATAAAAAAATTATTAAAAAATCATTCCATCAATTTTTTTATGTTTTATTTCAATTTGTAGTTCTCATGCAGCTAAAAAATCCATCCTATATAATTGAATAATTGGAGACGGTGATCAGCTTAAGCGGTTAAGTGCGTTGCTGCTAATGCTGAATGCCCGGTTCGACTCCGGGCTCAGTAAAAACTTTATTCTGACCGTCTCCCCTCGGAAGGCAATGGCAAACCACCGAGGTGTAATCTGCTTAGAACAGCCTCTCTGGAGATGAAGTGTATACACTTCCCGCGGTTCGGAGCCCGCGTTAAACAAGTAGGTCCCCTATGTGTGTGATAGTACTACAAACGCACAACACATACATAGGAGAGAGGTCGCCAACATCCGGTAACGGATAGGCACGTTAAGAAGAAGAAGAAGATAATTGAAACCAGTTTATATTATTCGGCTTTCGACATGCCTTTTTTCATATACTTACAAAATTAATATTACCACAATTAAAATTTTTTATTTATTATAAATGGGGGGGGGGGGTGAAAAATTTCAAAAATAATCCATATGTAAGGTAGGGAGGGGTTTAAAAAATCTTAAGTACCCTTAGACGTGGGAGGGAGGAGTCAGAAATTTCGAAAATAGTTTTTTAGTTATTAATGGGTGCTTTCCTATGGAGTTCTTCCCTAATTGGAAATTTCAGCCCTACACTAATACGATTTATCAGCCATAAAACTTGCTTGATTTCAGTTTTACGAAAAAATCTGATAAGACCAAAATTGAAAAGTACACAATTCCCTATAGGGATAAAATATTACCGATGGTGCGCTGTAAGCAACAACTAACGTGACGTCACGCTAATGCACGCTAAGCATCATCGTGACGTCAAATATTTAGTTGATATTACAGCCACCAGGGTGCGTACAATTAATATTTTTCCCCTATTATACAGGATTTTTCAAAAAATTTTGAAAATCTAATGTGAACAGAATTTTATGCTCTTCAATTTTTCGATAAAGATGAAATTAATCGAGTTGTAGACGGAAAATCACCCCAGTTTATATTCCGCTTCTGAAATTACTTTTTCATACAAAAAAGTAACGTTGCATTGATTAACAAATTTTATTTGTAAAAATACGAGGGGGGGTCAAAATTTTTGAAAATAATCCATAATATGTAAGGTAGGAAGGGGTCTCACAAATCTTCTACACCCTTACATGGAGGAGCGAGGGGTCAGAAATTTCAAAAATCGTTCTTACGTAATTAATGGGCGTTTCACTTCCGGGTTTTTCCCTCATTGGGAATTTTAACCACCACTAGTACGATTTTCCAGCTACAAATCGCTTGATTTCAGTTTTACGAAAAAATCTGATTGGATCAAAATTGAATTTTTCGATGCAATAAAATTGTTAAATATACTAAAATTGTAACTTTTTTCTTTCATTTTGCGTTTCTACTGGACACATGAACCTTCTTAATTTCTCTATGTCTAATGCAATTTATTCTTTACCCGTGCGATAGTCAGCAAAAGGCCTGGACACCCCTGGGAAATTCAATCATCTGAAACCCAATTTTCTAAATGTTAGAAATGCCAATAAATATCCGAAATTTTGTGATATTAAAGTCCCTGTTGAAAAGCCCTTGGAATAATCATCCGTGTTGTAGCTTGAAAAAATAGACGATGTACTGATGTTTGTCAAAATGTTTTTGACCAAATTTTGGTCATCTCGAATTCTCTAGACTATCGGTTCACAAAACTCGATTCTTCTATCAAAATCGTCTCACGAAGTTGTTAGTGAATTTGAGTTTTATAGGGAAGAAACTTGTTGATTTTTAGCACTTTATGTATGAAATCAATCTTTCGAATGGAGGTGCCAGGATTCACAGCAAAATGAGGTCCATTTCCCCAGCCCCGCCCATCGCGAATTTTGAATCAATTTTGGTGTCAATCGTTTGTGTGTCGTTTGTGTTCGTTTGTGTTTTCATTATTTTCGTTTGTGTTAGCACCGTTCGCGAAATGTCTTCAAATTTACGTGGGCGGGGCTGGGGAAACGGCAGCCCCGCCCATCGCGAATTTCGGGTCGAATTTGGTGTCAATCGTTTGTGTTTCGTTTGTGTTCGTTTGTGTGCTCATTATTTTCGTTTGTGTTATCACCGTTCGCGAAATATCTTCAATTTAAGTGGGCGGGGCTGGGGAAATGCCAGCCCCGCCCATCGCGAATTTCGGGTCGAATTTGGTGTCAATCGTTTGTGTTTCGTTTGTGTTCGTTTGTGTGCTCATTATTTTCGTTTGTGTTATCACCGTTCGCGAAATATATTCAAAAATATAACCTAGGTTTATTTCCCCGGCCCCGCCCATTTTGAATTTTTGCTCGAATTTGGTGTCAATCGTTTACTCATCGTTTGTGTACGTTTGTGTTTCTATTCCCGTCGTCTCAATATCGATTTTCAACTAGCTGAGAGAAAATGAATTTTTGTCAAGCTCCGAGCAACAACCGCCACATTTAGAAATTATAGCAATTGCGTTATTTAAGAAAATTGGTGTTATTTTAGTTGTAAATTTTTCAATATGGATAGGTTTCAAATTAAAACAATATAAAAACCATGTTTTGATGTAAGGAAAAAGAAGTACATCATAGATAATAGTATTTAAAAAATGGTATAGAAATGGATCAGGACCGTCCTTAAAAATATTATCCAAGATGTCAAGTACGTAATATACCGCCATCTTTATACGATACTTTTTTGATAACATTGCATTATTCATAATAAAAATGAATTTTTGTTGTACAAACAGAAATAATCTAAATTATATAAAAGAGAAGATCTGTTTGCGTGTTTGCGTGTTCGCTATACGTTCCTAGACCCTTGGACCAATCTCGACCAAATTTTGCACAGTTATTTTGTAGCTCCAGGCGCAACTATTCGTGCATAAATGGAGAAGAAATTCGAGCGGGGAAAAAAGTTATTCGCTTTTTTCGAAAATCAAATCACAAGTTTGACAAAAAATTTAATTTGTCAAATAATTAATCTGACGTACAGTCAGTGATTCAAAATACTGTCAACAGATGGCGGGGATGACGGCATTAATTCCAAAAATGCAAACCACTAACAAAAAACCACTAAAAAATTAATCTGAAAATACTGTCAACAGATGGCGGGGATGGCGGCTTTAATTCGAAAAATGCAAACTACTAACAAAAAACCACTAACAAATTAATCTGAAAATACTGTCAACAGATGGCGGGGATGGCGGCTTTAATTCGAAAAATGCAAACCACTAACAAATTAATCTGAATGCCGCGAATAATACCGGAGCACTTTATATAGGTCGCAGAACTCGCCGGAATTGTGCAAGAAGACGCAGATCCACCTCTTTGTAAAAGATCCACCTCTTTGCGGAAGATTTAACTTTACCTGAAGATGTAACTTTACGTGAAGATTATGTATTGTTGTGTCCATCAATGGTTGGCTGTTGCGGTATTACATTGTTTATCGTGCAGTCAGAGAAGATATGGCATGAAAAATGTTTATCAAAAACAATTAAAAAAAAAAGATGTTATTATGTAATTATAAAAATGTTAGTAGGCAAATTTAGAAATGATAAAAAAAAAGTAACCATAGCAATAGGAGGATAATAAAAAAAGGAGAGTTCCTTCCAAATTGGTGAAAGCGGGTAGCTGGACGAAATTTGCTCCCGACTTTAAACGGTTAAAAAAGAGAATAAACAACAGTGATAAAAGTCGAGATAAAAAACGGCGAACCGATCAGACGCCTAAAGATATAAGTGCGTTATTGGAGATAAAAAACGGCGAACCGATCAGACGCGTCGAAATAAAGTGCGTGATTGAAGATAAAAAGTCGGTATAAAAACGGCAAACCGATCAGACGCCTAAAGATAAAAGTGCGTTATTGGAGATTAAGAGTATATTGGCCTGTAGTGAATTGAAGCCAAGTGGAGTGGAGATTAGAATAGAAGAGAAAAATAAGCGCTGTTTATTGATAAACAGAAAGAAGGTGAAAGGCGAGGGTGACTATAACCCTGCAGCAAGACCCAGTTTTGAAGATTAAAATTGTGGTGCGACCGCAAATACAGTGCGCGCGTACAAGAAGAAAAAGGTAACTTTAAAATTCTGATTATTGTTTATGTTAATATTATGTTAATTGGTTCTGTTAATTGTTTATGTTAATTTTATTATAATTGGTTCTGTTGATTGTTTATGTTAATTTTGTGTTATATGTTCATTAAATTGTTTATAAAAATTAGATTTGCCGATTTTCTTTGACTGTGTGATTAAACTAATTCCACCGTAAAAGTCCAAAGAACCTTGCCGCATCCTGAGATTAAGAGTAAGTCGTGTCAACCGAAATCTGTGTTAAGTTTGCACAGATCGAGAAGTTCGGGTGGACATAGCAAGTTGACAGCCCAACGTGAGGCAAAGGTCATAGCAAGTTGGCGACCAACGAGAGGGCGAGTTACGTGTGGAATACGGTTAAATAAAAAAAATTTTAAACCAAACGGTGAAGCCTAAAATAAATCGCACAGTTAAAAGAAAGTTACACAGTTTGCACATAAGATAAACAATTTAAAATGAATACAAGAAGTAAGAGAGTGAATGTAGAACGGGATGAAAGAGATAGTGTGCATGACGAAGGAGAGACTGAGGTAACGACACCAGGAGAGGTAGAGGAAGTACAAACGGTGGTTGAACCGATGGTGGAACCGATTCCAGAAGATCCGATGACCATACTGATGAGAATGATGACGGCACAGAACGAAAGTTTAAATGTCATAAATGTCAGATTCGATGAACAAAATGCAAAATTTGATAAGCAGAATGAAAGTTTAAATGTCAGATTCGATGATCAGAATGCTAAGTTAAATGGGATATATGAAAAATTTGATAAACAAAATGAAAGATTTAATGAAATGTGTGTGGATAATAAAGCGAATTTTGCCACAGTAAATAATAATTTTGTCGCGATTGGCGAAAAATTCACAAAAATAGGTGAAAATTTTGCATGTCTGAATGCAGAAATTGAATGCATGAATATAAAAATAGATACGAAGATTGTCGACATAATCAATACGGTAAATTTACGTTTAAATAAGCACGAAGGGGAAAATGAAAAACAACGTAAGGGATTTGAAAATGGGGTAAATATTAAATTTGAAAGGCTAGGTGTCAAAATGACAGAAGTCGAAAAATTGGTGAACAGAAGATTCATAAATTTGGTGAACGGTAAACCCATTAATTTGGCGAACAAAGTTGATACCAGTAAAATGGTAGAAAACCAAGGCACAGTAAAGTCGAACGAAGAAATAATATCAAAAGAAGGTTCGACACCATCAACGTTTAAAGAAGAGAGGTACTACAAGACATCGAGTAGGAAAGAAGTCCGAAGAAGAAAAATAAAAATTAAAAACTTACGGAACAAATTAAAATTAAAATCACGGGTTATGCAAATGAACGACAAAATCAATTTACGGCAACGAAACAAATTTTATTTCAAAACCGGTTCATCAAAGGACAGTACAATGTGTGGGGACTTAAAACTAGACAATTTATTAGATAAAAACTTAAAATCGGATAACTTTTCAGTAAAATGCATGAACAATTTATTTAATAAGAATGACAGCGACAAAAGTCAAAATAAATTAATTAAAAAAGACATTGACATTTTAAATAATTTTATAAATCAAAATGACGTTCAACGTTACAAAGTGCCACGACTCAATGAAGGCAACATGAATTATATTAAAATGATGGAATTATACAAACGGGTACGTTTTAAAGTAAAAAGAATACGTTTGAAATTGCAAGAATAAAATTCGGATAATTGGACTGGAAATTTTGACGACGACAATGTAAATTTGATAAACGCTATGGTAAAAGGAGATGATGAGGACGATGGAAGAATTATGAAGACGATGAAGAAATGACCAAGAGGTTGATAATTGAGATTAATAATTGATTCAAACAGTAAAAAGAAAGTTTTAGGAAAGATTTCATTAACATTTAATAAAAACAAAAATTTAATAAAATGAAATGAGCTAGGTTTACCAAATAAGAGTGCACGATACAATAAATTAAATAATTTAAATGGGCTGATAAAAAGACAATGGGTATAATAATTAGGAATCAAAAAGTATTCCAAAAATGTTGAAAGTTGACTGAAAAGGAAGTTATTAATGAATATTAAATAGAGGGGTAAATAGTGTGAAATATTCTATGAAATATTATGAAGAAGTAGAGGGATAGGTAGATACCCGGTAAAGTTATTGCACTGCGGGTGTCCGAGAAGATATTTTTGAAGAATTATGATCGAGAGATGGTCAAAATGTGGAGAATTAGGGGGGTAAATAAATAGAAAGATAAAAGTCAACAGTAAATAATTAAAAGGCTATGGAAAGCCATGATGAAGAATATTTAAGCGAATTGTTACAATCAGCATATGAAGAATAAGAATTAATAAATGGAAGCACTCAAGAAGGGGTAAACAGTCAAAAGTTAGGGGAATTGATGATGAGAGAAGTATGATGAATGAAAGATGTTTGAAGATATTGATGAAATAAGAGACAGTATAAAGTGCATGAAGAATGAGTAATGCAAAGGTAAACAAAATTTTAAGGCAACCTTTTGGTTTAAGAAAATTTATTTTACTTTGCAGAGGGGTAAATGTTGTGTCCATCAATGGTTGGCTGTTGCGGTATTACATTGTTTATCGTGCAGTCAGAGAAGATATGGCATGAAAAATGTTTATCAAAAACAATTAAAAAAAAAAGATGTTATTATGTAATTATAAAAATGTTAGTAGGCAAATTTAGAAATGATAAAAAAAAAGTAACCATAGCAATAGGAGGATAATAAAAAAAGGAGAGTTCCTTCCAAATTGGTGAAAGCGGGTAGCTGGACGAAATTTGCTCCCGACTTTAAACGGTTAAAAAAGAGAATAAACAACAGTGATAAAAGTCGAGATAAAAAACGGCGAACCGATCAGACGCCTAAAGATATAAGTGCGTTATTGGAGATAAAAAACGGCGAACCGATCAGACGCGTCGAAATAAAGTGCGTGATTGAAGATAAAAAGTCGGTATAAAAACGGCAAACCGATCAGACGCCTAAAGATAAAAGTGCGTTATTGGAGATTAAGAGTATATTGGCCTGTAGTGAATTGAAGCCAAGTGGAGTGGAGATTAGAATAGAAGAGAAAAATAAGCGCTGTTTATTGATAAACAGAAAGAAGGTGAAAGGCGAGGGTGACTATAACCCTGCAGCAAGACCCAGTTTTGAAGATTAAAATTGTGGTGCGACCGCAAATACAGTGCGCGCGTACAAGAAGAAAAAGGTAACTTTAAAATTCTGATTATTGTTTATGTTAATATTATGTTAATTGGTTCTGTTAATTGTTTATGTTAATTTTATTATAATTGGTTCTGTTGATTGTTTATGTTAATTTTGTGTTATATGTTCATTAAATTGTTTATAAAAATTAGATTTGCCGATTTTCTTTGACTGTGTGATTAAACTAATTCCACCGTAAAAGTCCAAAGAACCTTGCCGCATCCTGAGATTAAGAGTAAGTCGTGTCAACCGAAATCTGTGTTAAGTTTGCACAGATCGAGAAGTTCGGGTGGACATAGCAGTATGTATGTATGACAGATGACAGATGACGGATGACAGATGACGGATGACAGATGACAGATGACGGATGACAGATGACCGATGACAGATGACAGATGACAGATAACAGATGGCAGATGACAGATGAAGGCCGAACAACTTTGACCTTCACGGATCTATTATGGTCCGGTCTGTGAGGCCGAAGGCTGAACAACTATGGCCTTCACGGATCTATTATGGTCCGGTCTGTGAGGCCGAAGGCCGAACAATTATGGCCTTCACGGATCTATTATGGTCCGGTCTGTGAGGCCGAAGGCCGAACAACTATGGCCTTCACGGATCTATTATGGTCCGGTCTGTGAGGCCGAAGGCCGAACAATTATGGCCTTCACGGATCTATTATGGTCCGGTCTGTGAGGCCGAAGGCCGAACAACTCTATGGCCTTCACGGATCTATTATTGTCCGCCCTGTGAGGGCGAAGGCCGAACAACTTTGGCCTTCACGGATCTATTATGGTCCGGTCTGTGAGGCCGAAGGCCGAACAACTATGGCCTTCACGGATCTATTATGGTCCGGTCTGTGAGGCCGAAGGCCGAACAACTCTATGGCCTTCACGGATCTATTACTGTCCGCCCTGTGAGGCCGAAGGCCGAACAACTTTGGCCTACACGGATCTATTATGGTCCGGTCTGTGAGGCCGAAGGCCGAACAACTATGGCTTTCACGGATCTATTATGGTTCGCCCTGTGAGGCCGAAGGCCGAACAACTATGGCCTTCACCGATCTATTATGGTCTTCCCCCTGTGAGGCCGAAGGCCGAACAACTATGGCCTTCGCGGATCTATTATGGTCCTCCCCCTGTGAGGCCGAAGGCCGAACAACTATGGCCTACTCGGATCTATTCTGGGTCTAGATGGCTAAGGGCGGCGGATGCCGCCCGTGCCAGCTAGTATATTAATAAATTAATAGTTTATTAGCAAATAAATAATTATTACAATGTATATAATATAAGATATTCACAGTTCACAACGGTAGAAGAACGTATGCTCCTGTTTCGTTCCGTTTGTAGATCGTCAAATTTTTCCCAAGAATTTAGATGAGCTCTCCAACAATAAGCTACATAATGTCCTATTGCTGACGGGGATTTGCTTTTCGGTGGAAGAAAACTAATAATTCCTTTCAACTTAAAATGTTTTTCTAAAATATTTAAAGACAAAGGAACATTTGAAAGTGGTATTGAAAATTGGGAATCGTACGGTGCCGAATTGTTTACAGGTTTTTTGAATAAATGAGGACCAATCGTAAAACTTCTAGGAATAGAAGAAACACCACAAGAGCCGCATTTTACTGTATCTTCAAAATAATTATTCATGATTTGTTGCAATAATTCAAAATTTTCTATACCTAAATTGGCTACTACAGTTTCCCCAGGTCGCTTATTTTCCCAATCGCAAGATGTACATTTTTTAATTTTTAGTCGCCATATAATGTAAATAATATCAGATAATCTACACTAATTAAACTTTTTGCGGTTCCCGCACGGTTCCCGTCCACTGGACCGACTTTCAACTGACCGACTCAGCTTGAACCGACCGACTTTCAACCGACCGACTTTCAACGGACCGACTTTCAACCGACCGCCTTTCAACCGACCGACTTTTAACGGACCGACTATTTTTTCGACCGACTTTCAACGGACCGACTTTCAACCGACCGACTTTTAACGGACCGACTATTTTTTCGATCGACTGTCGATACTACCCGAAGCATTCACTACAAGAATGATTTCCAATTCGACTATTTGTCACATCATATAGTTTCAATTTACAGCCATGACAACTGTGAGATGTCTAGGAATCCTTCGGGAAACCTGGCCTCAATCAAACGATTGAAAGATAAACATCTTTCTTATTAAGCAATAATCAGGTCTCCGTATGGATTCCTTGTCACCTCTCGTCAGGGCTGCCCACGGTTGACGTCACCTAGACTTCTCAGACACCTGTCGCTATGGCATCCCCACGAACCAACAAACCAACCAAACCAACAGAGTTATGGATCTGCCAAGGTTAGAATCCCCCCCCCCCCCCAACGACGCTTTAACCAAAAATTCACGATATTGCTTAATGAGAAAGATAAACGATTGAGGCCAGGTTTCCCGAAGGATTCCTAGATACCTGTCGCTATGGCATCTCCACGAAAACCAAACCAACACAGTTATGGATCTGCCAAGGTTAGCACCCCCCCCCCAAACGACGCTTTAACCAAAAACTCACGATATTGCTTAATAAGAAAAATAAACGATTGAGGCCAGGTTTCCCGAAGGATTCCTAGACACCTCACAGTTGTCATGGCTGTAAAATGAAACTATATGATGTGACAAATAGTCGAATTGGAAATCATTCTTGTAGTGAATCCTTCGGGTAGTATCGATAGTCGGTCGAAAAAATAGTCGGTCCGTTAAAAGTCGGTCGGTTGAAAGTCGGTCGGTTCAAGCTGAGTCGGTCGGTTGAAAGTCGGTCCAGTGGACGGTCACGACCATTTTTTTCATTTACTATATAAATAATAATAATCAAACTTTATTCCATTCGGAACTTTACTTCTCTCTAATGTACGGTCCATTTTGTTGGTGGTTCAATCCTCTTCTTTCTCTTTAATTTACAACTTAACTTCACCAATCTCATCAAGTCACTGCTGTGGTTATAGTAAAATAAATAAAAATGGTTTTTATTGTTTTAAGTTGAAACCTATCCATATTGATAAATTTACAACTAAAATAACACCAATTTTCTTTAATAACGTAATTGCTATAATTTCGAAATGTGGCGGTTGTTGCTCGGAGCTTGACAAAAATTCATTTTCTCTCAGCTAGTTGAAAATCGATATTGAGACGACGGGAATAGAAACACAAACGTACACAAACGATGAGTAAACGATTGACACCAAATTCGAGCAAAAATTCAAAATGGGCGGGGCCGGGGAAATAAACCTAGGTTATGTTTTTGGATATATTTCGCGAACGGTGATAACACAAACGAAAATAATGAGCACACAAACGAACACAAACGAAACACAAACGATTGACACCAAATTCGACCCGAAATTCGCGATGGGCGGGGCTGGCATTTCCCCAGCCCCGCCCACTTAAATTGAAGATATTTCGCGAACGGTGATAACACAAACGAAAATAATGAGCACACAAACGAACACAAACGAAACACAAACGATTGACACCAAATTCGACCCGAAATTCGCGATGGGCGGGGCTGCCGTTTCCCCAGCCCCGCCCACGTAAATTTGAAGATATTTCGCAAACGGTGCTAACACAAACGAAAATAATGAAAACACAAACGAACACAAACGACACACAAACGATTGACACCAAAATTGATTCAAAATTCGCGATGGGCGGGGCTGGGGAAATGGACCTAGCAAAATGACCTAGTGTACTCATCTGTGAAACTTGATCCAGTGGCGTAGCTACGGGGTCGGTGGGGGCGGACCACCCCGAGTGACACCCGACACCAAATTATTTAAATTTCCTGACTAAAATTACCTCGTTTATTGGTTTTTTAGGTTACTAGGGGTGACACCTCAAAAAAACGTCATCGACCTAGGTGGTAGTGACACCCGACCCCAAATTGTTGACTAAAATTACCTCGTTTCTTGGGTTTTTAGGTTCCTAGGGTTGCCACCTCAAAAAAAAGTCATCAGCCTGGGTGGGGGTTGCACCCGACCCCAAATTATTTAAATTTCCTGACTAAAATTACATTGTTTTTTGGTTTTTGAGGTGACACATCAAAAAAAAAGGTCATCAGCCTAGGTGGGGGTGACACCCCTTAAATGCGCCCCGGGTGTCATCCATGCTAGCTACACCACTGTCGTTAGGCTATGTTGAAAAATATGTTCCAAACTTGGATTTGAACCCAGGCGTATTAGCTCTGAATACGCGCGCTCAAACAACTGCGCTGCCGAGGCGATTAGAGTTTATGTAGCGCGGACCTTCTATTTATCGTGCACTAATTCTAGGACCGCTACATCACCCCACCCCCCAGTAACAATGTCGGTTGTAAGTAGTAGCCGTAGCTGAAAGCTGCAACCCATTCAATTGTTAATAGTAGCCGTCGGTGGCTGTTATTGTGGCTTAGTTAACCGTTGTGAGAGAAGGAAGGAGTAAGCGTGGTATTTCCTAGAAATTAGATTTTTTAGAACAGGAGTCCTCAATGTTCTATCGGGGTCACCAATTTAGCAAGATGGTATGCTGAAAAATATCTTCCACAACTTGGATTAGAACTCAGGCGTATTGGCTATGAATACGCGCGCTCAAACAACTGCGCTGCCGATGCGATTAATTTATGTAGCGTGGAACTTTTTGTTTTTATGTTGTTTTCTTACATCCATCAGTTGCATGATTTCGTCAGTCATCCAATTATTCATCTTTCTGTTTTCTCCCGATTTTAGGTGTTGCTCTGCTGTTGTAAGCATCCTAGTTTTGATTCACTTCCATGATTCTTCCATGTCATCTACGTTTGTTTTATTTTTTCCTTAATATCGTCATCTTTCAACTTCAACTTCAATGTACCAATATTTAGATGTTTACTTCCGTTGGTGTCATTCCAACGGGTGTCACGTCAATTCATCGCCGCGACAATTCATCGCCGCGACAATTCATCGTGTGCGACAATTCATCGCTGCGACAATTTATCGCGTGCATCAAATTAACATAATGTAATCTTTACACATGTTATCTTTCGTGTTACTGTAGCCACTAAATACTAATAGAGGTTTGCCTTTCTCACTTTCTCACTATTAATATTGTGGTGTTCCGTTAGCTGAATTCGAATCCACGACAGATATTTTTTTATGAAATATTAATTTTTTTTTAAACTTTTGTTATCTCGTTACACTCAAAATCCTGTTTTTTCTCATATGTGATAACTTTTTTGTTTTTGAAATAATTCAATTCTTCAATTTTATTAATTTTTTGTTTAATAAAATTTTTTATAATACAAAAATATGGGTTGGTTAATAAAATATTGTTTTTACACATAAAGAAATTAATTGCACCTCTATAAAATAAATTGTTCAGAGATAAAAAAGTCATTCAATTTACAAACACACATGTGATTGTAGCATGTTTTAAAAGTAATAAATTTCACTGATTTAAATGTTTCAAAAAAAATCTAAATACCTTGTCTTTTCTTTTAAATTTTGTTTATAACACTCGATTAACATACCAACTTCTTATGTAGGTTGATTTCCAATATTTTCCATACCAATTTTTCGTAAACCAAATCCACAATTGAATTTTCCAAATAATTCGTGGTTAATTTTGCAACCATCGATTTTCATTAACATTGACCGCTTTTTATTTCTCTTAATTGTAATTTTCTTAAGTTTCCACTTCTAAAAACCATTTAAAGATCCACTTTGTGACTTTTCTTTGAATATCTTTGAATATCCACTTTTAATTCCACTTAGAAAATCCGCTTTTTAAAATCCACTTATTGATTGAAAAATCACCGCTTGATTGATTCTTCATCCCAGAACGAATACGTCCATGTTCAACTATCGTTGCCGAAAATTCTTCACCACGCGTGTGCAATTTGCGATTCAGCTCTTCTGGTTGGTTGTTTTTGTGGATCCTGGCTTGCAATTTTTAAATGTGTCCTGTACTGGACGTCCACGAAACGTTTTCAAAATCTCTCGAGTGCAAGTTCGCGCACTTGTGTTTTTAAAACTCACGCATGACTTTAGGCACATAAATTTAAATTTAAAATTTTTGAATACAAATAATGTTTTTGATTTGTTTTAATAAAAACAAATCTAGTCTTTTTGGAACATACTCCAGCCTTGTAAATTGAATAAATTTGAAGAATTATTACTGTTTAAATTTATTGACCATTAAAGATTTTTGTGTACAACGAAATTATAAAGTTGACATTTGACAAAATTATTTTATTAAATTTTTGAATTTATTTTATAGAAAAAATTTGGTAATTTGTGAAATTTTGTTGAAGACAGTTCAATCTATTGAAGTTTCGTTGTTAAATTAATTTTTAAAAGTATAAGATTTTGTTTTGCTTTTGTAATTTTTTAATTTGGTGATACCAACCAATACTATTATCGTTATGATCTTGATTTGTAGAGGTAGATCTTCCGCAAAGAGGTGGATCTGTCGTTAGGTTAGTGTTTCTGATATTTTTTTAGAAAAATAATAATTAAAAACAAATAAAGCTTCGCAAACAGCTATATCGGCGGCAAAGAGGTAGATCTTCCGCGAAGAAGTGGATCTGCCGTTAGGTTAGTGTTAGTTGTTGATATTTCTTTAGAAAACTAATAATTAAAAACAAATAAATCTTCGCAAAAAGTTAAATCAGCCGGAAGGAGGTGGATCTTCCGCGAAGAGATGGATGTGTCGTTAGGTTAGTGTTATTAGCGAAGAATTGTCGCTGCGATGAATTGTCGCACGCGATGAATTGTCGCGGCGATGAATTGTCGCGGCTATGAATTATTGTCGCGGCGATGAATTATTGTCGCGGCGATGAATTGTCGCGCGATGAATTGACCGCGATGAATTGTCGTAGATTCCATTCAACGCTCCCCCCTCCCTGGGGAGCAAGGACGTGCTCAACCAACTTTTTTCAGGGGGGAGCAATCCTCAATTTGCCAACTGAATCAATTAAAAATTGCCAACTTTTTTTAAGTAATACATTGGGTATAAATTGGGACATAAAATATAGATCATGTTATAAATAATAAAAATAAAATTTTCCCTATTAATCCGTATTAAAAATTCTTAAACTTAAAAAAAATAAAAAGATTTTATTTAAAAAAATATTCAATATTTTCAGGCCGGCCCGGCCCTGCAAACACGTGTTTTGTTGTTTAAAAATTTATATTTTTGCCATTCCGGGGGTAAAGTACTCACTTTTTTACCCCCATTTGCGGGTGTACAGGGGCACTTTTTTACCCTGGGGGAGTAAAGTTAAAAAATAGGGGACCGAAAAGTCTAGCTTATGTGGTAATGGGCAAGTCGCTTCGGAAGAAGACATGATGATGGGTGAGTAGAAGGATCGTAGAGTGGACACCTAGAACAGGAATAAGAAATCGCGGAAGACTTCAAGCAAGATGGAGACAGCGGATAGAGAAATACTATGTCGACAGATAAGGGAGGTGTTTGTCCAAAGATAGAACTTTTAGCACTGGTACATGATGACCTATTAGGGTGGTTGTTATTTGGAGTTAAAGAAGCTCGAAATGAATAAAAATAAATCCCGGAATGATTTACGGTCCTTACAGTTGGTATTTTATTGTAGGACTAATCAATTACGGTTCTAAAAATTTGAAATTTTCAAAAATTAGTCTACGTGAATGCTGCTGCAAGGAAAATTAATTTACCCCCTGCTCACAGAAGTTTGTATGGGTTGCCCATATAAATTAATTATTATTTTTTTTTAAATATCATCTAATGATGCATGAAAGATAATAAATATTCGTATATTTACTATTATAATTATACAATTTATTTGTTTATGTATTTAATGCAATATTTAAACTTTTTGGTAACTCGACGTGTGCAAATTTTTTGTTTAATTAGCGACTTATTTAATTCTAATTAAAACAAACTACTGTTAATTTATATTATTCTTGGTAAATAACTCGGGAACACCTAAAATCATTACGCGTCGTTTCGCCGTTAGCAATCAGTTTTTTGATCTGAAGGCAGCATTTGCAACGCAAATAAATGCATAGTTTTCGATAATTTATAAGTTATTTTTTTTAATATTTACCATCAGCTTTATATTTCCAACTTTATGATCCCAATTTGTGTTGTCTACTACGAAATACAAATACGTAACCATCAAACACATACGATGCACATGTAAAAGAAATATTCTTTTTTTTTTGGAGTTACTTGTCAAACAATGAAGTTCATATCAGTAATATCTCTTCCAATATTCTTTATTGTGAGTATAAATTTATAATATGGGGTATTTGACTAAACAATTATTTTTAGGTGCTCTCAGTGGCATTCGGTGAAGAATACATCGATTATCGTTTATTGCCTGATCCAATTCCTAGTAGACGAGTCGCTCAAGCTCTAAACGACAAATGTGTGAAACCTGGACTAATATGCAATGATTGCAAAAATATTCACCTTTGCGACAGCCAGAACTCTTATGAGTTCTATATAATATACAACCAGCTGCCTTGTATATTTCACTTTATGTGCAGAATGGAAAAATTTCGATAAAAAATAATCTTAGTAGGTACACAAAGTGTTTACCTGTAATCCACAATTCTACGGACCGGGGGTTATTCCATACCCCCCAGGTACAACTGGGGTAGTCCATACTGCTGGGGTGATCTAAATTATAAAAGAAAAATATGCATCTCCATGCTCTTGTCTTTCAAATTGTTTTTTTTTCTCATAGTTTTTCCTACTATGATGATCGAATCCGGAGTCTCTAGACATTGTTAAATTAGTATATTATGTCTTTTTAGAAGTTCAAATAATGATAATAATATTTATTCCAGCTTCCCCCAATTATTTCCGCAATAGACGTTTTATAACGTTTTGAAATGTGACCTAATATTAAAAATCCATTTCCAAAAATTCTATTATCTATTGATAGAAATCGTCGGCGCCGATATTTTAAGATGTCGCCGCGTAAAGCGTGTTCTACACTGTAATGTTGAACTTTGAATTTGAATCTCCCACCGTCGTCCAAAAAAATCTTAACATCCGGAAATTCAAATACCATCGTTCTAAGCCTGTGATCTGTCTAGCAACCCACACGTTGTAAATACCCTACCGTAGTATACCTCTCAGTTCTTTTATTGAACGGGAAAGCCCGGTTCGTGAAGATTGCATTACCTCTAAAACATAATTAGCCTACCTACATCATACACAGTGATTCAAAGAAAGATGTCCCGTTGTTCGATGCAGAATGTGAACGAAGTTCACATTCTAAAAACCAATTGACTAAATAAAACATTAAAACACCCAATTTTGTACTCAGATTTTTATTTATTATTTATTAAAAAAAAAAGAAAAAAAATCACGGGAATGGATCAACAAGACAAAATAGTAATGAAAGTTATCTCTTATTGATATTAAACCAAGTGAACACAACTCATTATTGCGTGGATTTTGATATTTGTAATAATTTGTTCATATTTATTGGTAATTCATTCATCATTTCTGATAATAAGGTCAGTGGTAATTCATTTAATCATAAAACACATAAATTTCTCTTAGAGAGTATTCTACAGCCAAACTTGTGACTACGAACTAAAATCACACCTTCGATCCACCTTTGAGATCAGTAAAATATTATTTATAATCAATTTGTATTTAGATTCCCCTTTTGAGAATGTTTGTTTATTGTCATCAGTCAAAATACGACTGGATTCAGCTGGCTTGCAAGTCGGGCTAATTTACGCCTTCAACTTCAATGCAAGTAAGTTGGACTAATTACGTCTACAACTTTTATACCTATAAATAAACCATAATATTTGTAAAATTATACCTCAGTATAACAAAGGTCGCCCTTATCGAATAGAGCAACACCGCCAAGCTCCACACAATGTTCGAGAGGGGGGGGGTGAAATATGAACACTTTATATCAACCATACAATTTCTATCTACTTCCATGTTCCGGCCTCCTGACCAGAATTTACACAAATCACAAGCCGGCAAATTTTCGCGGGTGTGATTTGCTACATGGATTAAATTATTTTACACTCATACAATGAGCTTGTAAATATCACCATACCTCAAAGAAAGGACTCTGTTATACCGACATACCTTCAATACCTTGTTTACCTAGCTGAGACGACACTCGTCTCGCAAAAATTACCAAGCCTTTAATATAGACATAAAAAATACCAATAATAAAATATGTGTAGAACACATGTAACCACATACTGACCACCTCAACATTTACCTTGTTAAATCATAACCACATATAACCACAGTCCTTTATCATCCTCCATTTTGAATTTACCACCAATAAAATGAACAACTTAAAACTACTTTATAATATGTGAAGCAATGCCAAACCTTTCGGAAACACCCTGTATATTATGTAATTGAATATAATTTAAAGATATTTGACGATATTTTTATGTAATATGCAAGATATGATTATTAATTTATTAATAGAATAAACAATCGAATTTCTTTAAAATACCGAGTATGAATTCAAAATAATTTTACCACGTGCAAACCACTATCTGGGATTATCAGAAATTGCGTCAAATCATGACCATCCGGCATTATAATGATTTATTGATTAAAGATCTAACTTGATATTTTACAGCCCTCATTGAATAAAGCAATATTTATAATACTAGATGATACCCCGTCCGAGGACGGGCAGCTAGAAGGACGGGCAGCTACCCAAGGTAACTTAAGTTGAATGAAGATTAAGGAAAGCTCTCAGTGCAATCCAAAAGCCATATGACCTTGGCTGCCTGCCCGTCCTTCTAGCTGCCCGTCCTCGGACGGGGTATCATCTAGTTTTGAATATGATCGGATAGACCTTGATACAATTCAGTACGCAATTTACTTTGTTGATATCGTATGTAGTTCAAATTATTGGCTTCCACTTGCAAATATGAGTCGACAATCCACTGTTGCGTAAGTTTTCCCGCACTCATGATCGGATTGAAATCGTTTCTAATTGCTGTTTGCGCAACTTTAAATTGTAACATCCTGATTTTATTACGGGATTGCCGATATCCTTCGCAACTCCAATTGGGTTGCCGTAGTCAAATTTTCAAAGAAAAGGTTTTCAGGTTTTCACCACGATGCAAGTTAACAGAGCGACACCTTTCCTGAAAACCTTTTCTTTGAAAATTTGACTACGATCGACTACCTTGCCTCTTTGTTTACATTCATGGAAAATGGGTCTTCATTTGGTTCGAAAGCGTCAAGTTTAGAGGGACCTGCCTACATTTTTGGAATTTTCACGGTACAAGCATTCATTTGAAATGCTCTCTTCCCATAGGATGTTATCCTTATCAGTTTGCATAATATCCTTTATACCGATCGTGTTTGTGGGTGTCACTTTTGAAACATTTTATTGTCAGTTTCAGTGAAAAGATTTTATTATTGTTGAAATTTATTGATTTTATTACTCTTTTATATGTTATACATATTTTTAACCTTTGATATCACTGAATACTGTTATTGCTTTGAACCATTGTTGATCTTTTTACCATTTATGTAAAACATTGTTCCAACTCATTATCAAGGTAAGAGATTATTGTTGATATTCGTTATTTGCGACGTTACCATAATACGTTTCTCTCCATCTAGTCCTGAAGATGGAGACGTAATAAAGTCTCCGAAACGTCGATGAGATAATATATTTGTTTTATTTGGTGTCCGCTTAACCCAAGAATCCTTCTTTGATTAGATATTTTACGCCAGCCCAAATGTAACAATTTGTAAGAGATTGTAAAATAAACATAAGAGGTATACCTGAATTTTAATCCTTTTAATGCTCGTGGTTTCAATCCTTATGTCTTGCCTTAGGCGAGATTCGAATTACTCGCAAATCACAATGACTAATTCAAATAGAATTTGAATCGATTTAATTTTTGAACTTGCGAAGCTTTTAATTATGACGGTTACGTTTTAATGATTTTTACTGAGTTGAATTATTAACTTAATTATTTTATTTCATTCGCGTATTTTATGTTTGAACTTAAATTCGCGTAACTGACTAGAACTGCGGTTCGCGTAACTGAATACTAGCTTTCGCGTATTGATTGACAACTAACTGATTTTGTCTCTCGGAGCCCTTTTTATTGAATTGTTTCCCTTCGAGGAGATGGAAAAATTCGTAAGTGATTTCTTAGTCTTTTTAGCCCGTCTTAGAGGCTATGTGAAAGTTTTTTAAGGGTTGCTTTTATTACCCGCTTTAGATCTGGAAATCTAACGGTTTCGGGTGATTTCTAAAAATTAGAAATCGTTGAATCTTTTCATAAAAAGAGAAACTTAGATTTTTCAAAGGATAGTGCCCACGTGCAGCTATAAAAGCTATATTGCTTTATGACTTTTTACAATTTCTGAATCTTTGTTCAGTACTTTTACTAGCTTTGAAATTCTCGTCACAAAATATTAAAGTTTCTAATTCTTTGTCACAAATATTTTAGGAAGAGGGTTGTAAAGTTTACAACATTGACTCGAGAATTTCAGTGCTTCTCAAACAAATTGTACACTGGTTTAATAATTATTATAAACTAAATAAATTATTATAAACTAAATATGCTTCAATAATTTTGGATAATTAATCATTCTAATGATTAATAATTATAAACTAATTTATACATACTAACATGGTTTAATATTTAATTACATTGATAAATTCATGTTTACGTGTTACAATTTCGTGGTCGGTATTTTAATAATTAAGAGCTTAACGCGGGTTGTTACAGGTAATTGTTTCACTCGGCTGGCGCCTCGTGTAAACAATCCTTTACCCTCGGGCCAAAAAAATGTCACTTTGCTCCCTTGGTGCATAATCTACTATTATAGCAAAACCGTGTTGTAGTAAAGCAATTTTTGAGGAATCTTATAACTTTTAGGACAAATATGTGTCCTTTATAATCGCGGCCCCGCGCGGCCCTAAATAAAATTATTATGAATACTTCAACAACTAAGCAAAACTTTTACGCATTATTTAATTATTTCAAAATTAGTAACATTGTGTAACTAAAATAGTTACAAAATATAACTAAACACGTTATTTTGTACAGTTGGTATGTACAGTATTACAGTTGGAGAAAATAGGCATATTACTTTTAGGCTTCTATACAAAGTATAGCAAGAAGCCTTATGATCTGACTCCGTGTCTGTCCATCCGTCTGTCTGTCTGTCCGGATAATTCAAATCTAACCAGAACCCTCGAAATTGTGATTGTAAACATATCGTATGTATAATAAAATAAAAATGTGTTTTAACACGTTCAATGCTGATGACGGATATGTCCGTCATCGCATTATTTAGCGTATGGGGCGTGACGGACTTGCCCGTCAATCCATGCTATATTTTAAACGACATGAGGATTATGTTAGCGTTGCTTTTAAGTAAATAATGTAACAGCATGAGCATATAGTTTAAGTATCTATATATAAAAGTAAAAACAATAACTATTTAGCGTAGGGCGTACGAAATGAATTATGAGGTAGCAGTGAACAAAGTATAGCAAGAAGCCTTATGATCTGGATCCGTGTCCGTCCGCATAATTCAACCCTAATCAGAACCCTCGAAATTGTCATTGTAAACACTTCGTATGTACCTATAATAAAATTAAAATTTGTTTTAAATTTAAAATGGACTTTCTGGTTTTACTTTGATGTGAAAAATAATTTCTTATTTACTTTTTTACCATATTAGCAGTGGTACATTACAGAGAAGTAAAGTTTCGAATGGAATGAAAAAGTTTGATTGTTATTAAATACTAGCTGGCACAGTCGGCCTACCGGCCGCCTTTAGCCATCTAGACCGTGTCGGATGTGGTTGTTCGGCCTTCGGCCTCGGGGAAATCGCAACCATACGTGTAGACCGTGGTTGTTCGGCCTTCGGCCTCACTCCAAGGTTCTAAACTAGCCTATGTTTTTCGTAGCGTTGTAAATAACTTCTACACCAAATTTGGTTAAGATTGGTCAAATAGAAACGTAAAGCACGTGCACGCGTATTTGCATTGTCGATCGGTTGACAGCTTGACAGCATTCATTATTGATTTTAGGCTTCTATACAAAGTATAGCAAGAAGCCTTATGATCTGGCTCGGTGTCTGTCCGTCTGTCCGTCTGTCCGTCCGTCTGTCTGTCCGTCTGTCTGTCCGTCCGCATAATTCAAAATCATACAGAGCGTTTCAAATCGTGTTGGAAATACTCTGTGTGTATAGAGGTCTAAGAACTGGGTAGCCAGTGCGCTACTTTTAGGCTTCTATACAAGGTATAGAAAGAAGCCTTATGGTCTGGCTTCGTGTCGGTCCGCATGTTTCAGAGCCAATCATAACGTTGATCAACTGAAACGTTGTTATATTGTAAATACTTCGTCTATATAGTATTGCTTTAATCTGTTAATCCGTTGATTCGATTCGCTAATGCAATTTATTATTATTACAGGTTAGATGATGTTTTGTATTGCTTTCATCAGAATCAAAATCGGAATCGGAAAAGTCGCTGCTAGAATAATTGCTTGAGTTGTTCATGTTTATAAATTAGTGGTACTTGCTATATCGATTCCTTTTCAAAAGTATTACCTAAATTTTAAATACAAAGTGTAACCTATATAGTAAATTGTTGATCCTTTGATACGTTGATACATTGATACGTTGATACATTGATACGTTGATATGTTGATACATTGATACGTTGATACATTGATACGTTGATACATTGATACGTTGATACATTGATACGTTGATACATTGATACGTTGATACATTGATACGTTGATATATTGATACGTTGATACATTGATCCGCTGATCTGTTGATCTGTTGATCCGTTAATCTGTTTATCCATTTATTGCATTATCTGCTTATCCGTTATTTGTATTTTTATCTTTTGAACAATATATCCACACCGTTAAGAAATTGTATGTAAAATTACAATCATTAGCAACTTTGTGACCAATTTTTCTTCAGCATAGCGCGAAATCATATCTTTCTTCAGTATTTATCACATCGAAAGTCAGCAATTATGGTACAATCTATATTACGAACGTAACTTATATACCATGCTTTAAAAATAATATTTTCGAAGCATGTTATATCACGTTACTTGGTTCGGACGATGCTATTTTAGGGTTTTGATATCATAGATATCAAAAAACTAATATTTTTTAATCAAAATCAAATTAATTAAAAAAAAATCTTGTAGCTGGTGTGTTATGGTAGTGTTATATCTACGAGGACTGGGAAATCGAGTATTCGAATACTCGATTCTAGGTAATTTGTTCGACAGCGTTATGTGCGACAGAAATTTGTTTGAAAATGCCCTGTCGATTAAATGTTCAGTCGTACAAATGCTGAGTTGGACGAATTTCTCTCGAACAAATTACCAACTACGGCATATTCAAACATTCGAATATCCCACTAATATTTAAGTGTTTTACTAGGTTTAAGATGATAATTTCATTATTAATAATTAATTTTAATATTATTAATAATAATTATTAATTTAACACAAGCGGCCTGCCGGTGTCGCGAGTAAACAGTCGACTAGTCCAGACGTGTTTTTGTTTTTCCAAGCAAAAATGTAATCAGTGACATTTACAGCCATATTCACCAAGCTCTGTTAAGTTGCTAACAGAGAGTCAAGTCAATAACAGTCTGTTAATGTGATATATTTGTATTCACCAATGACTTTTAGCAGTTACCAGTCTGTCAAGTCGTCTGATAAGTTAACAGAGCAATATTGGGCTGTCAACATAGGTAACAGACTGATAAGTAATATTTTTATGTGTCAATATTGTAGGTTATAATTATTATTGACATTTGTTTTTGGTATGTATTTAAGGTTAACTTTTTTCCGCGAAATCAGTTAAAGCTAGTTTTACACGGTTTTACCAACAAAAATTCTAGTTACTTTTAGGCTTCTATACAAAGTATAACAAGAAGCCTTATGATCTGGCTCCGTGTCTGTCCGTCCGTCTGTCCGTCCGTCCCTCCTCATAATTCAAAATCATACAGAGCGTTTCAAATCGTGTTGGAAATACTCTGTGTGCATAGAGGTCTAAGAACTGGGTAGCCAGTGCGCTACTTTTAGGCTTCTATACAAAGTATAACAAGAAGCCTTATTTAGGCTTCTATACAAGGTATAGAAAGAAGCCTTATGGTCTGGCTTCGTGTCCGTCCGCATGTTTCCGAGCCAATCATAACGTTGATCAACTGATACGTTGTTATATTTTAAACTAGCTGATAGCCCGTCCGAGGACGGGTAGCTAGAAGGACGGGCAGGCAGCCAAGGTCATATGGCTTTTGGATTGCACTGATAGCTTTCCTTAATCTTCATTCAACTTAAGTTACCTTGGCTGCCTGCCCGTCCTTCTAGCTACCCGTCCTCGGACGGGCTATCAGCTAGTTTCGCTATAATGTAATTCTGCTTATATAGTAATTTTGAGTAGGATAATCGGATTAACTGATCCGATGATACGTTGATCCGATGATACGTTGATCCGATGATACGTTGACACGATGATACGTTGATACGATGATACGTTCATCCGATTGGTTATGAAATTATCCGTTATGCGTTCGGTTCGGTTCGGTTTGCTTCGGGTATTTGCATTGTCTACGGGATTTCGAGGATAGATACGGATATCACGTTCAAATGGAGGTTCGCCGTCATCATTTACGAACACCATTGCAATTTCATTGGACGTTGGAGCATTGTAACGTATTTGATCAGACTGCCGATCGCGCCGCATCACCATATTGACGACCGGAACTGGTTGTCCTTCTTCTTCGGCTCGTACACGCTCTTGTTGCTCAATTTCTTTCATCAGGCAATATGAAGCTGCGATACGATTGTTGACGCGGAAGAAACGATCGATTTTCTCAATCACTTCAGGTAGACAACCTCTATTCTCAGGCAGATTTACTCGTTCATTGACCGCTTCTGTCGTGTCCATTACATACAGTTGTGCAAACTTTCTTGTTTGTCCTTCAGGTGGATACAGGTTTGTGGTTCTGTGGTACGTCTGTCTATGAATTTTGATAACGTATGGTCCGTTACCCGGCATTGAAACAATCTCTGCTCCCATTGAAGCGAAAGAAACCGAGGAATTGTAAGAGCGGATGTGCTGACGAAAGTTCTTGTAGTAAGGATTATCTGAATCTGAAAGCATAGAGCGAAGAAATTCGGGATATAACAATAGATTCCCATGTTGATCGAGCGGTTGCGGAATCTTCACTTTTCCTTTATGAGAGCAGTTGTTAAATTGTTTATCAACTGGACGCTCCTTGGCGAAATTCTTGGAGCCGCAGAACTGACAGATGGAATTCATTTCTCCACAATCGTGTCGAGTAACGTGAGATTCATCAAATCTCAATGCTCTTATTTGGAGTTGAATTGCTTGACTTTGGTATCGATTTTCTTTCTGTCGATGTATCGCATGGGACCGAGCGTCAGCAGCTTGCCGCGCTTGAGTTTCTTCTAAAGTTTCACGTTGTTGACGTATCGAATGGGACCGAGCGTCAGCAGCTTGCCGCGCTTGAGTTTCTTCTAAAGTTTCACGTTGTTGACGTATCGCATGGGACCGAGCGTCAGCAGCTTGCCGCGCTTGAGTTTGTTCCAAAGTTTCACGTTGTCGACGTATCGCATGAGACCGAGCGTCAGCTTGTCGCTGTGATCGAAGCTGTTCTTCTGTGTTATTAGCTCTTGTACGTGCTTTTCTCTCATGATTCAATCGCCGTCGCATTGCAGCAGGACTTTCAAAATTTTCATTATCCATTATGGAAGTTCACATAATGCTTTTTTGGAAATAGCTGTCCTATATAGACAAAATGATACGATGATACGTTGATCCGATGATACGTTGATACGATGATACGTTGATACGATGATACGTTGATCCGATGATACGTTGATACGGTGTGCGTTCGGTTCGGTTCGGTTTGCTTCGGGTATTTCCGTGGGACAGACAGAAAGAAAGAAAGAAAGAAAGACTTGGCCTTTTATAATAAGGGATACTTCGTCTATATAGTATTGCGTTAATCTGTTAATCCGTTGCTTCGATTCACTAATGCAATTTATAAATACGCAAATGTTCGAAAGAATTACAAAGTTAAAGATATTTTCGAAGAGGTCTCCCTATATAAACTACTTGTTTTACTTTGATGTGAAAAAATAATTTTTTATTGATGTGGTTAGTGAAGTTAAGTTATAAATAAAAGAGAAAGGAGAGGATTGGTCCACCTCAAAAAAAGGACCATACATTACAGAGAAGTAAAATTTCTAATAGAATGGAAAAGTTTGATTGTTATTACTTATATAGTAAATGATAATTACCAACCGCAAAAAATTTTATTGGTGCAGATTATCTGATTATGTGATGTTACATTATATGGCGATCAAAACAAACCAGATAATAACAACTTTCCACACCAGAAAGGTAGCTGTATAGAAGCCTAAGAACTGCCGCTAAAGCGAGTTCCACCTTGTTTAAGTTGATTTTGAGTAGCCTGCCTTCCTTTAAGGAATCTCGATAATCCATTCATGCGCGTCCCTATGGGACGCGCATGAATGGATTATCGAGATTCCTTAAAGGAAGGCAGGCTACTCAAAATCAACTTTCCTTTCCTTTGCGAATTTTTGCACTATTTCAATACTAAAACATGCGCAAGGACCTACATAACAACTGTGCCAAATTTGATTCCGATCGGTCAAACGGTCTAGGAGTCTATAGAGAACATAATGATAATTACCAACCGCAAAAAATTTAATTAGTGCAGATTATTTGGATCTTTCTATATGTAGAAAAATTGTAGGGGAGCCCAAGCGGGGATTTGGGGATTTACTCGAGCGCGGCAGATTAATATACAGGGGGATACCTTGTACCCGGTTAAGTACCTCCACCAAATATGAGCCCCATATATATGGCCGCCCGTCAAGGATAAATGATCAGATTAGTAAAAAAAAATTGATCATCATAAATTCTCGAGCGTGTCAGATTAAGGTAGGGTGAGTTAATTACATGCTAAAAAGTGTACATTCCACTAATCTGACGATTTGAGAGTGACGCAAAGAATGGGGAGGGCTACAAAGTTGAAAAAAAAAACGTCATCTCGACATTCTCGAGCGTGGCTAATTTTTTTTTAATTTTGAAGGGAATAATTCAAGAATAACGAAAAATATATAATCTGACGATTTCCACAAGCCGAAGTAACAAAAATTCGTCGATAAAGTTCAATGCGTGCAGCTGTGTGATGGTGGTGATGCCTATATTCCCCGTTTCTATTTCTCTCTCACTTTTTCTCTATCTATTACTCTCTCATTCCGTTCTCACTCTGGTTTCTGTTGCCATGACGCCATTACAGCTGATCACACAGACTCGTTCGTGGCATGATATTATGTACCCAAGTAACATTTTTCCCTGGTGAAATTAAAATTTCTCTGCTAGAGCCCTGGCAAATTTCTGCCAGGTGGTTATAACAGGGTTTCTTATGGCAGACCTCTTACAGATACCTGTCAGGTGTCTATAAAGAATTATGCGCAGGGCCCTGTAAAATATCTGTGGCAGGGCCCTGGCAGGTACCCCTTCGCAGGATCGCAGGTAATTTGCAAAGCCCTGTAAAATATCTGTGGCAGGGCACTGACAGGTACTCTGTTGCAGGTAATTTGCAAAGCCCTGTAAAGTATCTGTGGCAGGGCCCTGGCAGGTACTCTGTTGCAGGTAATTTGCAAAGCTAGGATAGTTTGCAAAGGTATTTGCATGCTATTTCCTGAGCTTTTCAATTAATTAAGTTCAATTATTTAAAAAAATTTGAAAATTTTTTTTTTTAATTGTCAGATTAGGCAAATCCCTCTAGATAATCGTCAGATTATGAGACAGCACGTCTAGGACATGAAAACGAACCATATATATCTTAATCTGACGCGCTTGAGTATGTCAAAATGGCGAATTTTTTTTGCACATTCTAATGATGGCCGCGAGTTTGCGTCACATCCAAATCGTCAGATTATTATATGGGAGCTTTTTCTAGGCTCACTTAACATCCCTTTAGAAAATCTGACGCGCTCGATTAAATTTTTTTTTTTTTCGTTTTCAACCCTTACGTACGCCCACCCCCATCAAGCAAACGATCAGATTAACATACGTACATTATTAAAAATACGTAGGACATGGATGCTATCAATATCTGACGCGCTCGAGTATGTCCATGCAACAGTTTTTTTTTACATTATTGAAAAGCTATAGCCGCTCCCCCCACCGCTGAAAAGGCATACATTATATAACATTTTTTTCTTCTTATCATCTAAGCTTTGCAACCCAATAAATCTCTATGACGCTCGAGTAAATCCCCATTTAGCATCGTGGGCTCCCCTACTATATAATCCGTTTATCTGTTGATCCGTTGATCGCAAAAATTTAATCTGATATATTAAATTACATGTCTAACAAAAATAACTAACTAAGAACTTCTTTTTACACCAGAAAGGTAGCTGTATAGAAGCCTAGGATCTGCCGCAAAAAGCGAGATCCACCTTGTTTTAGTATTACCTACTTGAAATATTTTTGAGTTGATGAAATTTTTACATTGGCTTTTGCCAACTTCAACTTTTGAGTGATTTTACCAACTTTCTAAAATATTGGGGGGGGGAGCTGCCCCCCTCCCCCTCCCCATGGGCACGTCCTTGTTGGGGAGATCCAATTGGGGGAATTGAAACTCCAGATGGCTTTTTTAGAAACGAATACTCGCTGTTCTTCTCGCTATCGCAGTGTTTTGAACGCAAGGTCGCGAGGTGATTTTTTTTCCGAGTTTTTGGATATTTTGCATAACGCTCGCGCTTCAATTTCATGTAACTTTTGTTCATTTCATTTCAACATGGTTTTCTATCGAAAGGCTCAGGTTTGATGGACTCCCGATTTAGTTCCATTTAAATTTCAATTTAACTGGCCCATTATCCGATTTTAACATTAGAAAAGTTAAAACAAAAACAATTTTACGATAAAACTTTAAAGATCAAAAGTTCGCCAGCTGGGGGCCGAGGGGAGCTTACCCTCTTGTCCCTATTCAGAGCCACCCTGAGCTAATCAGGGCGTTCTAGTTTTATAATCTGTTTAAGCAATTCAATTGTTTTTTTTTTTATAAAAACAATTGCAGTTATATAAACCATTACACAATCAATCAATAATAAAATGCGAAGGTGTATAAATTTTCTTTATTTTGAAAATAATTTACAACCACGCTTTTGGTAGTAGTATTTACGTCAAACAAATGAAGACGAGTTTACACGATCGTTGCCGAAAGCAAGCTCATAAATATTACCCATCTGCCCATCGTGCGCCATTCGTGTTGTTGCTGTTGGGAAGGTGCGAGGCGTTGACGTGAATTATTTTATTAACATAACTTTTATTTTCAAAAGTTGTCAATTCTTCAATTTTATTGTATCTTCAATGTGTATGGCGATTGTGCTTTTTGCTGAAAAGAGTCTACTCTACATGGGGTTCCATTTGGATAGCGCAGAATATTGCCAGGCTCAACACAAATAGGTAAACACATCCAACCTCATTACAAAAAAATTATAACTCAATCATTTCCACTTTACACTTAATTCGTTCTACGCACCAATTTATAATATGTAATTTTATTGCTACAAAATTGTGACCCCTTTTATTTGTCTGTTGCAGTTCTCTGGACCGACTTGGCGGTTGTGCCATTATTGTAAAAAAGTAAATCTGCGTTAACAACAACCTTAATTATTTATTTTAATTGTCTCCAAACCACATCACCTTAAAATGACGATGCAATTAAACAAGCCCCACGCCAATGTGGCTTTGATCAAAACCAAAGGATACACATTCCTTATAACCGACAGGCCTTCGGACCACAACATGATGACTTACATCGAAACGTTGCAGAAATTCCATGTGACGTGTGTGGTAAGCGTTTGCGAACAAAATTACAAGACTGAACCACTACTTAAAGCAGGTATACATGTCTACAATTTGGTCTACGAGGACGGTATGTATCCACCCGGATATGTAATCGATGATTGGTTTAAAATCGTGAAGAGACAATTCAAGACGGATCCTAGCGCTTGCGTCGCCGTACACTGCATTGCGGGGCTGGGTCGAGCACCGGTCATGGTGGCTTTGACTTTAATCGAGTTGGGCTTGAATTACGAGGACGCCGTCGAAATGATACGAGCCAACAAGAGAGGAGCGATCAACACCAAACAATTACGCTTTCTGGAAAAATATCGTAAGAAGGGTTTTATCAAAAAGAACGGTTGCTGCATTATTCAATAAATACCACGATGTCGCTGTGTTCATTCGTTGGAGGAGTATTCTCATCTTTGTTTCTACTTATTTCTTTATCAAAGAAAATTGTGTTTTCAACGGGAAAAGCTTTCTGATCTTTTTAATTTTTTGACGCTTATATTTGTAATCACTTTACTTTTGTATTGAGACAAAATGTACACCTACGTGATAATTTTATACAAAATTGTTTTGAGTAATAACTGGTATTTTTTATGTATATTTATGTACTTTTGGTATATTATATTCTATTTATTATTATCTCGACGCCGACGAAAAATTGTACGATGTTTGTATTCGTTTTAATAAAATTATACCCGTTTTAAAAAAAACTGTAGTTGTGAGCTGAACCCTCAACGAGACAGGTGAAAAGTGTGAATCGATGTGGTCAAGGAAAACATCGACCTTTGGGGGATTCCGTGCTTGATTACATTAAAACGGGTAAATTCTTATTTAACGCTCGTTTCTCACGTCGTGGACGTGCCAAACCGCGTCTCTAAATGTCGTTGAACTTGCAAATTTATCCTGTACCTAAGTAATACTTTAGACTTCCGATAATCAATAATATCAACAATTTATAAGTGCTTTTTGTTATGTAAACACGCGATAGGCATCGTCATTCAACTTTTTGCTATTAAAATTATTGCTTGGTTAGTAGTAATTAATGTGTAGGTAGATGAAGAATTTTGTTAATTCTATTATTGACGTTAAAACCTTGGAAAGTATTACAGCAGTGAGTAAGCTCTATAAGCTATAAGGATCAGTAATTGATATTAAAGTTTTATCATATCTCGGCGGTAAACAATCTGTGACGATGTCGTTTTCCTCTTTTTGTGACCCAGGGACGTCGTTTTAAATTTTACCTGTAGCTCGAAGTGCACTGAGGGTGCTGACGTTGATCTCTCCTAATTTTTCTCCATCTTGAGCCACTCTTCTTTAGATCATCTCACCTCATTTGGGCCACATGGTCAACCCAAAAATTATTTACGCAACATTGAAAAACCGTAAAATTTCAAAATCAGATTTTTCTGGTGCCTGCAAGCTAACATGACGATAAATATGATCCCATTAAATTGTATGCTCTACAAAAAAAGGAACCTATAGTTCGGGGGTCGTCCATAAAGGACGTCTACGCCTTGGGGATAGAAGGGGTTTACAAAATATGACCAAGAAGGGAGGGGGTTCCCATTTCTTGTTAAAAGTTTATCTAAATTTTTGCTTGTTTAATTCCAATTTTTATTACAGCGATAAAAATTTAACATTACAGCTACCGTGAATGAAAAATTGAACGATTTTGAAATTTAATAAGTCACAGTTATTTTTATTTTCTTTCAATAATTTTATTTAATATGTTGTCCTTGATTCCTGTACACTTGAAGACAACGTTTTGGCCACGATTTTAGCGATCGTTGTATCATTTCCAGAGGAATGTTTTCTATCTCACGTTTTATTAGTTTTTTTTAGCTGTTTAAGGGTTGTAACTTTTGACTTATTTAACTGAGATTTTAAATAGCCCCACAAAAAATAATCACAGGGTGAAAGGTCCGGTGATGATGGCGTCCATATATCCGGATGAATAAAAGATACGCCGTTCTGTTCAAGAAAATTTAAAGTCTTCTTAGAAGCGTGAGCTGGTGCCGAGTCTTGGTGAAATATCCAATCACCAGCAGGATATAATCTTTTTGCGTCAGTCAAAAGTGGCTTCAAACAATTCTTAATGTAATATTCCGAGTTAATTTTAGCACCAGGCTCAACAAATATTGGCGTTGTGGTTCCATAATTCGATATTCCCATGAACACCATAACTCCCTTCGGATGGGACTGTTTTGTGAATACGTCCAATTCTTTTGCCGATTGCTCACGTCTCAAGTACTGAACTTTTCGTTGGCCATCAGCATTTGTTAGATGGAACCATGCTTCATCGACAGTGATGTATTTTTGCCATTTATCACAATTTAGTAAGTGATACAATCCTAGTGAGCGCTGGTGCCGTTTAATAATTTATTGTTTCTTCAGAAATATGATGTCTCCTTGGTTTCTTCATTCATTTCAGGTTTAATTTTTTATTTAGATTATACCGAATGATATATTCAGATGTTTTGAAATGATTATAGCCATATGTTGTAGTGTCGGAGGATTCGTTTTTAATGCCATTTTCTTTAAATTCGATAATTGTCGATTTGTCAGAGTTGGCTTCTTTCCGCTGCCTTTCTTCCGAATTTTGGATTTAAGTTCTGGGATTCCATTTTTTTTGTAGTTAGAGAGTGTACCTTTCGAAACACAAAAATTTTGGTCTTTACACCTTTTTTGTATCATAGCAAAACTACATTGTTGTTTTAAAAGCTTAAAAATTATGATTTGTTGCTCTTTAGTTAACACCATGTTTGTAACTGACATTAGAGAAAAACAAAATTGACATCGATAAGTTCATATCGCGTGCTCTATGGAATACTTTGAATTTTGTTTAAAAAAATAACTCTTATTGGTGAAAATTGAATTTAAATTCGTTCAGTTTTTCAATCACGGTATTACCGGTAATGTATGGGTTTCTCAGTTTTATAGTTCAAGTTCGATTCGATTTTAGACACATGAGGGCGGGGGGGGAGGGGGTTGAAAAGTCGGAAAAAAAATTGCGGACGTTTTAACTTACACGGGTTGGTGAGAATCTCAGGTACATTTCGCTCCACCCCCCCTTACACGAATTTTTTAACAAAATCAGCGTCAAAAGTTTGAGCTTCTTGTAATAAAAATTCAATTCTTTTCAATAAACCGAATACCAATCGATCGAGAATGGTTTTGGCTCCAATGAGCTTCAATTTCCATCTTTTGAATCCCAAAGGTAAAAAAGTTAGAGCGTTTCAAATATTGTGAAATTGAGTAACATTTCATCGCCCCCCCCCCTTCCTCCAACCCGCTATCGCTAATTTTCTAATGAAATTAGTGTCAAACGTTTGATCTTCAATGAATCGTTTGAACCACACACATCGCGAAAACGTGCGGGGAGGAGGAACGACAGGCACCCCCCCCCATAACGAATATTTTTATAAAATTACTGTCAATCGTGAGAGAATCGTTCGAGCTTCAATTCCCATTATTTGGACCCGAATGGTAAAATAGTTAAAGAGCTTGAAGATTGTGAAATTGGAAACTTTACTAATATCGTCCAAGCAAGTAGCGCTCAAAATTTGGGTACATTTTGCTCCCCCCCTATCACGAATTTTTTAACGAAATCAGCGACAAAAGTTTGAGCTTCTTGTACTAAAAATTCAATTCTTTTCAATAATCTGAATACCAATCGATCGAGAATGGTTTTGGCTCCAATGAGCTTCAATTTCCATCTTTTGAATCCCAAAGGTAAAAAAGTTAGCACGTTTCAAATATTGTGAAATTGAGTAACATTTCATCGCTCCACCCCCCCTCCTCCAACCCGCTATCGCTAATTTTCTAATGAAATTCGTGTCATACGTTTGAACTTCAATGAATCGTTTGAACCACACACATCGCGAAAACGTGCGGCGAGGAGGAACTACAGGCAACCCCCCCCCCCATAACGAATATTTTTATAAAATTACTGTCAATCGTGAGAGAATCGGTCGAGCTTCAATTCCCATCATTTGAACCCGAATAGTAAAATAGTTAGAGCTTGAAGATTGTGAAATTGTAAATTTTACTAATATCGGTCCAAGCAAGTAGCGCTCAAAATTTGGATAAATTTCGCTGCCCCCCCCCCACCCTATCACGAATTTTTTAACGAAATCAGCGTCAAAAATTTGAGTTTCTTGTAATAAAAATTCAATTCTTTTCAATAAACAGAATACCAATCGATCGAGAATGGTTTTGGCTCCAATGAGCTTCAATTTCCATCTTTTGAATCTCAAAGGTAAAAAAGTTAGCACGTTTCAAATATTGTGAAATTGAGTAACATTTCATCGCCCCCCTCGCCTTCCTCCAACTCGATATCGCTAATTTTCTAATGAAATTAGTGTCAAACGTTTGATCTTCAATGAATCGTTTGAACCATACACATCGCGAAAACTTGCGGGGAGGAGGAACGACAGACCCCCACCCCCATAACGAATATTTTTATAAAATTAACTGCCCGCATAAAAATCCCATTTATTGGGATTTCTAAGAAAATTGTGTTTGAATATTTATAATAGTGGAGACGGTCCCCTAACTTTGGCAACCCCAAATAAATTGAAAATTTCCTATTGCAAAGAGGAAGGTTTATATAGTATACTGTAAAAATATCACTCGTGAATGTATTAGCAAAATTTCGAGAAAAATCAATTTTAAAATAGCATGATTTTGCATGTAAAATGCATGTCGAAGCCACGCCCATAGCCGAGGTTATAAATATATGTTACGGACGCTCGATGCAGAGCGCATTTGTTACTCGACTGACGTGCGTATAACATCGGAGTAATTATTTACAAAACGGTCCGTTTCAGAACCAAAAACTATTTTAACAATAAGGTCTTTAAATAAATATAAAATAAAACTATGGGGAAAACCTTTGATGGCGCAAATTACTTTTTTGGGTTGATCTGGCACGGCCAGAATTGGGCGCATCAAAAAACCTACCCTACGGCCCTCCGGGCGGTTTTTCAATCGCGTACGCCGCTCCGCGGCAGAGCTAAACATACGAGAAGGCGCCACCCATCAAGCAAACCGGGATGAAGGCAACCGGGATTTTAAACCCCCAAAAAATCGCCTAAAAACAAAAAATAATCGATGTTACATGTAGGAGAGTCGAGCTGCATCTGCCGTACCGTCCACAGAATGAGCGACGCGCGGGAATCTCATTAATTTTACATGTAAATTTGCAAACTTCAAATTCGATTTACTCAAAATTTTGCTAATACATTCTCAGGTTTAAATTATATCAGTATACTATATAAACCTTCCTCTTTGCAATAGGAAATTTTCAATTTATTTAGAGTTGCCAAAGATAGGGGACCGTACCCATAAAAGTTTATCTAAATTCTTGCTTGTTTCATTCCAATTTTTATTACAGCGATAAAAATTTAAAATTAATGTATAGGTTTTAAAGGTCAAGTTCGATTTTAGACACGAGGGGGAGGGGTTTCTTTGATTTGTTTAATTACGGCCGTTTTAGCTTATGCGGGAAGGTGAGAATCTCAGGTACATTTCCACTCCCCCCCCCTATTACGAATTTTTTAACGAAATCAGCGTCAAAAGTTTGAGCTTGTAATAAAAATCTGATGTGTTCATCGCATGACTTTCCAAACAGACGTAAATTTTTATATTGTATGTTTTTATAAAATGGTTACATAATTTCAACAGAAAATCGATGAAAAAATTTATATTTTGCCAAAATAGGAAGAAAAAAACCTTTGAATGCCTACATCTTGCAAACGAAGCATTTCTGGACCCATAGTATTAAAAACTTTTCATCTTATTTTCATTAGTAGAATACGTTAGAAAAATTTGGCAAATTTTTTTGAAACGCCCTGTATATTTTCGAGAAAAACTTGTTGAACAAAAAATGTAAAAAATTCTGTAGCGGTAATTTTTTGTTCTTAATATTTTTACATATATAATTTCGTTTCGAAGTTATAACGCATAATGTCATAATAGCTCCAGAGGTAAATCCCCCTTTTCCGTTATACGATTTAATTTATTTTCATCTGGCTTCGTCCTACGACAGGAAAAAGCTTATATTCAAAATTTGGAATGATTTGCTTGCTTCGTTTACACGCTATCGTGTTCACAGACGTATTATCTGAACCACTTAAGAAAAGCTCTGCGTCATAAATAATTCGTCATCAATAGTTGAAGATCAGACAACCTTTTATTTTGCATCTTTGTCCCTCTTACGTTAAACGAAGGAAAATATAATGTCATGTCATTTACAAGTTCATAAAATAATCACGTAGGGCTTTTCTTTCGTGGTTCAGATAATACACACACACATACAGACATCTTTCCAAAAATGATAAAAATGGATTCAGGGGACCTCAAAACATGAACATCTGTCAAAAAATTGGGGGGTCAAATTTTGCCTGATAGCAATACTTTCCTTACCTAGAGGTTCGGAAAGTAAAAATTCAATTCTTTTCAATAAACTGAATACCAATCGATCGAGAATGGTTTTGGCTCCAAAGAGCTTCAATTTCCATCTTTTGAATCCCAAAGGTAAAAAAGTTGGAACGTTTCAAATATTGTGAAATTGTGTAACATTTCATCGCTCCTCCCCCACCTCCTCCAACTCGCTATCGTTAATTTTCTAATGAAATTAGTGTCAAACGTTTGAACTTCAATGAATCGTTTGAACCACACACATCGCGAAAACTTGCGGGGAGGAGGAACGACAGAACGACCCCCCCCCTAACGAATATTTTTGTAAAATTACTGTCAATCGTTTGAGCTTCAATTCCCATCATTTGATCCCGAAAGGTAAAATAGTTAAAGAGCTTGAATATTGTGAAATTGTGTAAATTTCACTAATATCGGTCCAAGCAAGTAGCGCTCAAAATTTGGGTGCTATTTGCAGGGTCAGTTTCAGCTTATGTTTTATTGTGGGAAGTAAATTTCTCTAATAAAAAAAGAAATAGGGGGACGGACCCCTAAGGGTGTCCACACCAAATAAATTTAAAATTTCCTGTAGCAAAGAGGAAGGTTTATAAAGTATATTGTAAAAATTTCACTTGCGAATGTATTATCAAAATTTCGAGAAAAATCAATTTGAAAAGTACGGGAAAGTAGCATCGAGTCTGCGATAGACCCCGGTCGATGTGCATCGTTCGCCCGTGGTCCCTTGAAAATGCGTAAAATTTTTTCGCTCCGATTTCAATTTTTCTTTGAAATTCGGATAGATGGGGGTATGATTAGTGGATATTAGTAATAAATATAATCAAAAAAATGGAAAATAACCCGTGTATTGCCGAAAAAATGAAAAAATTAAATTTTGTTTCCTTCTAATTTTGGGGTGTGCATTCGATAAGGAGGGTAATCCATCGTCAAAACCTACCCTTACGGGGCGCCGCTCCGCTCCGCTCAGCGTTGCACCCCTCCAGGGCGGTTTTGACTCTGGTTACTATGCTAAACATACGAGAAGCGCCACCCAACAAGAAAACCGGGATAAATGAAACCGGGATGTGAGAGAACCTCGAAATAGCATTAAAAAGTATAGTTGCGGTATGGGGCAGTAAACTATTACGTTTCACCCCCAAAAAATCGCGTAAAAACAAAAAATAATCGATGTTACATGTACGAGAGTCGAGCTGCATCTGCCGGTGCGAAATATTCTAAGTGTTAGGGTCATTCATTACGCACGGACCGACCACAGAATGAGCGACGCGCAATAATCTCGTTACGGAATCTCGTTAAATTAGCAAACTTCAAATTCGATTTACTCAAAATTTTGATAATACTTTCGCAGGTTTAAATTATATCAGTAAACTATATAAACCTTCCTCTTTGCAATAGGAAATTTTAAATTTATTCGGAGCGGACACCCTTAGGGGTCCGTAACCAGAAATGGAAATATATCTTGGAACACCCACAAACTGGGATTCGATGCTATACTAAATAAAGTGCCAAAGTTGTTCTAAAGAACCCATGGAGATCAAACGACGGAAATAGACGCTCATTGATGCTTAAACGATTCACGGTCTTTGGAAAAACCTTCATTGCTTCATTCTTCCGTCATTCTCGGTGTTTGGTCTCCCACTTTTCGTAAAAGAGGTCACTTTCATTGTCCTGTTGATGCTTCCAAGTTCCCTACGGATGATTATGGATTGTTCTTATCTTCTCGCTTCTTCCTTTTCCCGCATGGTGGCTGTTATCCAACAGATGGTATAAGGTCTTTGGCAAAACCTTCATTGCTTCATTCTTCCGTCATTCTCGGTGTTTGGTCTCCCACTTTTCGTAAAAGAGGTCACTTTCATCGTCCTGTTGATGCTTCCAAGTTCCCTACGGATGGTTATGGATTGTTCTTATCTTTTCGCTTCTTCCTTTTCCCGCATGGTGGCTGTTATCCAACTGATGATAAGGCCTTTGGAAAAACCCGATGACTTGCACTGCATTGGGTAGTGAAAGGCGCAGTACGTCATCGTACATGATGTTCCAGAGGATCGGTCCAAATACCAAACCCCGGGAGACTCCATTTGTTATCTTGACTTCCTTTTCTCGGTATCCAGCTTCCGTAATGATCCTGAGGGCGTCTACCGTGGATCTCCCTCTCCTGAACCCGAATTGGTTTTTGGAGAGGTCGGCTTTCGCGACAATTTTCTTATGTAAAGTTTATGAGACATTTTATAGTGTCATCTCCAAGTTTGGTTTCAATCGCTTAACATTTGTCATTTTTATATCAGTTGAAAGAAGCGAAAATGTGTGATTTGAAAATTGAACAACGAAGGGTCAGGAAATTAGAAAGAGCAGAAAGAAAAGGAGAAAATAGCTCGTCCTATTTCCAAGTCCAAGGGAATCCATTCCTGATGACCCAAAGTATGGAAGACGCGTTGGAAGCACGAACCGACGAAATCATCAACAAAGTTGAAGTTGGGAATGAGCCAAGTATCGGCACGATGAATTTCCAAGTTGCTCAGTGCCGGACAAAAACTGTATAGACGACAAATTTGCGAAGAGAATTTAACTGTTTTATCCCAAGATGAAGATTTCTTCTATAGAATTGCATCTGGGGATGAGACCTGGCCACACCAGTAGGACCCTTCCACGAAACAAAAGTCCATACAATGGGTTCATAAGGGCTCTCCACCACCCAAGAAAACGAAAAGTGATGGCCACAGTTTTCTGGGACGTGGAGGTAATTCTCTTAATCGAGTTTATTCCAAAAGGGACTACAGTAGCGGGGAATGTCGAAAAAAAAAACCACAATTATGCTCAGAAAACTCTTCTTCTGCACGACTTCAGAGTGCATAAAGCACGATTTTATTTATTTCAATTGATTTATTGTGGTCAAAATAGTTTTTAATTATTACAAAATAATTTTTACGGCTGACAATTTAATTCTTTTCGCATTTGCCTATATAAAGCGTTCTTTTAGTGACGGTGGTGACGCACCACACTTCTAGGCCAATTTGAATTCACCTGGATCTTACCCTGGCCACAGAAGTGCTGGCGAGGGGGATCGGCAGCTGAAGAGTACTGCAAGAAGTTACACTTAGCGACCACAATTACATCGAGTTCATGGTCGGGTTGCCCTCGGTGGTGCCAAACAAACCGGCCACTGGATGGAATTGGAAGAAATTCGACGTGCACAAGCTCGAAGAATACTTCCAAGAGCAGGAAACCGTCAAAGAGGATCTTCGCGTGATGGGGCTGAGCGGTCTGCTTAGCAAGGTCTGCGACATGACGATGCCGAGACGTAAATCATACGGCAAAAAATCCGTCTACTGGTGGACCAAGGAGGTCGCGGAGGCCCGCAGGCAATGCTTGGCTGCAAGAAGAGCTTACACGAGAATGAGAGGAGCACAAGGAGTGAGCATCGAATGTAAAGAAGGTGCCCTCGCTAAATGGAAGCAAAAACGAAAGGATCTGTCATATGCTATAAAGGACAGTCAAAGGAAGAAGTGGTATGATCTACTCGAGGAAGTGGAAAAAGACGTGTGGGGGAAGGCCTATCATATCGCCACCAAGACCCTGGGAAGAACATCTATACCAGGGCTAACGGAGAGTCGCCTTCGCGACATCGTCGGGACGCTTTTCCCAACCCCCCCCCCGTCGAATTCGCCCCCGAGGAAGGTGAAGAACCACCGGAGCCCTTCTCCTTAGAAGAATTGGAAGTAGCCATCAGCAAGATGTCGATAAATAAAGCCCCCGGACCAGATAACATCCCGGCGGGAGTATTACGAGAGATGGCTAAACTCCGTCCAGACCTCCTACTGGGCGAGTTCAACAGATGCGCGGCACAGGTTACTTACCCAGAAGAGTGGAAGAGAGCGAGACTCGTCCTGTTGAGGAAGGGCAATAAGCCGCTCGACGTCCCGAACTCATACCGTCCAATATGCCTGCTAGACAGGTGAACCACAAGAAGAGCAAAGTCCCGAAAGGGCATAAGATGTCTTCGACAGGAAGTAATAGGAGATGGCAGAAATGCCAAAGCAGGGGGTGTTCGGAAGTAATGCAGCTAGCAATTCTCGGCACCTCCACGGAGTGGGGTTTTAATGAGTTAAGAATCTCACACTACCACCCAAAACATCTGGGTGGTGTCTTGTTGAAGATTTCCCCACTCCCAACGCTCGCAAAAAAAGGCCAATTTGAATTGAAAGCAACTATAAAACCCAATTTATTATAGGGTGATTGCACAAAACCATCAAGCTGTTTAAAAATGGTTAAGACACAGGCCACAAAAATTACGTGCCCTAGGCGCTCCCAAGTCCGGTCCTTAACAGCATGAGCGTAATGGCTTTTTAATTTTAAGTATATGGTTTATTATCATAAACAATGTTATAGTAATGTATTTAATTTTTTAAATATACTATTTTTTATTGTTATAAACTCGTTAAAATATAAAACAAACACTATTAAATCTGTTAGCGCAAATTTAAATTTAGATAATTTTGTAGGTCAAAAATAACAATTTAAATTGGTTCATTAACAAGCTCAAACAATGAAACGATAAAATCAAATGACTTTTGTTAATGGGTACTGAGAACAAAGAATAAACTTGAGAACTTTTTATGGATCACATTTGCCAAATGATTTAATTAAAAAACGGACTTTTGGTATTTCCGTAAAAAACATCTTTCTCAAAAAATCGCCTGCGGAATAAAAACCTTCATTTTGAATTTTTATGGAACCTCCGATTATCCGATCTTCCGGGTTAAAAGAGTTGAACCTCTCAAAACAATTTTTCCATAAAAAGGATTAGGGGGTTGCGATGATCTTCCCTTCCATACTTTATTGCCAGTCCGACCCTGTAAATCTGTTAACGGTTCCTAGAATGGTTAATTTTGCTTTAATTCACTTTCTATAGTCTATGACAACGGTGGGCAACCTCCGGCCCGCGGGCCAACTCCGGTCCGCGTAAAGTTCTAATCCGGCCCGCGAGATCTTTAGAAGAAATAATAAATAAATATTTTCAAAAACAAAAATTTTAAAGAAAAGGATTAGGTTAGTACCTAACATAAGGAAAAAGGAGAGATCTACAGTTTAATTTTCGATATAATTCGTCTTATTTAAATTAAATTAAAAAGTATTGTAAAAAGTAAATTGAAAAGTACACTAGACCCTCCATGTACGCGAATTCAGAATAACGCGAATTAGATTTTGATATCTGAATTTTTTATACGCAAAATTCCCTTTAACGCGAATTAAGTTTTCGCGTATTATTAAAATAACTAGGTGGCACATAACGTCTGATTTGATTCACATGTTAGGATTCGACCAGAGTCATGCCCAGCATGGATTCCCATGAACCGTGGGTCCCACACTCGTTATTTGGCTCCTTGGAGTTTCCTAACGAGGTTTCACCGGGTACTCGTGCCCTATTTAAAGGGTACCTATAGGGCGTCAACGAGCCAGTTGAGCGCCGCCCTAGGTAGGGGCCTCAAGACACTTTCTAGTCGGTCTCGAGCTTCCTGCTAACAGGCAGGCGCCGTTTACTTTTGATCACCATGTAAATTGTCGCAGGTCCTACTTTTTGGGTAGTTCCCGCTGTTGGCCGAAACTCGCCCTAACCACAGCCACCACGAGTCCTTCCTCTTTGCGATGGGGAAGAGCATTGAATACTCTTGGGCCCCCCATCTCCCGTGGTAACGGTTTTGTACTGCAGTCCGGATTTCTCAGGAGCTGCGTACTCAGGAGCTTCACCGTTTCGCCCCCCGGTGTTCGACCTAAGAGGGCTCTAGGGCTGCAACACCGGTTCTTGGACAAAGGCTACGGGATGTGTCAAGTCCCGGGCAGAGACGATTTCTCGTGTTCTGTCCCCTCGTATCGGACTTCTGTCCGCTAGGATGCCACTTAGTGCAGCTTTTCAAGCTTTTTGGGCATATTGTACAGACCAGTCTGCGCTTTATGCCTTGTGGCCACTTTTAACATACTAATGTTGCTATACGTGGATCTATGATCTTGCATTGGCTACTTTTAGTATGCGCGCTTTTCTAGATAGATCAGCGGCATTGCTCCTAGGATTCTTCCTGGGAAGGTTTTCCGGAGGCTTATTTATTAGACAACTTTGCCGACTTTTCTCCCGGTTGATAACTGCTTATGAATTAAGAGTGTTCCCTCTCTCTGGGCAAATAATTGTGCAGTAGTGAGGGAAGTTTACTCTAGGGACATGATGAAATCATTGTCTCTTATCCAAGCCACATTATCTCGTTAGTTTTGTCAGGCAAAGTCGCGCCTACAGGTTATAAACGTCTCTGCTAGTTCGTCTTCCGGCTGATAACTGTTCAAGGACCCAGAAGTTCTCCTTCCACTGGACAGTTTGTGCAGTTGCGAAGGAGATACTTCTTTTAGACTGGGTAGTACACTCAGTCTATTGTTCGAGCCACGTTATCTCGTGTTTGACACTTTTAGCAGGGACGCACCGACAGCTTAATCAGCTTTCAGGACAGCCTTACAGGTTTTTCTTCCGATTGACAACTGCTCAAGAATTCGGACGTTCTCTTCTCACTGGACAGTTATTTGTGCAGTTGAGGTGAGATTACTCCTTTTGGATGAGACCATGTTCTTTATCCTTAATACGAGCCACATTGTCTCGTTAGTGTCACCTAGTAAGGCCGCGCCTTTGTCTTGTAATGCCTTTGTTCCATCTTCCAGATTAGTTGTCAAAGACATCTTCATTTTTCCGGATGGTTTAACTCTAGGCATTCTGGCGTTCGAATATGGTTTTAATTTTAATCATATATCAGTGCGTTTGTTGCTCGGAGCAAGGCCTTAGACAAATAGAGGGGCTCGGGTGAAAAGGAGATGCTACCCCCTTAGGAAGTCATCCAAATGATGACTTCCCCCCTTAAACATCAAATAGGCGCTGATGCCTTTATTCGGTACTTATTCTTGATAAGTCCGAGCGGATTCCGATACCTATCTTGTAGGTATCGGCATGTAAGGCTTACGCGAGGCTCTTACCTGTCATCCCATGCTCTCCGTTACGGGGCTGGGAACACAGTGTGCCATCAGCGACCGCTAAATGTTACATGATTATATCGCGTTTGCCCGAGTTTTATGATACCCGAGGTATCCTCGGGCCACGCGTTGTGTCTCCGGCCGAAGCCTTCGACTCCATTTGCTACGGCTTGGTTTCTTCGACAGAAACCCCCGCTAGCTTTGCTAGTTGCTGCTCTAATTGGTTATTTTGTCAGATCGCAGCACTCAGCGCTCGTCCCGTTTAAATACTCGTCGCGACTTATGGTTATGGCGGCACGATCATTGAGTGGTACGGCGGGAGGCTCGACTGACACATTCTTAAACATACTTAGTTATCCCTGTTTAGAACAGCAACTATTTCCCTCTCTCTTAGTCTCTCTTAATCAAGTAAATGATTATCTTTCATACCTCCTATGAGCTAAGCCTTAGTTGTTGCTCTAATTGGTTATTTTTGTCAGATCGCAGCACTCAGCGCACGTCCCGTTTAAATACTCGTCGCGACTTATGGTTATGGCGGCACGATCATTGAGTGGTACGGCGGGAAGCTCGATTGACACGCCTTTTTAACATACTTAGTTATCCCTGTTTAGAGCAAAATCTACTATTCAATATATTAAGGATCTTTCATACCTCCAATTAATAATTATTAATTAATTAATAAATCAATTATAAATTAATAAATTAAATTAAATAAATAAATTAAATAAATAGAATAAACTAGTAAAATGACTATTTACATCCTTATTTACAATTACATATATATTACATCTTTCATAACATTCATACTTAAATACTTTTATACCTTAATACCTTACTCATTACCAGCATCATCATCATCATGATCGTCTAGATCATCTTCATAATTTTCATCATCGGAATGGGCAGTCCCTTCGTCGGGGTTCACATTGCCAACGTTTGCTAGACGTCGTCTTGCAAACACGCCATTGGCGAAGGTCTGCAGCCTTATGTAGCTGTCCTGGTCTTTTACTAGATCTTTCAGGTCTATCGAGTCTTCCGGTGGCAGGCTCGGGAGCTGCAACTTCCGGATATCTTCGTATAAATGACAGTGCATGAGAACATGTTGCCAAGTCTCATCCGAGCCGCACTGGCATTCGGGTGTCTCTGCCAAGCCGAATTCGCACAATTGGTAGTTCATGCTACCATGTCCCGTTAGCAGATAACTCAGGTATAAGCTTGGGTTAAACCACTCGTTGATCATGGCGTGAACCACCTCAGGTACAAACCGTCTGGTCGTGGATCCCTTCTCAGATGTTCTCCATCTGTTAGACCATTCTTGGATCAGCTTTTCGTTAAGGGTTCTATTGAAAGATGCATTCTAATCTCATCCTAACAATGAGGTCCCACGGGATTGCTCCCGCGAGCACCTGCATCGCTTCGGTCGAGACCGTCCTGCAGACATTGAGCGAGGCGTATAACGCGATCCTCTGGCATCTATTTAGCTGATCCCTATACGTCTTTCGATGCAAGATATGTCCCCATACACTTGCACCATAGGAGATACATGCTATTAATAGTCCTTGATATAGTGTTTTAAAGGCGGACCTTTTGAGCCCCCATTCCTTCTTTAGCACCCGCCGAAGGCACCCAACCAGAGCGGTCATCTTCTCCCGTAGGTACTTCAGGTGGGGTCTAAAATTTAGACGAGCGCCAACCTTGATACCTAGGTATATGACTTCTTTCACATGGTCGAGAGCCCTCGCATTCACTCGCACCAGTGGGGGTCGGCGCTCCGAAAAAGAACCTTTCATCATAAGAGTGACGGTTTTCTTTTCCGATATTTTGACCCCCATCTGTTCGCCCCATCCGGCGACCTCTACTAGGTAAGCATGTGCTCGTGACTCTAAGTCATGACGGCTATTTCCCTCCACCAGGATTAGGATGTCGTCTGCATATGCAACCGTTTTCGCACCAATCGATTCTAAGGAATTTAACAATCCATCCATCATTAAATTCCAGATAAAGGGACCAATAATGGAACCCTGCGGGCAACCCCTCTGCGCCTCTCTCGTAACTGTCTCTTTTTCGCTATAGCACACCTTTCGGTCATAGAAATAACTTGCCCACAGCTTCAATTCCGGCAAATTTAATGAGATTAGAGTATTCATAATCTCGGACCATAGGAGGCCGTCAAAGGCTCCCTTAAAGTCTACAAATATACCAAGGATGTATTTGGTATTACTAGTCTGTGTTATTTCTATGGCCTTGTGCCAAGCGTCTTCCGTGCTTCTACCTTCAATGAACCCGTACTGAGCGCCGTTGAGTCGTCCCATGAGAAGTGTGTTGAGACGAGACACCATTACACGCTCCAGCACCTTTGCCATTACTGGCAGGAGGCATATGGGGCGGTAGGATGCTACGTCGTCTCTCAACTTATTGGGGGACTTCAAAACGACAACCAGTCGGGCCATTTTCCACTGTGTCGGGAAGCAACCCTTTTCCAAGCAATCGTTAAAGAGCGATAGTACCTGGTCCGGAATTGCAGCCCACACCCTCTTAGCACACTCGGGTAGCAGACCATCTACCCCTGGCGCCTTGCCCGCTTTTGCTTTCTTAAAGGCCGCCTCCACTTCATCACTGGTAAACTTGGGGGCCGGCTCCTCTATTTCCATGTTTTCAGGCATTGGTCCTAGGGTATCGGCAGCGAAAAAGTTGCTTAGCAACAGTTCCGCTGTTTCACGCCAAGTTGACGTACGTGTTTCGACGCCATTTACAGTGTGTTTGAGTGAGGCGACGACGGAGTTCTTCCGTTTACCTCTGCACATCTTGTAAACAGCGCCCCATGGGTCAGCGTTCCCGGACTCGCCCACAAACTGTTGCCAGTCGCGTGCTTTAGCGTCCAGGATTGCCTTTTTGTACTCCCTGGAGGTCGCCACACAGGCATCCTCCAAGTCGTGCAAGTTTAATCGATTCGCGCGTCGCGCTCGCTGCAGACGCCTCCTAGCTGTCTTGACTTTGACTCTCATCTCTCTAAGCTCATGACTCCACCAGGAAACTCGAGGGCGCGTGGGCTCCTTCCTAGGTACGAGGACTTCAGCATTGGCAGCGTTAATCCATTCACCGATCTTATCTATCTTTTGATCGATGGATAGTCGGTTCTAAAGTAGCCTATGTTTTTCGTAGCGTTGTAAATATCGTAACTTCTACACCAAATTTGGTTAAGATTGGTCAAATAGAAACGTAAAGCACGTGCACGCGTATTTGCATTGTCGATCGGTTGACAGTTTGACAGCATTCATTATTGTTTTTTAAGTTGATTTTGAGTAGCCTGCCTTCCTTTAAGGAATCTCGATAATCCATTCATGCGCGTCCCGATGGGACGCGCATGAATGGATTATCGAGATTCCTTAAAGGAAGGCAGGCTACTCAAAATCAACTTTCCTTTCCTTTGCGAATTTTTGCACTATTTCAATACAAAAACATGCGCAGGGACCTACATAATAACTGTGCCAAATTTGGTTCCGATCGGTCAAACGGTGCGGACGAAACGTAAATATTATTCTGGCCCCTGTTATACAAAAGGTTGCCCACCCCTGGTCTATGACTCAAACTGCAGATTAGAAAGTTCCAATATTAGTTCAAAGCAAGATGAAAACTTTTCATCTTAAAAACCTTACCAACCAATAATTTTACTTTTAAAATTTACCAACGGAAATCATTTCAAACTAATTTTATCTTCGAGACCTCACCAAAATTAACTTGCAATCTCGATTACGGAGTATTGATTTTTTGATAACACAGATTACCAAGAACAATCGCAAGTCAACTTTTCAATTTGCAGCGCCAATTTCAAAATTTATCTTTATTTTTCCGTGGGTGCATTGAAGTTTGAAGTGCAGCGGAGTTTTTCTTTATTTACAAGCGGTTTTATTATATTTATTCGAAATTTTATATGAAACGTATTCGGTCGTGTCGATGCACAATCATTTCACGCTTTGGTTTACGCATCGATGAAGTTACAATAAAATTACGATAATCAAAGTGGAAATTACGATTAGATATCAAATATGGCCGACGATGTAGGCAAATTTCCTTTACACAATTCAGTATTTCAAAACGATCTCAAAAATTTGTCGAGGTTATTAAGGAAAATTGATGTCGCGGAAAAAGACAAACACGGTAAATTTTTTACAAGTTTCTGTTTTATCGAAAAAAATTTAACATAACCTAAATGTTGTGTATTTACTTTTTTCTTTTCAGGTAACACTGCCCTACATTTGGCCGTTATGTTGGGCCGGAAAGGTAAGCAGTTTTGATTTGTGTTTTTTATTTAATTCTATCGGTTAATTTTAGAATGTGTGCAGCTTTTATTGAAGCACAATGCACCTGTCAAAATCAAAAACGGTTTAGGATGGACTGTGTTGGCCGAAGCGGTGAGTTATGGTCACCGGCCTACTAGTGAGTATGTGGTTTTGGCGTACAAGAAAGACATTTAGATTTGTCTTGCAGTTTCTTCACTGGTGAGGAAGTTTAGGCAGCAGTCGCGTGAACAGATGGAGATGAGGAGACCTAATCTAGTTAAAGCACTTAATCAAATTGGTGATTTTTATATGGAACTAAAGTGGGATTTTCAATGTTGGGTTCCACTGGTGTCCCGAATATTACCCTCGGATATCTGCAAAATTTATAAATGTGGTGCGAGTATCAGATTGGACACCACCTTGGTTGATTTTGCCGATATGAAGTGGGAACGTGGTGATATTTCTTTTATTTTTAATGGAGATGTCGCGTCTGGTGAAAGCTTGACTGTACTAGATAATGTCCTGAAAGTTTATCAAAGCGTTAAGTACGAGGTAAACATTTTTGTGACCGTTTTTTTTCTTTATCTGATGGAGAAACCTTTTTAGGAGAGTGAAATGGAGATAGAAGACGAAGTAGATTTATTAATGTCCACCGATATTCTTTCTGCTCAAATATCGACAAAAAATATTTCTTTTATGAGAGCCCAGAGTGGTTGGATTTTTAGAGAAGACAAAAAGGTTTGTTTTATGTTTATCAAACTAGCATCCCATAATAAATATAAATACTCTCCTGTAATCGTTGTTTGATATTTAAATGCTAATCAAAATCATTCAAATATTTATTTACAGTTTTATGTTCGTTATGAATGTTGCTCTCATGATTTTAGGATTTACAAATCCATTTAAAGGAGAAGTTTCTTCTTCTGGCTTTCCATTCTTTGTGGAGTATCGTCATATCTTTTGATGGTTTCAAATCCATTTCATTGGGGTGAATTAGTCCCCATTTTACTAACTTTTATTTTTCCAGATTTTCTTTTAAATCCTTCTGTTGGTCCTCGCATCTTCCACATCTTCCTATCCAGAACTCTCATTTGCCAGTCGATATCATTTTCCTTCGATTCTATTCTTGGCCCCCCCATCGGTCTGTTTACATCTGGTATCCATTTCATTAAATCCGAAATGGCTCTTCCTCCTTGGAGCCAACCATCCCAATTTCAGTGTTTTAATATACCTCATAATATTGGCTACTTTTAACTCGATCTCTATTTCTTCTCCTTCGATATTGTTTAGCGTTCACCTTCATGAGACCCAGGATTCTTCTCATTACCTTTCTCTCAAAAACCTTCTGTTTTGGTTAGACAAAGCACCTCAGTCCCATTTGTCACTACAGGTCTTATTAACGTTTTGTATATTTTTATTTTATTTTTTTCTTCAATATATTTAGACCAGTGCCGATAATTTTTGAAACCGAAAAAAATAGCAGTAGGATGAAACCCATTGGAAAAGGAAGAGAATATAACAAAAATGAAAGGAAAAGTAATTTACGGGCGATCTGAGGTCGGGAAGTGGAAGGGGGTGAGTTTTAAGGGTAGAAAACTGTTTTTCTCGATTTCCGGCAAAACCACAAGTCCTATGGAAAAAAGTTAAATGGCAAAGTTGTAGGTAATAAAAAGATCTACAACTTTTGTATTTACACTTTTTTCACATAACCTCAAAATTTATGTGAAAAATTCAAATAACCAAGTTGTTGGTTTTTAATTTTTATCTTTTACAAAAAAAAAATTTTTTTCACGAAATTTGGTGAAAACTTACCTTTTTATGTCCCAAACACACTGTAATTTTCTTGATTTAAAATATTTATTTTTTCACCTTATTTTGACTTAATATCGAAAAAGCACCCTAATTTTCAATCGAAAATTCTCGCGTCAAAATATCTGCTTTTTTAAAAAACTCGGCGGGCTTTTTGTTCGTTGAAATCTCTACTTTTCGGTGGTGTAAAGAAAATATACATTACTATGGTAAATATTCTCAAAAATGCAAAGAAACGAAAAAAACTCGAATCCGAAAATTTTAAGCTTTACGTGTATTTTCATGAACGATGTTGTTTATTTCGACTTGCAATTTTTTGTTTATCAATGTAACACGGAATCTTACGTTTTTCGAGTAATTAAAGTATAAATTTTAATAAATAGCTCAAAATTGTACATGATGATTTAAGAAAAAAAAAATTTCTGATTCGAGTTGTTTTCGTTTCTTTGCATTTTTTGAGAATATTTACCATAGTAATGTATATTTTTTTTTACACCATCGAAAAGTAGAGATTTCAACGAACAAATAGCCCACCGAGTTTTTTAAAAAAGCAGATATTTTGACGCGAGAATTTTCGATTGAAAAATAGGGTGCTTTTTCGATATTCAGTCAAAATAAGGTGAAAAAATAAATATTGTAAATCAAAAAAATTACAGTGTGTTTGGGACATCAAAAGGTAAGTTTTCACCAAATTTCGTGAAAAAAATTTTTTTTTTGTAAAAGATAAAAATTAAAAACCAAAAACTTGGTTATTTGAATTTTTCACATAAATTTTGAGGTTATGTGAAAAAAGTGTAAATACAAAAGTTGTAGATCTTTTTATTACCTACAACTTTGCTATTTAACTTTTTTCCATACGACTTGTGGTTTTGCCGGAAATCGAGAAAAACAGTTTTCTACCCTTAAAACTCACCCCCTTCCACTTCCCGACCTCAGATCGCCCGTAAATTTTTTTCCTTTCATTTTTGTTATATTCTCTTCCTTTTCAAATGGGTTTCATCCTACTGCTATTTTTGTTCACTTTTTATCATTTTCAAAGGCTTCTGCACTGGTCTAATTATTTTTCTGCAGGTTCTGATTACTAAAAAAGGCTTTTTTAGAGAAGGAATTTCTTCTCTTTCATTGGTGCTGTTAACCCTTTCACCGGTTTACCCACAAATTTGTGGGTAAATAATGAAGAAAGAAATACAAAAAATTTGTCAATAACAATCACATAAATTTTTATATATAAGATATAATTTTCTTCGAAGAACATCACAATAGTCCTCGTAATTAAAGATTTATCAATTTATTTTCCCTTTTAAAAATGTTTAAATAATGATTATATTTTTATTATTAAAATTTCGAAATCATAAATTTATTTTTCTTGATTCTAAATAAAACCATAAACTTACCAAAATTTAAGAATAAAATAACCCCTTGACCCAACATTTTGAATGCCTTTAAGCATAAATATTTTGGACCCCCAAATTTTGGTAAAATCGGTGAAAGGGTTAAAGTCCTTGGTTACTATTGGTGATTTACATTACCGTTGGTGGCGCCACCAGCAACAACAACATGGCTGTGTTTGGATTTGTATTTCAAAATTCAAAGTCATATTCTGGTGAAAATTTGTAACCATTTCAGTATGTTGTTAAATTTCAGGGTGGCCACTTGCCATAAATTCATAAAAAATCATAAATTTTGAAAATTGCCATAAAAATCATAAATTTTACGACTTTGCCATAAAATATCATAAATTTTAGTTAAAATTAAAACTTTAAAATACCTAAATTATTTTTAGTAACCGAACCCATGCTCATCCCATGATCAAATTTGGTAAAAATTATATCTTATACTATATAAAAATTTATGTGATTGTTATTGACAAATTTTTTGCATTTCTTTCTTCATTTTTTACCCACAAATCTGTGGGGTTCTGAAAATATTTTCTTCATTTTTTACCCACAAATTTGTGGGTAAACCGGTGAAAGGGTTAAGTATTCATAATTATTTTATTTAGGGTCGCGATTATAAAGGACAAATATTTGTCCTAAAAGTTGTAAGATTCCTCAAAAATTGCTTTACTACAACACGGTTTTGCTATAAATATAAATTTTTAAACAACAAAACACGTGTTTGCAGGGCCGGGCCGGCCTGAAAATATTGAATATTTTTTAAAATAAAATGTTTTTATTTTTTTAAGTTTAAGAATTTTTAATAGGGAAAATTATATTTTTATTATTTATAAAATGATCTATTTTTGATGTCCCAATTTATACCCAGGCAATTTTTAATTGATTCGGTTGGCAAATTGAGGATTGCTCCCCCCTGAAAAAAGTTGGTTGAGCACGTCCCTGACTATTACTACAATAGTCAGGGTAATTCACGAAACTGATTTCTTTTTAGCTTGAAATATGCACACAATTTTTTTGTAAATTGTCTGGATTGGGCGAGGTATAAAGGGAGTTCCCCCTCGGGGTGCGGCCATAAATTTGCCATAGAGTAAAATTATTTAAGAAAAGCCGGGTCTGTGATCGACCTGCTTCGATTTGGCTGATTTTTTGTGGGCACATTACCCATCCGGGGAGTAGTCAAAGGCCAGAATATTACGTCCCAAAAAATTTATTGGCTGAGCTATAGCTATTCTAAGTTTTTTTTCACAATTTTTACTTGAATTTGGGTATTTTCGATTACGCAGCGGGTTTTCGCACTACGTGGCTGAAAATGGGTTTCCTTATGTAAAATTGACCGAGGAACAAGACTATGGCCACAGATTTGACCTACGACCAATACCTACAGAAATATTGACCAAAAACACTCGAAATTTACCAAAAAAGTCCCAAATCTTGGGCAAACTGTGACAAAAAAAAAATTTCACTATATTAGACCGCCATCTTGTAGAAAATGAACCAACGAATCCAATGAGCACACTCCCAGATTTTTAGGACGAACCGTTCAGGAGATACGCGGCGTCAAAGTTAGACGTTTTCGTTTTTTCTATAAAAAATTGACATTTTCTACCTTATGGGACAATGTTCGACCTACATGACTATTTTGCGATGTTCCCTGGCATCCATTGGCACCTCATAAGTCTCTTTCGATAAAAATAACCTATCAATGCACCATTTGGAGAGTAAGGAGTCGCAAAATAGTCCTGTAGGTCAAACATTGTCCCACAAGGTAGAAAATGTCAATTTTTGATAGAAATAAAGTGCTACTTCCGGTTTAGGGATTTGCTCCAAAATCAAATGGTGCTTTCGTATACCGATTAAAGTGTTAAATATGAAATTTGGTTACTATATAACAATTCGTTCCTGAGATATTGAAGAAAAACTATTTCGTCCTTCAAGTAAAGTGCCATTTCCGGTTTAGGGATTTCCTTCAAAATCAAATGGTTCTTTCGTATATTGATTAAAGTATTAAATATGAAATTTGGTTACTATATAACAATTTGTTCCTGAGATATTGAAGAAAAACCATTTCGTCCTTCAAGTAAAGTGCTACTTCCGGTTTAGGGATTTCCTCCAAAATCACATGGTGCTTTAGTATACTGATTAAAGTGTTAAATATGAAATTTGGTTACTAGATAACAATTCGTTCCTGAGATATTTAAGAAAAACCATTTCGTCCTTCAAGTGAAGTGCTACTTCCGGTTTAAGGATTTCCTCCAAAATCAAATGGTGCCTTTGTATACCGATTAAAGTGTTAAATATGAAATTTTGTTACTATATAACAATTCCTTCCAGAGATACAGAACTTACAGACATTTTGCGTTACATACATCCATACATACAGACATACATACGAGTACATACAGACATCATTGCGAAAGTAGTCAAAACGGATTCAGAAATGCTCAAAACGGATATTTCCGTTAAAATATCGACATCGAATTTTTTCATGATTACAATAGTACTTCCTTATAGGGAAGTAAAAACGAAAACGTCTAACTTTGACGCCGCGTATCTCCTGAACGGTTCGTCCTAAAAATCTGGGAGTGTACTCATTGGATTCGTTGGTTCATTTTCTACAAGATGGCGGTCTAATATAGTGAAATTTTTTTTTTTTTCACAGTTTGCCCAAGATTTGGGACTTTTTTGGTAAATTTCGAGTGTTTTTGGTCAATATTTCTGTAGGTATTGGTCGTAGGTCAAATCTGTGGCCATAGTCTTGTTCCTCGGTCAATTTTACATAAGGAAACCCATTTTCAGCCACGTAGTGCGAAAACCCGCTGCGTAATCGAAAATACCCAAATTCAAGTAAAAATTGTGAAAAGAAACTTAGAATAGCTATAGCTCAGCCAATAAATTTTTTTGGGACGTAATATTCTGGCTTTTGACTACTCCCCGGATGGGTAATTTGCCCACAAAAAATCAGCCAAATCGAAGGGGGTCGATCACAGACCCGGCTTTTCTTAAATAATTTTACTCATAATTTTTGTATCGAGTGCCATAAATTTGCCATAAATTTTTGTATCGCGTGCCATAAATTTGCCATAAATTTTTGTATCGAGTGCCATAAATTTTTGCTTTGAGTGCCATAAATTCATAAATAAATATTACTTATTGCTAGTGGCCGGCCTGATAATTTATTGTAGTACGTTTTGTTAATTAATTGATTTTGTTATGTCTTGGGCCTGAAGAACAAATTTTTATTTTCTTTTAATACGTCACTTACTAATTTGAAATTCTCCCGCATGGTGGCGTTTGGTTAATGTAAATTGCGAATTCTTATACTGCACTTAGCTGCTAGACTGCACATCTTTTCCCCGCTTTCATTTGTTTTCTTATATATAGTATTTTTCCCTGCTACATTCTTGATGTACTTATTCCTTTTTTCATATCATCACTTTTTGGTATTCTTTCATATAATTTTTCTATTGCTTCATATATTTCTGATTTTTCCTCTTCATCTGCTTCCTCTGTTGGTGCATATACATTTATTATATCGCACCTCTTGTATTGTTACGATCCCACTTTGTACTTATTGACATCATTAACCAACCCTCGAAAATTCGTGCCTAAATCAACTCGCAAATGGAAATTTACACTCGCTAGCTAATTAAGGAGGGGGGGGGGTGACAAAAATTCATAAATATACCTATACTAGCAGCAAAACCCGCCCGATTGGTGGCGGCATTTGCAGGTGTATAAAATTTGGCATCGCGACCTCTCATTATATATTATACGTCTTTGCACATCACCTACCTATAAATCTGCGACGGCCCACTTGCGCTTGTGGCCGCTAACATGGCGCTTCCCAGGAGCAGTAAAATACCACTTGTCTATGGCCGCACTGGGGTCGTAAATCTCTGGAGGGGGTCCGTTCACAGCTAACTGCATCAGGTCGCGCAGACTTCCAGTGGTTAGTGAGAGTCTATTTTTGGTCTTAATTCGGTTAACGTAACTGAAGCCTCGTTCGCAAGAGGCAGTGGACACGGCAACACATGCTACTGCTTCATAAACCGGGCGCAAAACTGAGTATCTTGTTGGGTTGGCATTCAGCCGCTTCAAAATACCCTGAATTTGCAGTCCAAGATCGTGGGTTGTATACTTGAGCTCCATCCACTGGGCGATTAGTGTTTCTTCGTTGTCATCCAACAAATCGAAGTGGCGAGCTAATTCGACAACTTGTTCATTCCCGTATGATTTGAAATTCAGGTTGTCGGCGCTGGGATAATTCATTGGGTCGAGAATGTGCACGTTTTCACCAATAGCATTGTTGGTCGAATGTAGTCTTTCGCGCAAATATTGGCATGTGTTTTCGATCACGGTTTTACACAACAATTGGTACTGCTCTTCGCCTAGTTTTGCATGAGTCATTGCGAGTCCCTCGAACGACACATTGTTGCCGGTATAAACGAGCTTTGAAACAAACGATTTTACTGACCCTCCTTCATTGTCAACCAACTCCTCCAGCAAGTCAATCACAACATTGATCCTGTTTTTTACTTGAGACAAGATTAATTGCTTCTCTTGAAGAATTTTGCACAAAGGGTCGAGGATCGAGTAAAGATCGATCTGAAAGAACAGAGGTTTTGCAAACTTTAACGTTAGCATGTTTTTCACGATGCCCTTTGCTTCACCACTGCCAGGTGTTTTGGTGTCGGAGGCAACCGATTCCAAATTAACAATAACAGCGACAAAGTTTTTCTTCAGCGCTAACATTGCATCGCTTTTGCTTGACACCCACCGAATTGCGTGAATGTCGCGCAGTTTTACTATTTCTACTTCTAGCACCGATGCTGTTTTTCTTAGGCTCTGAAGTCTTTTATTTGAGCCTCGATAGAACCGAAATACATTTTTAACAGTTTTGTCAAATTCGCTGAGATATGCAATCTTCGATGTTGCATCCAGAATGGCCAGCTGCAAACGATTAGCCACGCAATGAACACTTACGCAGTTCGGCACATCACTTTTCAACAGTGTCACTAAGCCGGATTTATGACCGACCATAGAAGATGCGCCATCCGTCCCCAGGCTAACCAAATAGTTTGGTCTTCGCCACTCGATCGTAGTGTTATCCAAAAATGTTAAAGCCAAGTAGTATGATTCTGAGGTGCCGCTCTCCAAAGTTACTAAACCTAATAAATCCTCTTTTATTTCGCCCTTACAAAGATAACGCACATACACATCAGCATTGTCATCGCCTGACCTATCAGTCGACCCATCAATCAAAACACTGAAATATGGCGACAATTTCACTTTTTCAATCACACCTTCGAGTAGGTCAAGCGCAATGAATTCGATGAACGACTGGCATGCCTTATCGCTGACATACTGGTCTTTAATGTTCACTTGTAAACGGCGTGCCAGTGTCACTTGCCGCGGAAAGTCGGTGAATGGTTTTTCATTCCTGCCAATGAAATACGCAATATGGAATAAATGCGTAAGGTGCTCAAACATCGACTTCTCCATTTCTTTCACGCAGTTCGCCATGGCAGAAGTTTCTGGGTTCTGAGCAACTCGATCGCAAATCGCGCTATCACGGTGCATTTTGCTTTTTGAATGCCACAGGAAAGTTTCTTTTTTGTATGGGCCAGGAAACCCTACTGCCCACTTCTCTGCAGACAACTTCGCATTCTTAGAGCAGACGTCGCACGATGCTTCTTTCGTACTGTCATTGAATTTCAACCACGCGAAATCCCGACACCACTGTTGCAGAAATCCACCTTGTTTCTTCGTTTTTCTTGGTTCTTCTTCGTTGATATTTGAAGTGGTAGGTTCGACAACATCTTGCGCGGGTAAATCTGCATTTGCATTCGGTCTACAGGCGGGTGTAACGTTATCAACACCACTAGCCTTTTTAAAAAAGAAAGATAAGTTCGTTTGCTTCATTTTAATTTATCACAGCACAACACTCGCACCTAACACATGGCACAAACCAAACGCAACTAACGTCTCGAAGCTTCTCGAATTTGTTGACCTGCCGATCTAAAAATAGCACTGGGGATCTCCCCTTGCGAGAGTTCACATTCCGGTGAATTTGAATAGGCGAGAAATTTGAATTGGCATAGCAGCCAAGGTTTTAAATTGAGGAAAAAACCGATTTGCGAGGTGAATTTTTCCACTCGCAAGCACCTAATTTCTACTCGCAAATTGCGAGTGGGATTTTCGAGGGTTGTCATTAACCCTTTCACCGGTTTACCCACAAATTTGTGGGTAAAAAATGAAGAAAATATTTTCAGAAACACACAAATTTGTGGGTAAAAATGAAGAAAATATTTTCAGAACCCCCACAAATTTGTGGGTAAAAAATGAAGAAAATATTTTCAGAACCCCACAAAATTGTGGGTAAACATTGAAGAAAATATTTTCAGAACCCTACAAATTTGTGGGTAAAAAAGAAGAAAGAAATGCAAAAAATTTGTCAATAATAATCACATAAATTTTTATATACCTATAAGGGGCCGTCCATTAATTACGTATGGATGATTTTTGTAATTTTGGACCCCCCCCCACGTAAGGGTACGTAAGATTGTGGAAACCCCCCCCCACATCTTACGTAAGGATTATTTAAAAGAAAATTAATATTGACCCCCTTCTCCACCCCTAATATTTATAAAATATGAATTATAATCTATATATATAAAAATGGATGTATGTGTGTATGTATGTTCCCTATAGACTTCTAAACCGTTTGACCGATCGGAACCAAATTTGGCACAGTTATTATGTAGGTTCCTGCGCATGTTTTTGTATTGAAATAGTGCAAAAATTCGCAAAGGAAAGGAAAGTTGATTTTGAGTAGCCTGCCTTCCTTCAAGGAATCTCGATAATCCATTCATGCGCGTCCCTATGGGACGCGCATGAATGGATTATCGAGATTCCTTAAAGGAAGGCAGGCTACTCAAAATCAACTTAAAAAACAATAATGAATGCTGTCAATCTGTCAACCGATCGACAATGCAAATACGCGTGTACGTGCTTTACGTTTCTATTTGACCATCTTAACCAAATTTGGTGTATAGGCTACTTTAGAACCTTGGAGTGAGGCCGAAGGCCGAACAACCACATCCGACACGGTCTAGATGGCTAAAGGCGGCCGGTAGGCCGACTGTGACGGCGAGTATATGATACTATTATACCACTATGTTTAATGATTTTTAAGGCGCTGATACACATGCTGCTTACTGGCACGAAAATCATGCTATTATGACGTAATTGTCGTAAAATTACGTCTATTATGACGTAAATATCGTAAAATTACGTCATAATAGCATGCTTTTCGTGCCAGTAAGTAGCATGTGTATCAGCGCCTTTAAGTACTATATATTTCAATATATTTGATTTTTTATCAAATATTATATTTGATTTTTAGGCTAGAGTAACTTAACCCTGGTCACTCCGAATAAATTGAAAATTTTCTATTGCAAAGAGGAAGGTTTATATAGTATACTGACATAATTTTCACAAGCGAAGATATAATCAAAATTTTGAGTAAATCGAATTTTAAGTTTGCAAATTTACATGTACAATTAGTGAGATTCCCGCGCGTCGCTCATTCTGTTGACAGTCCGTGCGCTATGAATGACCCTAACACTTAGAATATTTCGCACCGGCAGATGCAGCTCGACTCTCGTACATGTAACATCGATTATTTTTTATTTTTACGCGATTTTTTGGGGGTGAAACGTAATAGTTTACTGCCCCATACCGCAACTATACTTTTTAATGCTATTTCAAGGGTCTCTAAGCTTCCGGTTTTTATTTATCCCGGTTTTCTTGATATGTGGCGCCTTCTCGTATGTTTAGCCTAGTAACCAGAGTCAAAACCGCCCTGGAGGGGTGCAACCCGGAGCGGAGCGGAGGGGCGCCCCGTAAGGGTAGGTTTTGACGATGGATTACCCTCCTTATCGAATGCACACCCAAAAAATCGAAGAAAAATGCGCTAAATTTACGTACTTTCAAATTGATTTTTCTCGAAATTTTTATTATATCTTCGCTTGTTAAAATTATGTCATTATACTATATAAACCTTCCTCTTTGCAATAGGAAATTTTCAATTTTTTTGGGGTGACCAGTGTTAGGTAATCCGACCCGATTTTTAAATTTAATTTAAAAAAATATTTTAAGAAACTTACGTAAGGAATACGTCGGACCCCCCCCTACGTAAGGGTCCGTAAGATATCCAATACCCCCCCCCCCCCAAAACCCTTACGTAATTAATGGATGACCCCTAAGATATAATTTTCTTCGAAGAATATCACAATAGTGCATCTTAATTAAAGATTTATCAATTTATTTTCCCTTTTAAAAATTTTTAAATAATGATTATCTTTTTATTATTAAAACTAGATGATACCCCGTCCGAGGACGGGCAGCTAGAAGGACGGGCAGCTACCCAAGGTAACTTAAGTTGAATGAAGATTAAGGAAAGCTCTCAGTGCAATCCAAAAGCCATATGACCTTGGGTAGCTGCCCGTCCTTCTAGCTGCCCGTCCTCGGACGGGGTATCATCTAGTTTAAAATAAGTAAAAAAATTTTAAATATTGATTAAGTTTAATTTAATTTAAAAAAATATATGTAAGTTTTTTGTTTATTTATTTAATGTTGTTCTCATTTCTTATTATAAAAGGCCAAGTCCTTCCTTCCTTCTGTCTGTCCCACGGAAATACCCGAAGCAAACCGAACCGAACGCATAACGGATAATTTCATAACCAATCGGATGAACGTATCATCGTATCAACGTATCATCGTATCATCGGATCAACGTATCATCGGATCAACGTATCAACGTATTTAAATTTCCTATATAGGTGAAAAATCTCTTATTATAAAAGGCCAAGTCCTTCCTTCCTTCCTTCGGTCTGTCCCACGGAAATACCCGAAGCAAACCGAACCGAACGCATAACGGATAATTTCATAACCAATCGGATGAACGTATCATCGTATCAACATATCATCGGATCAACGTATCGCATGGGACCGAGCGTCAGCAGCTTGCCGCGCTTGAGTTTCTTCTAAAGTTTCACGTTGTTGACGTATCGCATGGGACCGAGCGTCAGCAGCTTGCCGCGCTTGAGTTTGTTCCAAAGTTTCACGTTGTCGACGTATCGCATGAGACCGAGCGTCAGCTTGTCGCTGTGATCGAAGCTGTTTTTCTGTGTTATTAGCTCTTGTACGTGCTTTTCTCTCACGATTCAATCGCCGTCGCTTTGCAGCAGGATTTTCAAAATTTTCATTATCCATTATGGAAGTTCACATAATGCTTTTTTGGAAATAGCTGTCCTATATAGACAAAATGATACGATGATACGTTGATACGATGATACGTTGATACGATGATCCGATGATACGTTGATCCGATGATACGTTGTGCGTTCGGTTCGGTTCGGTTTGCTTCGGGCATTTCCGTGGGACGGACAGAAAGAAAGAAAGACTTGGCCTTTTATAATAAGAGATTATTATTAAAATTTCAAAATCATAAATTTATTTTTCTTGATTCTAAATAAATCCATAAACTTACCAAAATTTAAGAATAAAATAACCCCTTGACCCAACATTTTGAATGCCTTTAAGCATAAATATTTTGGACCCCCAAATTTTGGTAAAATCGGTGAAAGGGTTAACATAGTAACAACAATAAAGCAATTTATGATGTTTTCGAATTTAGTGAAGCCATCTATTGATTCCAAAATTAATTCAAGGCATCATAACAAATCATTTAACCCTTTCACCGGTTTACCCACCAATTTGTGGGTAAAAAATGAAGAAAATATTTTCAGAACCCCCACAAAATTGTGGGTAAAAAATGAAGAAAAGAAATTTATGGACGACCCCCAAGAGCTCTTTCTTCAAGCCTTTCAACTCAAATTTTACGCATGCATCGCAATTTCCATTCAGAAGTTAAATATTGGTATATTTTTAAAATTGCCAAATTTTCAAACAAAATTTATTTTTCATCCCTAATCCTTCCATAAAAACAACCTCGTAGTGCTTAGAATTTTTCTACTATTTTTGATGCATTTGTAGATTTAATATTAATTTATTTACAAAGTTTCAAAATATTTTCGGTATATTTTTAGATTTGATATCGACTTATTTACTAAGTTTCAAAATTTTTGAACAAAATTTATAATTTATCCATTCCTAAAAATATCCCCGTCGTGCTTAGAATTTTTGTATTATTTTTGGTGTATTTTCGGGTTTAATATTAATATATTTGCGAAGTATAAAAATATTCAAATAAAATTTGTTTTTCACCCCAGAAATTTTTCTATTTTGGTGTATTGGTAAGTTTGACGTTAGTATATTTTCAAAATTTTTAAACTATTTTTCATCCCTTCCTAAAAATATCCGCTTAGGGGTCATCCATAAAGGACGTCCGCAATTTTTTCCGACTTTTCAACCCCACTGTCACATTTGGTTACAATCTTTGGACGCCTCCCCCCCGGAACGTCCTATGGTCACAAATCAAAGACCCCCCCTCATTTGTCTAAAATCGAATTTGACCTTTTAAACTAAAAAACGTATTAATTAATTTTTATTTTTTTAATTTCTATGGCTGTAATAAAAATTAGATTTAACAAGCAAGAATTTAAATAAATTTTATTTGACTATCCCAAAAATGGGATTTTTATGCGGATGTCGCATTTGAGTTTTTATACTATTTTTGGTGCATTTATTATAGATTTAATATTTATTTTTTACAAAATTTATTTTTCATCCCTTCCTAAGAATATCCCCGCATTGCTTAGAATTTTTGGTACAATTTTAGGTTTAATATAATTTATTTACGAAGTTTCAAAGTTTTTAAACAATATTGTTTATCCCTTCCTAAAAATATCCAATTAGGGGTCGTTCATAAAAGAAAAAGCTTTTGTAATGCTTAGGGGGAGGAACTTATATTGATAAGAGGTAGTCCATAAAGGACGCCCGAAAATTTTCCGACTTTTCAACCCCCCCCCCCCCGCCACAGTTGGTTACAATCTTTGGACCCCCCAGGAACGTCCTACGGTCACAAATCAAAGATACCCCCTCATTTGTCTAAAATCGAAATTGAACTTTTAAACCTATAAATTAATTTTTATGGCTAAATAAAATTTGAATTAACAAGTAAGAATTTAGATTAACTTAATTTGACTCTCCCAAAATGGGATTTTTATGCAAACGTCGCATTTGTTCAACCCCTGGTCATATTTTGTAAGCCCCCCCCCCCCAAACGCGGACGACCCCTTCGTGTTTAGAATTTTTATATTATTTTTGGTGCATTTGTAGATTTAATATTAATTTATTTATAGTTTCAAAATTTTGAATCAAAATATTTTTTATCCCTTCCTAAAAAAAAACGCTCTTTGTGCTTGGAATACTATTTTTGGTATATTTTCGGGTTTAATATTGGTATATTTCAGAAGTTTCAAAATATTTAAAGAAAATTTATTTTTATCCCTCCCTAAAAGCTAGAATTTCTCTGGTATTATTGGTAGACTGTAACTACAAGAACTATTAGAATCACCGTCTTCTCACCCCCCCCCTCCCGTAAATTTTGACTGACTGAGTCTTATCTTGAAATAAACCGTATTATATTGCAAAACATTGACCATAACCATAACAGGGTTCTAAGTTTAGCCGGCGTGGCGCTGATTGCATTTTAAATTTAAATATTTCAAATGAAAAAATAAGTACATTTGTATGTGTACTTGGAGAAGTTTTACATTCAAGCTTACTAATTGTTTTTTATTAACTCGATTACTATTTAAAAAAATCAAATTTTTCGTTTTTAACCCCCTCTTTAACCCTTTCACCGGTTTACCCACAAATTTGTGGGTAAAAACTGAAGAAAATATTTTCAGAACCCCACAAATTTGTGGGTAAGAAATTATTCCTAACAGAATCAATGTTTCTTACTTGAGAACTGTTTCACACAGAATTTTGATTTCGTTGTAAAAAACCTTTTTCGTTTTCACAGCTGTCGTCTGTTGGTGCGTAGCCGTATTTGATCAACCTATATGTGCTAACACATCGATCCCGTATCTCATGGCCTCATTTGTCACTCCATCTCTCCAGGTTTCAACAGTGTTCTTGCATTTTATGTTCCCATGTTGATTCAAGACTACATCTCTTCCTTTCGTTGTCTTCCATACTTTGAGCTACCATTTAACACATTCTGGTAACTCCATACATACAACTTTCCCTCCACAATCAGTTTGCTATACCGAACTCTTGTTTTTTTCTATTCATGGTTTCTGCTGTGGCTTTCTCAACAAATTTGTCTTGTTTTTGTCTTTTTCTTTGGATGAATATTTTGTGAGTGAAATCTGAATTTTAGATAGGAGGGCAGGGTCAAATACCCTACGCGCACTTGGGCTACTAGACCGCATTGTAGTGGTCCCCGTTCCATCCCAACTGAAGGATAAATTCCAGGACCCCGGCAGGCGAGGTCCCCCAACATGGTACCTCTTTTTGACGCTAGAGCAGGGCAGTGACAGAGCACATGTTCTGCTGTCTCGTCTGATCCAGTACAGCCCCGGCACACTTTGGCTCATCTACGATCAGTGTCCAGTTAAAATCCCTGCAATTATCCGTAGATTGACTCTGGACAACTTCAAGTAGTATTTGTACTTCAGGTACTTTTATCGCTGCCTTTGCTTGTCTGCATTCAGTTTCATTGGCCCATCTGCTGGAATAGTTGAACTAGGGACAGTTTAAACTGATTTTAGCCAGAGTTAAAAGAAAGTCGAGAAATCGCAAAAACACTGATTTTTGTTCTCTTCCCCGGTCGCTTAGAAGGTGACACGGATCTTGTTGGAGGGGGGAAACTTCAGAACCTCTTAATGGCACCCTAAAGAACCATTATACGAAATAAAAAATCCAGTTAAAATTATATCCACATTATGTAAATTATTTTGCTTGGCGCTTGGTCTAAATTTAAAATTATAAATAAATTTATTTATACTCACGCTTACAACTGAAAATTGGTCATAAAATATAAATAACTGAAATAATAAATTCTCATTGCAAACTAACATATTTTTTGTTATTTATAGGCATAAATAAATATATACTAAACATATTACACAAATTATGATTTTAAATTAAAAATCAATCAACCAATTTGTGTGACGTAAATGCTAAATTACGTACATGAGTTCTAAATTATAATATAATTATTTACTCTTCTTGATCTCTAAAAAAATAGGACAGGAGGTCAGGAAAACGTCAAAATATTCATAGTATATAATTATATTATATTGTAATAATACAGGGTGGCCACTTGCCATAAATTCATAAAAAATCATAAATTTTGAAAATTGCCATAAAAATCATAAATTTTACGACTTTGCCATAAAATATCATAAATTTTAGTTAAAATTAAAAATTTAAAATACTTAAATTATTTTTAGTAACCGAACCGATGCTCATCCCATGATCAAATTTGGTAAAAATTATATCTTATATATAAAAATTTATGTGATTGTTATTGACAAATTTTTTGCATTTCTTCATTTTTTACCCACAAATCTGTGGGGTTCTGAAAATATTTTCTTCATTTTTTACCCACAAATTTGTGGGTTTCTGAAAATATTTTCTTCATTTTTTACCCACAAATTTGTGGGTAAACCGATGAAAGGGTTAAGTATTCATAATTATTTTATTTAGGGCCGCGATTATAAAGGACAAATATGTGTCCTAAAAGTTGTAAGATTCCTCAAAAATTGCTTTACTACAACACGGTTTTGCTATAAATATAAATTTTTAAACAACAAAACACGTGTTTGCAGGGCCGGGCCGGCCTGAAAATATTGAATATTTTTTTAAATAAAATGTTTTTATTTTTTTAAGTTTAAGAATTTTTAATAGGGAAAATTATATTTTTATTATATATATAAAAAAGTAGCGCACTGGCTACCCAGTTCTTAGACCTCTATACACACAGAGTATTTCCAACACGATTTGAAACGCTCTGTATGATTTTGAATTATGCGGACAGACAGACGGACACGGAGCCAGATCATAAAGCTTCTTGCTATACTTTGTATAGAAGCCTAAAATGGATGTATGTATGTTCCCTATAGACTCCTAGACCGTTTGGAACCAAATTTGACACAGTTATTATGTAGGTCCCTGCGCATGTTTTTGTACCTATTGAAATAGTGCAAAAATTCGCAAAGGAAAGGAAAGTTGATTTTGAGTAGCCTGCCTTCCTTTAAGGAATCTCGATAATCCATTCATGCGCGTCCCATAGGGACGCGCATGAATGGATTATCGAGATTCCTTAAAGGAAGGCAGGCTACTCAAAATCAACTTAAAAACAGTAATGAATGCTGTTAACCGATCGACAATGCAAATACACGTGCTTTACGTTTCTATTTGACCAATCTTAACCAAATTTGGTGTAAAAGTTATTTACAACGCTACGAGAAACATAGGCAGAACCTTGGAGTGAGGCCGAACAACCACATCCGACACGGTCTAGATGGCTAAAGGCGGCCGGTAGGCCGACTGTGCCAGCTAGTTATATATAAAATGATCTATTTTTGATGTCCCAATTTATACCCAAGCAATTTTTAATTGATTCGGTTGGCAAATTGAGGATTGCTTCCCCCCCTGAAAAAAGTTGGTTGAGCACGTCCCTGACTATTACTACAATAGTCAGGGTAATTCACGAAACTGGTTTCTTTTTAGCTTGAAATATGCACACATTTTTTTGTAAATTGTCTGGATGGGGCGAGGTATAAAGGGAGTTCCCCCCTCGGGGTGCGGCCATAAATTTTTGCTTTGAGTGCCATAAATTCATAAATAAATGTTACTTATTGCTAGTGGCCGGCCTGTAATAATAATTAATAGTAGTATAATATGAACATAGTACAAATCTAAATTAATATTTAGATAACATTGCTTATAATGTTATCATAATATTAATATGACAACATATTATTTTTTTTTAATTCACGTTTACGTTATTTCCATCAATCTTGAGTAAAATTGACGCATTGCGTCAGATGTGTGCTCTTGGGGACTTTTTTTTAAATACAGTCGACTCCGGATATAGTGAACTTGAAAAATGCTTAAAAACTGGTTCACTATATCCAAGGTTCACTATAAAAGGCAAAATAAAATCTCCCATGTTTATTATACGTGTAACATATGTATGTATTTTATACGGTCAGATTTAGATGAAATAAGTATATTATTAGAAAAAAAAAACATATTTTTAAAAAAATAAAAAGACATAATAAACTACTTAAGATAATCAGATATTTTAGTTTGTACATGAATGTTATTAAAACTAATATTATTAATATAATTTTCAAGGTCACAAAAACCATTCCAAACTTTTTCTGGAACTTCGCGTGATTGCAAAAAAATGCGAGTATCGGTAATTTTCTGTGTCATTTACTGTAGAATCTGCAACGCTACTGAAAATAAAATTAATTTACTCAACATCTGAAGTTAAAATCGGGGAACTACTGGGAAACCACCGAAAAGTTTACTATAGATAAACACGTACGTTAAAATCGGAGAATTGCCAGGGGAACCCCCGGAAAGTTTACTATAAACGGAAGTTTTATACCTTACGTGAATAAAATTCGGTTCACTTTATCCGGAAGTTCACTAAAAGCGGGTTCATTGTATCCGGATAAAAAATGTATTAGTCTTATGGGAAAACTTTACGGTACCTAAAGTAGCGTTCACTATAGCCGGGAGTTCACTAATAGCGGGTTCACTATATCCGGACTACACTGTAATTTTATGCTCTACCAAAAATAATTCCTTTTTTGAATCTCACTATCTCGCTTAGTTTTTTCAGAGTAGGCGATAACAGATAAACTACTAACATTTTTTCATAAAATTCTTCGGTGTTTAATTTTTTAACAAAATTAACAAAATACTTCTCTATATTAATTCATATTTGATTACTGAGTTTGGTCCATTCGCGATCTCTTCCGAGGGTTAATCCTAGAAGCACTGGCTTATAAATTATACAGTATTTTTCTAATAAAAATTTTTTTTTAGGAATTGGTTGCGGGTCAATACGAAAGCGAATTGTATTCCGTGCAAGGTCTATTATTAGAAAGTAGAAAAAGGAGAGAACATCTTTCCACCGACGACTTACAAAAAAATAAAGCAATTTTAGAAAGTTTTACTAAAGGTTCCAATATACAAAGTTTCGATCAAAACGGAACCGTACGTTGCGCGATTTTGCTTTTAATCCAATTTAATTGCGATTTTTTTATAGCCGATTAGAAGAACGAGCCTAACACCGCCTACCGAAAAGAACGTAACTTGGACGGAGTACATAACGGCGGAAACCAATAATTACCCTCGTTTAGGCCGAGATTTAGTTTATAAAGAGTCCACCAAATCGTTCAAAGCGACAATAGCAATGGTAATGACTTAGTATAAGAAATTCTAAGATATTTTGAAGAAGATTTTGAGCCTCCTTCTACTTCCTGGCTGATGTTGAACCCCGGGGGCTTTATAAAGACCAGAAGTAAAAGGAACTCGAAATCGTCCTATGTAGAAAAGGGAAAAGTGTCCCCAAAACCTAAAACTTTCTTTTACATTACAGAGTTCCGATTTTCCACTTTCCGTGGAAATGCTACTTAACGTACTAGAAGTAATCGCCCCGTTTAAGCACTTTTCGAAACTACGAGATTTCATAACGTTCAAACTGCCTAACGGATTTCCCGTTAAAGTAGAAATTCCAATTTTACCGACCGTAACCGCAAAAATAACGTTTCAGCAGTTTGAATTTCGTGATCAAATGCCTAGCAATTTGTTTACGACTCCAGCAGGTTATACAGAAGATCCAACAAGGTAATAAAAACAATCGAGTTAGTAATAAAGGTTCAAGTAAAAAAACTATAAATTTGTTTAAGATTTCCCGATTTATGACGCCCCGAACTACTTAACTCCTTCGAATTGAATTATGGTAGCAAGCCACAGTTTATCACCAACACGGACAGATTAGTACTTGCACGTAACAGATTCATGAAAAAGTTTCGTAGCAAATACAATAATTTGTCTGCGATGGATTCTCTTGGTAGCTCTATTATGTCTGTTGAAATTCCTATGCTGTTCACGTTTGGTAGCACTTACTCTACAAACTGTGTAGTCTACGTAGAATAATGTGGGTGCGTAATTAACGTAATTTTAGTGTGTCTGTGATTAGATACGATGAAAATGCACCCTTGGACGTATTTTTCTAGATTTTCCCGTCCCCCCTCGTTAATGTTACCGAACTTTTTAAACAAATACGATTTATACCGTAAAATTTTATAACATTTATTAATTTATTTTATATAAAATAAACTCGATAGTTTGTGTTACCTATTTTACCGATGTAATAATTATTAGTTAAATTTTATTTATATTTGTTGTCATTTGTAAACCAATCGAGTATTTTATTAGTGCTAAGCAATAAGAGTGTCCCGTTTTAGCATTCATTTAGTTTGTTGTATCGTTTCAAGTAATCAAAAGTGTTCACATGCAAAGAAGCAGTGAAAATCAAATTTCTAATTCGTTTAGTTTTTTGACACTACGTAATGGCAATCACATATCTTACATACTGGAAGGTACACATTCCGTTTATTACTTTAATTGCAACGTTGTAACACTTTTTCTAAATATATATGATACTGTTTTGGAAAACTTGTTTTATTTTGCGAGGAAAAATACTAAATTTTCCAGTACACAAACAAACCTCATTTTTCATTTCATTTCAATCGGATTTGGTTAAACTATTTAAAAATTAATGTACATATTGGTGACCCCCACAGAACCTAATACAAACATGTCTCCTTTATTTAAACAAAATATACATAATTATATTTTTGATTATTTAAAGAGTTTTTAACTAGAAAAATGTGATTAATCCTTTTGGCGAATGTCCTAGACCAGGGGTGGGCAACCTTTTGTATAACAGGGACCAGAATAATATTTACGTTTCGTCCGCGAATGGACACATTTTTGTTACTTGTATTTTTTTCTGAAAATATAAAAACAATAATATTTATAACAAAGTTAATTAAGCACTATATTTATTTCTCTTATCATTTATAACAAATTACAAAGAATTAAATTCGCAAAGGAAAGGAAAGTTGATTTTGAGTAGCCTGCCTTCCTTTAAGGAATCTCGATAATCCATTCATGCGCGTCCCTATGGGACGCGCATGAATGGATTATCGAGATTCCTTAAAGGAAGGCAGGCTACTCAAAATCAACTTAAAAAACAATAATGAATGCTGTCAACCGATCGACAATGCAAATACGCGTGCACGTGCTTTACGTTTCTATTTGACCAATCTTAACCAAATTTGGTGTAGAAGTTACGATATTTACAACGCTACGAAAAACATAGGCTACTTTAGAACCTTGTAGTGAGGCTGAAGGCCGAACAACCACATTCGACACGGTCTAGATGGCTAAAGGCGGCCGGTAGGCCGACTGTGCCACCTAGTTATTTTAATAATACGCGAAAACTTAATTCGCGTTAAAGGGAATTTTGCTTCGCGTATAAAAAATTCAGGTATCAAAATCTAATTCGCGTTATTCTGAATTCGCGTACATCGAACTCGCGTACATGGAGGGTCTAGTGTACTTTTCAATTTACTTTTTACAATACTTTTTAATTTAATTTAAATAAGACGAATTATATCGAAAATTAAACTGTAGATCTCTCCTTTTTCCTTATGTTAGGTAGTACTAACCTAATCCTTTTCTTTAAAATTTTTGTTTTTGAAAATATTTATTTATTATTTCTTCTAAAGATCTCGCGGGCCGGATTAGAACTTTACGCGGACCGGAGTTGGTCCGCGGGCCGGAGGTTGCCCACCGTTGTCCTAGACAGCTGATTTGTGTTCTTATATACTGGTAATGACGTCCATCATTTTGAACATACATTTTTAAGTCGCCACTAGTGCTAGACTCAAAATGGGTATATGTAAACTGCCCTCATCCGCCAGGTAGATTTCCAAAAAGCATGTAAACTGCCCTCCGAGCCAAAAGGTCAACACTTAAGCTCACCTGTAAACTGCACTAAAAGGTTAAAATAGATGAGGGGTGTTTACATGCAGGATCAAACCAAGTAATAATTTATTGTAATTACCGTTGACAACTCAGGACCGTACGCAAGATTTCTTTGCAGACGTTTTTGTTGAGCCATCCAGATTCCTGACATCTAGTGCTTCTCAACTTGCGAAAAAAAATCGTTTTCTAACACTAACCTAAGCTGGACCCGGCAGATGCACCTCTGAGCGGCCGATTTACCTTCCACCCCCCCCCCCCCAGTAGTTTTTAGCGAATAACTCCGCGACCTTTGAGACTCACACGAAAATAATGGAAACTCATTCAGGCCCTAAACGGACCTACTTTTTGGAACATTATACTGGATGAACTTCTCGATGTAGGTTTACCGGACGGATGTCATCTGCAAGCATTCGCGGATGACGTCCTTCTAATCGTGAGTTCGCCCAGTGTAATGCAGATGGAAAGTCGTGCCAACGCAGCTCTACTTGCGATCAGTGAGTGGGGCGCAGGTGTTAAATTAACATTTAGCGCTCCGAAAACTCAAGCAATAGCCTTCACTCCAAAAACCAAATTTTGTAGAATTTCCTTCGGCAACACTGTTTTGACTTACGTATGAGCCTCACATTAAAATTCTAGGTATTATTTTAGATCAACACTTGAAATTTAATGAACACGTTCGACACATCATAGTCAAAGCCAACAAAATTTTTAAATCTTTATGTCGATTCGTACGACCCACGTGGGGTATTAATCCACGAAATGTGGAGACAATATACCATGCGGTCATCGAACCGACCATTACTTACGGTTCTTTTATTTGGAGTGGAGTGCTAAGATACAAGTACGTGATGGGTTGGTTGCGATCTTTTCAGCCGTCAGGGCTACTCGCGCATTTCATACGGTCTCGGCAATATCTGCGTTGGCCATAACGGGATTTACTCCAATCGAGCTAAGGATAAAGGAGGTGGCAAGGATAGAGCAAGTGAAAATGGATGGTACTTTTGATCGACTTCCGGACGACGTCGTCTTGCAAAATCGTACGTCGCCAGCGGAGATGTTACATCCCCGCTACAGACAAACGATCAGTTTCGTAAAAGCAAACGACTCGCTGGAAGTCGATCGAATATGCGACCAGGTCGATGTTGCTATATTTACCGATGGCAGCAAGCAGGAAGGTGGGAAGGTCGGCGCGGCAATCGTCATATACCACCGTAAAGCTTGGCAAGAGACCCACAAGTACCGGTTAAACGGTACTTGTAGCGTGTTTCAAGCCGAGTTATATGCGATTGACGCCGCCCTGACTTGGATCTCCCCCAGGAGATTACACTCAGTGTGTATTTTCTCCGACAGCCTTTCTTCGCTTGTTACCATCGCTAATAGGAGTAGCACCGTACCTTTGGTCACCTCCATCCATCGTTCACTGCTCAAACTGAAGGACCAAACGATCATCAGGTTTGCATGGGCAAAGGCTCATTGCGGCATTGAAGGGAACGAGGTTGCAGACCAATGTGCCAAAGACGCAGCTGTTTCACACAGTCGCATGGCATAGAACCAGTTCCCTCTTAGCTATGCAAGAAGGGTGATTCGTTTTGAGGCGGCATGTACTTGGGATACCGAGTACAGAAATGCCGTCCAAGGTTAGACCACCCGGTAGCATTTACCTACGCTACATGATGTTCGCTTGTTCCGAAGTGCCGTTGATACCTCCTTTCAAATGACGCAGATATTGACGGGTCACTCGTTTGCGCGCGAGTATCTATACAGATTCAAGATCAGTCCTGTTGACGTGTGCCCCTGCGATTCAAAAAGTAGACAGACTCTACATCATTTGTTGTCTTCCTGCCCGAAATACGTCCAGCAACGCCACTCATACACCTCACATTGTTCCTTTTTAAATATTTCACCTTTTACAATTTCTGAAATAATATCAAATAAATTCATCACTCAAATTTTTTATAACTTTCTGTAAATCAATTATCAACACTCTAAAACAATTTAACAACCCCCCTTAGTCTGTCTAAAATGGATTTATGCCCCACTCACGTTACATAAATAAAACAAAGCTGTTAAACCAACCAAACCCAGTTCAAATTTAAATTAAAATTCAAACTCAACTTCAAATTCATTTTAAATTTTAATTTTTGTCTTTTACCCGCTGCCGTTGTAATGCTCGTTTGTCTTTCTAGTTATCTATCTATCTAGGTATATAAATAAAAATGAATGTGAAAACCTTTGTCACGGCATCACATATGATAACGGCTGGACCGATTTTGTTAATTGTTTTTAAAAAGTGTTTGTAATAGTCCGTAGATGGTTCTTACGTAAAAAAAAATTGGAAAAGTTGCCCGGGAAGTTGGAAAATTCGGGAAAAATTGAAAGTGCTTTTTATACCGTCAATAGGTGGCGCGACCTTAAGTACCTACAGAAGTAGGTAGGTAATTAAAGTACCTACTTTATTTCTATAGTGAAAACCATTGTCAAGGCATCACTTGATAACGGCTGGACCGATTTTGTTAATTTCTTTTTAAATTGTAATAGTCTGAAGACGGTTTTTACGTAATAAAAAATTGAAAAAGTTGCCCCGGAAAGTTGGACTGAATCGAGAAGTCTGCAAGTAACTTATAAAGACATTGCAAAAGGTCTATATAAGCTGCACAGAATAGATTGTGAATCGTAGCTTTTGTTCACTTTGTACCACAAAGTGAATCAATTATCCGTTGGTTCAAAAATGGTTCATCGTTATTGCGCCGATGAACAATACTATTTTTTCATCTATACTATGATTTTTTATCTACAGTGGCGACTTGGATCGATTTTGTTATTTTATTTTTAATGTTCGTAATATATTGAAGTGTGTTTTCAAAATGCACAAAAATTAAATATTAACTGAAATAAAATCAAATTTAAAACAATGAAAAATAAATATAAATTAATGTAATTAGATCATAAGTGTGTGAAAATCGTTTTCAAAAATAACCAAGGAAACGAAAAAAATAGGAGAGCGCTCAGAAGCTTGCGTTTGAATTTGAATGAAAAATATTTGGCTCCACAAAAGTGTGATATTGGATGGGAAATTAATTAAAAAAGAGCGTGAATCTAAAAAGTAGATTCATAATAATAATTGTAACAAAGAAGAAGTGAGTTTGGAGGTAATAAAAATAACTGGATATTATTTACCTTAATTAAGAAAAAATAACGAAATGCTAATTGGAAACAACGAATTAATAAAGAATTGGAGAATCAATCCACAGGATTTATAAAAAGGCAGACCAAGTTTTGAATAGCGGCTGACCGGTAGGTCGACCAAGTAAAAAGGGAAGATTAGAACAAAAAAGTGAGAGAAAGAGACGTGGTAAGCGAAATTTAAATTATTACACACGATGCGAGTGAAAGTACTCCGACTAACATTGAATCGGGTTGTTGCGTTAAGTAGTAAACTGAAAAAGGAACGCGTAGTTATAAAGATGTGTTAATTTAATTGTTCAAAAAAAAAACGTAGTTATAAAGATCTGTTAATTTAATATAAGATTTGTTTATTAATTTTTATAAAAAGTTCCTATTTAATTAATTAAAAGTTTCATTGTTGAAAGGAGATTTTATTTTTGTTCAAGTCAGAGGGAGAGGGAGATTTGCTAGTTGTCCTGGGACATTCTCGAATAGAACACGACAATATACTCCGAATAAGGTTGTTAGGTAATGAAATGCTGGAAAAGTTGTTCGGAAATTGGAAAATTCGGGTAAAACTGAAAGTTCATTTTAGTTAAATAAGTGATGAACAGATGGCGGCTCTAATTTGCAATTTATTTAGTAGCGCTATCTATTGAGCCGGTGCCGGTGTAGCATTACAAGATTTGTTATTTTTTTTTTAATTAATTTTTAATTTGGTTATTAGGTTTTGATTGGCGACACGACCGACGGTTAGTACGGCTCTGTCACATAGTGAGGTTTGATAACGTATTTTTGTTTTGTTCGCCTCAATACTGGGGTGATTTAGAAAAAAAACAAATAAGGAAAAAAGCATTTTGCAAAAATTTACCTCGCGTAGGCGGTTCTCCCAGGGTGAGGCAATTGCTTTAATTCAATTCGTCTGTCGGGTCACCTTATGAAAAGCTGAAAGTGCTTTTTTGATTCGACAGTAACAGTCACTCACCAACTTAAAGAATCAAATTTTGGTTGGTAATATTTCAAACTGGCATGTAGCTATATAAGATATACTTCATTGCATGGAGTAAAATAAAACCAAAAGATTTAAAACGCTCAAAATAATACTGATAATTAAAACGAACAGAATGCCGCAAATAAGACGGAGTAATTTAGGTCGCAGAACTTGCAATGCTGCAACCCAAAGATATATTCGAAATAATCGAACTGCAGTGCAACGCGAGGAAAATGAAATTGAACGGAATAGTGCAAGAAGGCCAAGAAATGTTGCGTTGAATACTCATCGAGCTGCTTTCCGTTACAACGTGACAATTGATTACGGTGCAGACCAATCCGTTGCTATTGGATCCATGAGCGTTGTGTGCCCACATTGTAAGGCATTGAAATACAAAACTGAAGCCCCTGGATTGTGTTGTGCAAGTGTCCCCCCACCAGAACCATTGCGCTCATTGGTTTCTGGAGCAAGCACAAATTCCACACATTTCCTAACACAAATTCAGAAATACAACAGGTGTTTCCAAATGACTTCATTTGGCGCAACAAATGTGGTGCGGGACAAATTCATGCCCACTTTCAAGGTAATTATTACACAATCTTATTTAAACATTATTTGACAACAACACTATTAACATACATTAACATTTACAGATTCAAGGACAAATATATCATCGAGTAGGTCCGCTATTGCCGCCTCCGGATGCAGGCTTTAAATTTCTGCATATTTTTTTCATGGGAAATTCACCACAAGAAGTAGATCAACGTTGTGCACACAACAGTTCGGTGAAAAGACCAATCATGGAACAACTTCAAACTTTTTTTCATCAACACAATGAATTGATTGCATTGTTTAAAACCGCACTGGACCGCATGCCATCTGATAATCACAAAATTGTAATCAGAGCCGATAGGACGCTTGCGGGAGAACACGCAAGACGTTTCAATGCGCCAACAATTGATGATGTCGCCATTGTCGTCGTTGGAGAAAATTTGGAATCACGTGATATCGTCCTGCAACGGCGAAACGATCAGCTGCAGCGTGTGTACGAAACGCACCGATCATATGATGCGTTACAATATCCCATCATATTTTGGCAAGGTGAAGACGGTTATGATTTCTCGCACAAGATGGTAAATCCGCTTACAGGCGCTGAAACGAACAAAAAAGTCAGTTCAATGAACTACTATTCATATCGATTGATGGTTCGTGAAAATGAGAACAATCACATATTGAAATGTCGCCGTCTATTTCACCAATATGCTGTCGATATGTACGTCAAAATCGAAACTGAACGGTTGCTATTTATCAGATTGAACCAGACAAACCTCCGTTCTGAAGAGTATATTCACCTTCGAGATGCCATCAATACTGACGGAAACGCACAGAATATTGGCCGCATGACGATTCTCCCAGCAACGTACGACGGAAGTCCACGACATATGCATGAATACGCTCAAGATGCCATGTCCTATGTTCGCCATTACGGCACACCAGATTTGTTCATCACGTTCACTTGCAATCCGCAGTGGATAGAAATTCGACACGAGTTATTCCCTGGCCAATCACCCATCGATCGCCATGACATCACAGCGAGAGTCTTCAAACAAAAATTGAAATCATTGATGAATTTAATTGTGAAGCATCGCGTGTTCGGCGAAACGCGCTGTTGGATGTATTCAGTGGAGTGGCAGAAACGCGGATTGCCACACGCACATATTCTCATTTGGTTGATTGAGAAGATAAGACCGAATGAAATCGATGATGTAATATCAGCAGAAATTCCCAATGAAGAAGATGCAGTCTTGCATGAGGTTATTACTAAGAACATGATTCATGGCCCCTGTGGAACATTAAATAACAATTCTCCGTGTATGGTCGACGGAAAATGTTCGAAGCGGTATCCAAGGGCATTAGTTGCAGAAACAATTACCGGAAATGATGGTTATCCAATGTATCGTCGCCGATCGACTGCGGACTATGGAAGATCAACAATTGTGAAAGTTAATCAACAGGAAATTGAAGTAGATAATCGTTGGGTTGTTCCGTATTCGCCATTACTATCGAAGACATTCAAAGGGCACATCAATGTCGAATCTTGCCATTCCGTGAAATCTATCAAATATATTTGCAAGTATGTGACCAAAGGAAGTGACATGGCTGTGATTGGAGTTGATGCGGAGAATTCCAACGATGAAGTCACTCAATACCAATTGGGCCGCTATGTTAGTAGTAACGAAGCAATTTGGCGCATTTTTTCATTCGCCATTCATGAAAGATATCCCACTGTTGTACATTTGGCAGTACATCTGGAAAACGGACAACGAGTGTATTTCAATCTTGATAACGCAGCGGATGGAGCGGCACGGCCACCGTCGACAACATCGACAAGCTTCTTCTCGGTTTGTCAAGCAGATGCTTTCGCTCTCACTTTGCTGTATGCTGAAATGCCACGCTACTACGCATCATCGAAATCTTTTCAGCGTCGAAAACAAGGTACACCAGTTGAAGGACATCCAAATGTATTTGCTTCAGACGCTCTGGGTCGCATCTACACTGTGCATCCAAATAACGACGAATGTTACTATCTTCGATTGTTGTTGGTGAATGTTCGTGGTCCGACGTCGTTGCAACAACTAAGAACCGTTAATGGTCATCTGTGTGCGACTTACCGTGAGGCGTGTCAACTCTTACAGTTGCTCGAGAACGATTCGCATTGGGACAATACGCTCAAAGATTCCGTCATATCTTCATCACCGCATCAAATTCGCACACTGTTTGCGATTATCATATCCACATGTTTCCCTTCGAATCCGAACGGTTTGTGGGTCAAATATAAGGACGACATGTCTGAGGATGTTTTGTATGGTGTGCGTCGCCAAACTTTAAATCCTACATTGCAAGTGACTGCAGAAATTCACAATGAGACATTGATCATGATAGAAGATATGTGTTTATTGATGGCGAATAAATTGTTGCCGTATTTGGGCATGATATCACCCAATCGTTCAATGCACGATGCATTTAACCACGAGTTACGAAGAGAACAACAATACAACACCGAAGCATTAGCCGAAGCAGTTCGTACAAATGTTTCGCGATTGAATCAACAACAAAAGACTGCGTACGACTCTTTGATAGAAGCTGTGAACAATGGAACTGGCGGAATTTACTTCCTGGATGCTCCCGGAGGGACTGGAAAAACGTTCTTAATTTCACTGCTTTTGGCGAGGATTCGATCGCAGAATGAAGTTGCCCTAGCATTGGCTTCATCTGGAATAGCAGCGACTTTGTTGGAAGGCGGACGAACTGCACATTCTGCCTTGAAATTGCCACTGAACATGCAAATCAACGAAACACCAGCTTGCAACATCGCTAAAAACAGCGCAATGGCGAAGATTCTACAGATATGTAAATTGATCGTTTGGGACGAATGCACGATGGCCCACAAGAGGTCACTGGAGGCGCTGGACAGAACGTTGAAAGATTTTCGTGACAATCAAAACATTTTTTGTGGAGCCATGATTCTATTGTCCGGTGATTTTGTTAATTGAATGGTTGTATTATAACAATCATAATTTGATTTTATCGTTTTGGAAAGTGAATTATTCTATGTTGTATGTTGTGGAATGTATGGAGCTGTTCCTACACGGTAGGAACCTTCCAAATTGCTGGAAATTTCGACTGGCACCATTACATTCCCCGTCGATTTTTGCCAGTTCACCGAATCAAAAACCGAACTCATCCGAAAGGTGTTCCCAAACATTGTTCAAAATTACAAAAACCATATTTGGTTGAGCGAATGTGCTATATTGGCTGCGAAAAACATTGATGTCAACGAATTAAATTTCAACATTCAAAGTGAAATTGCTGGCGAATTGATGAATGTTATGCCTTGAGTGGCATAAAAATTAATTTCGGGCAAAACAACGTTTGCCGGGTCAGCTAGTAATTTAATAGTTATCCAGTTATTAATTATCATATTTAATTCATCAACATTAATTTCACCAACATTCATCACCACCATTTTAGTTTAATTAATAATTAATTATTAATAACAATAATTATTATTGTTAAGTTTTTTTTTATTATTGTTAAGATTGTATCAAATTGCATGAATATACTCTCTCTCTAGAGAGAAAACAGGAAAAAAAACGATGATCTAACGTTTGACCCCAAATTCACCCGAAAATTCGACAGTGGGGGGGGGGGGCTACGGCCCCACAAAAGTTTTTTTGCGAATAACTCCACGACCTTTGAAGCTCAAACGAAAATAATGGAAGCTCAGTCAGGCTCAAACGATGCTCTAACATTTGACAGCAGAAACTGGGGGGACCACTAACATACAGGATCAAACCAAGAAATTGAAATTACCGTTGACAACTCAGGACTGAACGCAGAATTTCTTTGCGGACGGTGTTTTTGTTGAGCCATCCAGATTCATGACATTTCTGGTGCTTTAAACTTCTATCGTTCAACTTGCGAAAAAAAAATCATTTTCTAACACTAACCTAAGTTCAACCCGGCCGATACACCTCAGAGGGGCCGATTTACCGTTTCGCGCAGCATTGATGAAAAACGGATGGAGATTTTTCTGGCGGTTCTAACGTTTAACTTGCGAAAAAAATCGTTTCCTAAGGCTGATCGCAGACTGATCAAGCAAAAACGTTGTGAGACAAAACGTTTTTGTTTGACTGTGTCGAAAACCAACACACACTGATCAAACAAGTTTGTTAGCAAGTTTTGTTTGATCAGTGTGTTTTGGATCATATTTAATACCTGCAGGAAGCAGTTTTCAACACAATCAAACAAAAACATATTGTCTCGCAACGTTTTTGCTTGATCAGTCTGCGATCAGCCTAACACTATCCTAAGGTCGACTTGACTGATGCACCTCTGAGCGGACGATTTACCTTTTCGCGCAGCATCGATGAAAATCGGATGGAGATTCTTCTGGTGCTTCTAACGTTCCACTTGCAAAAAAAAAACCGTTTCCTAGTACTAACTTAAGCTCGACCTGGCTGATACACTTCTTAGCGGCCGATTTACCCCCCCCCCCCCGTAGTTTTTCGCGAATAACTCCGCGACCTTTGAAGCTCTAACGAAAATAATGGAAGATCATTTTTACAAAAAATTCGAAACTGGGAGGGCCACTGACATGCAGGATCAAACCAAGAAATTGTAATTACCGTTGACAACTCAGGACTGAACGCAGAATTTCTTTGCGGACGGTGTTTTTATTGAGTTATCCAGATTCATGACATTTCTGATGCTTTTAACTTTTAACGTTCTTTCAACTTGCGAAAATAAATCGTTTCCTAACACTAACCTAAGCTCGACCCGACTGATGCACCTCTGAGCGGACGATTTACCTTTAGCAATTTTCACGCGGTCACTACCCCTACAATCCCACGCCTAAACCGGCACTGTTTATTTAATAAGCCGTTCTTAAATTCTAATTGTTATAATCTCCTACTTATGTGTAAGTAGGGATTATACAGTCCGAGGGCAGTTTACATGCCGACTTAAAAACAAAAATTGAAGAAAATAAAAAAGGTTATTTTGGAGGGCAGTTTACATCGGAGCACCCGAATTGCACCACGAAAAGATTAGTTCACAAATCTCCTACCCGAATTGCACCACCGTAATTTCAGGTAAACACCTCACCAAGGGTCGGTCGTCCGAATTGCACCACCTCTATGAGAAAACGGCATCTACCTGATGCCTCCTACATGTAACATCGATTATTTTTTGTTTTTATTACGCGATTTTTTGGGAGTGAAACGTAATAGTTTACTGCCCCATACCGCAACTATACTTTTTAATGCTATTTCGAGGGTCTCTCACATCCCGGTTGCATTTATCCCGGGTTTCTTGATGCGTGGCGCTTCTCGTATGTTTAGCCTAATAACCAAAGTCAAAACCGCCCTGGAGGGGTGCAGAGCGGAGCGGAGCGCATCGGCGCCCCGTAAGGGTAGGTTTTGACGATGGATTACCCTCCTTATCGAATGCACACCCCAAAATTCGAAGGCAAAAAAAATTAAATTTTTTCACTGTTTTGGGTTATTATTTTATTAACTAGATGATACCCCGTCCGAGGACGGGCAGCTAGAAGGACGGGCAGCTACCCAAGGTAACTTAAGTTGAATGAAGATTAAGGAAAGCTCTCAGTGCAATCCAAAAGCCATATGACCTTGGCTGCCTGCCCGTCCTGCTAGCTGCCCGTCCTCGGACGGGGTATCATCTAGTATAACAATAGATTCCCATGTTGATCGAGCGGTTGCGGAATCTTCACTTTTCCTTTATGAGAGCAGTTGTTAAATTGTTTTCAACTGGACGCTCCTTGGCGAAATTCTTGGAGCCGCAGAACTGACAGATGGAATTCATTTCTCCACAATCGTGTCGAGTAACGTGAGATTCATCAAATCTCAATGCTCTTATTATTTGGAGTTGAATTGCTTGACTTTGGTATCGATTTTCTTTCTGTCGATGTATCGCATGGGATCGAGCGTTAGCAGCTTGCCGTGCTTGAGTTTCTTCTAATGTTTCACGTTGTTGACGTGTCGCATGGGATAGAGCGTTAGCAGCTTGCCGCGCTTGAGTTTCTTCTAATGTTTCACGTTGTTGACGTATCGCATGGGACCGAGCGTCAGCAGCTTGCCGCGCTTGAGTTTCTTCTAAAGTTTCACGTTGTTGACGTATCGCATGGGACCGAGCGTCAGCAGCTTGCCGCGCTTGAGTTTGTTCCAAAGTTTCACGTTGTCGACGGATCGCATGAGACCGAGCGTCAGATTGTCGCTGTGATCGAAGCTGTTCTTCTGTGTTATTAGCTCTTGTACGTGCTTTTCTCTCACGATTCAATCGCCGTCGCTTTGCAGCAGGATTTTCAAAATTTTCATTATCCATTATGGAAGTTCACATAATGCTTTTTTGGAAATAGCTGTCATAATTTTTCACCGATATAGGAAATTTAAATACGTTGATACGTTGATCTGTTTTTTCAGTGCAGACCAAATATAAGTTATATTTTATTTACATAATTTTTCACCTATATAGGAAATTTAAATACGTTGATCCCTTGATACGTTGATCCGATGATACGTTGTGCGTTCGGTTCGGTTCGGTTTGCTTCGGGTATTTCCGTGGGACAGACAGAAAGAAAGAAAGACTTGGCCTTTTATAATAAGAGATACCTGCTCCGACCCTGTATAATATAATATGAATTAATATATTAAACTCGACATTTAAATTGCAAAGAATTTAGATATTTGTGTATTTATTTCTTTATATTATCTGTTTGCTTGTGATACCTGCTCGGTTTGCACATTACCCCCTCAAAATACAGTAAAACTTCAGTTTAACGAAATTTTCGAATTCACGAATAAAAGGTTAGATGCCATATGGGCAGGGTTGGGCAAAATACATTTCAATTGCAATTTCTAAAAATTATTTAAAAATAAATTTATTACAATTGAGGGGTCTGGAAGTAAAAGGGTTCAAGTGCACTTTTAATAGTTCTGAGAAACATGGCTTTAAAGTTAACTGGAAATTGAAAATTCCAGGAATAAGTTTATAAAATACAATTTTACGACCCAAGGGGACGTAAAATTTACTACAATCATTTTACCTCTAAGTTAGGATACCCATTAGGTATGATATTCTGCACTTAGATCATTTCAGGTTCAAGTCCCTTTTACTTCCAGACCCCTCAATTGTGTTTATGTACAAAAGTATTATATCTCCGCAGCTCCGGCCGGTTTTTCATGGCGTACGCCGCTACGCGGCAAAAGCTAAACATACTTGAAGGCGCCATCCATCAAGAAAACCGGGATCTTAGAGAACCTTAACATTAATGTTAATAGCATTAACAAGTATAGTCGCGGTATGCGGCAGTTCCCTTTTACGTTTAACCCCCAAAAAATCGCGTTAAAAAAAATAATGGAAAAACAGTAAACTTTCGTCGATGTTACAGGTACGGGAGACGTGTTGCTTCTGCCGGAGCGGAAATCGCTAAGTTTAAGAGTATATTGAATTGCACGTACCGTCAACAAAATGGGTGAGATTCCGCTAAACTCCGCCCGCGCGTCTGCGAATGTGTAAAATTTACGATTTTCAAAGTAATTTTTTTCATATTAAAAGTCCCTCATCCAAGAATTTTATTATTTAATATAACTCTATAAACCTTAAACTTTACCATAGTTAATAGGAAAAAGTCAATTTCGTAGTGCTCATTAGGGGTCCTTTCCTTACCCAATTTTGATAAGGTTGGTAGTGTTAATACAGATTAACACCCCTATTCTCTAACTCAAATCGTTATTTTTCCAAATGTTAAAAGTTAAAACGAAAAATGTTAAAACGAAGTTATAAGATCGACAAGTACAGATTCGAGGAAGTAGAAAGTATCAACTATCTGGGAGTACTAATAGACAGAAAGGGCGAAAGGCACGAGGAAATCAGTAGAAGAATAAACGTCGGCAACAGAGCTTACTATGCGAACAGGATCATGCTGACAAGTAAACAGTTCACAAAAAGAACAAAGATAAAGGTATACAAAACTTTGATAAGACCTGTGGTCATCTACGCGTCAGAGACAATGTGTATGTCGGTAGACGAGGAAGCAAGACTCAGAGTTTTCGAACGACGGATTATGAGAATTATATTGGGACCAAAGAAGGGGGTCGACGGAGAACAAAGAGCCTTTATGAACCACTAAATTGCAAGATCGATCGATGGTGAAGACATAGTGAGATACATAAAGTCGCAACGCCTGAGAAGGTTGGGACACGTCATGAGATCAGAGAACGCAACTGCGATAAAAGTGATAACACTTTGGAAACCTGGAGAGAGTAGACCTCGGGGAAGACCGAGGATTAGATGGTTGGATCAGGTGAGACATGACTTGAGAGAGATGGGGATCGACGGCTGGGCGGAGAGAGTCTATGATAGATGGGGTTGGAGGGATATCGTGGATAGGGCCGCAAGTCACCCGAGACTGTGAAAGTGTGTGGGAAGGAGCGAACTGGGGAAAGGCTACGGAATAAGTGACAAAGAGGAAGAAACACAAAAATGTAACGAAACAACCTGTAATACGGGGATTAATCCACCCCTATAAAAAGGATTTGTAAATCTCGTAAAGAGATAGGGTTGACAACAAAAAAGGTTTATACTGCAACCTACATTCAAGTTCGTTTTCATTAACCAAGTTACGGCACCGCCACTGGTTGAAATTCACATTTTCTGGGTCCGTAGGTCAAATAACGGTTCGTTCATTCGCACTATTTTAGTTCAAATATTTACCGTAAACGTCAAACTTCGACGAAGTTGTCAAAATAATGAAAATAATCCTACAAAAGTGCGTTAAATCTTTATTTTTATTATTTTTATTTTGTATTCGTCCGCATAAAATGTAAATAGCTTATTTGCAAAGCCCCCACCTTATTATTTTAAGCGTGAGTAATCAATCGAAACCTTAATTGCTTCATTCAGCTAATTGTGTTAATTTGTCATGTGATTGAGGCCCTATTTTTATTCTAGATGGATAAATATACAGTAGATTTGGATAAGGTATTGAACGACTTCGAATATAGCGAATTAACCGATCAGTACGGTAGTCCTGTTACTTCGTATGCCAACAACCTTCAGGAACAGCAACAAAGTAGCAGAAGTACGCCAGTTAAGCATACAATAAATAACGTTTTTCAAAGCCTAAATGATTATTTAAACACCGATATTGCTGTTAAAAATACCAAGCATGACATAACCGGTTGTAAGGAACCGGAAGCCAACGGTTTGTATCAGGATCTGATTCCCCATTTAAGTTTGCAAGATTCTAGTTCAGATGTGCAAGTGGTGGAAGAGGTTGTAGCGCCGATAAACCAGCCTCCAGTTGAAGAAGACAGATCTACCTGGCAAGATTGTGAAGTGGATGAAATACCTGCACTTGAAATTGTTACCGAATTCGAAAACAATTTTGTTGTCGAACCTCCAACTTCATTACCAGACATCTCGAATTTGTGTTGTGAAACTAGCGATGGCGATTTAGACGAAACTCCTCTAAAAAGTATTAGTGGAGAATTAAAAGAAGCGGAAGTGTCGATTTTAGTCGCTACTGGAAGTTTGAACGAGGATGAGGTAAAGTCTGAGAGCGATGCAGAAGAAGTGAAGCAAGAAGAAGAGTGTGTGAGCGAAAAGTGCGTTAAAGTAGACGACGAAATTGTTGGGGGGGAATTAGAACAAGAAAATGAAACCGAGAAGGAGGAGGAGGATTTGCAGCCTCCTGTGGTTGTGAGTTTCGATAATATTGTCGATATTGACGACTCTGAACTTCATAAATATTTAGAAGAGTTAGGAAGTGAAACAGAAATTAATAATAGTGTGGTTGTCGAAGAGGTTGTGCAAGAGGTTCGGCACGACGAGGAAGAAGTGCCATGTAATCCGGTGGTTGTGGTGGTGTGTTCTGAAGATGAAAAGTGTGAAAATGTTGAAGACGAAAACGTTGCCCCTCGACCTAGTACCTTACAAATTAATTCGACTCAAATAGATCTTGTCGGTGAGTACTAAACCTTTGATTTGTTTATCAGGGTACTGTGTCATAAGTAGCCTTACTCAAATAAAATTTTCTTCAGCTACACACTAAAGAACACAGTTAATATAGCAAATTGTAAAAATATTAACCGAGAATTTATTATCAAAGTTTTGAAATAATCGATTTTGAACTTATCAAATTTAACGAGATTCAGTGGTAAAATTAACGAGATTCCCGCGCGTCGCTCATTCTGTTGACGGTGCGTGCAGAAAGAACTAGTCTTAAACTTAGCGTTTTACGGACCGGCAGAAGCAGCCCCCTCTCGGTGGCAGTCGGCTAGCGCCCGTGACTCCAAATAATTTGAAAATTTCCTATTGCAAAGAGGAAGTTTTATATAGTATACTGTAACAATTTTATGTGAGAATGTATAGTCAAAATTTTGAAATAATCGAATTTGAAGTTTGCAAATTTACATGTAAAACTTAACGAGATTCCGCGCGTCGCTCATTCTGTTGACGGTACGTGCAATATCAATGACCCTAACACTTAGAGTATTTTGCACCGGCAGTAGCAGCACGTCTCTCGTACATGTAACATCGATTATTTTTTGTTTTACGCTATTTTTTGGGGGTTAAGCTCCCGGTTTCCTTGATGGTAGGCGCTTCAAATTTCTTTAGCTATCTGGCGCGGAGCGCCGATGGCCATGAAAAACCGGGAGCCCGGGCGGCTTAGGTTTTTTGATGCACACAGTTATGGCCGGGCCGGAACCACCCTAAAAAGTAATTAGCACCATCAAAACCGGCCTAATACATGTAAAATTAAGGTACTTTCAAATTGGTTTTTCTCAAAATTTTGACTATACATTCTCACATAAAATTTTTACAGTATACTCTATAAACCTTCCTCTTTGCTATAAAACAATTTTCAATCGATTTCGGGTCACGGGCGCTAGCCGACTCCCCCCCCCCCATACCACAACTATACTTCTTAATGCTATTTCAAGGGTCTCTAAGCTCCCGGTTTCATTTATCCCGGTTTTCTTGATGGGTGGCGCCTTCTCGTATGTTTAGCCTAGTAACCAGAGTCAAAACCGCCCTGGAGGGGTGAAGAGCGTAGCGGAGCGAAGCGGCGCCCCGGAAGGGTAGGTTTTGACGATGGATAACCCTCCTTATCGAATGCACACCCCAAAATTCGAAGAAAAAAAAATTTAATTTTTTCACTTTTTCGGCAATACACGGGTTATTTTCCATTTTTTTGATTATATTTATTACTATTATCTACTAATCACACCCCCACCTATCCGAATTTCAAAGAAAAATTCAAATCGGAGCGAAAAAATTTTACGCGATTTCAAGGGACCGTCTTTGAATTGTATCGCGTCTGCCTGGGGTGTGCGGCATATTCGATGCTAATTTCCCGTACTTTTCAAAAGTCGATTTTGGGGTTGTTTTTCAAGATTTCTCGCAAGTTATTTTTTCTATAGACTAAAATAAGCCTGTTCTTTAGTGTGTAGCTGAAGAAAATTTTTTTTGGCTGGGGCTACTTATGACGCCGTTCCCGTTTATCATATCTATTAATATTTATGATCTGGTTCTTACATTATGTAAATTTTATGAGTAATCTTTAATCTTTATATTAATTTATGATAATATTTTTATACAGGGTGTTGAATGAGTTAGCCGTTCATAGGATATTTACATGTAAAAACTTATTTATTCAAATTCCTGCTTCCCTAATTATTTTAGAAAAAAAATGAAAGACACAAAAATCATGCAGAAAAATAAACTACAAATGATAAAAGAATTATTTTCATCTAGCTTTTACTTAAAGTGGCAAAAAATGCTTTTGAAATTGTTCAAATTTTCATTTATCAGACTAGCCATGAAAGTTTCCAAGGTAATTATTTTTGATAAGTATTAAAAAACAATTGCACTTTGTTTACAGTTTTGCACTTTATTAAATTTTAATTTCATAAAATGGAAGCAAAGTACACAATTAGTGAAAAAAATCAATTTTTAAAACTATATTACTCTGGAAACAGTATACGTATGGTACGAGATCTCTTTGCTGGTTTATACCCAGAAAGACCAATCCCTACTTATTCGACAATTAAAAATGTAATTGATAATCAAAATCAATATGGATCTGTATTTAAGCCGTCATGCAAGACCTGCAGAAATAAAAGAATAAATTTAGAAGAAATCAATATTGGTGAAGCTCCAGGTACCGATATCGAAACAAATGTAATTGCTGCCGTAGTGAATAATCCTTGTATCAGTACAAGAACAATTGGTGCGGAGTTAAATATTCATCACACTACGGCGTTCAAAATTATAAAAAAACATAAATTTATATCTTATAAGTTCCAAAACCATCAAGAAATTTTTGAAGAGGATATGTACAAAAGAATGATTTTCTGTGAAAGCATTATCGAAAAGGCCAATTTGGATAGAAATTTTATTAAAAATATTTGTTTTACCAATGAGACAACGTTTAGTATTAACGGGGAACCAAATGTTCAAAATTATCGGTTTTGGTCCACCGAAAATCCTCATTTAATGATCAACAATCGTTCACAGTATCGCCAAACTGTAAATGTTTGGGCAGGGATATTAGGAGCAAACATCATCGGACCATTTTTTATTGATGGAAATTTGAATGGACTAAAATATCTAGAAATGTTACAAAACGAAATTGGACCGGCAATTGATATTGTGGCAGGAGAAAATAACGTAATCTACTATCAACAAGACGGATGCCCGGCACATTATACTAGAGATGTAACCAATTATTTAAATGAATGTTATCCCAATTCTTGGATAGGACGCAATGGACCAATAAACTGGCCAGCTCGGTCACCAGACTTGGCTCCAAATGACTTTTTTTTGTGGGGTCATTTAAAATCTAAAATTTATGGTGAACGATACCAAAGTATTGATTCATTAAAAAATAAAATTGTGGAGGAGTGTGGCAATATTACCGAAAGACAACTTGCGAATGTACGATGCAACTTTTATGATAGACTTGGTTTTTGTTTAGCTGAATATGGAAACCTGTTTGAACATTTGCTGTAAATTTAATTATTTCTTAATGTTTGTAATTGTTTATTATTAATAATTTATGTAATATATAAATTAAATTGAATTTATTTCATGGCTAGTCTGATAAATAAAAATTTGAACAATTTCAAAAGCATTTTTTGCCACTTTAAGTAAAAGCTAGATGAAAATAATTCTTTTATCATTTGTAATTTATTTTTCTGCATGATTTTTGTGTCTTTCATTTTTTTTCTAAAATAATTAGGGAAGCAGGAATTTTCATAAATAAGTTTTTACATGTAAATATCCTATGAACGGCTAACTCATTCAACACCCGGTATACGTTCTTCTGGGTATTCCGAGGTGTCTAAATTAAGATTAGGGTTGCAAGAAGTACCCGTCTTAATTTAGGTGAAGTGAGAATCACTAGAGTTGTAAATTCTAATGATTAATCTAAATTATGAGAAGTGGCAAGAAGTACTTCTCTTAATTTATTGTTGAATAACATTTAAGTCGTAAATTCAAATGCTACTGATTTATTAAGTTTTACATACAGGTATTTATATAAAAACTTAATAGCTAGGTTATCACATTCCAATTAAATTAAAGGTATTAATCTGATGACTTATGATATAAAATTTTCCATTAATAATTTTAAATGCAGTACTTGCTGATTATAATTGTTTTAAATGTTGATAATGCGGAAATGAATTATATTTGTAATTGACCTACTGGAAAGTGTTATTGTGCATATTAGCTTTATTTACACTTTTCTACTAAATTTGTACAATTTTGCATATTTACTTAAATTATTAATATACAGGATGGTTCTAAACTAGAACTCATCCAACCAACAAAAACCTGTTTAATTTCTAAATTAAACATATTGCCACCTCCCAAAATAATGGTAGTGGCGTTTGGTCATCATTGAACTGCTGAAATTGATAATTTTGAATCGTCTTCTGAAGTGTCGTCCTCAAGTAATGGTATTAAATGGTGAACACTTTTCCGCGTTGTTTGACCCTTTGCTTTTTTGACACTGACGACTCGTAGTGTACCGTCTGGATCTGGATGTTTGTCACTAATTTTTGCTAATGGCCATTGACTGGGATTGATGTCTTTTTCTTTGATGATTACTATGTCTCCTATTTGAAGGTTTCTGTGTTTTGATTGCCATTTGTATCTTTTTTGTAGTTGATTTAAATACTCCGATGACCATGCCTGCCAAAAGTCATGCTTGATTTTTTGGACTAATTTCCATCTGGAACTTAAATTTGTTGTCATCATGATGTTTGCTGGGTGCGTGGGTGATATTATTTCTCTTCCTATCAAAAAATGTCCTGGTGTGAGTACGGCTAAATCTTCTGCGCAGTCATTTAGTGGACAAAGGGGTCTTGAATTTAGGCATGCTTCTATTTGACATAATAGCGTACTTATTTCTTCGTAAGTAAGTTTGTTTTCTCCTATGATTCTTTTTAAATGGTGTTTTGTTGATTTCACTGCTGCTTCCCACAGTCCTCCGAAATGAGGTGTAGCCGGTGGAATAAAGTGCCATTGAGTTCCTCTTGAAGTTAGTTTGTCTTGAAGCTCATCGTTGTTTAAAATGATTTTCATTTGTTTGTTTATTATATTACTGGCTCCAACGAAGTTGGTTCCGTTATCACTATACATATTGTGGTGTTTTGAGTCACCCTCAGTGTAAAATTAATTACTTTGTTTTAATATTTCGCCTAATCACATGAAAGCTTTTTGCGAAGTGGAAGATTTTTCGAGTTTAAGGAAGTTTTACAAAATTCAATACAATAGAACAAAAAAAATCCAAGAATATAAAATAACAATAATTTATTTTATATCATGTTCACAAATTGATTCAAAAATGTTAGTAGTTTAGAAATATCACATGTTCACAAATTTATCCAAAATTGTTAGTAATTAAGAAATGTTACATGTTCATAAATTTATTTAAAAACGTTAGTTAAGAAGTGGGAACTCCATAAAATCTAGTTGGGACGAAAAGGGAATTTTGGAGATAACCTTGGTAACGAGATAAAAAAAAAGCGGCTGTCAAAAAAAAATTGGTCAAAAAGATAGTCAAAAACCAAAATTGGAGAGCTAAAAAAAAAGATAATTAACCAGGTGTTTGGAAATAAATGGGTGAAAATATATAATCACGAGCACTTACTGGAAGAAAGTTGAAAAAGCTGGTCTGGAAGACAAATTAAGTGAAACCTTGATGCACAAAAAAAATGGAATCAATTTAAAAGGGTCCATGTTTGGAATCATGAATAAGCACGAAGGAAGTGGCTTAAATGGAAAATTTATGCTAGGAGGCGTGAACGCCATCTAAGAAAGAGTAAGAACATTGCATAACTATTTGTATGAAGTGACGCGTGTTCGCGCGATTAACAATTAATTTAAAAAGCGATTTGGGGTTAAAAACGATTTGGGATTCAAAGAGGGTAATTTTAAGAGTTGTTAGGTTAAGTTTCGTAAACAATAAAAAAATTTCTTAAAAAAGTTTTTAATAAATATCATTCTGGGATATTTTTGTTTTATTCTATTAAAAAAAAATTCATTCACAATTCAAGAAAGCGAAGAACTTACTCCTGAGGGAAAGAGTTTTCATGCCGGTAAAAAAAAATAAAGAGCTAGCAAGGGTTTAATAAATACACAAAAAGTAAAATTCATTTAAAGACAAAATAAAAGTGTAATAGTCCCACAGATACCCTGGACATTACAATATGTTCACAATTTCCTCGGCGTGAAGTGAACCGTCGAAATGCGGCTAAAAATGCATCTGTTGTCATATCTGTTACTGCTTCCAGATGAATTGCCTTTGTTGCGAAGCAGACGAAGATTGCTATATATCCCTTTTGTGATTTATATCCTCTTCCTCTTGACATTCTTATCATTATTGGTCCGGCATAATCTACTCCAGTGTGAAGAAAGGGTGGTGCTGGCGTTACTCGTGCAGCTGGTAAGTCTCCCATCAATTGATTTCCTGTATCTGCTTTGTACCGGATGCATATTACACATTTCTTTATTTCTGCTCTTACTGCTTTCCGCCCATTTATTATCCAATATTTTCGTCGTGTGTAAGCCAATGTTTGTGTTATTCCTCCATGTAACGTTTGATGATGCGCATCTCTGATTATCAATGTTGTCAAGTGATTTTTATACGGTAATATTATTGGGTGTTTTTGTTCAAATGGTATATTTGAATTTTTTAATCTTCCTCCTACTCGAAGTATGTTGTTTTCTAGATGTGGATTTAAGTTGATTATTTTACTCTTCTTACTTATTCCATTGTTATTCACTAATGCTTTAATTTCTTCGCTGAATCCTCCCTGTTGAATGGTTTTTATTATCTGATATAATGTATTTTGAATTTCTGCTATGCTCAATCTTCCAATTGGTTTTTCTGATGCCTTCTTCCACCATCTGTTACAGTATGATAATACTCGTAGCATTCTTGTTAATGTTGAAAATCTTTCTATTATTGTATTGGTCGCGTTGTTTATGGTGATGATGTGAACATGTCTTTTTTGCTCAAGATTTGTATCTGGCAATGTCTCCATTCTTTCGGTTTTTGTTTGTTCTTGTAACCATTGTGGACCATTCCACCAGAATTTATTTTCATGTAATTTTGATGGCTGCGTGCCTCTTGATATGATATCTGCGGGATTGTCTCCGGTTTTTACGTATCTCCAATGTTCTGCTGGCAACCTATTGTTGATGTCACTGACTCTATTTGCGACAAACTTGGTCCATCTTTCTGGGTTCCCTTTTATCCATGCCAATGTGATCGTTGAGTCTGTCCATGCGAATTGTTTGACTTCAATTTCCAATACTTGTTGTGCGTACTCCATTAATTTTGCTAGAAGTACCGCTGCGCATAATTCTAATCGTGGTATTGTTGCCTCTGTTTTAATTGGTGCTACTTTTGATTTGGCGATTAGTAGTGTTGTATTTATCATCCCATTGTTGTTTGTTTTTACGTAAACTACTGCCCCGAATGCTTTTTCCGATGCGTCGCAGAATCCGTGTAATTCGACCTTATTTTCAATATTTTTTGAAACGTTTATCCACCTTGGAATTCTTATTTTTTCTACATCTTTTAATGCGGTGTAATACGTTGTCCATTTGTCTTTTATGTTTTCTGGAACTGCCTTATCCCAATCTATGTCTCGCGCCCATAATTCTTGCATGAGTAATTTTGCTGTTATGATTACTGGCGATAACCATCCTAATGGATCGAATAATTTAGCGATTTCCGATAGGATTTTTCTTTTTGTAATTTTTCCATCTGCCATTATTTTTGTTTTAAATTGAAATGTGTCCTTGTGTGGCGACCAATATACCCCTAACGTTTTTTGGGCCTCTTGTTCTGATATTTCTGTCATTTTCTGGCTTCGTTGATGTTCAGGTACGTGATCCAAAATTTTTTGTTTATTGCTTGCCCATTTGCGTAGATTGAATCCTCCTGATTGTAACACGGTTATTATTTTTGATTGTATTTGTGTCGCTTCTTTTTCTGTTTCTGCCCCGGACATCAAATCATCTACGTAAAAATCTTTTAATATTATGTTTGCTGTTTGGATATCTTCTTTCATTTCATCTTGAGCTAATTTCTGAAGCGTTTTGATGGCCAAATATGGTGCACATGCTGTTCCATATGTTACTGTTGTCAAGCAATATTCTTTTACTGGTTGATTGTTATTAAATCTCCATAATATGTACTGAAATGCTTGATCTTCCTGTGAAATTTTAATCTGCCGATACATTTTTTCTATGTCTGCACTGAACACTATTGGGTATTTTCTCCATCTTAATAATATGTCTCGTAATTCTTGCTGAAGCCTTGGTCCTGTGTACATTGTATCGTTCAAACTTTTGCCGTTCGACGTTTTGGATGAAGCGTCAAATACTACCCTCAGTTTTGTAGTTGTACTTTCTTCCTTAATGACTGGTTGATGTGGTATGTAGTATTTTCCTGATTGCGGAGCAATTTTCATGTGACCCAGCTTTAAATATTCTTCCATGAATGTGTTGTATTGATTTCTAAGTTCTTTGTTCTTTGGTTGATCGAGTTTTCTTTCCAGTTGATGAAATCTTGCATACGCTGTCTGTTTTGATTCTCCTAACTTTGGTTGATCTTCTTTAAATGGTATTTTTACAATGTATTGTCCGGCTCTATCTCTTTTCGTGCTTTCCTCATAGTGTGCTTCGCATTTTTCGTTTTCTACTGACATGGGCTTCTTATTTTCGACTTCTTCTAGTTCCCAAAATTGCTGTAATTTTTTGTCTTCTTCATAACGGCTGATCATACTGATTATTTTGATAGGTTGTTGATTCTGGTGTGACACGTTGCCCGACAGGATCCATCCTAGTTGTGTGTTTTGGCAGACTATTCCATTCTCCATTCTTCGTAATCCTTGTTGAATGATGCGGCTTAATTCGTCAGCCCCTAATATTGCGTCTATTGGGCCTCTTTGATGGAATGTTGGATCAGATAGAAATTCGCTGTCCCAAGTTAAATCGATATCCAAATTATTGTCGGGATGATTTTTTGTTAATTTTGGCAATATTATGAAATTGGTACTTAGCGAAAACTTGCTTGGAAATCTTGGTCTAATTGTTACTTGCATTTGGTATTTGGATACTTTTGGATTTGCATCGCTTATCCCTGATATTTCTGCTACAATTTTTTGCTTGAGATATCCTAATCGTTGTGCGGCTTCTTCAGTTATCAGTGCTGCTTGGCTCCCTGAGTCGATAAGTACTCTCAAATATTCCATATTGCCCATGTGAGATGTGGTGCATACTAACGCTGTTGCCAATAACACTGTACTTTGGTTTTGGTTAGTCGTATAAGAACCTGTTGGAATATTTCTCTCTTCTGTGTTATGCTTTTGGTTTTGTTTTGTATTTGTGTGGTTTGATCTGACTTGATTCTGCCCTTGATAAGAATTATACTGTCTTGTGGATGATTGTTGTGGTTTCCAATTTCCAAATCTTGAATTCGTTGGTTTCCAATCATCATGTAATAAAGTATGATGTTTTCTGAAGCAAATTTGACAGCTGCTCTTGCTGAAACATGGTGCTGTATTGTCATGGTTTTTTAAACAATTGAAACACCCTTTGTTTTCTATCACTCTTCTTCTTCTTTCAGCTGGATTCATATTTCTGAATTCGCTGCAATCGAAAATGATATGTTGTTGACCGCAACAGATACATCTTGAAAAAACATTTTTTGGTGCATAGGTGTTGGTTGACCCATATATCTTTTTTATTTGATGATACTCGTTATTCCTTGGACTAGATGCTTCTAGAGATTGACATCTTTTTTCTAAAAATTCTAATAATGATGTTAACGACTGAACTTCATGATTATCCAGAATTGTTTGTTCGTACCACTTATTTGTTTCTGTATCCCATTTTTGACTGACCCATCTCTCTAAAATCGGTCCCCAATTTTCAACTTCAATTCCTAGATTTTCGAGTGCTTTTACACATTCTTGAATAGTATCATGCATTTGACGTAGTTGTTTTATATTTTCGTGATTTATCTTTGGTAGATTACAAATCTTGTCTATTAAAGTGTTCGTTATTAACCGTTTATTTTGATACCGTTTTATTAATAATTCCCATGCTGATTCGTAATTTTCTCCTGAGATCATTACGTGTTGTATTACTTTACTTGCTTCTCCTTTTACATGCGTTTTTAGGTATTGCATTTTTTCAGTTTTAGTAATCACTGTATTTGCATGTATTACTTTTTGAAAAATATCAAAAAATGTATACCATCCCTCATATCCTCCGTAGAAACACGGTAATTCTATTGTTGGTAATTTAATATTCGGTTTGTTGGTTGCATCTTGTTGTAATTTCGAAATTATTTCGTAATATTTTTTCTCGATTTTCTCATATAGTGTATTGATAAAATAGTCATCCGTATGTTCTTCTTCGTATGCCATTATTTCTGTATGAAGCTCTTCTATATTTTTCCATTTATTTTTTATTCCGGTTCTTAATATTTCATGTAGTTGTGTTTCTGATGATGTGTTTGTTGCCATCTCAAATGATTTTGTCAGCAGATTCATGTTTATTTTTTGTTTCTTGATGCGGATCGCTTGTTCTGATACTTCCATTTTTATTTTTTCTTGTGGTATTGGTGATTTGGATTGCACTGGTTCTTCGGGTTTTACACTTGATTCCTCTTGATTGTTCTTCTTGCAGGTTTGTAAATATTGTATTGCTTCTTGGTATTTTGCTTCGATTTGTTCAATGTAACGAGATGAAATATATACGTTTTCTGGTGCGTTTAATTGTAAGAATATTTGGTGGTTGCTTCTTGCTTCTAAAATTAATCTTAATAATTCTTCGTTCTTCCTTTGGATGTATTCTTCTGTTTTTCGACTGGGAGAGTCCTTTTTACTGTTTGCTAGTAATGTTTTGATTTTGATTCCAATGTCTTCTTGTACCTTTGCTAATTCGCTTGCGGTGACCATTTTTCCATTTTTCAATTATTATCTTCTTATTTTTGATTAATTTGTTACTTGATGATGTACTTTGTTTTCGTAGTAGTTTCTGCTTTTCCTTTTTACCACGTGCTTCAGACTCAAAGACGTGCGATGGGGTATTTTAGTCTTCTCCCGTAAAAAAGAATTGCAGTTTTTCATACAACAATTTTATGATACTGCCCGAATTTCGGCTTTTTCAGTATCACAAAATATACTGTACTCTTAACAACTTATTGGATGATTCTTCCTCCTTTTTGATTTCTTGGAATTGCTGTGGACCTTTTGTATTTTGATTGTTTGATCTCTTGTTTGGACCGTTGTATTTGTTTTGTTGACTTTGCTTTGTCTTCGCTGTGGACCCTTGTATTTTGATTGTTGTATTTGATTTTGGCGTCGCTGTGTGGACCCTTGTATTTGATTCTTCTTGCTTTGTCGTCGCTGTGTGGACCCTTGTATTTTATTCTTCTTGTTGCTTGGCGTCGCTGTGTGGACCCTTGTATTTTTATTGCTTTGGCGTCGCTGTGGACCCTTGTATTTTTGATTGTTGTATTTGATTTTGGCGTCGCTGTGTGGACCCTTGTATTTTTATTGCTTTGGCGTCGCTGTGGACCCTTGTATTTTTGATTGTTGTATTTGATTTTGGCGTCGCTGTGTGGACCCTTGTATTTTATTCTTCTTGTTGCTTTGGCGTCGCTGTGTGGACCCTTGTATTTTATTCTTCTTGTTGCTTTGGCGTCGCTGTGTGGACCCTTGTATTTTATTCTTCTTGTTGCTTTGGCGTCGCTGTGTGGACCCTTGTATTTTATTCTTCTTGTTGCTTTGGCGTCGCTGTGTGGACCCTTGTATTTGATTTGATGCTGCTTCGTTCTCTTGTTTGGACCGTTGTATGTTGTGTTGCTGTGCGATCTCTTGTTTGGACCGTTGTATGTTGTGTTGCTGATGGTTTATCTTCTTAGGTTCGAAGGAACATGTCTAAATTAAGATTAGGGTTGCAAGAAGTACCCGTCTTAATTTAGGTGAATTGAGAACCACTAGAGTTGTAAATTCTAATGATTACTCTAAATTAGGAGAAGGATGGCTAGAAGTACTTCTCTTAATTTATTGTTGAATAACATTTAAGTCGTAAATTCAAATGCTACTGATTTATTAAGTTTTACATACAGGTATTTATATAAAAACTTAATAGCTAGGTTATCACATTCCAATTAAATTAAAGGTATTAATCTGATGACTTATGATATAAAATTTTCCATTAATAATTTTAAATGCAGTACTTGCTGATTATAATTGTTTTAAATGTTGATAATGCGGAAATGAATTATATTTGTAATTGACCTACTGGAAAGTGTTATTGTGCATATTAGCTTTATTTACACTTTTCTACTAAATTTGTACAATTTTGCATATTTACTTAAATTATTGATATACAGGATGGTTCTAAACTAGAACTCATCCAACCAACAAAAACCTGTTTAATTTCTAAATTAAACACGAGGGTATTCCTAGATCAATGTGACCATTTTCAGCGCGAAATTTTGTCTGTCAGGTCCAGTTTCTAACAAATATGTTTGCTTTCTATTAAACTTTTTACCCATCTACAAACACCTGGCTGAAGTTTGACTCAAACTCATACTCGTATTTGTACACATTACAGTCGACCAGTTAAATCAAGGTAAAAATATTAATATTCATATTTTTGCTTTTAAATTTATAATTAAACAATAAAGCGCTTACCGAAGGTACCAATACAAACTAATTAAATAAATTAAAGTAAAAATTACGTTAATAGACCTCATTTAGGCTTCCAAAACTATGCAATGATAAGCACAACACAAAATAATAAAAAAATTCCACGAGGCGCACTTGACGAGCTCTCCTCCTAAATTTTTGATATAATAATCTACTTGATGACCGGAATCTATGTTCCAAATTTCATAACCCTCTTTTGGGGATAAGGGTGTCATAATCCAACCCTTACCTCTAATTAGTTAGTGAAAAATTCCTAGATGGCGTAGTTGACGAGATCCCCTCCCAAATTTTGGATATGACAATCTACTTGATGACCTGAATTTATGTTCCAAATTTCATAACCCTCTTATGGGGATAAGGATGTCAAAAACCAATCCTTACCTCCACCCTTATATTTATGAAGTTAGTATATAATTCCTAGGTTGGCGCCTACATCCCCTCCTAAATTTTTGATGTAGTAATCTACTTGATGACCTGAATCTACATTCCAAATTTCATAATCCTCTTTTGGGGATAAGATTGTCAAAAACCAACCCTTACCTTTAAGAAGTTAGTAAAAAATTCCCAGATGGCGCAGTTGACGAGATTCCCTCCCAAATTTTTGATATGACAATCTACTTGATGACGTGAATCTACAATCCAAATTTCATGACCCTCTTTTGGGGATCCTCCTCATCCAGTCTATCCGTCTTGACAGACGCGTAGTGATTATGTCAGGTCTCCAACCGAGCCGTAGCCTGCCGTATTGTCTCACGCCATCCTTCTCTATCATAAGTGGATCGGACGGCATGCTCAACATCCGCGTCCAGGAGCACCTCAACGGTATCCAGCCAGCGCTTAGGAGATCTACCGCACCTCCTCTTGCCCTCAGGTTTTCCCTGCACCATCAGTTTTTCCAGCTTGTCGCTTCTAGTAATGTGGCCAAAGAATCTAAAAGAAAGAATCTTTTGGGGATAAGGTTGTCAAAAACCAACCCTTATCTCTAGCTATTTAGTGAAAAATTCTTAGATGGCGCAGTTGACGAGATCCCCTCCCAAATTTTGGATATGACAATCAACTTGATGACCTGAATTTATGTTCTAAATTTCACAACCCTCTTTTGGGGATAAGGGTGTCAAAATCCAACCATTACCTCTTAACTAGTTAGTGAAAAATTCCCCGCAGTTGACGAGATCCCCTCCTAAATTTTGGATATGACAATCTACTCGTAACCCGAATCTACGTTCCAAATTTCATAACCCTCTTTTGGGGATAAGGTTGTCAAAAACCAACCCTTACCTCTAACTAGTTAGTGAAAAATTCCCAGATGGCGTAGTTGACGAGATCCCCTCCTAAATTTTGAATATGAAAATCTACTTGATGACCTGAATTTATGTTCCAAATTTCATAACCCTCTTTTGGGGATACGGGTGTCAAAATCCAACCCTTACCTTTAAATAGTTGGTAAAAAATTCCCAGATGGCACAGTTGACGAGATCCCCTCCCAAACTTTTGATTAGACAATATAATAATAATAATAATAATAGTTTATTAATGCTAATATAAAATATTTACAAGTTTAATATGTTGCATTAAAAGGTATATGTTCAGCAAAGCTGTTTTTCAACATAACCTGGTTATTGTGTTTGTTGCAAGCCAAGCAGTCGACTCGTCAGTGTGGTCTTGAAGGTGTAAGCAGAGCAATTCTGGTGATACAGGTCCATATGTTTGTTATAGAAACGGCACGCCAAGTACTCAAATGATCCCTTAAACTTGGTAGTCCTATGTGACGGAATTGTAAGATCCTCAGTATTGCGAAGATTGATATAGTTTCGGCGTTCATCGCGATTTTTTCAAGAAGCAATTTATTAACGAGCGCTTTTTCGTTAATAAGCTCTTGCATCACTTCAATTTGCTTCTTTAGACTACAAATTACCTCGTGTTCATTGCTATCACTAGAAACACGTGCCTTGATTAGGCTAAAAATCTACTTGATGACCTAAATCTATGTTCCAAATTTCATAATCCTCTTTTGGGGATAAGGTTGTCAGAAACCAACCCTTACCTCTAACTATTTAGTGAAAAATTCCCACATGGGAATGCAGACAATCCCTCAAGAAACTGGCCAAGGGCAACAAAATTGCCCTCCACTGGGTGCCGGGTCATGAGGGAATTGAGGGTAATGAGATCAGGCTCAAGAGCTGCCCCGACTGGGCCCGAACCATTCTGTGAATTGTCCAAGACACACAGGGGTTGGAGGTCCGGAAGTTGGAGGCAAAGAGCAAAAATACCCTATGGCACAATACACCAGGACAAAAACAGGCCAAGAAATTTATAGAGTACTCGACTGCAGAGGCTAAAAAGCTTCTTCTACTATCAAAGAATGAAATCAGGCTCATCACGGGGTTGCTCACCGGACATTGTCAGGTGAGATATCGGGTCCGGTGTCAACGGCCCAACTGACAATAAAAAATCCCCCAAAAAAATGGCTTGATATTTAGGTCAAAAAAGGCATTAACTATAATATAACCAAGGATCATAAGGTTACATCTTGAAAAAGTACCATAATTTAATTAAATTAGTTTGAACATCGTGCGCTAGACTGTCGGCCTATTTTTTGCGTGGTTTCGAGAACTACGGACACGCCCCTAACATGAAATTTAGCAAACTTTTGGGTAATTAACGGCCTTTTTGGGTATGTTTCGGTCCGAATGTGTAACTTTTGTCGTCGCGGAGGTGATCATAAAAAAAAATCCGAAAAAAGTTTGAAAATGGGAAAGTTGCATTTCAAGCGGCGACTGGCATACCCCGGCCGGTGTCACATCGTTCGCCCGTCGTTCCCTTGAAATCGAGTGAAATTTTTTCGCTCCGATTTGAATTTTTCTTTGAAATTCGGATAGGTGGGGGTGTGATTAGTAGATATTAGTAATAAATATCCGCAAAAAAATGGAAAATAACACGTGTATTGCCTAAAAAGTGAAAAAATAAAAAAAAATTTTTCTTCGATTTTTGGGGTGTGCATTCGATAGGGAGGGTTATCCATCGTCAAAACCTACTCTTCCGGGGCGCCGCTCTACACCCCTCCAGAGCGGTTTTGACTCTGGTTACTGGGCTAAACATACGAGAAGCGCCTTCGATCAAGAAAACCGGGATCTAAAAAACCGGGATGTTAGGGACCCTTGAAAAAGCATTAAAAAGTATAGTCGCGGTATGCGGCAGTTATCTTTTACGTTTAACCCCCAAAAAATCGCGTAAAACAAAAAATAATGGAAAAATAGTAAAATTTCATCGAAGTTACTAGCACGGGAGACGTGTTGCATGTGACCGGTGTGCACTGGTTTCTGGAATGAACTTCATGGAGCATCCCGGCGTAGCCGGCCTTCTCCTTCATCTGACGTTGGCATCTGGTGTTGGGAAGTTGTGGAGACCGGTGGGCCTCTCGGAATAGCGCTGAGCTAATTTGGGTGGTAATTACCCGGGCTGTGGCTGTGGAAATAAATATTGGAACGTGGGAAATATTTGATTACGTTACCGATTTAGTAGAGTCCTTAATTCGAAGATTGAAGATTTCCTCGATAGAAGTGGCTTCTACTTGAAGTTTGACGGGTGGTGCAAATTGCATTTGCCGTCCTCGATTTGGCGTTGGTGAGCTAAATGGGGTGGAATCTAAGATGTGGAAATTAAATCAAAAATTACACAAATCTAGTGAATTTAATCCACTTTCGAAGAGAATTTGTGTAATTATACCTGTGAACGAATGTTAATCTGTGCAGGTGAGGGTTGTGGTCATGGGTTGTCTGTGGTCAGGATTGATTTAGGTCGGGGGGTACAATAATCTTCAGTTTTGTATTGACCTAATTGTGCTATAAGTGGGTTGTCGGAAAATTTGGATTTCTTGTAGAGATTAGTGGCGTGTTTACGAATGAGGGTGGTAATGAGATCTAGTTTGGCGTCTGCGTACAGTCGCCTGTTGGTGACATAGTAGGGAGCGTCGAAGGTAGAGCGGAGGTTTTTATTTTGAACTACTTGGACCTTGTTAATGACTGTGTGTCGGGCGTAGCCCCAAACGGGGGAGGCGTAGGTCATGCTTGGTCGAATGATGGCTTTGTATAATCTTAGTTTATTTGAGGGAGCCATGGGGCTGTTTCGGTTCATAAGAGCAAATAGTTTTGAAAAGAGGACTTTGGCTTTACCGGTTGCGGTTTTGACGTGGGCGCTCCAGTTGAGGCGTCGATCCATGGTAATTCCAAGGTACTTGACCTTGGTTTCCCACGGGATCTGTTCCTCAAACATCCAGACGCTGGATTTGTGAGGCTTGGTGTGCACACCGCTTCGTATAAGAGTAGTTCATTCTGCTCGGACCGACGACAAAAAGAACGAGATTCCACCTAAACCCCGCCCTGCGCGTCACTGAATCGTGAAGTTTTGCAAACTTCAAAGTGGATTTTTTCTATCAGAAGTTGGTTTATCCACCTATTTGAGTGTTTTCATTGACTTTTAAAAACATTAAACTATCCGAAAACCGATAGCTAAAATTGCAATTCGAGGTTGGACAATAGTCACCCTTGCCGAGATATCACCTCAAAAAAATTGGAATGGAGGACGATGACAGATGCAGACTCTGTGAATCGGAAATTCAATCGGCCGAACACATTCTCTGTAGCTGCGATGCCTTAGCCCGATCCAGGCTAAAATATCTGGGACAGACACAACTAACACCCAAAATGAGGTGCAACAAAAACCTCTCAGGAGCATTCTATGTTTTGCTAGCAAAATTGAATTCCTGAACTCCTAATTAGCAGGGTAATGAACAAAAGATCAATACTGGTCACAGTTCTGAAAGGCTCTTGCGGCCAATCGACCCCTAAGTACAATAACAATAATAACAATAGAGGTAAGGATTGGTTTTTGACAACCTTATCCCCAAAAGAGGGTTATGAAATTTGGAACGTAGATTCGAGTTACGAGTAGATTGTTATATCCAAAATTTAGGAGGGGATCTCGTCAACTGCGCTATCTGGGAATTTTTCACTAACTAGTTAGAGGTAAGGGTTGGTTTTTGACAACCTTATCCCCAAAAGAGGGTTATGAAATTTGGAATGTAGATTCAAGTCATCAAGTAGATTGTCATATCAAAAATTTGGGAGGGAATCTCGTCAACTGCGCTATCTGGGAATTTTTCACTAACTAGTTAGAGGTAAGGGTTGGATTTTGACACCCTTATCCCCAAAAGAGGGTTATGAAATTTGGAACATGGATTCCGGTCGTCAAGTAGATTATTATATACAAAATTTAGGAGCAGAGCTCGTCAAGTGCGCCTCGTGGAATTTTTTTATTATTTTGTGTTGTGCTTATCATTGCATGGTTTTGGAAACCTAAATGAGGTCTATCAACGTAATTTTTACTTTAATTTATGTAATTAGTTTGTATTGGTACCTTCGGTAAGCGCTTTATTGTTTAATTATAAATTTAAAAGCAAAAATAGGAATATTAATATTTTTACCTTGATTTAACTGGTCGACTGTAACGTGTACGAATATGAGTATGACTTTGAGTCAAACTTTAGCCAGGTCTACAAACTTCCATTTAATTGGTAGGAAACTGTCGTTTATAGATTTTTCTGAAGAGAATTTCCAATACCAGATCTTCATCCGGATTTCTAAATTTCTCAATTTTTATAGGTGAACCTGGTTCCACTCCGTACAATAATTTATACGTAACGAAAGCACTACCAAAAGAAGAAGTGCCAACGGAAAGCGATATCGATTCGTGTGAATCAATTTCTCCCACATTTTCAACCGCCTCAACTGCCAGTGCAGAAAGTATCGTTGGTGCTGTGGATGTTGAAGAAATAGCGAATGTCGTCACAGTTGAAAATCAACCTGTCACTAACCCAGTGGATACAACAAATGCAAACGAAGAAGTTACCGCCGAAAGTAACGAGGCTTCAAGTGATGTAGCAGCCGCTTCTTCAAATGCAATCTCATATAACGACAGTTTTGATGAAAGACAGGATGACGATGATTTAACCAATTTAATGGGTGCTCTTAAAAATGATGTTAGGCCAGAACCGGATCTGGGTAAAACCGCTCCACTCTGGATACCTGACTCGGATTCATTAAGCTGTTTGCATTGCGATGTAAAATTTACGTTGATGAAGAGGCGCCACCATTGCAGAGCATGCGGATATGTGAGTAATTTTTAATTTATTACCCCCTTATTTTGACGCATTTTCTATTTAAAAAAAGGTTCTCTGCTCGAAATGTTGCAACAAAAAATTCAAACTCGAATATTTGGAGGGCGAAGCGCGCGTTTGTTTGAGATGTTACGAAGTTCTAAATCGGGATAACACCGCCGGAAGTTCCGGAAGCGAAGTCTCACCGTCGGTCGGTAATTCCCCCAACCGTCAGCATTACCAGCCGAATCCGAACAACCCAATGGAGTATTGTTCCACAATCTCGCCTTACCAGCAAGTGAGCGCAAGTGCTCTTAGCCAACCCCCTAGCGTTATGGTACCCGTGGGAGTTTTAAAACGTCAAGGATCCTCGAAAACAAGAACAAACAAGAGCGTCATGTTTTGTGACGGAATTCGTCCCGGTAGCGAACTCACCGATCTGGATAACGATTTTTCCTATCAGCCTAAATCGTCGTCCAGTAAAAAGGGAACGTCGCCACCGCCAGTGAAAGTTAAAACAAACGCTCCTTTGGTCGATCCGGTTACCAACAGTTACATTCCTAACGGGGAAAATTATTTACCGCCCACTGTTACAACCTTTAAATCAGGTGAGCATTCGATAGGTTCGTTTAAAAAAAATTGGTTGTAAATATTTTAGATGTAACCTACACGGAGTGCACCAATGATTTCAGTTTAGTAGAAACGTTGAAACAACAATCCTTAATGTTTGCGTTACACAATAATTTGCACGTTTGCGTTCAAGTAATTAACAGTAAGTGAAAATTTCATTAGTTTTGTTTCAGTTAAATAATGTTTGTTTTTACAGTGGACTGTTGTATCAACAAGTGGGCGTGGTGTTTTTCATCGGAAGGGATGATCACAGTCGGGCAGGACGAAATTGTGTACATTATCGAATTTATCGACGAAGAAAAGGTTTTGCCAAAAGATGTTTTTATTCATTTTGCCAATGTTTATAATGATGCAAAAAAAGGTGAAAGAAATTTCTCTTGGCTAACGACATAATTAAAATTTGCGTGTTTCAGGTTCCAGTATTACGGAAAATAGTATTTCCATTCACGAAACACCAAATTTTTTGGATTCCAAAAACCATATTGGTTTTTTGTACATACGACCGACCTTCCAGTGCTTACAACATGTGATCATTCCGAAAGAGCCCTATTTGATAGGTATTTTGATCCACAGGTATGCAAATGACTTCCAAATTTGTTATAACATTTTTGATCGGTTTCAATATGTAGGTGGGAAATGCCATGGGCTAAAATTTTTCCTCTACGACTCGTTTTACGACTCGGTGCTGAGTACAGATACTACCCCAGTCCAATTATATCTACCAGACATCGAGAAAGCGTTTTTGTCGAAATTGGTCACACCATAATAAATTTATTAGCTGTAAGTCTAACACTAACAAACCGACCACTCTCTAAATGTGTTTTTTTAGGATTTCAGAAATTTTTCTTATACGTTACCGAACATTCGGGGACTTACAATCCACATGGAGGACAAAAACACCACTATAGAAATTCCATCAAATCGTTATGAACAAGTGGTCAAATCGTTAAACAATTCCAGTGATCACATTTTAGCGTTTGGTGGAAACTTTAGTACAAAAGCCGACTCTCACTTGGTTTGCATTCAAGATACACATGGAAATAACGAAAACACTTACACGACACATGCAATTAACATACACAATCGGCCTAGAAAAGGTACTTTTGGTAGAATTTTTCTAAGCATTTTTACAATGCTATGTTTTAGTTACTGGTGCCAGTTTTATAGTGTTCAATGGTGCTCTTAAATCTACCAGTGGTTTGACTGCAAAATCTAGTATAATCGAGGATGGTCTCATGATACAAATACCACCAGAACATATGGTTCAGATACGCGAAAGTTTGAGGAATATGAAAAATCATACGATACAATGCGGTTGTGTTAATGCCACTTCAGACGAAACTGTCAACATTGTGTGGGTCGACAACGACATCAATTTTAATATGGGGTGAGTTATGAGTTAATTAGTGGGGTGTTTGACTAGGGCCGGACTGGCACTGAAATTTTGAAGCAGAATATTTTCAAGGATACAAATTTAGACCTTAAGCGCCGTAGATGATTTTTATATAAGTAGAAAATATTAATAGGTACACTAAAAATATTTTTAAAATGAAAATTTCTTAATTCAAAATTAACTATAGAAACTACAGTAAAATTTAGGCAATCGGTCATACAAACACAAAATAACATGAGCCACCCAGAGCACCAGATGCAATCGAAAGAGAGCGGCCAAAATATCAATTCAAGATGTTTTTTTCAAAGTTAGCTATATTTTATAGCTTTCATCTTTTCGGATTCATATTCGTATGAGTTAAACATAGAAATCAACATGAATAGCTTTGGTTTAGTCCAGGCAAGGAAGGTTTTTAGTTTGCAAAAAATCCGGGCAAGCTGAATTTTGGCAGAGATATACATTGGAGTGTCTAATGAACCCCCCAAAAGTTCCATAAAATCCCACGACGGCGTCCCCCACAATCGGGGGTTTTAGCTCCCCCAACGCGATTTCTTGCCGATAACTTGCTTATTTATGCTTGTATGAAAAATTATGATCAGACCATAATTGAAGAGCATAAAATTCTCTATAAAATAGTTTTTTTTAATATTTTTCCATGGCACACTAATACTTAAATTATTGACTGAAAACACGACCCACCCTTAAAATGGCACAATATTGATTCGTTGCAGGGTGAGAAATGTTTTCGGGCACGGGAAATGCTTTTAATAATAAATTAATTGAAATTGTGGCCAAGGTTGGAAAATGAAGAGAAAAATAAATTTTTTCAAAATTTGCCCAAGTTATAGTATCTTCCAAGTAACGAAACCGAAATTTTGATTAGAGCTTACAGAAGGTCCGGGCAAGCTGAAATTTGGCAAAGATGTAATTGAAGTGTTCTCATAAACCCCCAAAATGTCTCATAAAAATCCCAAGCCGGCGTTCCCTCAAATGAGGATTTTAGCCCCCTAAGTGCGGTGTTTCGCCTATGGCTCACGTATTTTTGATTTTACGAAAAATTACCATTAAGCAAAGTTGAAGAACATAAAATTCTCTATAACTTGTGGCGCTGCAGTAGGTAGTACTACAAAACATACTGGAATAGGAAAATTAAACTTTGTTTAATGGTAATTTTTCGTAAAAGTAAAAATACATGAGCTATAGGCGAAAACCGCACCTATGGGGCTAAAATCCTCATTTGGGGGAACGCCGGCTTGGGATTTTTATGAGACATTTTGGGGGTTTATTAGAACACTTCAACATACATCTTTGCCAAATTTCAGCTTGCCCGGACCTTCTGTAAGCTCAAACGAAAATTTCGGTTTCGTTACTTGGAAGATACTATAACTTGGGCAAATTTTGAAAAAATCTATTTTTCTCTTCATTTTCCAACCTTGGCCACAATTTCAATTAATTTATTATTAAAAGCATTTCCCGTGCCCGAAAACATTTCTCTCCCTGCAACGAATCAATATTATGCCATTTTAAGGGCGGGTCGTGTTTTCGGTCAATAATTTAAGTATTAGTGTGCCATGGAAAAATATTTAAAAAAACTATTTTATAGAGAATTTTATGCTCTTCAATTATGGTCTGATCATAATTTTTCATACAAGCATAAATAAGCGAGTTATCGGCAAAAACTCGCGTTGGGGGAGCTAAAACCCCCGATTGTGGGGTACGCCGTCGTGGGATTTTATGGGACTCATTAGAGCACTCCAATGTACATCTGCCAAAATTCAGCTTGCCCGAATTTTTTGCAAGCTTGAGCCAATTTTTCGGCTTCGTTGCCTGGACTAGTTTGAGTTCATTTTACTAAAAAGTTATTAACAATGTTAGAAACAAAGAACGCGACGCTGTTTATTTTTTCTCAAATATCTCGAAAACTAAGCAAGATAGGCTGTCAAACTATATGTACCTTTTTGTAAAGCGTAAAATTATCTACAATAATGATTTCAATAACATTTATCGTCAAGTCAGTCGTTTAGCTTGCACGCGCCATTAAACTCCAAAACGCCGGTTCCGAAAATTCGCTTTTCATCATTTTTTAGATGTTGCGCCAGTAAATTTTTTCGGCCATTTAGAATGGAATTAAAAATGCAAAAAAATTCACATATTATTTAAGAGCTTCAAAGAAAACTTTTCATGGTGAATCCGATTTTTAGACCTTTCTTAGTTTATTTTATAGCTATGCGAACAAAAATATTTAACTTTTTGGAGTAGTCTTGGTTTCGTGCTGTTTTCCGATTTTAGAATTCATTTGAAAGGAATCCTAGTATTATATTTATCATAGTGATGACAAAATTTTAAACAAAAACGATTGTTGCGTTTTTTTCGTACGACCAACGTCCAATTTTTTATTGGCGCGAAAAGTTATCCAATATAGAACAGTTCTATACCGAAATGGTTCGAATTTGCAAAAAAAATCCGGCCAAGATGAAATTTTGCGAACGTGTGGATTTAAGTGGCTTTTTTATGCCCCCCCCCCCCAGGATATCTTTAAAGTCCCCTATCTGCGTTTTCCCTAATCGGTAGTGGATTTCAGCCACTGGCGCGGTTTTTCGTCGATAACTCGCTTAATTTTAATTTTACGAAAAATTTTCATTGGATCAAAATTTAAGAGCATAAAATTATCAGAAAAATAAGGGTTTTCAAAATTTGCCTAATGCGCTTATTCACGAAATAAAACTTCATTCCAGTCTTGTTTTAAAAAATTACTATTGGAACTAGCAAGGAAGGGATCATAGGTGTATCTCACCGATTTGGTAACTTTTGGATGTGTGGTAGAAATCGAAAAAATTTAATTTTCCAGTAGTTATATAGAATGAGTTTTTTTTTTAATTTTTTAGCGCTGTTAGGAAAATTAAAATTTTGATCAGGAAAATATTTTAATATCAATATTACATTTTTTATGTTAGTATTGCGCACTGACTTAGTTTTTCAATTTAGGGGTCATCCATTAATTACGTAAGGGTTTTTTTGGGGGGGGGGGGTACTGGATATCTTACGGACCTTTACGTAGGGGGGTCCGACGTATTCCTTACGTAAGTTTCTTAAAATATTTTTTTTAATTAAATTTAAAAATCAAATATAATTTTTTCTTTTTATGTTGGCAATTATATCCAGGTATAATGGAAATACCATATATTGAAATATATAGTACTTAAAAATCATTAAACATAGTGGCATAATAGTGTGAATTTTAGAAAATGGCATCAAACTTTGGCGATCTTTACGAACGGTTTTTCATCTATGTAAATAAAAATTTAATTTAAATTTTTGTATTTATTATTATCTATATCAACGGTGGGCAACCTCCGGCCCGCGGGCCAACTCCGGTCCGCGTAAAGTTCTAATCCGGCCCGCGAGATCTTTAGAAGAAATAATAAATAAATATTTTCAAAAACAAAAATTTTAAAGAAAAGGATTTGGTTAGTACCTAACATAAGGAAAAAGGAGAGATCTACAGTTTAATTTTCGATATAATTCGTCTTATTTAAATTAAATTAAAAAGTATTGTAAAAAGTAAATTGAAAAGTACACTAGACCCTCCATGTACGCGAATTCAGAATAACGCGAATTAGATTTTGATACCTGAATTTTTTATACGCGAAGCAAAATTCCCTTTAACGCGAATTAAGTTTTCGCGTATTATTAAAATAACTAGGTGGCACAGTCGGCCTACCGGCCGCCTTTAGCCATCTAGACCGTGTCGAATGTGGTTGTTCGGCCTTCGGCCTCACTACAAGGTTCTAAAGTAGCCTATGTTTTTCGTAGCGTTGTAAATATCGTTACTTCTACACCAAATTTGGTTAAGATTGGTCAAATAGAAACGTAAAGCACGTGCACGCGTATTTGAATTGTCGATCGGTTGACAGCTTGACAGCATTCATTATTGTTTTTTAAGTTGATTTTGAGTAGCCTGCCTTCCTTTAAGGAATCTCGATAATCCATTCATGCGCGTCCCTATGGGACGCAGGCCTAAGGAAGGCAGGCTACTCAAAATCAACTTTCCTTTCCTTTGCGAATTTTTGCACTATTTCGATACAAAAACATGCGCAGGGACCTACATAATAACTGTGCCAAATTTGGTTCCGAGCGGTCAAACGGTTTAGGAGTCTATAGGGAACATGTTTTCAGAAAAAAATACAAGTAACAAAAATGTGTCCATTAACTATACTAAGGCCCGCGGACGAAACGTAAATATTATTCTGGCCCCTGTTATACAAAAGGTTGCCCACCCCTGATCTATATAATATATTATTATTTATATTTTATAAATATAAAGGATGGAGAGGGGGGGTCAAAATTAATTTTCTTTTAAATAATCCTTACGTAAGATGTGGGGGGGGGGGATTGCCACAATCTTACGTACCCTTACGTGGCGGGGGGGGTCCAAAATTACAAAAATCATCCTTACGTAATTAATGGACGGCCCCTTACTGAAAAAGTCGGGGAAATTTTAGTCGAGGAAAGCATCAAAAAGTTTAGAGATGCTTTGAAGCATTCAGGAAGAGCCCTGGTATAGTGAGGATTTTATAAAACGTCCAGCTGTGAATTTCTAGGGCAGTGCAACTAATTTTAAATTAGATTTCACTCTACCGAAGAAGTTGGGTGTGTTTTCCGCGTTAATGTAGAATTTTAAATGTTAACGGTAGATGACGTGATAATATAAAATTTTGAACGTTAATGATAAAAATGGAAACATTTAAAGACTTCACAAGTCTTTCTTTCGCTGGTATTTCGAAGTGTCGTAATATTTCACATGGGGCAAGTCAAAGCAAAACCGAAGAAACTAGGGATGGGCGCGTGACGTGATTTTCGTCGTGTCACGGTCTTTTCACGTGACACGTGAATATCTAAAATAGAGAATCACGATAAAAACCGTGATTGTGCGTGAGTGAAATTAAACAAACGTGATCGTGCGTGAGCCGCTAAATGCCGTGAGTATACGTGAATAACCGTGAGTGGTCGTGAGCAGCCGTGAGTGGTCGTGCGCAGCCGTGAGTGGTTGTGAACAGTTGTACATTTTTGCAATCTCTAAAGTTTTATACAAAACATTTTCAATAATAAAATTTGTTATCTTTTAAGTAAATAAAAAAGTGTGCATGTATCTAAAATTATTAGCCTGATCTAGTATCTACTAAATATGGGCGCGTAAGGTGATTTTAGACGTGTGCGGTGTGAGTGAATCGTGGGTAGTGTACGGTTCGTGAGTATATGGAAAATATCGTGAGTGTGCGTGAGTGATTTGGAAAACATCGTGAGTAGTGTTCGTGAGTGCATGGAAAAAACTCGTGATCGTGCGTGAGTAATATGAAAAACATCGTGCGTGAGCGTGATCTAGCCTTTGCATGATCGTTCGTGATTGTGCGTGAGCAGCAAGAAAAATTCGTGAGTGTGCGTGACCGTGAGTGAAAAGTGACTCACGCGCCCATCTCTAGAAGAAACCCAGCAATCACTGCCAATAATATTCTCAGTGCGGCCTTCACACCGCACAATCTTGACAATCACGTACTACACCTTTTTCACCAGTAATTCAGAAATCGTCAACCGTTATTCAGATTTGTCAATTGATATTCGGAAATCGTCAACGGTTATTCAGATTTGTCAATTGAAATTCACGATTTCTGAATATTAGTTGACAAATCTGAATTACAATTCACGATTTCTGAATATCAGTTGACAAATCTGAATTACAATTCGCGATTTCTGAACAGCAGGTGAAGTTTTCTGAATTACTGCTGAAAAAGGTGTAGATAACTAAAAGGGATCAAATGGTTGTTCTTAACTCTCTTTAAACGCTAATAACTTTTTAATTAAGCCATCTATTAACGCATTTGTAAAATTGAAAAACAAACCCATTTGTGATGAAAGCTTGAAGGAAATGCTTCTTAACATACCGAAATATTACATTTAATAATAGGCAACGACCATACCACGTTGATTATACCCGTTCTCGTCCGATCACGGAAGTCAAGCAATGTTGGGCGCGGTTAGTACTTAGATGGGTGACCGCTTGGGAACACCGCGTGCCGTTGTCCACTTTTTGTTATTTATAAAATAGGAAAACGTCTGAACTACCTAGGTTTTATTTTTAATTTAATTTTAGTTTCTTATATATCATTTAATTTAAATTCCAATTTTTTCAAACTAACCAATAACTTTTTTTAGGGTGCTATCTGCCATTGATGGTCAGCCCTTAGCCGGAGTACCTTCAATTCGTGTACACAACGGTAAAGATTTCGTTTGCAGTAGTGGAAACAGGATGATCAGGTGGACCGAAGTCTTCATTATACAGGTTAGTGTTTGTTAGTTATGTACAAAAAAAAAACCGAAAACCAAATTATAAATATTAAAATTATCCCGAAAATCGCCTGAAAATTTAAAATTACTTGAATTCTCCCGCGTAAGTCGCGCCATCTATCGCGTACAAATCAGTACTAAAACCGCATATTTGTCAACTGTCTTAATTTTAAGGTTAAAACGTCAACGAACGTCAAATGTATGCATTAATGAATATTAAATTTGCGTTTTAATTGTGAAATCATAATAAAAATATGACAACCCCGTCGCCTTCGTTGGCAAACCGCAACAAAAAACATTTTCTTGGTGTTCCCGCTCCGTTGGGATACGTAGCTGGTGTCGGAAGAGGTGCTACAGGTTTTACTACACGGTCGGATATTGGTCCCGCTCGGGACGCTAACGATGTATCCGACGAAAGACACGCTTTGCCGCCCGCTAAACGTGCAAAACCGCAAGAAGAAGAAGATGTTGCCGAAGAAGATTTGAACGATTCCAATTACGATGAGTTTAGTGGATACGGTGGTTCGCTGTTTGCTAAGACTCCCTACGACGAAGACGATGCAGAAGCGGACGCGATTTACGAAGCGGTGGATAAAAGAATGGACGAAAGGCGTAAAGATTATCGTGAACGACAATTGAAAGAAGAATTGGAAAAGTTTCGGCAAGCGAGACCTAAAATTCAACAACAATTTGCTGATTTAAAGAGGGATTTAAAGTCGGTCACGATCGACGAATGGCTGAGTATTCCTGAAGTCGGTGATGCTAGAAATCGTAAACAAAGAAATCCACGAGCCGAAAGATTTACTCCTCTACCCGATAGTGTACTCCAACGAAATTTGGGGGGCGAAAGCAACAATTTCATTAATGCTAACTCCGGGTTAGCTAGCATGATCCCTGGTGTATCAACCCCCGGTGTTTTGACCCCGACCGGAGATATCGATTTAGTAAAAATGGGACAAGCGAGAAATTCGCTCATTAATTTAAGGTTGTCGCAGATTTCTGATTCAGTTACGGGTCAAACTGTTGTAGATCCGAAAGGTTACTTAACCGACTTACAATCGATGATTCCTTCACATGGAGCCGATATAAGTGATATAAAAAAGGCCAGAGAATTGATGAAGAGCGTGCGAGAAACAAATCCACGTCATCCACCAGCTTGGATTGCTAGTGCTCGTTTAGAAGAAGTCACCGGGAAAATTCAAGCAGCGAGAAATTTAATCATGAAAGGTTGCGAAATCAACGCGCAGAGTGAAGATTTGTGGCTCGAAGCTGCTCGTTTGCAGCCACCCGAAACCTCAAAAGCTGTTATTGCTCAAGCCGCTCGTCACATTCCAACCTCTGTACGAATCTGGATCAAAGCGGCCGATTTGGAGAAAGAAACCATTGCTAAAAAACGCGTATACAGAAAAGCTTTAGAACACATACCGAATTCTGTCCGTCTTTGGAAAGAAGCAGTCATGTTGGAAAATCCAGATGACGCACGAATTTTGCTTTCGCGTGCGGTCGAGTGTTGTCCCACTTCTGTGGAATTATGGTTAGCACTCGCCAAATTGGAAAACTATGAAAACGCACGCAAGGTACTAAACGCAGCCCGCGCCAACATTCCCACCGATAAATCTATATGGATTACGGCTATTAAATTGGAGGAGGTGAATGGAAATCACGCAATGGTCGAACGTTTAATCGATCGTGCTCTATCGTCGCTGAAATCAAAGGGCGTTGAAATTAACAGAGATCAATGGCTCACCGAAGCGGTCGAATGCGAAAAGGGTGGTCACTTACACTGCTGCCGTGCCATCATAAAAGCTATAATTGCGCACGATATCGAACCTGAAGACCAAAAACACACGTGGATGGAAGATTCTGAAAATTGTATCTCCCAACAAGCGTACGAATGCGCACGATCGGTTTATAATCACGCTTTAGGTGTATTCCCTGCAAAAAAATCGATTTGGTTGAGAGCGGCTCATTTGGAAAAGAATCATGGAACGCGCGAAAGTTTGGAAAGTTTGTTGCAGCGCGCGGTTGCTCATTGTCCAAAGAGTGAAGTTTTGTGGCTGATGGGGGCCAAAAGTAGGTGGTTGGCTGGAGATATCCCGGCAGCGCGCGGTATTCTACAATTAGCTTTTCAAGCAAACCCGAACAACGAAGAAATTTGGTTGGCTGCTGTTAAGTTGGAGTCGGAAAATAACGAATATGAACGGGCGAGGCGTATCTTGGTCAAAGCAAGAGACTCGGCGACTACTCCTAGGGTGTTGATGAAAAGTGCCAAGTTGGAATGGGCTTTGAACGATCTGGGCGCTGCCATTAAAATTTTAGAGGACTCAATTAAAATCTTTCCCGATTTTCCGAAACTTTGGATGATGTTGGGACAAATTTACGAACAAAAAAATGAAATGTCGAGAGCGTTCGATGCGTACAATACTGGAGTAAAAAAGTGTCCAAATTCGATTCCATTGTGGTTGCTGTTGACCAAATTGGAAGAAACCAGGGGTTTGTTGACCAAAGCTCGTTCCGTTTTGGAAAAAGCGCGACTGAAGAACCCGAAAAATGATGTGTTGTGGATGGAAGCCATTATGGTTGAATTGAGATCGGGATTGAAAGAAGTTGCGTTGTCTATGATGGCTAAAGCGCTTCAAGAATGTCCAACTTCTGGAATTTTATGGTCGCAATCGATATTTTTGGAAGCGAAACCGCAAAGAAATAGTAAATCCGTGGATGCTATTAAGAAATGTGAGCATGACCCTCACGTTTTGCTAGCGGTGAGCAAATTGCTTTGGTCTCAGGAAAAATATGGTAAAAGTCGCGAGTGGTTTCATCGCACAATAAAAATAGAACCGGACTTTGGCGATGCTTGGGCTTATTGGTATCGGTTTGAAGAATTGCACGGTACCGAAGCACAAAAAAGCGAAGTTCTGACGCGTTGCTTGGCTGCTGAACCACATCACGGCGAATTATGGTGTACAGTGTCGAAGAATATTAAAAATTGGCGGTTTGGTATTGAACAAATCATGCGTGAAACTGCGCGGAACATTGCGATACCAATTTAAATTAGTTGGATTATAATTTTTATGTGTTAGAATTAAGATTATTGCTGATTAATAAATCAATAATTAACCGCAAGTAATTTATTAAATTTTGATTGCAAACAGTTTTTTTACAGTATTGGGCAGTTTTCCTCAGGACCATTGCAATGTTGAATGCCTCCTTTTTCTTTAAATGAAAATTTATAATTTGCATTTAATCCAAAAATTCATTGCAACAACTTGTTTTAAAGCCAATTTATAAATCTCGATTTAAGATCTAAAATGTCTGTTATTTCATTCTTACATGACTTTGGTGCAATCAACCCTAAATTGACCATGTTTATTTTAATTCTTAGGGCCGGTTCCACCAACTCTGATTAAATACTTTAATCATGATTAGTTGCAGTTAATCACGGTTAAATGAAAAAGAGCGTTCCACCATCTTTTCAATCTTGGTTAAAGCAGTTTAATCATGGTTAACTACACCTTTTCCACCAGTAATTCAGAAATCGTCAACCGTTATTCAGATTTGTCAATTGATATTCAGAAATCGTCAACCGTTATTCAGATTTGTCAATTAATATTCAGAAATCGTCAACGCTTATTCAGATTTGTCAATTGATATTCAGATATCGTCAACCGTTATTCAGATTTGTCAATTGATATTACAATTCACAATTTATGAATATCAGTTGACAAAGCTGAATTCGCTGGTTGCCTGGCAAAACCGTTTATCTAATTTTTATGAAATTTTACAGGAGAGCTGTTTTTAACTTTTAATCATTACTTTTGCCTGGCAAAACCGTTTATCTCGATTTTTGACTAAAATTGGATTATTTTATATTATGATGTTCTATAGTCTGGCAAAATCGTATATTTTTAATGCTATTAATAGATGAAATAAACGGACATCGCCAAATGGATTAAATAAAATTAAAATTAGATTAAAAAATTAGATAAACGGTTTTGCCAGGCAACCAGCGAATTGCAAATATGTATAATCCATTTGGCGATATCCGTTTATTTCATCTACTAATAGCATTAAAAAAAATCTGATGTGGCCATCGCATAACTTTCCGAACAGACGCAAATTTTTACATTATATTTTTAAATAAAATGGTTACATAATTTCAACAATAAATCGATGAAAAATTTCATATTTTGCCAAAATAGGAAGAAAAAAACTTTTGAATGCCTCTTGCAAACGAAGCATTTTTGGACCCATGTTATTAGAAACTTTTCATCTTATTTTCGTTGGTAGAATGCGGTTTACTATTTTATTTACAAATACAAAAAATTTTTACAAATACAAAAATTTTTGAAACGCCCTGTATATTTTAGAGAAAAACTTGTAGGACAAAAAATGTAGGAAATTCCATACCGCTAATTTTTTGTTATTAATATTTTTACATATTTAATTTCGTTTCGAAGTTATGACGCATAATGTCATAATAGCTCCAGGTAAACCCCCCTTGAGACGGTCATAGCTTAATGGTTAAATGCGCCTACTGCTAATGCGAAATGCTCGGTTCAAATCCGGGCAGAGTAAAAACTTTATTCTGACCGTTTCTCCTCGGAAGGCAATGGCAAACCACCGAGGTAATTTGCCATGAGCGCCCATCTCGCAATGAAGTGTATTACACTTCCCGTGGTTCGGAGCCCACGTTAAACAAGTAGGTCCTCTATGTATGTGAAAATAAATTGAACGCACACCACATGCATAGAAAGAGATGGGTCACGACGCTTCTGTCAAAGAAGCATCACGATTGAGGAGGAAACCCCCCTTTCCCGTTATACGATTTAAATTATTTTCATCTGGCTTCGTCCTACGACAGGAAAAAGCTTATATGCAAAATTTGGAATGATTTGCTTGCTTCGTTTAGACGCTATCGTGTTCACAGACGTACATACACACACACACACACCCTCACCCTTACATACAGACATCCTTCCAAAAATGATAAAAATGGATTCAGGGGACCTCAAAACGTGAACATCTGTCAAAAAATTGGGGGGTCAAATTTTGACTGATAACAATACTTTCCTTACCTAGGGGTTCGGAAAGTAATATACGATTTTGCCAGACTGTAGAACTTGTAAAAATACATCATAATATGAAATAATCCAATTTTTGTCAAAAATCGAGATAAACGGTTTTGCCAGGCAACCAGCCAATTGCAATTCACGATTTCTGAATATCAGTTACAAATCTGAATTACAATTCACAATTTCTGAATATCGGTTGACAAATCTGAATTACAATTCACATTTCTGAATATCAGTCGATAAATCTGAATTACAATTCACGATTTCTGAACAGCAGGTGAGGTTTTCTGAATTACTTCTGGAAAAGGTGTAGACTTCAAACTAATCAACAGATTTTGGGCTATTAGACGAGTTTAATCACGGTTAATGGCCGGTGCATGCGCATTTCTTTCAATTGAGTAAAGATAATGTTAACTCACGCGCTTGTGATTGCAAAATTTATTATAATGTTGACAGTTTGAATACACATAGCCTTAAAAGCAAAACGTGAACATAGTATTTGTGTGTTAAAAAATTAATTAAAGTGATTATTTTTGGATATTATTTACAATGATATCTTATCTTCTTCAGATGATGAAGATATTGGAATTTTGATGCACTCATTTTAGAATAAAAACAGCTTTAAAAATTTGCAAATAATAAGATTTGAGGTTATATTTTCTGTTAATTTTTCCTTCTTATAATATCATAAATAGCACTACTACCAATTGCATATCAACCAATCAGAGCAGCTTTTGCAAATTTATACCCGAGTGTACACGAAATAAAAGCAGTCAACTAATCATAGATACTAAGCGCTTGGTGGAACGCTTTGATGTCGGTTAAATTCTAAACTTAATCACGGTTAATCATTAATCGTGATTAGTTAACCAACGATTTAATCAGAGTTGGTGGAACCGGCCCTTAATGTTGAGGTTGTGATAAAACCTACCTAGTCCAGATGGTGTGAAGAGCAGGGTTTGGTTAACCCAAAAAAAACATAAGTTTTTCAGCACAAAAACCACATCGAGAGAACTTCCACAAGGTTGCAGGTTCACTAAACCACCCACAGCCATCAAATTAAATTTAAATATATCTAATCGAATTACGTACTTCAATTTAATTTGATAACTGCGAGACTTACGACAAAACATCAAGAGATCGATTTTGTAAGAAATTAAATTTCCACCAATAGGCCAGTCTCCAGAAATTTGGAAGTTGGTCACTAAACCACCCACAGCCATCAAATTAAATTTAAATATATCTAATCGAATTACGTACTTCAATTTAATTTGATAACTGCGAGACTTACGACAAAACATCAAGAGATCGATTTTGTAAGAAATTAAATTTCCACCAATAGGCCAGTCTCCAGAAATTTGGAAGTTTTAAATTAAATAGTGCTGACATTTTCGATTCCATGACAGAACAGAACATGAAAAACCAGAGCAGTGAAAAAACAGAACAATGAAAAAAGAGAACACTGAAATAACAGAACATTGAAAATTCAGAACAACGGGAAAAATTAAAACGCGAAATTAATTATGTCATCTATATTATAAAATAATAAGGAATTTTAGAAAAAGCGTCAGAAAAATGAACGGTGACGCGTTAGTTTCGGACCGATTTTTACGCGCGACATCTTAAAATGACCGGTTCGACGGGCCCGAGGTGGTGGGGTAAAAAAATTGGAAGGGGGTTTCGGAGGCGGCGTGGAGGAGCGCAAAAGAGGCCGTTTTACGCCGAAATTTCTATATCTGAGAACCCCAGAAGAACCCACCGGCGCGATTTTTGCACACTTGGTGGCGATCGACGCCGGAAGGTCCGAAATTATGCACAAACTTATTGCCTTTTCTCGGAAATGAACCGGCACTCCACGGTGAATTTTCAAAAATCATGAACTTTTAACGTGAAAATTGTTGTGAAAATGCCTCTGGAGCGTAAACCCGATGTGATAAATTAGCCGCCAAAGTCTTAAAATGTCGACGCCGACAAGGTCCATCCGATGACGGCGAAAAATTTGAAATGGCGGTTACGGGGGCGGCGGAGAGAGCGAAAAATCCTTCTCCGCGCGGTAACGCGAGTACTTCCGACCCGCGTGACGGATTTCGACCGGACCGGCGCCGATCGACGGCCAAAGGTCCAAACTTGCATTTAGGTTTGGTGCAGAATTTTTAAGATACCGTGGGACGCCATCCCAAAAACGAAGAATTTTAAAATTGCGTTTTTTTTCTTAAAATATCGGTCCAAACTAGGTAAAGGCGATGAATAAATTAGGTCAATATTGGACGTGGTAAAGAAGCGAAACGTTTTCTAAAATTTGACAAATTTTTTTTTTTTCATTTAATATGTCGAGGGAATAAATATAAATCGAAAATGTCTAATGAAATTTTCGCGAAAAAAATTTGCTTTACGACGAAAATACACATTTTCGCATATTTTCAATTTTGCCCGCAATTGCATTCGATTTTGATCGGAAATTTTGTGAACGATATTAATTTGCAAATGCTGTCGTTATTTGTCGTTTTTTGTCCACCATCGTCATATACTAAATCAAAGACCGTCGAAAACCGCACCCGACTCTTCCATCAGTCTTACTAAATTATCGACGGTTCTCTCGCCGTAGACGAATTAAGGCGAAAATTGTGTAAAACCTTTCGACTTCTGTGGAGCTCTTATTTACCAACCGATCTTTAATTTTTAAGATGCAACGAAAGCCTATCGCGAAGGTCTATGAGAGCCCTTATATAACCTTTCTTCGTATTTTCAACACCAAAGGCGGGAAATCGAATTTAAATTTCAAAAAAATTTTCCAAAGGTCCAAACCTTTGAAGGTTTTCGAAAAAAATTACATTCGAAAAATTGGAAATTAGCGCCGGAAATGGACGGGCCCTTACTTTTATATAATTTAAACGACAAAATTTCTGATACACTTCCCGTTCCTTTTGCCAAAAAATCGACAAAATTGTAAAACATTTTTGCAAACATGCATGAATTTGTAATATTTTGGCGAGAAAAAAGGTTGACAACGAAAGGAAAATTTAGTATATCCAACGTGTATTCATCGTCGACGAGGGTGATTGCTAAAAATCTTAAAATGACCGGTTCGACGGGTCCGAGGTGGTGGCGTAAAAAAAATTGGAGGAGAGTGTCGGAGGCGGCGTGGAGGAGCGCAAAAGAGGCCGTTTTACGCCGAAATTGCTATCCGAGAACCTCGGAAGAACCCAACGGCGCGATTTTTGCACACTTGGTGACGATCGACGCCGGAAGGTCCGAAATTATGCACAAACTTATTGCCTTTTCTCGGAAATGAACCGGCACTCCACGGTGAATTTTCAAAAATCATGAACTTTTAACGTGAAGCGGAAATTAAGGGTTGCTACTTCCATCTGTGTCAAAGTTTGCTAAGAAGGATACAGTGCTGGTTTGAAAATCGAATATGAATCTGACATTGACGTTAAATTAAAACTTAAGTCTTTGGCTGCCCTATCGTTTGTACCAGCACAGGACGTGCGCTCCGTATTTGAGGACCTAGCTGAAACATTTTCCGATGATGATCGCTACAATGACGTGTTGACGTATTTCTTCTCCACATATATAGTAGGCGTTGCAGTACGATCACCACAATTTCCTATCGCGCTGTAGAACCATTTCCAAGCCGCTGCGGAGAAAAGTCCAAAAACAACAAATTATTGTTTTGAACTCATTCTTCCACTGCAGCCACCCTAGCGTATGGAATTTTCTGGACGGATTAAGGCGAGACATTGCTTGCCAACGTTTGTTACTAGCCAATGCACAAACTGGTCGCCCAGAAGTACAGAAAAAGAAGTATGAGAACCTCAACAATCAAGTGGCAGCCGTTGTACAAGAGTACGGAAATTATGAGGATAAGCTGAGGTTTTTGCGGCGAATGGCAAATTTGCAGTAATTTAATATAATAAAAATAAACTAATTTAAAAGTAATAAATCGTGTTGCATTCATTTTAGCAATTTTTTTAATTGCAAAATTTTACAAATTTAGTAATATCATTATTATGTAGTAGCTATATTAATTATTATATTGTGGCGGCCCTAGAATTAGTTCACGATATATAGAAGTTCCGCGCTACTTAAACATATCGCCTCATTGGCGCAGTTGTTTAAGCGCACGTATTCACAGCTGATACGTTCGAATACGTCTGGGTTCGAACAGTTGAGGAACATTTTTTCAGCACATCATCGTGCTAAATTGGTGACCCCGATAGAACATTGAGTACTCCTGTTCTTAAAATCTAATTTCTAGGAAATTCACGCTCAACTCCTTCCTTCTCTCACAAATGGCTAACTAAGCCACGACAACAGCCACCGACGGCTACTGCTAACAACCGACTAGGTTGCAGTCACAGCCACGGCTTACTACTCACAACCGACATGGTTGCTAGGGGGAGGGTGATGTGGCGGCCCTAGAATTAGTTCACGATATATAGAAGTTCCGCGCTACTTAAACATATCGCCTCATTGGCGCAGTTGTTTAAGCGCACGTATTCACAGCTGATACGTTCGAATACGTCTGGGTTCGAATCCCAGTTGAGGAACATTTTTTCAGCACATCATCGTGCTAAAATATTATACTGATGACATAATTAATTTCGTGTTTTAATTTTTCCCGTTCTGAATTGTCAATGTTCTTTTATTTCAGTGGTCTCTTTTTTCATTGTTCTGTTTTTTCACTGTTCTGTTTTTTCATGTTCTGTTCTTTCATGTTCTGTTCTGTCCGGTTACCGACATTTTCATATACAAGGTGACCATTTTTCGACGTTGAGCATGGAGATCTCGGTTACCTTGAAAAATCCAAGGTTCGCTACTTTTTTCGTTATCAGACAATTTGTCAATTTTTATTCTGACCAATAGTTTGATAATAAAAACGTTATTAAGAGGGGCGCCACTGCGATTTAATCCAACAGGTGGCGCCACGATGGATAAACAAATAAATTTAGTGAACGAAAATCGTTTTTTTTAAGATAGAAGTCATATAAAATCAGCTATAATTAATTTATAGAATGAGGTTGTTTGAGCTAATCAATGTTAAATATTACGTAACGAATCATTAACAAATCAATCACGCGTTCTGCCGTGCTAAGCAAGAAGGTTTTATCTGACATTTTTATGAAAATCGAGCTGCCGTATCTGCGTGTAAAACATTACTTTTACCCATGTTTTCCACCGACTTAGAAGATCCTATTTGCAAATTTTATTACTTTGTTATTAATAAAAAATAGTTTGCAAATCACTTTACTAATATTATAAAAAATCGTATCTGTAATGTTCTGTCTTGAGACAGAAAATGTTTTTGTAATAGTATGCTGATCATGGGGACTTCTGTTTGAGGAACAAAATATAAAACTTTCTTTTACTCAAAACTGTCAGTTATATAGTTACGACTTTTTTGCTTAGTAGGGCAGTGTTGCTGATAACTGACACACAGATAAATTTAAACGATAATATAATAACTGTACTTCTAGTACATGATTGTATTGGTTGTGCACCCTTAAGGCCGCTCCGAAGAAATCTCCGAAAAAAACAATTTGTTTGCTTTTCACTTTTTTTCAAATAAATTAATTTCAAAATAAGTAAATACATCAACTTTCGTAACAAATTCCTTTTATAATTTCAGAATGGAGATAAGCTGAAAGGACAGGAAGTGGATTGTTCGAAATTAGCCGAAAGTATATCCAAGGCAACCTGCCAGGCATTGGTCAAATTTCTCGATTTGTTGTTAAGCAATAATTTCAGTAAAATAGGACTGAGAGCCACATTGCACGTGGAAAACGTAAGTAAACTGTTTCGATAAGAAAAGAACTGCCATTAATCTATATGTAAATTAATTTAGGTTTCTTATGCGGCTGGAAGTAACGGTACCAAATTACCACCGATTTACATGAAAAGTTTGGATGACGAGTTGGTGCCAGTTTTGCATCGAATAACGACAAATAATTTAGGGGAGAGTATGGTAATTTTAGAATTAGTTTTTCGAATATTAAACTTGTAAAATTGTGAATAGAGCATACTTAGCTAAGTGATAAGGTCAAAAGTGATAAAGAATTAATTTATATATTTACCAACTCAAATTTGTGCGCGTCTTTTTAATTTGTAAAGGAAATAATACTACAACTGCTCAACGTTACTTTTTAGTGCTTCTATGTCGTAAAAAAAAGTTGAAACTTGTATGTAACTAAAATATTATTTTATGTCTTGTTGAACATTATTATTACATTAAATTTTAAATAAATTCACTCACGGGTTGCTTCTTCTAATGTCGTACACCCAAACCGTATCCAAACCTTCTCCAATTACTTTTAAGACTCGCAAATTTGGTAAGGGGAAGCGACAGGCGACGATGTTACATGACGTTTTGCATTCGTTTAAAATTTTTGTTTCCAAATCTTGCATCTAAAATGGTTAAATTTGTACAATTTAAGAAAAACGGAAATTTGTTGTAGTTACCATTTGTTCCACGCCGAAAATAACGACGTTATCGTAATCACCTAATTTAAATTTCCACAAGTCTTTTCTAAAAAATTTCGTTTTTGATCCTAAACCATTTCGCAGCGCGTTGATTCTTGAGTAACCGACGAGCCATGGGTTTAATTCTACGCCGTGCGATTCAAAATTGTGTTTTGCTGTTTCTGAAAAAAAAATTATGCTTAGCATTAGTAGATCGAATTTGAAGGTTCATTTTTTGTTGAAGCTCGGAATAAATGGTGGCTTTACGTTTTTTTATACCTTCTTAATTAGGTGGTTTTAAGTCTATTAAGCCAGTGTTTCGAGATTTTTACATCTAGCAAGGGGAAGTTTATCATGCGGCATAGCCGATTTTGATAAATTTGAAATTGGTAAAACTAGATCGAATTTCATTAGGTCTATAATTTTTCTTTGTGTGAATGAGGTGTCCTTTGGACGTAATTGACACTTGAAATTTCGCCGCGCCACGCCTCCCCAGTGCAATGATTGGTAAGTCATCATTACCTTTAGAATACAATATTTTTTTAATTTTTCGAAAATTTGTTTAAATATTTGATAATGTGATCGTTTTCGTTAAAAATTACAGGCAATTAACTTATTTTTATAAAACTTTACATAAACTTAGTTTATGTAACTTTTAATTTAAAAAATAAAAACATAAGTGGAGTTTAACAGCTTTATACAATTCAATTATAACAGGGAAGCCCCTAGATATTCATACTTTCGTTATTAAATTATTAATATATCACGATTTAAAATTAAATTCAGTTCTTTTCTTAATTAAATTGGATGAAAGCAGAATCATAAAAAAACAGTTGTATTGTTTCTCTAGCTCTTTGGAAAATAAAATTATGATATACCTATTGCTGTGACTCAAGCTACCAGGGCTATGCAAACTACTGAATTTCTAACTCATATTTAAATTTCACACAAAATTTGACCTCATTAAAACATTACCGATAAGAAAGATAAACCAATTTCGCAATTTCTCTATATTATGTACATACAAAGATCTTTAAGCATTGATAAATGATAGATAAAGCTGTAGAATAGATTCATGAAGGTTATTGCCACCTCAAAATTTGATAAAAAAAGATTATTTAAGTCTAAAATGGTACATTTACTGTGAATTGTTATCACAGAGAACATAACCAAAAATTGTACGTCACAAAAATGGAATTTATTCCATGAATAACAAATACTGTGTCAAACCAATTATATGGAGATTTGTTAAATGATCTACTCTTTCTAATGGTCATAATTTGCTACTGAAAGTCTATAAAAAGGTAAATAGAGTTCATTTTCGCTTCAAAGTTGATAACGAGTTTCATGATAAGAAAAAGGTCAAAACCACAACGGAATCTTGCCTACAAACTGCTTCTGTATTCACGAGACGTCTGGGAACCACTAAATTAATCAAGTCATCAAATATGGAAACGATCCTGTAAATATAAAAACAATTGGTTATTATAAAATTTAAAAAGGTAACAAATTTGACTCACTGATAAGAAAATTTGACCGATTTTCATGAACGGCGCAGGCACAAAAGTCAGTCTTCCTCGAACGTTTCAAAACGACGGATGTGCGGCTCATAATAATGAAAATTTTCCAAGAATAATCAAAACATTTGGTTTGATGGTTGCTAAAGTAAGACGTGCGATGTTAGCATGCAAAGCAATGCTAGTTTGGGAAAGCACTCAGATGGGTGACCGACTAGAATAATTAATAGTTTGAGCTATAAGAGGGACAAGGATCGTGAATTTCTTGAGAAATTGCACCCCTGGAAACTTCATTTTTCAATTTTATAAATTTGCTTTTATTCTAAAAGCTGGCTCTCAACAAAAACCCGGGGTGTGCAAATTTCGATTGAGATTACACAGCACTATGTATGTGTTAGTAGAAAATGTTTTTTTTATGATTCTCCTTCACGTCCCATCCTTAAAATGGCACAATTGTGCCTTGTTGCAGGGAAATAAATGTTTTCAGACAAGGGAAATGAGTTTAAAAATAAATAAATTAATATTACAGCATATCAGGTTGGAAATTGAAGAGAAAAATAGATTTTTTCAAAATTTGCCTGCTGTAGAATATTCCAGGTAACAAAGTCGGAAAATTGGCTTGAGCTTACAAAACACCCAGACAAGATGAAATTTTGTATATAATATATTGGAGTGTCCTAATAAATCCTCTGTAGAAGTCCTCTAACAATCTCACGCCGGCGTTTCCCCCAATTGAAGAAATTGGCCCCTCTAACGCAGTTTTTCGCCTATACCTCACGTATTTTGACTTTTACGAAAAATTATTATCAAACGAAAGTGAAGAGCATAAAATTATCTACAAAATACATTTTTAAAAAATTCTTCTATGATCAAAATTGAATTTTCCAAAATTTACCTATTGTAGCGCCACAAGTGGCGAATGCCGTTCGGCGTTTTATTCGCATGTGCTAGTGACTACACCTTTTCCACCAGTAATTCAGAAATCGTCAACCGTTATTCAGATTTGTCAATTGATATTCAAAAATCGTCAACCGTTATTCAGATTTGTCAATTAATATTCAGAAATCGTCAACGGTTATTCAGATCTGTCAATTGCAATTCACGATTTCTGAATATCAGTTGACAAATATGAATTACAATTTACGATTTCTGAATATCAGTTGACATATATATCTGAATTAGAATTCACGATTTCTGAACAGCAGGTGAGGTTTTCTGAATTACTGCTGGAAAAGGTGTAGACAGCAGCGGCGGATCTAGAATTGATTCAAAGTGAGAGCTAAACCGGCAGGGGGGGGAGACACCTAAAACAAAATTAAACTAAACTTTTTAAGCGTTTCCGGGACTTAAACTGCTTTTAAATCCCTTTTTGTCGAAGATTAAAGTTTAACTTTAAATCTCAATGGATTTAAAGTGAATTTAAATCCCAAAGGACTTACGTAAAAATAAATGTATTGTTTCCATGACGACCACATCCAACTTGATTGTTAAGAGACGTCAAACTGGCGGTTATTTTGAGAGGGTTATGTTGAAATTAAAACATTAAATAAATATTAATTGCAGTTTAAGTCCCGGAAATGCATAAAATAATGTACTATATACTATATACCGTCTCAGGCAAAACTTCCCACTCAGGATGCACTTAAGTCCCTTGGTATATAATATACTATTATGCAATTCCGGGACTTAAACTGCTATTTAAGTCCCTTTTTTCGAAGTTTAAATTTAAATTGAGACTTATGTAAAAATAAATAGCTTATTTCCATGACGACCGAATGCAACATCATTATTAAAAAAAAACGTCAAACTGACATTTATTTTGAGCGGGTTAAGAGGATTTGAAAAGGGTATGGAACGCGTAATGCTCGGGATTTCTCTAAGAGACCAACGTCAGAAGTGATGAGGTTAGGAGAAGAACCAAGGTAACGGATGTGATGAAACGAGTGGCGAACTGCAGTGGCGCTGGGTGGGACATGTTTCGAGATAGAAAAATGATAAATGGACAACCCGAGTAATACAATAACCCCCCCCCCATAAATTCCTCACTGCTAGGCAGTCAAGGAGGCTTTTCTTCGTTTCTTTTGTTTATTCGCAATTGTTTTACTTGGTTAGGTTTATTTTTATGAGAATATATTCAAAATTTTTGTTTAATAGTTCTATGTCCAAATACTACTATGTGTTGTAGGGATATGTCTGGTTTTGTGATATTGCGTGTATACCATAATAGCATAATATTATATTTCAATGCCTAGCCAAAATTCGGAAAGATTCAAAAATTAAAAATAAAAAAATTAACATGTAAAAATTTGAAAAATTGTAAATGAAATTGGAAAAGAGGGGATTTGGATAAATGTCTTTGTGCGCAGAGACAAAGGAACTTTTGCGTTGAAAGAAGAAGGGGGTCAGTCTACGCCGAGCAGTCGACCGTAGAGGACGCTCGAGGAGTCCGCGCCGAGCAGTGGAGAAGAGAGGACGCCTTGAGCTAGATAATTAAATAAAAAATTGTGTACTGTGAATTTGTTGTAAATAAATAAAAGCGAAATTTTAGTTTAAATTTGAAAGAGTGTGTTTTGATTGAGGTGGATGAGAGAATTTGGAAAGAAAAATAAAATTAAAGAAAAAAATTCAAGAACCACGGAGTTCAAAAAAAAATAAATGGTTGGTCCGTGGACAAAAAGAACACGCCAATATATTAAATATAATTGAACATGTCTTGTTTTGGTCAAATATAAGGGTTTTAAGGGCGCGCTTTCAAAGACGAAGATAGATATAATATTTCAATGCAATAGAAAGAGACCGCAATAGTGACTCTTTTCTCAATTACAAATTACAAGTTTAATTACAAATTATTTCCAAATAACTGAAAGAGAAACATAAAATAGAAGATTAAATTTTCCTACTAAGCTGATTTTTATTGAGAAATTTATTATAGTAATCTTTTTTTTATGGCATTTAAAAAGGTGCATTTATAAAAAGAATTGGATTTCAAATTTTACCTATTTATGTTGCTTTAATTGTATGGAAATCAGTTTTACATAAATCGGAAACAACTTTACTTTTATTTTTCCACTTCAGTTTATTGAAATTATTTGTAATTTGCCTGAGAATTGAGAAATGGGTCACTATTGCGGTCTCTTTCTACTGCATTGCAATAATATGTCTTACTTCGTCTGTGAAATTGCGTCCTTAATTTCTGAGATGGACATGTCTGGTTTTGACTGAACTCGTCATTTATTTAAGCTTGCATTAGCGTGGGAAATCGTTGGTTTTGGTTCATTCTGAGTTCGTAAATCGACGTAATCGATCGAAAAGAACCAAAATTCACATTAAACGAAATTTTTACGGAAAGTGGACGTGTCTGATTTTGAATCTCTTTTGAACACTCCTCATTTACTTAGAATTAACTAAAATAGGGGGGGCTGGCGCGAAATCTTATTTCGTGTTTTTCTCGGTTACCTATTATTGAACTTTTGACAATTTTTTTTTGAGAACACCGGGAACAATCCAAAACAAAGAAAAAAAGTTTACTTTTCAAAAAAGGGGGGGCTGGCGCGAAATCTTATTTCGCGTTGTAACGATATAGACCTATTTTAAATATCGCGCCGAAGAATTATGACCATGACAACACTGCGGTAAAATACAGTTGGCAACGTAGCGAAGAATGACCAATGGAAGACGAGTTATGGTGGAGGGACGGACTGACGCTATGACCAAGCGGATGAGCGCCATTACTACGCTAGGGTTTTGAACGAGAGTGGTTGTGTTTTGGGGGTTTAGTCGTTTGTGAAGTAATTTAATGTTACTATTTTTCATTTATGTGCAAGCTTTTGTTAGCTATTTACAATAAGGTGAATATTATTTGTATATTTTATTTTTAAGTGGGTAAATCTCGTCCCTTCTAAATCGGTAGAGTAATTACTGCATATTATTAGTATATGTATTTTAATGTTAATCAGATTACCGGAATGTGGCTGCCAGGCGCTCCTCGCAACGCGAGTGGTGAGATTAATTAAGATTAATCCGCTGCGCAAAGCGTCGGATAGATAGCAAAGCTTGATACCATGCACCCCTTAGTGATGGTGATTTGATTGAATTTGATGTTCGTTTTATGTAAAATAAGTGAAAGTAACACTTATTATTGGAAGGGTCGAATTACCGACTTTCACTTTAATATAACCATTATCCGTGTCGAACAAAGGGAAAGGTTGCTTTGTTTGAAACCCAACATGGCGTCGCATCCTTAGCTAAACTTTAGCGGGACGACAAAGCTAATATGAATAATTATTATTATGTAAAACAAAATGTTTATGAATTTTTAAGTAACAAAGTTACGAATCTCACCGCACTATGATTATAATTTATAAATAATATGAAATTTATGTTGTATAAAAATTGCCCACGAGGTGAAATATTGGGCGTGTTTTTAAACTACTCGAGCAGCTGTTCGAGTACTCGAGCAAAAAAAGTGCGTTTTTAAACTACTGCGTCAACTGTCATCAGTCGTTTTAAAATTCAGGGTCTCTAAGCTCCCGGTTTCCTTAATCGCGGTTTTCTTGATGGAAGGCGCTTCTCATATGTTTAGGCCAGTAAACCCTTCCGGGGCGCCGCTCCGCGTTGCACCCCTCCAGGGCGGTTTTGACAATGGAATGACCTCCTAATCGAATGCACACCTCACAAATCGATAATAAAAAAAATTTAAATTTTTTACTTTTTCGGCAATACACGGGTAATTTTCGATTTTTTTGCTAATATTTATTACTAATATTTACTAATCACAACCCCACCTATCCGAATTTCAAAGAAAAAATCAAACCCGAGCGAAAAAATTTCACCCGTTCCGACAGGGGACCACGATGCATTTATGCGGGTCTGCATGGGGGGCGGGGCCTATTCAATGCTAATTTCCCTACTTTTAAAAAGTCGATATTAGGTTTGTTTTTAAGGCATTCATGCAAAATATTTTTTCTATAGACTAAAATAAGCCTATTCTTTAGTGTGTAGTAGAAGAAATTTTTTTTCAGCCGGCAAGGGTTACATAACTCGAACCGACAATTTTTTATTGAGAACACCGAGAACAAAACGGGAACAATCCAAAACAAAGAAAAAAAGTTTACTTTTCAAAAAAAGGGGGGGCTAGCGCGAAATCTTATTTCGCGTTTTTCTCGGTTATTATTGAACTTTTGACAATTTTTTTTTTAAAACACCGAGAACTAAACGAGAACAATCCAAAACAAAGAAAAAAGTTTACTTTTCAAAAAAAAGGGGGGGGGGCTGGCGCGAAATCTTATTTCGCATTTTCCTCGGTTATTATTGAACTTTTGACAATTTTTTTTGAGAACACCGAGAACAAAACGGGAACAATCCAAAGCAAAGAAAAAAGTTTACTTTTCAAAAATAGGGGGGCTGGCTATAAAAATGGATTTTTTGCCATTTCGGGTGTAAAGTACTCACTTTTTACCCCGATTTGCCGGTGAAAAGGGGCACTTTTTTACCCTGTGGGAGTAAAGTTAAAAATTAGTCACCAGAAAAGTTTTTTTTTCCCTAGGGCAATAAAAAAGTCACCAGATGACTGATAAAAAAGTCACTAGATTTACTAAATGTCGCCACGTGGTGAGATGTTAGGACGAGCGATTTTTTGGCCACATATCTTTCGTTTTTCCGCTTCATAAAAGCGGATAACTTGTGGAAATTGACGATGTCAATGTTTTTTTCTACTTTAGTCACGGCTTTGATCATGGATCATGGAATAGTGCGACCACATGGTCGACGACTTCAACGTTTTAGCCTTTTCGTAAAAAAATGCCAAAAACACGTCTTCAGTAAAATAATCTGCCAATTCTTTGTTCTTGCACCACTGCACAAAAGCGTCGTAGTGCTTTTGGTAAAGTTTTCTAGATTTTGTCGGCAAAAGTTCCACCAACGCCACCTTCGCTGCTTCGGCAATTTCTAGGTTCTCGCTCATGGTACGTCTTGCTCAGGGCCCCCGCAAGGCTGAGCGGTGCCCGCGTGCGGGACATTATTTTGGCGCCCTTTATTAATGTACGAAATACAGTTATAAAAAAATATATATTTTTATATTTTTTTATTTTATAATAAAACAGAAATTTTTTTAAATTTAATTTTTATTGGAAATAATAATTAATAAATTATTAATTAATAACAAAAAAAAAACATCTTTAATCCGTCACTTAAAACTACAACTTTTATTAGGTTAAATAGGTGTTTTTCTTGATTAAACGGCAGCAAATTCTTTTATTACTTCATCAAAATCGATTTTGTCAACCATCTCCTGCTCTATAGCTAATATTGCTAGCCCAGATAGTGTTACGGCGAAGCCGTGTACTTTATACCACCATGCCTAATACATTACTATAATATCAAGTAATAATCAGAAATACCATATTTTCAATATAAATTTAGATTTTGTTAATGAAAATAAAGTCGAACTAACGAGTTCTGACTGTACATGTTAATATTCGAATATTATGCCAATCGACATTCCTTGCTAAAAGATAAACACAAAGTATTACATTGAAGAACAATGTACCAAGTAATACGGTGCACCTGTGCTGATATGAAATACGTAGTCTGCCGACCGCGAGAGAAATTTTTATCAACAAAATTATATTTTCTAGATGATAAAATTCCAACATCACTGGGTTTCATTTAAATTCAATTAAAATGTAGTAGTTTACTTTGTAATGTAAAGATATTCAAAGAACCGCCGCGCAATAGAACAAGGGGAACGCAAAATAGACATTTTTGTAAATAGAATTCGAATGGAGATTACGAGTCCATTCCTACTCAAATGATCTCATCAAGGGAAAGAAAAATTGAAAGGAGGGATGAAAAATGGAGGAGTCTCTTGAAAGCGATTAACTAAGTAACTTCTACCTAAAAATTAACCCAGTACCTAGATAAAGAAAATATCTTGTTAACTTTTTCGGTTCGGAATTAAACGAACATAAAATAATTTCTTACGACAAAATAAGAAATTATTCTTGCGTAACTACGAAAATTAGTGGTAACAAAAATATAAAATTCGGCTACTTAAATATCGAACAATTTAGAATCAAAAGTGTCGAATAAACGTACGGAAATTCTACTTAAAGGATCACCAAATACTATTAAAGTGGTGAAACAGCAAATAAATTAATCTTAAAATTCGGTGTAACGATCGAGTATAGTGCAAATTATCACTAACTACGAAAGTGAATCGAATTAAAACATTGATAAACAATCTACAACCATATTGTGCTGAAATTACTATCAATGATAAATACAACCATATTCCAAACGAAGCGCGAAATTTGATAAAAATCGGATACAAATCGAACATTCTACCGAATTAAATTGTATCGGGAATCAAATATAAAGATTCTAGTGCGTTATTTTAAACAAAAACTAAATAAAAATAAACGCGAAGTATTCTAAAAAGTTCTGTAATTAACTGTTAAAAAATCGGTGTGCAGTTCGAATTTAAACTAAGTTTGATCGGTTCAACCTCGTCATGACGATCATCTGTTCAATCAACATATCGTTAAATTCTTTCTACCTTTGGGTCAGGTTTTCGGAGCGACTACGATGTTACCTATACATCGCTCAACACAACTGTGGATTACGCGTATTTCAACAAATCGTACCAAAATTCATCGAAAATTAAGGTAGAAATTTGGCCTGATCAAAATAATTGTATCTTTTCTTAAATTTTTGTAACAAACTTGTCAATTCTCTTCCTTATATAATATTTCTACTCGAATACTGAGTTATATTGAAAATATTACGTAAGTTCATGCGAGTAATGTGTCTTGCTTCATTAAATTTTGATTATTAATTATTAAAACCAACATTCGCATAAACTTACAAGAATTTCCTAATTTACTTACTAACAAACTTAACAATCAATTTTTTAGGCATTAAGTGTCTATATTTGTGTATTTATGTAAACCAATGTATATTTACCTGGAATATTTATGAATTAATATATGTATATTCGATAAATTGATTTTTCTCTTACGAGTTTAAAAACCTATAAGCAAATATCTAAAATAAGCATCCACCCCTGAGCAAAGAGGAAAAATTTCGAAGTTTACCTGCCCAGCTGAGCGAGACCGGAGCTAAGATCATCTATCACATAAAATACTTTAATTTATCTGTTATAGACGTTACAATAGTCTCTCTTGATGCATAGTTGATCGAAGAAAATTTTTTATTATTTTTTATTTTGAAAATGACCTCTCCCCAGAAGCCACAGATACTGGTCAAGTTAAGAGTATTCTTAAGGAAATTGTAACATTTGGCAGAGATGAGGTTAAATTGTGTTCACATATACAGGGTGTCCCCGTGACCGTGGAGAACCTTTGAGGTGGTGATAAAGGACACTTTTCTAAGACAAATTTTCAAATAAAATTTTTGCCTAAGTCCAAACCCTTGGGGGGTACCTCCCTTTAAAGCAATATTTTGAATTTCTGATTTCAAACGGCCATAGCTCCGATATTATTGATTTTTTAAGGTTAATGGATTACAACTTTTTTAAAGATCATTCGCTTTTCTACAAATTAGGTTATAACCCCTTATCGTCTAGAATCAACGGATTTCCAGTTATAAATTAAATTAAGGGAAAAAATGTTTAAAAAATTCAGGTTTTCTTTTTTTTAATTTCCTTGCGAACCCCGTATCTCTTAAACGAAACGTCTAAAAGAAAAACTAACGGCCCAAACCGGATAGGGAATTTAACGGGCTACAACTTTCGTCAAATAAATTTATTTGGGAAACCAACCGTTTTCACAGAAACTTTGAAAATAATGAACAAGGTGTAGGTAAAAAATATAAATTCACATAATTACTAAAAATCTCAATTTGATTTATAGCATTTGTTTTAATGTTAAAACATTGTTAAAACGTATTGTAGCGTATGACGTACATTTTAACAATGTTTTAACATTAAAAAAAATGCTATAAATCAAAGTTTGACCAAAACTAAGAACCAAAAAATAGAAAGTATAGGTAAAAATATTTCTGAGATATCATGACCTCTGGAACATTTAACAATTAAACATAAAAACGTGGGGGCGCAAGTTCGCTAAAAAAATATTTTAACCTACATCCCACATTTTAAATTAATTGTTAATTTTTAAAGAGGTTAGAATCTTTAGAAAGTCTCATAATGTGTCCTAATAATTATTTTCCCGTTTTTAGTGCACCAGATTTTATTTAAAGTAGTAGTTTAACTTAAAAATATTATTTATGTATATTATATACAAATATTGATAAAATTATTAATTTCATCTCTAAGTGTTTAACAAAACCTTAAGTATATACTCTGCTTAAGTTAAAACTGTATGAAAATTTAATATGTCGTAGCACCAAAATAAATATTTCTTACATTGGGTCGGGTGAATAAAAACAAGTGAACGCTTTTACCCGTCAATCCGAAAGACCGAAAGTTAATAGTACTTGTTAATCCTTAACAAACTAAATGTGGCCACTAAGTATTTGCTTGAAACTTGACAAGTAAAGGCATTTACTTATTTTTATTCACCCTGCGCATTATTATTTAAAAAAAAAATTTTAATTTTGTTTTTCTGGATTTTTAAATTTTTGTTTTGAGGTTTGGCGTTGCACGCCCGGTTACGGGGGGCCTGGTCTTGCTGTTTGCAAGGCACAAATGTAAATGTACTGAAATGAACCATTGGTAGAATAAGGGGTACCAACTGCTATTTCCTAGTACTTTTTGGTAGTAGTTGGTAATATTACTAGTGCTATTTTGTGAAACTGTCGACCACGTGCATTATTAAAAAAATGTTCCTACTTTACCTCCCGGAATTGCAAAAGACAGTATATGCACGACGGGAGTAAAGTACTATTTTCGTTTTTCTTGGTTGTTTTTTAAAAATTAAAAAAAAAACTTACAGAACACTTGAGAACAAATCAGTACAACAAAAAATAAGGCTTCTTGTTATACTTTGTATAGAAGCCTAAAAATTAAACTTTTGAAAAAGGGGGGGGGGTTAACTTCACGCACAAGTTACATATTTAAAAAAAATCCTTCTAGTGGGAAAGAGTTCAATGGCTAGCAACAGGTCTCGGGGGATGCACACCTTGCCAGGAAGTGTGTATCAATAAAACCCTGTATAATGCTTACTCTTCAAGATCTTCGAGCTCTGCTAGCAAGTCCTATTCCACCTCCACGTGGTGAACTCCGGGTAACGCTAACGGAAAAGGACGAAAAGCGAGTTCCCGGCGCTTAAACTGGGACCCTCTGGCTAAGGGAGACAACCCTAACAGAAAAACATGAAGAAAGGCAACGGGAAACCATCTTCATTATTTATTCCCAAGAGAATTCAAATGGTTTCGTTCAATGTAAAATGTTCCGGAGTTTTAAATAGTCCCCCGATCGGATCTCCGGGGGGGACTGCTTTGAGCGACATCAGAGGATGTAGGGTGTTGATTAGAAAAGGAATTAGAGTGGGTGCTTGGAATGTGAGAGGCCTCCTGCAAACGGGAAAGTTGTATATTGTTGAAAAAGAAATGGATGCTCATGAACTAAGTTTGCTAGGACTAGCGGAGACGCACTGGAAAGGGTCTGGGCATTTCACCACAAGATCAGGGAACTGCGTATACTTCTCGGGAAATCCTGATACCAGCCGTAATGGTGTAGCTTTTATAGTGCCGAAGATTAACAGAGATGCAGTAATGGGATACAATCCCATTAATGATAGAATCATTACAATCAAATTTAGATCGGACCCCTTCAATGTTAATATAATACAAGTGTATGCACCAACATCACAGGCAGGAGATGACGAAATAGATGATTTTTACAATCAACTGGAAAATACAATAAGAGAATTACCAACAAACGATATTACCATCATTCAAGGAGACCTAAACGCAAAAATTGGAATCACAGATAACGACGACCACCTAAGAAATGTGGTAGGACGCTTTGGCCTGGGTGAGAGAAATGAGCGGGGGGAATGAATGCTACAGTTCTGTCAGGCGCTCAGTTTGAGTATAGCCAACACGTACTTTCGGCACCACAACAGGCGACTGTATACATGGAAGTCACCGGGAGATAGATATAGAAATCAAATAGACTATATTATGACTCACTCGCGTTGGAAATCGTCTGTCCTGAACAGCAAGACATACCCTGGGGCCGACTGTGGATCTGATCACCAGTTGCTGACGGCGGATTTCAGAATAAAATCTAATAGAGTTAACAAGCTCTCACGGCAGGAGATTCAAGAATTTGAGGCAAAGATTAAGCCCAAACTACTTAAAACGCAAAGTGAAAATAAACATCAAAATAGTCCTGACCAAGAATGGAAAAGTCTGAAGTGCGCTATCACAGAAACAGTAAGGTAAGTTCAGGAGAGACCAGCAAGCGCGACAAGAGGAAGAAAGAACAAAATATGGATTACACAAAAGACGCTGGCCTTGATTGAAAAGCGAAAAGAGTTACGGAAACAAGGACCGATATCCACAGAGCAGAAAGAGATATACACCCGGCTTTGCAAGCAAATACAGAAGGAGTGTAGATGTGATAAAAACGAGTACATTGGCAAGATATGCAGAGAAATCGAAGATCATCACAATACACACGCCACTCGAGATCTGTTTGACAAAGTGAAAACGCTAACACGAACTTTCAAGCCGAAAACGCTGGTGATAGAAGATAAATGTGGCAGACTACTGAGGGAAGACAAAGATGTACTGGAACGATGGAGACAATACTGTGAGGACCTATATATCGATCAAGACAGGAAAGATGACCATAGTATGAAGTTTTGCTTTAAACGAGACGAGAAGGAGCCAGATATCATGAAAAATGAAATCGAGTATGCCATACGACGTCTGAAAACCGACAAGGCTTATGGGAATGACGAGGTATCCGCCGAGATGCTAAAGGCAGTGGGAGATGATGGGGTTCCAGGCCCGTAGCCAGGGGGGGGCACCTGGGGGCACGTGCCCCCCCCCGAAATGTTCAAAAGAAATAAAAAATTTTTTTGGAAATTAAAAAATTTAAATTTCGAAAATGAAATAGCTGTATTTTAAAGTGGGAAAAAGTTTTTTTCCAAGTTTATTTGCCGTAATTCATTGTTATTTACCTTGTCGGCTTATAGGTTACCCTGCTTATCCCTTTTTTTACCTGAAAGCCATGGAATTAATTTAATATAAAAACCATGTAACGGTAAACATAATAGCTGTTAAGAATAAAGTATAAACTCTATTCAGGCCTGACCAGTGCACGATTTACGTAAAAAGTTTTTTTCCAAATTTATTTGCCGTAATTCATTGTTATTTACCTTGTCGGCTTATAGGTCAACCCTGCTTATCCCTTTTTTTACCTGAAAGCCATGGAATTAATTTAATATAAAAACCATGTAACCATTTACAGAGAAGATTTAAGTGGAGAGGCGGTATACCCAGCAATTCTTGAAGCAGAATTCGGTTTATGGAAACAAAAATGGTTAGATGTGAACGATTTTCCAAAGAATCCATTAGATGCATTGACAAAATGTTCTGAACAATTTTTTCCCAATGTCAGAATCTTATTAAAAATATTTGCAATATTACCAGTCACTACAGCAACTGCCGAGAGAAGTTTTTCTAGTTTAAAGCGAATAAAAACTTACTTAAGAAATTCTACTGGTGAAGAAAGGCTAAACGGTCTAGCACTCATGAATATTCATAGGGATATAAATATTGATACTGATATTATAATAGATAATTTTGCGATGAAAAAAGAAAGGCGCTTAGAGTTTAAATTATAAAGTAGAGAGTGAATAAAGTCTTCATGTAATGTTTGTTTTAGATAAAAATAAATTTAATTTTTTTAAAATAAATTAAGATAAATAAAATATTGAAAAAATTTGTTTGTAATAATATAAATTCCCGGAAGGGGAACCCCCGAAAATTTTACTTTTAAAATTTTTTTTAAATAGTATATTAAAGTATAAGTGGATATTAAGATCTTTAAAACACGCGCGATTTTGCGAGCACGACGGCGCAGCCGGAGTGCTCGAAATAGAGCAAGTGTTTTAAAGATCATGTATCCACGAATACTTTACATAATTTTTTTTTATTGGTACACTTTGAAATCATTAATACTGGTATTGATACTACTAAAAATGGAAATAATATCTGACAGTAAGTGAAATGGTCGAATTTGTGATGTGACATCAGTATACCACTGTCGTTGCCATGGAAGTAAGAAAAACAAAAATTAATTTTACAAGCTGTCACATAAGATTAATTATTTTTGTCACCACAGTTGTTGTTGTATATTGCTTAAGAAAATGAGTGTTACCATTGATTACTTAAATAGTAAAGCAGAATCGCGGTTAATACCGCAAAAATCGGAAGCCGCTTATAAAAAAGAATACGACAAGTTCATTAAATGGATGGAAGAGGAAAAGGTAACAGATACAGATGAACGAGTTATGCTTGCTTACCTTCAGAAAATGTCGGAGCAGTACAAGGCATCGACTATGTGGGCTATCTATTCGAAATTGCAAAGTATGTTGAGGATAAATAAAGGGGTCGATATAAAATCATTTACGAAAGTGCATGCATTTAATGAAGGCAATCAGCAAGAATGACGTAGCCAAGAAGTCTTATGTATTCAAGGAAGATGATCTGCGGAAGTTTTTCATAGATGCACCGGACATTACGTATTTATTTTTGAAAGTGGTATCCATTTGCGGTATCTTTGGCTCTTGTAGAAGATGTGAATTGTGCGATTTACGCTTACATGACATCAAGGAAGAAGGAAGCGTATTGCTTATTACTATCCGACCATCTAAGACAGTGAAGACTCGACGTTTTACTATTGCCGACAATGATGGAATTAGATATGTGCATTTGGTGAAGGAGTATTTATCATTGCGTCCGAAAAATGTAAGTACCGACAGAGTTTTCTTACGGTATGATAAGGGAAAGTGCACCAATCAAGTGGTTGGTATTAATACATTTGGATCATGTCCATTGCAAGTTGCACGATACCTTAAATTAGACGATTCTGAAAAATACACGGGACATGCGTTTCGACGTACGTCCGCTACCATAATGGCGAATAGCGGCATGACAATAGATCAAATCCAACGACAAGTAGGATGGAAATCGGCAGCTGTGGCGACTGGTTACGTTGAAGAGAGTATTAGCAATAAGAAGAATGTTTCAAACATTATTGGGAGTGCCATTAATGGAAATGCAACCTCATTGACTTCCGAGAATATTAGCAGCATTTCCTCTGATTTAAAAAACGGAAGTATTAATATTTCAAACAATTCCGGCTGCACTTTTAACATTTATTTAAAAAAAAATTAATTTTGTTAAATATTTGAATATTAAATAATTAAATAATAATTAAAGAGTTGACATTTTTTAACTTCACGTTTCTTAGGTTGTTGAAGTTGCCTTGGTAACTTTAAAACACGCGCGTTTTTGAAAGTTGGATTTAAACACGCTGATGCGTACTTTAAATAAGCATTATAGGATACCAATAAAAAAAAAGTAGTTTAATATATAAATAAATAAAACTTAAAAAAAATTGCAATAAAAGGGGGAACCCCCAAAAATTTACTTTTTACAAGACTTTTTACAAGTGCCCCCCCCCGAAATGAAATCCTGGCTACGGGCCTGTGGGGTTCGGATACTTTTAAACATTTGCAACAAAGTTTGGAGAACGGGACAATGGCCTAGTGACTGGACGAGTTCAGTTTTTATACCACTTCACAAGAAGGGCTGTACAAGAAAGTGTCAAAACTACCGAACTATCTCACTGATGTCTCATGCAAGCAAAATACTTCTGCGTATAATAGACCAAAGGCTGCAGACATATCTGGACTACCAGATTCCACCTGAACAGGCAGGCTTCATAAAGGGGAGGGGAACTAGAGATCAAATATTTAATATGCGACAACTGATAGAAAAATCTCGTGAGTTCAATATTCCCATGCTCCTCTGTTTTATAGACTATAAAAAAGCCTTCGATTGTGTACGCTGGGACAAGCTATGGCGGGTACTAAAGGAGATGGGTGTTCCAGATCATCTGATAGCAATCATACAGAGTTTATATAAGAACAATGAGGCAATTGTAAAACTAAATGACAAGGAATCGAAACCTTTTAAAGCACAGAAGGGAGTGCGACAGGGTTGCATTCTATCCTCTAGGCTTTTTAACGCGTATGGGGAATACATCATGAGAAGGGCTCTAGGTGAATATCAGGGGGGCGTGTCGATCGGTGGAAGAAGAATAACAAATCTGAGATACGCTGATGATACCACGTTGCTGGCCAACGATGAAGACGAACTCGCCGAGATGCTACAATTGGTTATTAAAGAGAGTGAAGCCCTAGGCTTAACGATGAACTTAGAAAAAACTAAACTTATGATTATCGATAGAGGTAGCACTATAACAACGGGAAATCGACTACCGCAAGTGGAAGTGGTGAACGAGTTCCTATATCTTGGTTATTTGTTGGACGGTGACGGGGGGTCGGAAAGAGAAATCAGGAGACGCACGGCAATGGCACGCGGAGCCATGACAAAATTGAGGAAAGTATGGATCGACGGGCAAATTACTTTGAATACCAAGATTCATCTAGTTAAAACCCTAATCTTCTCAATTTTCTTGTACGGCGTAGAGTCATGGACCATCAAAATGGCAGACGGTCGTCGCATTGACGCATTTGAGATGTGGTGCTGGAGGCGAATGTTGAGAATCCCATGGACAGCAAAAAGAACAAACGTGTCGATATTGCAGGAGCTAAAAATAAAGGACAGATTGTCAACCATATGCCGACGACGCATCCTGCAATATTTTGGACACGTGATGCGTAGAGACGGGTCAAACCTGGAAAAGTTGGTAGTTCAGGGCAAGGTAGAGGGTAAAAGACCTAGAGGTAGATCACCCAGTAGATGGATTGATCAAATAAAAAGCATAACCAAGCGACCCCTACAGGCAACACTAAGAGATGCAGAAGACCGGCAAAAATGGAAAAGCATGGTGGGCAGCTGCGAATGAGCCATTTGGATCACGATTCCTCAGTCATGAGGATGCGACTGGAGAGAGAGAGAGAGTGGGAAAGCACAATAACAAACTTTACAGGTGAATTTTTCCACTTGAACCAATGTATTTTCTGTAAAAATGAAAACCGAACTGGTTTTTGTACACTTTACCCTACTACCTAAATGGTAACCAAAAATCACTGATGTCAACTGTATCAGATGGACGACATCATCCAATTTTTTTTTCTAAAACAACCCTATAATAAATCCACTTCCTAAATTTTCCTCACAATATTCAGTCAAACTTTATTTTCTTTAATTGTTTACTCGAATAGGGTATTGGTAGTAGCGTTTTGGAAAATTTTCAGTCAAATTTGTACTTACCCTGCTACAGGCCTTTATTATAATTCCTTCCAACAATTTTTTAGCAGATAAACCGGTTAAGCGGTTTGCTCAATAACTTCTAATTAAGCTTGAGAAACAATTGGTGAAATTGTTTAAAAATTAAAACTCACCTAATACAATTCTTCCATCACCCGATCCTAAATCGACCAACTTTCCAGAACGACCCCGAAGGGCTTTCAGTATATTATTTAATTGACTAGTGGTAGCAGGTACATATGGAAGACAATATTTCCTAATTGCAGGACTCACGAAAGGTAAAGTAATCACGGTGATACCTACAGCGACAGCTCCTTAAAAAAAACATTTCATGTGACAACCAACCAAAAAGTTAATTTTTATTTTTTTACCTGTTATTCCTGTAAGTATCACGCCTGTAGTGTTAAATTTTCTAGGTTGTATCACAACATTCGAACTCAATATTTCGTCTGAATTATTTTGCATTGCGATTTGATACTTATTTTGAGGTTATGTAAACAAAATATTTTGAATTCCTAAAATAAGCCGAAGTATTGATGTAACGAATACTTACAAGTTGCAAAATTAAATAGTGAGGATTATGGTTCGATGACACACAGTCCCTAAACCGAGAATAAAATTCTGGATTTATGTACTATTGAATTTTATTAAACAATTTTCAAAATAAATTACATTTTCTATACACATTTAGCTTAAATAAAGAGCAAAGGATTGAGACAATTTGTAACTATGGATTTTATAACGTTACACACTACAAGAACTCTAGGTGATTTAAGATTAGATCGACCAATACGTGAGACAACATCGTTCAGCTAAAACCTCAAAATATTTTGTATAATAAAATTTGAAATACGTTTAAATATAAACAATTTAAAAAAATAGTAGTCGATTCGGTAAATTAAGCCACAGCCAATTACAAATACATAATAATGTTTGTTACCTAAAAATAACGTACAACCCATAAACGTCTTTTCGCATTCCGTTCCGAGTCGAGGATAAAATTACAGGAGCCAATTTATTCGCTAATATTTGAGCAACTATCGGTTACACTTGAATTATTTTGTTTACTGGGGGACCCCCCGTCATGTTTCGATTTACTTCCGGATGCCCTACCCTTCTTATCATCTTCGTCCTCATCCTCCTCCTCCAACAACTTACGTGCTAATTTTATTGCATAAAACTCATTGTAATGCTTTTTTCGTTTGCTCTCAAAATCTTTTTTCTTGGCTCGTGCCTCGGGCGTTAAATCTTCATCCTCTTCTTCTTCGTCGTCCTCGGAAGACTGCGCTTGTAACGCTTTAGGCAATTTACCGGTCCCTAATCGGATCCTAAAAGTAAAACCACCGTAAAGAACACCACCACAATAACAAATAAAATTACACCAACTAACTTTTCCGCTAATTCGGTCGCGTCCAGCACGTCCAAGTTATCGTGGCCCGGTTCTTCGTAATTATATGGGGTTTTTGGTTCGTCAATCTTCATGTGACCGTAATCTTTGTCTGGCGGATGTAACGTAGCTATTATGTTCATTTCGTCCCATTTCGTTTCCTTACTTTTCTTACTACAAAAATCACGAATTAGTTAATTACAACAAAAATTATCGTTTCTCACCTGGCTGGCCCAGAACGGGCGTCTTGTTTGTCGAAACTACTCGAATTTTTCAAAATACCTTTCGACGGCCTTTTGTGCAACTTGTCCGCCATCACAAAGGTGTTGCGAATTTGCAAAATTTTCAAATTTTCGCCTTATAACTGCGTACAAGAATTCTACTTATTATAAACCAATGTCAAGTGTTATTCTGACAGTCGCCCGAAGGTCGACCCACCGTAAATTGAAATTTCAAAATTAACTTAACCTCGAAACGAAGTACTCGGAGTGATTGACAGTTGAGAAGTGACCACGAAGAATTTTTCGAATTTCTAAACTAATTTTGGGTCATCGTTTGCACCGATTTCGAAATTTCTTTAATTTAAAGGTCGCGACGGTATTGGAGCCACGTCCGTCGGACGCGTGCGTCAAAAATTTAAATACAAATTTGATTTTTTGAATACCTATTTTATCTTCTCGTTTACTTTTAATTTAACGTTTTAAGTTTGTGTTGGAAAATATAGCAAAATTTAAGTTTAAAACGATTTAAATAAAATTGTATGTTGAGTGTTTGCTACAACAGTGCCGGACTGCAGCTGCATTTTGGTGCGGAACAAAGTTTTTTATAATAATTGCAACATGGCGTTTAATAAATGGAAAAAGATGAAGTTGCGGTTGTGTCATTTGAAAGAAAGGGGTCGTCCATAAATTACGTCACGCAATTTTTAACCCCCCCCCCCCAATTTTTCAAATTTCTTTTTTTTTAGGGGTAGCACCCCAGAGGAAACATCTATAAAGGGCGCTCCGCCCCCTTCCCTAGCTTCACCACTAGCCACTCAAAAAATAGTTTTTTTTAAATACTTATAAGGGGTCATCCATTAATTACGTAAGGGTTTTTTGGGGGGAGGGGGTTATTGGATATCTTACGGACCCTTACGTAGGGGGGGAGGGGTCCGACGTATTCCTTACGTAATATATAAAAATGGATGTATGTGTGTATGTATGTTCCCTATAGACTCCTAAACCGTTTGACCGATCGGAACCAAATTTGGAACAGTTATTATGTAGATCCCTGCGCATGTTTTTGTATTGAAATAGTGAAAAAATTCGCAAAGGAAAGGAAAGTTGATCTTGAGTAGCCTGCCTTCCTTTAAGGAATCTCGATAATCCATTCATGCGCGTCCCATAGGGACGCGCATGAATGGATTATCGAGATTCCTTAAAGGAAGGCAGGCTACTCAAAATCAACTTCAAAAACAATAATGAATGCTGTCAAACTGTCAATCGATCGACAATGCAAATACGCGTGCACGTGCTTTACGTTTCTATTTGACCCATCTTAACCAAATTTGCTGTAGAAGTTATTTACAATGCTACGAAAAACATAGGCTACTTTAGTACCTTGGAGTGAGGCCGAAGGCCGAAAAACCACGGTCTACACGTGTTTAATTTAGAAATTAAACAGGTTTTTGTTGGTTGGTTGTTATAGTTTAGAACCATCCTGTATATAAATAATTTAAGCAAATATTGTAAAAAAACCTACGTAGAAAAGTAAATAAAGCTAAAAAGCATTCTAAACACTTTTCAGTAGGTCGATTAAAAAATAATTTATTTCCGCATTGTAATCACATCAACATTTAAAACAATTAATCATCAGTTCAATTTATACATTTAAATTATTATGGAAAATTTATATCTATTCATCACATTAACAATTTATACATTTAAAATACCATAGAATGGAATGTGATATCTAGCATTAATTTTTATATAAATAGGGTATGTAAAAATTAATAAATCAGTAGCATTTAAATTTACGACTTGAATGTTATTCACCAATAATTTAGGAAGGGGTACTTCTAGCCACCCTTCTCCTAATTTAGAGTAATCACTAGAACTTACAACTCTAGTGCTACTCATTTCACCTAAATTAAGACGGGTACTTCTTGCCACCTGATCTTAAAATTTAGACATGGTCCTTCGAACCTTTAGAAGATAAACCATCAACAGCATCAAATCAACGGTCCAAACAAGAGATCGCACAGCAACACAACAAACAACGGTCCAAACAAGAGATCGCACAGCAACACAACAAACAACGGTCCAAACAAGAGATCGCACAGCAACACAACATACAACGGTCCAAACAAGTGATCGAACAGCATCAAATCAAATACAAGGGTCCACACAGCGACGCCAAAGCAAATCAAATACAAGGGTCCACACAGCGACGCCAAAGCATCGAGAAGAATCAAATACAAGGGTCCACACAGCGACGCCAAAATCAAATACAACAATCAAAATACAAGGGTCCACAGCGACGCCAAAGCAAATCAAATACAAGGGTCCACAGCGACGCCAAAGCAAATCAAAATACAAGGGTCCACAGCGACGCCAAAGCAAATCAAATACAAGGGTCCACACAGCGACGCCAAAGCAACGAGAAGAATCAAATACAAGGGTCCACACAGCGACGCCAAAGCAATCAAATACAAGGGTTCACACAGCGACGCCAAAGCAACGAGAAGAATCAAAGTACAAGGGTCCACACAGTAGAAGAATCAAAAAACAAGGGTCAAGAAGACGACACAAGCAAATACAAGCAACGAGCAGTCAAAAAAGCAAGATCAGAACGAGTTACAGAGATGGAAGCCCAAACGATACGGTTACGAAAACAGGAAATCAAATTGTTTTACCTGGGAAGAACAATGGATAGAATAACAAATAATGTATCACAAAAAAATCAATACACGAAGGCCACGTGCGAACTATTAAAAAGGGAACTAAGAAAAAAATGGTACAGCATAGACGATCTTCACACAGAAATAATGGTATACGAAGAAGAAAATATAGATGACTACCTTATCAATGATCGATTTGAAGAAATAAAATACAAATACTACCAAACAATGATGAAATTGGAGATGAAAATCAAAGAAGAGATGGAAGAAGAAGAAATAATGGAAAAACTGGCGCAGAAAACAAATCAAGATTTGACTAGCAGGCCAAACAAAAAATCACCAAAAATCAACGACGAATTCATTGTAAAAACAAAAATATTGATGGCGGAATTGGCAAAAATGGAGATGGAGGAGAGGATGGAATTGGAAAAAGTTGAGAATTCTAACCAAATGCCAGAGGAGGAAGATGAGGAAATCTACGACGAATTTGACGTAAAAACGGAATTATTGAGGGCAGCCATAGCAAAAGCAGAGATGGAAGAAAAAGAAGAGGCAAGAGCGAACCAAATATCAGATGAAGAAGATGTTACAACAAAATCAATGGACATGAAATTCGAAGAGGAGATGGAGGAAGATATGAAAAAAGAGATGGACGAAATAGAAGCAAGTTGGAAACAAACACCAGAGGAACAAGATGTAAAAACAAAATCAATGGAAATGAAAGAAGAGATGGACGAAATAGAGGCAAGTTCGAAACAAACACCAAAGGAAGAAGATGTCAAAACAAAACCAATGGAGATGAAAATGGAAGAGGCTGCAGTCCATACACCAATTTCAACGGAAAATAAGAAAATTCGAAAGGAAAGAAATGAACAAGAAAATTTGGATCTAGGACACATGAAACTTAGACATCAGTATATTAAAAAGGAAAATTGTGACGAAATTACAAAAAGAAACGAGGATGGTGCACCAGTTAAAATACAATTCAAAGAAGTACAACAAAAAATAGAAGAATGGAAACACAAATGGCTCCTACATCAGTTAGAAAAGAAATTATCCAAACCACTAAACAATGAGATCAGCATTCAAGATAACGCAGGAATTCATGAAAATTTGGACAAAAATGAAAAATTGTACACAGACCCTAGATGTCAACAGAAATTAAGAGAGATGCTACGACAATGGAGAAGACGTTGGAAAATTCGAAGATGGAAAAAGAGAAGAAGGAAGAAAAAGATGTAAATGTATTCAAACAGTTAGGGGTGGCAGCTTACACGAACTATCGCCAGTTCATGTAAAGAAAAGTCACATCATCTAAACATTCCATAATTTCAAATTTAATCACAGGAACAGCTATAATCATAATTATGGGACTCTGGTTTACAACTTATCATTGTTGGACAAAGTCAAAAACAATACAATATCAAGTCCGACAGTACAAGGACGAAGAAGACACCCAAAACGCAAATGATCCAATTAGCAACACTATGATACGGCAGTCCAATGATGACCAAACGCCACTACCCAGACGCCATCATTTTGGAGGTGGCAATATGTTTAATTTAGAAATTAAACAGGTTTTTGTTGGTTGGTTGTTATAGTTTAGAACCATCCTGTATATAAATAATTTAAGCAAATATTGTAAAAAAACCTACGTAGAAAAGTAAATAAAGCTAAAAAGCATTCTAAACACTTTTCAGTAGGTCGATTAAAAAATAATTTATTTTCGCATTGTAATCACATCAACATTTAAAACAATTAATCATCAGTTCAATTTATACATTTAAATTATTATGGAAAATTTATATCTATTCATCACATTAACAATTTATACATTTAAAATACCATAGAATGGAATGTGATATCTAGCATTAATTTTTATATAAATAGGGTATGTAAAAATTAATAAATCAGTAGCATTTAAATTTACGACTTGAATGTTATTCATCAATAATTTAGGAAGGGGTACTTCTAGCCACCCTTCTCCTATTTTAGAGTAATCAATAGAACTTACAACTCTAGTGATTCTCACTTCACCTAAATTAAGACGGGTACTTCTTGCCACCTGATCTTAAATTTAGACAACACGTTGTTACGAAATTTTGTCACTTTCGCAACAGCGTTGAATTTATTTAAATTCAACTATTCCATTTTGCAACATCTTTCGTGACGCCCTGTATATCGAACGTAATTGACAGGGAAATTAAACTCGCGCAATGCTATGATAAGGAATTCTTGGGTTAGCTTTCGAAGCGAGCGGTCGGTTTTGCGTTTTACTGTGAAGTGAATATAATTTTGGTTCCAATTTTGATAAAATATTGGTAGCGATTTTGTGAGGGGTCCCTTTCCGCATGTGTATTTTTTTATGTGTAACATTTTGGTTTGCCTTTTTGTCTTGCATTTTTTATTCTTAGAGTGGTTGCCAAGATTGCGATAGCCTTGCAAATTTTATGTTCCTGCGGCGAGCTGATATCCATTTATCTTATCGCATTTACACTCGCAAGTGTGAAGTGAATCGAATGTTCAAGTTGATATTTAATAAACTTTTAAATTATTAATTATATGATATAATTGTGTTTTTGTTTAATTAACTTGTTCAGGGTATTTATTTCCACTTATTACATCGAACAGCCTATGGTGAAATGCATTGACGAAGGAATTCCAAAATGATCGTAGTACGTTCGAATTGCATATTTGAAATTTTATTTTCGATGTTATTTTTGGTGTTTATTTTTGATTTTATGTTCTTTTTTATGAAAGGCTACGATGTTCGACCCATATACAGGGTGCGGCATTTCATCGAGATTGCTGTCGTTTGTTTTATCATTGGGAATTCGATATGGTTCCACTTTATCGTGGGATTTTTATTTAACCATTCGAACGTGCCCTTGGTTTATGTTTGGGAGTGATTTTCGGTGGCAATGTCGTTGCTACTGTGCCTGTTTTGGTCGGCTAACACCTTTTACATCCGACATCGCTTATATCTTTGCCTTCTGACAATGAACTTCTTATTGTTAATTTTAATTGTGTTGTGTTAGCAAAGCTGTTTCCTTGATCTCTCCGGGGTGTTTCTTTCACACGATCCACGACTCTCGCTTCCGCAATAAACGAGCTAGTTTTAAATCGACCACCAGGGCCCCACGCAAATTTAAAGTAGATGGATTATCCTTCTGCGTGGACTTTATCTTTTCCAAACTGCTTCTCATTAGAGCAGTAAGGAAAGATTTAGTATCAACGTATGCCTGCGATACCCTTGAGTGAGGCCGAAGGCCGAACAACCACATCCGACACGGTCTAGATGGCTAAAGGCGGCCGGTAGGCCGACTGTGCCAGCTAGTATAATATATTATTATTCATATTTTATAAATATAAGGGGTGGAGAGGGGGGTCAAGATTAATTTTATTTTAAATAATCCTTACGTAAGATGTGGGGGGGGGGGGGTTGCCACAATCTTACGTACCCTTAGGTGGCGGGGGGAGGGGGTCCAAAATTAAAAAAATCATCTTTACGTAATTAATGGACGGCCCCTAATAAAATATTTAATCTATATATTTTGTAGCGTCACAATTTTTGAAACCCCGCCGCCCTCCATCGTCACACATCGTCACAAGGGTCGGAATCCCCCCACCCCTAGGAGCGTGAAGTAATTTATGGACGACCCCATACAAAAGTTGTAGCAAATCCATAGTTGAATTCAGAAAAATTTAAATTTAAAAATTTTTGAAAATTATAGGTTTAACAATTGATTAAAATTTTCTGTGTTCCTGGAAAATAACTCGAAATACTGAATTTAGAGGAAAATTTTGCACACAAAAGTTGTAGCAAATCCATAGTTGAATTAAAAAAAATGTTTAAATTTGAAAATTTGTGAAAATTAGAGGTTTAACAATTGATTAAAATTTTCTGTGTTCCTGGAAAATAACTCGAAATACTGAATTTAGAGGAAAATTTTGCAGATAAAAGTTGTAGCAAATCCATAGTTGAATCTATATATTTTGTGACGTCACAATTTTTGAAACCCCCCCGCCACCCATCGTCACAAGGGTCGGAACCCCCCCCCCCTCCGAGCGTGACGTAATTTATGGACGACCCGAAAGTAAAATTTACATTACATAAATATTTTTTTACATTTAACTTAAATGTTTTTATTTGCATCTTGGCATTTCATTTCATTACAAAATTATTTTGTGGTATTCCTTTGATAATTTTGGTACAGTTTTCTTTTTTTATTCCTGTAGGGCCTTATCCTGGAAAAAAAATAGCATACGTGATGGGTACAGAAACGATCCATTACAAATGAGATTGCTTATCAAAACTCGGATAACGCCTCGTTTTGATAAGCAATCTCATTTGTAATGGATCCTTTTCTGTTACTTATAATACGTAAATAACTATTACTAGAGCTGCTACGAAAAAAAGAAAGACATTTTTGAAATTAGGGCATCAAACATATTTAAATTCAGTTCTTACTTCTTCGTCACCAAAATGGCTGTTGGGCAGTGTTATTTGATCAAATATTCAATTTTGTTTTCCATTACGAAAAGCACGGGAAGTGACCAGCCTGTAAGTTAAAATTTTTGCGTAGTACTCGAAAATGGCCCAATAAATCAAAATTTACTCATGAAAAATGTTTAAGCTGATACATTTCTATATCTAATTAATTTTATTAAAATAAATAAAAATTTTATTAAAATTAATTAATTACCGTAAGGTCGTATCGTTAGCATTTTAAATAAATTTTGCATTTAGAAATAATTCGAACTTTATATTTTCAAATTTGGTGCCCGTCATTACGTCACTACCTGCATCGATTCGCTTACTGTCGCTTACCTTATTACCGTTTGTGTTAAGAAGGGGTTACGCGGGAAATGCAACGGCGCCTGCGATTTTGTATCGTCTTTGTGGTCTTCCTTTGTCTTCCTTACTTGATGGCGTCGTAGTTGGCAGTGATAAGCTTGGTTTAAGTACAGTTAAGGCACATTTTATGGAATAATTGTTTAAAATTACAGTTTCTTAAGACTCTTTGTTCGGTGAGTAACTTAAATATATTTAATAGACCATTTCACGCAACGAGAGCGCTTGCGCGAAGCCAACAGCTGATGTTTGTTTTTCGAACCATGTCAAAACTTTTACGTTAAAACGCATGCTAATATCGTCTTAGATATTTTGTTATAGTTTTGTGTTATTAGGTTTTAAACAATATTTTTTACCACCATATTGCCCAAGATGAGTGCCCCTAGTGATATACCCCATAGACAAGTCAAATTAAGTGACTGGAGCAACATTACAAAATCCAAATATTGCAGCAAATAATGTTTTTTTTTAACACTAAACACAATGTTTAATGACACCAACACGTTTTTTATTCAATTTATGCTCCATTTTAACAATAAATGATTAAATAATTAGCACTACGTTATATGGACATATGCACACTTGGTTCGAAAATCGTCAGCTGATTTGACGCATGCGCCAATGAGTTTTGCTAAAATGAAATGGTCTATTGATGATAATTATTAAAAATCGGTTGTGTATCACACATGGTAAAATTTGCAAATGGCTCGCGTTCGTTAAAATTTTTGAAATTTGTAAAATAATTTTTCACGTAATATTTATTTTATCCGGGGAAGTCCCTGTAGTTATTAACTACTAAACTAAGTAAGTGTATACCAAAATATAATTTGATTTTAGTGAGTTCCCAACTGGCGCCATATTTGGTAACGACTTTTTCGACCTTATCTAATATGGGTGCCTTAGTATACAGAGAAGATTCACTGGCTCAACTTATTAATGACGAACTACGCACCTTCGTCGAAAGCTTTGGCCACCCTAGTTCAAATATAATAGCGTAAGAAAATACTTTATCTTTGTACTTTTCTTTCACTTAAGGAAATGATTTTAGGTTATTGACATTTCCAATGAATCTGGGGATCGTTATTACTAAGTGTATCCGATACCACGCAGTCATGTATAATCTCGTAGAATTCTACGTCGCAAAGGCTGGTAAAGCATTTATGGTCCTGTGCCAATACCATCACCTAAAGTAAGTTACTACGACACTTTTAAATACAATTAATTGCCAATTTATTTTTCTAGACTCCAGTATCAACAGTATTATAATTCCAAATTGAAGTACTCGAATGAAGATAGCGAATTGATTGATCCTTACCATTTGCACGCTTATATTAATATAAGTATCGCTAGCTTGACTACAGAAAGCAAACGAAGAAGTTTCGGGCTTAACTTAAAGTAGGGGTAATAAAACTGGATACAACATTTTTTTACTTTATAATTTGTAGGCATGCTGCAATTACAAATAAGGACGAAGCAGATGAAAAATCATCAGTTACAAATAAGGACGCTGAGGCTGGAACGTCATCAGTTGGCGACACGGACAAAGACGATCAAAATTCATTAGTTGCTGATAACAATGAAGAGGATGAAAATTCATCAATTGATTATTTCAATTGTTTTCCCACTGTAGTAAGTATACCTAATACTTTTTGTGAGAGGGCGGGGAGGGGTAGTTACATAACGTAATGGGACTAGGAATTAATTTTAATAAAATATTATCGTTTTTGTGCTTCAATAAGACAATGTGCTTTGTGGAAAAAGGGGAGGGGGGCTCGTAACATAATTTTGAAATTTAAATGTTTAAATTGTTTTAGTTCACGTCAAACATGAGTAATGATGCGAGCCAAATTTCTGAAGAAGAATCGAAAGTTTTCTTGCAAATGATTGAGCAACACCAGAAAACTTATCGTGCTCCTCGATTACATCCTTTGCAAAGGCAAACTATGCCTGCCAACCGCCCCATGATTTACAAATTTTCTGAGGAACCTCAGCCAGAAGATCCTGATAATGTGGGGGATTCATTAACAAGCAACCCAACGGATAATGCAAGTTCCGTGGTGCAAAAGTTGAATGTGGTAGCTTTGGAGACCGTTCCAGAAGATACATTGACAAACGATATTGGCGAATACGGCCAGCAATTCTTTGAGTTTAAATATTTTATGGATCAGGTAATATAAATGTGTAAGTTATACTTGAAATATAACGGAATTTTTTTTTAGGTATTGGACCGCGTGTGGGATGTACCACGATTTGTAAAAACTCGTTGTGACTTGAAGGCTTACAAGTTTATTGCCGAAACTGAATTACACAGCGTTGTGGAAGTATACGATATTCCCGGTCATTATAGGACCCATCATATCTTAAATGCTTTTAAATTTGGAGCTAGATGTGTCAAGTGGTGTGACGACACACATGCATTGTTGATCTTTGCAGAAAAAGAAGATGGTAATATTGTAGCTTATTATAATACAATTGTTGACTAATGTTTGAACTATGTTTAGCTGACAAGGCATTATTGATGAAGCATCCCCTCGTTCAAGTAAGAGCCATGATTAACGCTAGTCCGATTTCGACCGTCATTGCATGCATGATGAACTTTCCTGCAGTATTTCAACATTTACGCAATAAGTAGTAAACTTCCACTTCAGTTTTTCCTGTGATTCCATTCAAGTTTTAAGTATTTGATTTTGTGAATATAAAGGAACATTTAATGTTTAATTTAGTTTTTGTTAAGGTTTTGTGTTTTTAGTTTTGTTGTTGTTTGATAGGTAAAGAAAAAGTAATTTGCAGTTACTTCAAGTACCTACTAGTAATAATAATTATTATTATATTTCTTTCATACCTATATTTGGACTATTCAAATAATAAATTCAATGTTGCGTTTTGGGAGATTTTTTATTTTCACTCTTCACACCACTATTAATCGTTTTGTTGTGATGCATCATTTTAAAGGTGTAAAACTCGAGAAATGTCCAAATTTATAAAAAAATATTTGATTTGGGAAGCAATTTGTACTTGTGGGTTAAAATCGAAACCTTTCATAACACAAGTTCAGTAAATACAGAAATTTATTTAACTAAATGCCTTAGGAAACGGTTACTGCCCTTTCTGAGGTCGCATAAAACGCCACCTTTATTCTGGCCAGATTTGCCTACCTGCCATTATAGCAAATGGTGTCTAGGATTTTATGAAGACAATGTAATAAACATTGTAACTGAAGATACAGATCCCCCGAACTACCCGGAACTTCGCCCAATTGAAAAATATTGGGCCCAAATTAAATAAAAATTAAAAAACACCTAAAGGGTAACAACGCTTAAAATTCCTCAAGAACTTTAGCGTTAATAATTGGTGTTACATTAATTTCTAACCAAAGGTGTTAATTAAAACGACGAAAAAAAAGATGGAATAGGCGCCACTCGATTTCGGTTAAAAAGGAAGACGTCGTTATGAAAGATTAGACAACTCGATTAAAGGGGAAATCGAGAAATCACGAGCTATCTTTGTAAATCTTGCCGGCTAGCTTGGAAGATAATTAATTAAACAAAAACCAGCAATGAGTCCAGGGCATACGGAAAATTTTGAACAACGAAGAATTTTTGTAAACGAAAATAGTAATTACTCAAATATAAAGCGCAAATATCTTACGCACACAAAATAAACTTAACAATAAAATAAAAATAAACATAAAAATAAACAATACGGTGGTCATTGCTTAAAGGCTTAATGATAAAGTCGATGCTTATGGTGTTAGTATTGCGCCAGTGGAACGCAACAACAGTAGCCCACTACAGGAGCCGACCAGAACGGCACAGTAGCGACCACATTGACACTCAGAATCACCACCCACACAATCAATCGACGGAACACTCGAATGGTCATATAGGTACAATCCCACTAAGGTAACCACCGAGCCTCCGACGACCAAACCAAATAGCAGCGACCCCGGCGCAATGCCGCACTCTGTATATAAGTAGGTCACACATCGAAGCCTTTATAAAATAAAAATATAAAATCATAATTAAACACAAAAAAAAGTATCGACACTAAATTTCAAATATGAAATTTGAACCTCCGTCGATCAAATTGGAATCTTCCTGCTAATACATTTTACCAGTTCGCTCGATGTAAACCATAGGAAATAATACACAAGTAAAGTTTAATTAACCAAACGTAATAAAATAAATAAAGTAGTCATTACTACGCTTATCAACAATATGCGAAAGTGCGATAATGATTGCAACTTTATCACGCAGTGCAGAAAGTTGTAATCTGCCACTTATCTATCAATTGCAACCATTCTGGAAGTAAAAATGCAGAACGAAAAAAAAGAATACCAAGATGTTACACATAAATAAAAAAAAATAAAACACATTAAAAAGGCCAAGGGAAAAAAATACGCCATCGAGCTTAATATGGCTTAATAAAAAAACCAATAATAATTATTACAACAAATTACCAACCAAAAAGGATACCTCAAATTTCGTTGATCTGCGGCATATGCAAAATTTGTTCAGCTTCGAATCCCATAAAGGCTGATGAGAGCTCCCGGTAAAATAATCAAAAAAAAATGAGCTTCCCAATCCTACGGATTCGAGAAGATAATCCCAGTTCGCTACTGGATGGCATTAACTAACCAATTCTTCTCCAAAATCCGGCTTCACAAAATTTTTGCACAACACACACAAAATCACCTCTTACTCGAGCAAACGTATCCAGTCAAGTCTCTCGTACCGACTCCTGCGCATTTCCCTCACTCGTACCAACGGTCACTGGTTCCAAAACCCAAAGAACCCGGCGGCAAATTTTAAACCGTTACAACTGACATTGATATGTTTAACAAAAAGTAAAAAAGAAGCTAATATTTCAAAATAATTTGTGTTTTTCGTGGTAAAGGAAAGTATTATTGTTATCGAGTTAAAAAAAAATTTTTGAGTTAGCATTTTTCCCATGGTCTATGAGCCCATACGAATTGCTTAAGACCAATTTTGGAATGATGTCCGGATGTGTGTGTGATGTGGTCATTCTATCGTCAACGTTTTCAGACAAACGCGTGCATCGATTGAGTTGAAATTTTATACACTAGCTTGAAGCACCTGTCTAAAGAGCTGATTAGATTTTGGTTGAAAACCGTCCATTTTTAACCCATTTTTTAGAAGAATGAAAATTGCTAAAGAGCATTACCGCTTCCCGGTGGAACATATGAGATTAAAAATCATATCAATCGAAGGAGATTATTTTTCCGCATCTTATGATACCCCACACTTGATATTTTGCTCTTAAATTATTGTTAAACTGCAAAAATAAAATAAGCGCTATTAGAAGAATACTAGCTGGCACGGGCGGCCTTTGGCCGCCCTTAGCCATCTAGACCCATAATAGATCCGTGAAGGCCATAGTTGTTCGGCCTTCGGCCTCACAGGGCCTTCTATGGCCTTCACGGATCTATTATGGTCCTCCCCCTATGAGGCCGAACAACCACTGGCAATCACGGACTAGCAGTCAAGGCATCCGAAGGCATATAGATATAATCTATTATGGTCCGCCCTGTGAGGCCGAACAACCACATCCGACAGGGTCTAGATGGCTAAGGGCGGCCGAAGGTCACCCGTGCCAGTCTTCTATATTTATATAAAACAGCTTGTCTGCGTGTTTGTTTGCTTGTTCGCTATACGTTCCTAGACCCACTTTTCACTCACGCTCACGCACACTCACAATGTTTTTCATATTACCTACTCACGCACCCTCACGCTCGATCACGATTTTTTTCTATGCATGTTTCGTTTTAAATTAGTATTTTTTCCAATTTTTAATTTTTTTGAATTTGTTTAAAACAAAATTTAACTTAATAATGAAATTAGCTTAAGAACTGGACTTACGCCTGAAATAAATTCGAAATAGTACATATCCAGCGGCTAGCCTTTCTTTATCTTATTAGTTTATTAGCACAGAGTTAGGCAACCCAGAATACGGTAGTACGTCCTAGATACGTCATAGAGGCTACTCGTTAGTAAATTTCATTATCAACATGAGCGAATAACAGATGAATTGTAAGTAATAAGCTTGTAACATAAGCGCATACTAGTCTGTGTTATCTTACTAAATGTACGAACATAGTAATTTTACATGCGTTGGAGGCTGGGCTCATATGCGTGGGCCTCTTATGGAGACGCTTGCAATTCTTTGCATTACCATGCATAATATGTTCTAAATATAATTATGTAATTCGAATAAGGATTCCCGAATTTTTTTTTCAAATTTGAACGGATTTTCCACATTTTTTTCAAAATCAACCAAACGGACCAATGTTTGAAATGAAATTTGTTGCAGTAAATTTCGACAAACGTTGCTACACGTTGGAATTTTACCTCGCGAGCAGTATTTACAGTGCAATTAAGAAAACAACAATTAATTGACGTATTTAATTTTATAATCGACAGCGATGATTTTAAAAACGACTCTCAAACTATTAGAGAAGCGCTGGTTTAAGACAATATTTAAATGAATCAAAGTTTTGCTTTTTATTAGAAACTTTTAAATTAATTTTTGAACAGACAGACGTAGTATTTTCAATTTTACAAAGTAAACTTACCGATATTAATTTCGCCAAATGTCGTTTAACAAAATTAATCGAAACTCGGCACAGATACCGTATTGATGATATGTATTTTGACAACATATTTAACAGTTTAGAATTAAATTGCTAGCCGGCTCAGAAAAAGGCGAAAAACGACATTTGATTTATCAGATACTAGCTGGCACGGGCGGCATCCGCCGCCTTTAGCCATCTAGACCCAGAATAGATCCGAGAAGGCCATAGTTGTTCGGCCTTCGGCCTCACAGGTGGAGGACCATAATAGATCCGCGAAGGCCATAGTTGTTCGGCCCTCGGCCTCACAGGGCGGACCATAATAGATCCGTCATCATGGATCAACAAATAAATCACCAACCACAACTTAGCAATAAAAATCATAAAATATATGAAAAAGTTAAAGTCAACAAATATCGGACTTTCCGGGAAAGCAGTTCGATGAGTATTCAACGTAACATTTCTTAGTCTTCTTGCACAATTCCGGCGAGTTCTGCGACCTAAAGTACAAATATTACAAATTTTTGCACTTTTCCAAAAAGTTATTCACAATTTTTTATCCCTTTGAAAAAATAATTTTGAAATTTAAATTCGGTTTAACACCTTCGGCGTTGAAAATACGAAGGAATGTTATGGACGAACTATTATAGAGCGTCGCGATACGCTTCCGTTGCGTCTTAAAAATTAAAGATCGGCCGGTAAATAAGAGCGCTACATACGTCCAAAGTTTTTACACAATTTTCACTTAAATGGGTCTCTCACAAAGAAACGACGGATAATTTAGAAAAAGCAATCGGAGCTTCGGAAACGGTTATTAACGGTCTTTAATTTAGCACATGACGACGGTTGACGAAAAACGACAAATAACGACAGCATTTGCAAATTAGTGTCGTCGTCAAAATTGAAAATCAAAATCAGAGGCGATTTCGGGCAAAATTTAAAATATGCAAAATGTGTATTTTCGTTGCGAAGCAAAGTTTTGTCGAGAAAATTTCATTCGACATTTTCGATTTATATTTGTCTCCTCGACGTATTAAAGGCAAAAATAAATTTTTATTTTCCAAATTGCAGAAATCATTTCGCCCTTTTACCACGTCAAATATTGAACCAATTACATCGTCGCGTTATGAATTAATTCTTACAATTTGATGCCTCGCGTATTGCGATGCTAAAATTTCCAAATTTTGAAAGATTGCTGCAGATTTCAAAAAAACGCAATTTTAAAATTCTTCGGTTTTGGGAAGTCGGAAGAGATGGTTTTTGCTCTCTCTCCGTCGCCCCCGAACCCCGATATCTCAAATATTTCGCCGTCAACGGATAGAATTCGTTGGAGCCGATTTTCACAACAATTTGATGGGGTAAGGTAAACTGCACTCCAAAACCACCTGATAATGGTAAAGTGCACCCCGGGTAAACTGCTCGAAATTTTGAAAACTGGTAAACTGCACTCCGAACATTTTCCAGGTAAAAATAAAAATGGTAAACTGCACTCCAAACAAAAATTATTAAATTTTTTTATTAAAAAACAAATCTCCGCGTAAAGTTAAATCTGCCGCAAAGAGGTGGATCTTCCGCGAAGAGGTGGATCTGCCGTTAGGTTAGTGTTAGTTTTTGATATTTCTTTAGAAAACCAATTAAAAACAAATTAATCTTCAGGTAAAGTTAAATCTTCCGCAAAGAGGTGGATCTTCCGCGAAGAGGTGGATCTGCTGTTAGGTTAGTGTTAGTTTTTGATATTTCTTTAGAAAACCAATTAAAAACAAATAAATCTTCACGTAAAGTTAAATCTTCATGTAAAGTTAAATCTTCCGCAAAGAGGTGGATCTTCCGCGAAGAGGTGGATCTGCCGTTAGGTTAGTGTTAGTTTTTGATATTTCTTTAGAAAACCAATTAAAAACAAATTAATCTTCAGGTAAAGTTAAATCTTCCGCAAAGAGGTGGATCTTCCACGAAGAGGTGTTGATATTTCTTTAGAAAACCAATTAAAAACAAATAAATCTTCACGTAAAGTTAAATCTTCATGTAAAGTTAAATCTTCCGCAAAGAGGTGGATCTTCCGCGAAGAGGTGGATCTGCCGTTAGGTTAGTGTTAGTTTTTGATATTTCTTTAGAAAACCAATTAAAAACAAATTAATCTTCAGGTAAAGTTAAATCTTCCGCAAAGTGGTGGATCTTCCGCGAAGAGGTGGATCTGCCGTTAGGTTAGTGTTAGTTTTTGATATTTCTTTAGAAAACCAATTAAAAACAAATAAATCTTCACGTAAAGTTAAATCTTCATGTAAAGTTAAATCTTCCGCAAAGAGGTGGATCTTCCACGAAGAGGTGGATCTGCCGTTAGGTAGTGTTAGTTTTTGATATTTCTTTAGAAAACCAATAAAAAACAAATTAATCTTCAGGTAAAGTTAAATCTTCCGTAAAGAGGTGGATCTTCCACGAAGAGGTGGATCTGCGTCTTCTTGCACAATTCCGGCGAGTTCTGCGACCTATATAAAGTGCTCCAGTCTTATTCGCGGCATTCAGATTAATTTGTTAGTGGTTTTCATTTTTGTTAGTGGTTTTCATTTTTCGAATTAAAGCTGCCATCTCGCCATCTGGTGACAGTATTTTGAATCACTGACAGTACGTCAGATTATTTCGATTTTTGACAAATTAAATTTTTTGTTTGCAAGACTTGTGATTTGATTTATCGAAAAAAGCGAATAACTTTTTTCCCCGCTCGAATTTCTTCTCCATTTATGCACGAATAGTTGCGCCTGGACCTACAAAATAACTGTGCAAAATTTGGATGAGATCGGTCTGCGTGCTTGCTTGCTCCAAGCAAGCAAGCACGCAGACAAGCTCTTTTATATATTTAGATGCGTCAAAATTATAAACAAATTTTTGCGGAAATTTTGGATACGGTTATCGTGCAAATTGAAGTTAGATTTGCAGACTTACATAAATTAAAATTTTTTGATCTAGTAACATTTGCTAAATTTTCAGATTATAGGAAAAACTTTCCTCAACATTTATTAGATAGTCTATTAGAGCGGTATCCATTTTTTGATCAAATCCAACTCAAAAATGAATTATCGGTAGCATATAATGACCCCGAAATGTTTGGACAATGTAGGACTCCATCAGAGATATTAGATTTTACTTTCAAAAATGATTTACACAGTTGTATGCCTGAATTTTACAAACTTTTATGTGTGGTCGTCACCATACCGGTGTAGTGAGCCGGCCCTGGTCTATTATAAAAACCCGCCACCGACACTACTGTAGAATCCCACGGATGATTATCGGGGTTGTTATCGCTGCCACCAGATTATTTTTTAATATGAGAAACAATCAAAAACTCGGTAGACGTGAATCGAATAGTCGAGGGCGTAGGGGCATAAACTCGATTGCCAAATTAAAACGCAAAAATAAATTTAATGGGGTTTATTTATACTGATTAAACACAGACACACAAAAAGAGAAAATACATAAACACAAAAAGAAAGATAAGATTTAAGTTAATTCAAAAAAATAATATATGGTTGATGAAATTTAGTTAAACAATGCAAAATTTAAATAATATCAATTTTCTTACCTAGTAATGGAATTTTCGGACACAAGTAATTTTTAATTGTCGAATTTGCGACGTTATTAATTAATTATGAAGTAAATTATTTTGAAGTTAACATTTATTAAATATTAGGTTGCACATTTGCACTAAAAATATGACCGACCGTAACAATATAGCTGAGTGAAAATTGAGAAAAGGCTGACTTTTGGACCAAATCTGAGGTGGTATTTATGTGATTTCCACCCCGGAGTGTGGGATAATTTCGTGAGAAAAAGCTACTGGGGTCAGTGGCGTAGCCAGCATTGAAAGGGCCCTGTATCACGAACTTCGCAGGGGGCCCCTGAGACAGGACCGGGGGGGGGGGGGGAGGTAAATAAAATAAAAAAACTTACCGTCTGACCAGAATAGCTTATTATTTATTAATAACTTTTACTTACAGAAATAAAATAAACAGAAATAAATTCACTGAGTGTCGTAACTAGGGCAGGGCAACCGGGGCATACGCATCACATTTTTGCCGCCCGATCGAATAATTCGGGGAAAAACTCGGTATCGCGCAAAGGTTTTCTGTCTGCCGCCGGCAACCGTTTGATGTATACGGGGACAGGCGAATGCGTGATGGCCGCGTGCTCTGGCTGTAGTTGATACGGGGTTTCATCAAAGTATGAGCAAAGTTTGCATAATTACGAAAAATTTTGATGTTAACATATTTTGATTTTTTTGAAGCTATGCTTCTTATCGCACGGGTATTGCACGTGTATTTTGCACGGGTATCGCACGGGCAGTTAACTGAAAAAAATCGTTCGTCACACAAAATCGTCACACAAAATCATCACACAAATATGTAACGGAAATATGTAACGCAAATTCGTCACACAAATTTCGACCGCGACTTTCAAATTTCGAACTTCCCTTCAAACACCATAACTCCGGAACCGAGAGGGCCAGGACCCTGGGAATGGTGGCTATGGATAGGGGGCGGAGGTGGCAACCGCCCCCGACCCCACGCCGACCTCGCCGCCTCCGACCGGTTTTTAGGGAAAATAGTTTTTTGACAAAACTAAAAAAATTAAAACATTTTTTTTTTAAATTAAAACCCCCCTCCCCTTTTCGTGGGTCGGCAAAAAACGTCAAAAAAATTTTCAAAATTTTTATTTTTCAAAAATTTGGAGCTAGTTTTAGTTTTTTGACAAAACTAACAAAATTAAAAAATTCCCGCCCCCCCCTTTCTCCCTTTTCGTGGGTCGGAAAAAAACGTCGAAAAAATTTTCCCGTATTCTTATAAGCAAATTGGAGGCCGAAGGCCGACCCGTATTCTTAAATGCCAGTGGGAGGCCGAAGGCCGACCCGACCCGTGTTCTCTAAATCAAGTGGGAGGCCGAAGGCCGAGCAGTATTCTTATAAGCACGTTGGAGGCCGAAGGCCGACCCATATTCATAAATGCCAGTGGGAGGCCGACCCGACCCGTGTTCTCTAAAGCCAGTGGGAAGCAACCGCCCCCGACCCCACGCCGCCCCCGCCCCCTCCAACCGGTTTTTAGGGAAAATAGTTTTTGACAAAACTAAAAAAATTAAAGCATTTTTTTTTAAATTAAAACCCCCCTCCCCTTTTCGTGGGTCGGCAAAAAACGTCAAAAAAATTTTCAAAATTTTTATTTTTCAAAAATTTTGAAGCTAGTTTTAGTTTTTTGATAAAACTAACAAAATTCAAAAATCCCCCCATTCTCCCTTTTCGTGGGTCGGCAAAAAACGTCGAAAAAATTTTCCCGTATTCTTATAAGCAAATTGGAGGCCGAAGGCCGACCCGTATTCTTAAATGCCAGTGGGAGGCCGAAGGCCGACCCGACCCGTGTTCTCTAAATCAAGTGGGAGGCCGAAGGCCGAGCAGTATTCTTATAAGCACGTTGGAGGCCGAAGGCCGACCCATATTCATAAATGCCAGTGGGAGGCCGACCCGACCCGTGTTCTCTAAAGCCAGTGGGAAGCAACCGCCCCCGACCCCACGCCGCCCCCGCCGCCTCCAACCGGTTTTTAGGGAAAATAGTTTTTGACAAAACTAAAAAAATTAAAACATTTTTTTTTAAATTAAAACCCCCCTCCCCTTTTCGTGGGTCGGCAAAAAACGTCAAAAAAATTTTCAAAATTTTTATTTTTCAAAAATTTTGAAGCTAGTTTTAGTTTTTTGATAAAACTAACAAAATTTAAAAATCCCCCCATTCTCCCTTTTCGTGGGTCGGCAAAAAACGTCGAAAAAATTTTCCCGTCTTCTTATAAGCAAGTTGGAGGCCGAAGGCCGACCCGTATTCTTAAATGCCAGTGGGAGGCCGAAGGCCGACCCGACCCGTGTTCTCTAAAGCAAGTGGGAGGCCGACCCGTATTCTTATAAGCACGTTGGAGGCCGAAGGCCGGCCCGTATTCTTAAATGCCAGTGGGAGGCCGAAGGCCGACCCGTGTTCCTGAAAGGCAAGTGGGAGGCCGACCCGTAGTTTTATAAGCAAGTTGGAGGCCGACCCGACCCGTGTTCTCAAAAGCAAGTGGGAGCAAGCATAACTCCGGTACCGAGAGGGCTAGGACCCTGGGAATGGTGGCTATGGATAGGGGGCGGAGGTGGCAACCACCCCCGACCCCACGCCGCCCCGCCGCCTCAACCTCCAACCGGTTTTTTTACTGCTCGGTGGGCCCCTCAGGCTAGTGGGCCCTGTATCATTGATACAGCTGATACAGCGGTTGCTACGCCACTGACTGGGGTCATAAATTTGACCCGACTTCATATTTGTTTATCAAGTTAATTCCATTTTTAAGTAAGAAAACCAATTTGTGCACTAAAATTATCATCTTAAGACTAATACCTGTCATCACTCGTCCTAATGCATTCACTTGAAGACATAATTTGGTCTGTTTTAATTGAATATTTTTGTGATTGACTTGCTTATTTTGCGTTAATTCGTGCAATTACAATAATTATTAATTTTTGTTTGTTAAAATATTAATTCTAAATATATTAATTAATGATTTGCAAATGTTTTTAATTATTTGATTGTCTTTTGAGATTCATTAGGGCGAGAGTCGCATGATTTCCATAAAGATAAGAAAATATTTTTAAGTAATATTTTGAGACAGTTCAAGTGGTTAAAAAAATATCCGGGAGGCGTATCTAGACTAATTAAAGTTAAAGTATAAACAATAATAAAACTAATTGATTTTGTCTGAGATATACAGGGTGGTTGTTACACCGGTAACATCGCCTTCGGTTGAAAGAAGTTTTTCTACACTAAACGTATTAAAACTTACACACGTAATACGATCGCGGTAATGTCTATTGAAAAGCGTGTACCGACAGCTGGCCCTGAGACACTTGGCCCTGCGACAACTCGCCTCGGACAACTGACCCTAGCGACAACTGGCCCTGGTGACAACTGGCCCTGGCGACAACTGGCCCTGGCGACAACTGGCCTTGGCGGCAACTGGCCCTTGCGACAACTGGCCCTAGCGACAACTGGCCTTGTGACTACTGGCCTCAGTCTGTATCAATTTGCAGAATATTATATATTGTGAGTATCGGAAAGTAATCTACTTTGCCTCTTGATTATTATAACTTGATTATTACGTTTTGCATTTTTTGCGACTTAACACCTTAAAATTTAAAGAGGCAAATTAACTTCATATTGTTTACCGGTAACTCATAAAACTTGGTTTTAGTAAAAGTTCTCACAGAAATATACTATTTGGCTTCTGGTTAAATAAATAAAGGTGGATCTTCCGCGAAGAGGTGGATCTGCCGTTAGGTTAGTGTTAGTTTGTGATATTTCTTTAGAAAACAAATGAAAAACAAACAAATCTCCGCATAAAGTTACATCTGCCGCAAAGAGGTGGATCTTCCGCGAAGAGGTGGATCTACCGTTAGGTTAGTGTTAGTTTTTGATATTTCTTTAGAAGACAAATTAAAAACAAACAAATCTCCGCGTAAAGTTAAATCTGCCGCAAAGAGGTGGATCTGGCGCGAAGAAGTGGATCTGCCGTTAGGTTAGTGTTAGTTTTTGATATTTCTTTAGAAAACAAAAGAAAAACAAACAAATCTCCGCGTAAAGTTAAATCTGCCGCAAAGAGATGGATCTTCCGCGAAGAGGTGAATTTACCGGTTACTCATAAAATTTGGTTTAAGTAAAAGTTCTCATAGAAATGCAATATTTGGCTTCTGGCCAGTAGTCCAGTAGTCATAAGGCCAATTGTCGCTAGGGCCAGTTGTCGCCAGGGCCAGTTGTCACTAGGGTCAGTTGTCCGAGGCGAGTTGTCGCAGGGCCAAGTGTCTCAGGGCCAGCTGTCACCAAACCATTGAAAAGGAATTCGTTACCTTATTGTCTCGAAATAATGAATTCTACGAGAATATCATCGATCACTTCGCGAATACTAAAAATCGCCGTATACCTCTTACGTTTAAAGCTTCATACATTTCGAATGACTTAAAATAATATTAATCTGTATATTGTACAGCATTTTTTTCCAAAAAACACTCTGCACTCATCGAACAATTTTTTCCATTGTACACAGTACTGAAGATTGCCAACGAGCTCGAAACACGTGTCTACCGCAGATTAAATAATATTTTATTAAATTTATTTTTTTTAAGTTTTATTTTATAAGGTACTCGTAGTTAAGCTGTAAAATTAGCCTCCTAAATGGAAAAGTCACGAGCCGCCGCGCCGCTCCTAAGGGCCTAATGGTTAAGCGTAATAGAATCTCGTCAATCCATTCATGCGCGTCAGTATCTGATTGAAAGTATCCGATTTTTTTTAATAAAAACATATTATTCAAGAATCTATCTATGAATCTATTCAATACTATTTACAGCTCTGAAAAGAGATATGCAACTTAAAAATCAATTAAAATAGTAATTGATTTGATAGCAGTTTTGAAGTTGTCTTGCCCCACTGTGCGTCGTGTCCAGGCAGCATCTGTTTATTTAAGGGAATCACTTGGGAGGCGAAGAATAAACTAAACCTAAATGGATTTTTCAAGAATTTTTTTAGGTATTTGTGCTTGTGTTGTTCAGTTTGGGTTACCTTCTAACCTGAGATATTTTTCATGCATAGAAATGATTGTTTCAAGAATTGCATCCATGGAAAATAATTCAGGTTAAAAGATAACCTAACAATGAACAACCGGGCCTCAGTGGTATACATAGTACCCAAACTGATGATCCGGTCCCTTAGTGCGGTCTAATTGTAACCGCCAACCGTCCTTCGGAACTACTTTTCCTAGAAACGGCTGGAGTTATTTAAAAAAATAATCAAATCTGCTGATCGAACAAAATTCCACTTAGACGCTTATCGATCTACTAAGAACATTTATTGATTAAGCTGCCACCACCGTTCAACCGATTACGCCCACCGCAGAATTTTGTTCTCAAAAAACACACTATCAATTTGGTACGCGATTTTCTGGTAATAAGCCCCAGACACTCCCCGTTTTGGCGTTACGTCCCCCGGTTAAATGTTGAAGTTGAAACTTCGGTGCGGGCAAAACGACACTAAGCTCGACACTGAAAACAAAACGTTCTTTTCCTCCACAGGAAAAACGAAAACACTGAATTTTCAAAAAACAATATTTATTAATAATGGATAAGTTTAAAAAAACACATGTACACTTTAAATCTCTCTTACAATTTAGGGTGGCCCTTTTAAACACATATTTATACAATCCAAAATAATCAAACATGGTACTTACATACATCTTTTGGAGACCCAGACCACGGAACAGGGCAAAGACCTTTCCTTGTCTATTCCCCAAAAATCAAGATAAACTCAATACACAAAACTATTTGAAACCAGTTAAAACACAAACACAACAAAGACACTCCCTTAACTATTTCCCAATACAAAATCACAATTACCAAACTCATAAAAATGTCCCGCACAAGAAAATTTACAATACTCAATTCAACTACATATTAACATTAATCCCGAAAGACCCATGCATGGCCCCCGGCCGCGGCTCTATGGGCCCACCCCGACTTCTGACTCTACGGGCGCACCCCCGACTTCTCCCTCTACGGACGCACCCCCGACTTCTCACTCCCGACTAATTAATTCAACCATATTTATACCTTTCAGAAATCACGAGGGTTGACCTTCCATAGCGTGAGAATTTGCACCACTGACAAATTTCACCTATAGACAGACACATCCCTATCGTTTTTTAACGAGAAGCATATGTCTACTGATTGCTTCAATGCAATCAAATCTTGATTGCTTCATCAATGAAATCGCGTAGACTGCATTGAAATATCCGGTCAAATTGGCGATACTCCACTGTTGTCTGAAATTAAACAGTTCATCTGAACAAAGAACAGTGTAAAAGTCATCTTTAGACGCAGGAAGTTCGCATGCAGACGAATATTATATAACGCGTTATAAAACTTATCTCTTCCGCTGTTGATAAATATGGTTGATTAACAATCATCAATTATTATCGCAATAATAATTTATAAGTATATCTCAATTTAAAATATTAAAATTAATTTTTTTATGAATTAAAATCCCGTTTTGTTACATAATTCTCTAATTGATTTACTTGTAAATTACCAACCGAACCAATCTCAGTGCGGCCTTCAGGCCGCACAACCACAATCAGCGCCGTAGCGAGCTCTTCTGGCGCATGAGGCAAATTTGAATATATGCCTCCCCCTCCCAAAAGATTCCTATCATTTTGAAAATTTTAAACTATTATTTATTGGGTTTTGTCGAGGTTTAGCGCCCCCATTGCGATAGCGCCTGAGGCAAAGCCTCGGTCGTCTCACCCTTGTTACGGCGATCGCTTAGAGTAATGAAAACAAATGGATGCTTATCAGGAACTCATTTAGGCTGCCGGGACCGGGGGATTTAATGGGTGTCACCCCCACCTAGGCTGATGAACTTTTTTTTTGATGTGTCTCCCCAAAAACCAAAAAAAGATGTAATTTTAGTCAGGAAATTTAAATAATTTGGGGTCGGGTGCAACCCCCACCCAGTCTGATGACTTTTTTTGAGTAGTTACACCTAGGAACCTACATAACCAAGAAACGAGGTAATTTTAGTCAGTAATTTGGGGTCGGGTGTCACTCCCACCTAGATCGATGACGTTTTTTTGGGGTGTCACCCTTAGGAACCTAAAAAACCAAGAAACGAGGCAATTTTACTCAGGAAATTTATATAATTTGGGGTCACCCATCTGGGGGTGACACCCGGGGCGGGCCGTCCCCACCGCCCCCCCTAGCTACGCCACTGCCCCCCAAGTACACACTTAATTTATTGCGAAAGATTTTACGTTCCTCGGTATTAAGAAGAACGGTACTGAGATAGTTATGAAAAATATCACCAAAAATGCCCCCCTCCCGGATTACAAACAAAATTGCGAAAGATTCAACGAAAAATAATAAATTTCTATGGTTCTGAATAATGGCAAGTGTACCTGGGAGGTATTCCATACCACCCAGACCCCCCAGTCGTGTAATATCGATTTTTATCGTTGGGAACTTTTGAAGATCTTATATAAAATACGCATAGTATGTCAGAATCACCGTTTCCATGGTAACTTAACGGATTACCCCCCCCCCCCCGAATATGGAGATTATTTTTATTTCAATTTAAATATATTTGAATAACTGTCGCGATAATAACGTGATAGTTTTACCGGTTTCCCAGTCAATTAAAGGGAAATGAAAAAGAACGCGGGGTTGGAATCAACTTTCCTAAAATCTCCAGTCTTATCTTTGGACCAAATCTGAAGAGGGGAAAACTCTCTACAGAACGAGGTTACAGGATTTACTTCAGATCTGAAGTAAATCCTGAAATCGTGTTTTGTTTTGTTCACCATCGATGGTAAAATTTAAATGTACGAAATAATTATTCAGAATATGAATTATTCAAAACCTTTTTCAGTTGTTTTCTCTGGATTTTCTTTTTATTTCATAAATACTTAGTATGATGATGTAGGCAAATTTTGTTAATCTGTTCTATAGAGTATATCCCGCCGTGGTCCACATGGGCCTATCAAAAATGAGAATTTCAGTTGAGTACAACAAGCTGCCGGCTATCTATCGAGTACAACAATAGAGTGAGACAGAGCATACAAGTTGTACTCGGCCGTTTCCAAAAAGACGCTCTCACAACGGAGTGGGAGCATACAGTTCCGGCGGATACAAGAGCCCCCCCCCACCAAAGAGTGCAAGAGTGGGAGGACACAAGTTGCATCCGGGCGGTCGGCAAAAATGCCGACTAAAAATGCTAATGTACCCCTATATATTACTCGATGACGAAAAGTTGACTTGCTAGTAGTAAACGTAACGCCATCTGGCGGAATGACCTACCCAAATTAGGACGAAAATAAATAAAACCAAAAATTTCACTGTAATAAACAAAAATTTATTCAAAGTAAAAAAAAGTACGTTTAATTTGACGTTTAAAATTCACTAGGATGAATTTATGCGAGTAAATTGTGACAAAAAGTCACAATTTTTGATTGTTGGAAAACCGTGAGATGGCGCCACATTTAGCAAATTTAGTCAACTTTTCGTGCGTAGTAATGATAAGGATGAATATATGCGAAAATAAATTGAATTTATTTTTTTGGGAATACCGAAAGATGGCGCCACATTTAGCAAATTTAGTCAACTTTTCAGGCGAAGAAATGATAAGGATGAATTATATGCGAAAATAAATTGAATTTATTTTTTTGGGAATACCGAAAGATGGCGCCACATTTAGCAAATTTGGTCAACTTTTCGTGTGAAGTAATGATAAGGACCATCATTGCGAATTTTCGCCCCGCCTTTTTCGGCGGGATCTACTCTCCAAAACAGCAACTCGAGCTAAAATAGCATGATGTTCGTACAGTTTTGTTTTGCGCGACAGCCCTCGCGCAAGCGCTCGTGCTGTCAAGGCAAAAAAAACTGTACTCGCATCATGCTAACAACTTTAGCCCTAGTGCTGTTACATACGAGAATTTTGCACTCTTCAATTTTGATTTGAAAATAATTTTCTCTAAAAATGAATGTACACGAGTTATAGGCGAAAAATTACTGTAGAGGATTAAAATCCCTACTTGGGGAAAAGGCCGGCAGAGAATTTTAGGCGATGTTACAAATAAAATCGCTGTCAAATTTTTCGAATTCAGTCAAATTTGAATATATGCACCTCCCCACCCCCCAAAAAAAAAGAGACTTATCTATTTGAAAATTTTAAACTATTATTTATCGGGTTTTTTCAAGGTTTAGTGCCCCCATTGCGATGGCGCCTGAGGCAAAATCAATTAAACAATATAATGTTTAACCAACAATTTGTTTAATTTTTTGTTTGCTATAATGTGGGGGGGGGGCAGTTAAATTTCGTAGTTTTTTGATTAAATATTTTTAACTCCATGCTACCGTTTACGGTCCAACTGACGTCAGATGTAAGAATGTGTATATTATTCCGAGTTGTGAGGGCGTCACACATACACACGCACACACGGGCACCCAAAATAATAATGAAAATATTATTAGAGTATCATCCCAAAACGGAAATTTAGTGGTTCGAAAGGTTGGCATCTACTGGTTTAATCGCCAGAGAAATTTAAGGGGGGGGGGTAAATTTTTTAAGTGTGTTTTACAAAATGCAAAATTTTGTCTCAACGACAAAAATTAAAACATCAATTTCCTTTAATTAATTTTAACACCTGCATAAATCATCAGTTGAACAGAATTTTCCGTGTTCCCCAAATTGCCAGTTCGTCCCTGATCGAAAGTACGAAAATGCCTTGAAAAGCTCTTATGGAAAATTAAAAACAATTTGATGAATTGAAGATTCGCATAACGAGACGAAATATTTCGTTTTGTAAACAGAATTTAGGGTCATCGCATAGTTTGCGCCGGTTTCGAAATTGTTTGTTATTTTGAATGATGCGACGGTATCGGAGCCACATTCGTCGGATGTGTAGTATCACGCGTGCGTCAAAAATTAAAATACAAATTTGATTTTTTTAATTCTTGCGGTTCACTTTTAACGGAACGTTTTGCGTTTGTGACGAGAGAAAAACAAAAATTTGAAGTTTATTTTTTAAAATTGCACATTGTTAATTTTGAAACGAGTTTTAACGGCTGCGCACGCGCAACCCGATTATAGTGTTCCGGTTGACTATTCACATATCCAGAGCGGATTAAATTTCAGTATGTTTTCGTTGATTGATGATAATACTCGTTAAATTAAGTCGTGAAATAGTGTTTTTTTATGAATTGTACGTTCGAATTTTAAAGTTTTTACAGTAAGTACAATTCAAGATTAATCGATTTTTATTAATTAACGCCGTGCTGGACACGGTGTAATCGAACTCTCTTTACCCCGTTTTCACACATCTCTTTGTTGTAAAGGGCAAAGTTGAATCAATGCCATTGTACCAATGATTTTTTTTGTTTTTGTAAGTTTTTTTGTGGCGTTAGTAACCCCGCCCTTGTGGGTTCGTTCGTTTCTTCAGAGCGAAGAAAATTCTTCACGCCACAAGCCGACAAGTTCATACGTGGAAATGCTCGAATTTTGTAATCGGAAAACCGCATCCTAAACGTCATTTTGACTAAATACGATTTTTTTTTGTTTTTGCATTTCATTTTTATGCGATTCGTCACGTTTATGTTATCCACTACGTGAAATATCGACGAAGATTGTGGGGGGCTTTGACTCATTGTTTATATATTTGAAATGCATCGGCTATTAATAATTGGATCATAAATAAATATTAGCGATACTTTGATACCTATTCGACGTGATAAGTGACAAGTTTTTCTTGCGGCGATCGACTTATATGGTCATCGTAATTTTAATCCCGAATAACAAACACACAATCATGTTGTATATTGGTAGGTTTCAGCTTGTAAATTCTATTTAGTCTATTTATATTTTTGAATGTGTTATTCGTCACGACGAAGAAGAAGAAGGGTAGTTTAGAGAGCGTCGCATGCCAACTTGGCTGGTTGCTTAATATCAAAACTTATTTCGTCAAGGTATTTATGCCATAAAAATGTTATGTACTTGGCCGATGTTCAAAAACACCGTGGTATTTCGGGATAGAGGAATATGAATTTTTATAGCAGATTCTTGAATTCCTCACTCTACCTTGGATTCACCTCGAAGCGCGCCCCGTTCATTTTAGAAAACAACCGAATGCGCTCACTTACAGGTTTTTTTCATTAATTTTAGAGTTTTTTTTTTGACATCTCATGTAGTACCTGACAGTTGGTTATACGCTCGCACAGGCGGCCGGTTTTCTCTCCAATAACAGGACATTATGTAGATTTCCTAAATTGCACCTGTTTTTTCGCGACCTCGACAAAATTTCTAGCGGAACTCGGAAAGTATAAATAATTACAACTTGTAATTTCTTTTTTAGATGGCCGAAACGGTGAAAAAGTCTAGGATTGTAAGTGAGACTGACGAAAATTTAGAAGAAAGTTTACTGCAAGAATTTAACCTTAGGCTTAACAAATGCATGAGCAGAGTGTGTATTTTTCTTTTACTAAACAAATTTTTTAAGCGATATCGAATAGGTTTGTGCAGAACAGAAGATTATAAAAGTCTATTTCTCATGCTCGTTTTTCACGCTAATTGTTTCGAGAACAATGAGAAAAACCTTCATTTGTTTTACCGCATTTCAAAGTCAAATTTCAATTATACGAAGAGGAGCTTTAAATTTATTCAGTTAATTTCACGCCCCACATATGGAAGAAATTTTTTTGAATTTCATTCCGAAGCCTACAACAGGTACATGCAATTTAATTAATTCAATGTACAGGGCGATCTATTGGAAACAATTGAAAAATGTTGTGGCAAATTGTGTTACTTGCCTTGACAGGTAATTTTATAAGACCTCGGAACGAATTTTCCTTGGAGCGCGGAGCTACATTAATGTATTCGGTTCTGGTGTATCGCAGTGCTGCACTCAAAAGGTCTAAAAATAGTTTTGATTAATTTATTGTAACAACATTACAATAAATCATCCCGTATGGTTGTTAGAATTTGATCGTTGACGATGCTGATAATGTTACTTACCGGCATGATGGATTGTTGAAGTTACCTTCACAGCGTTCTATAATTTATTCATAGCGGTCTCAAAAGTATGTCCCCTCGTCGGTCGCGCGGATTAACTTACCTACGTCAACAAGTATACCGCGCCACGATTCGATCACATTTTTTTTGCATTGTCTTCTCTCGCCAAATTGGTGACCCTGTTCAAAAAGCCGTCTTCTCCTTACGTAACCGACATGCGTTTTGGAAGGGGTGTGATTAACATCAATCTCTTCGTGTTCCAGTTGGTTACCGTACGTGGTTCTCAACAAGTATATCACATCTTAGCATATCGTTAAATAAGTAGGCAGATTCTTGAGGTAGTGGTAGAAAGCTGGATTAGTTTTATACCGGATTTCTCTGAAATTATTATTTGTATCGTGGTTCAGATCCCACGTCAAAATGGTATCAGTTTTCTGTTTCGCTATTTCGGATTCTTTATGGTATAATAAATTCGAATGTCTAAGGCTACGAAGGTTCGCCCAGTTGATTCTGATTATACCGGCATCAGTTTAATATTTTCAGAGGTTATTCGGTTAATATAAATATTGGTCGGTTAAATGCTTCAATATGTCGCGAAGAAGCTATACGACTTTGGACCTCTCGACTCTAACGTTGACTATGCTGCCCCACTAAGCAATAACATCGTACCTCCATTTTTGACGATTTTGTATCGGATACACCATCTTAAAATATCTTATAGTCCGGTCAATTTAGACATCCGAGGTTACAATAATTCGCACCCAGCTGAAAATTGGTATGATTGTTCAAAACACCATCATAAATGAAATCTAAAAAGTCCTCATCGATCCGACACCTGGAAAAAAATTTATTCGGAGTCAAAGGTCACTAAAACGGGTTTTTCGCGATTTTCAGCCAAACGGTAAGTTTTATCATAAAATTATCCCATTCAAAAATTGTAGATCAGATAATTATCTATAAAAAATGTCTAAATACTTTTTTCCTAAGAGCCACTGTTTTTAAGATATAACGATTCGAAAAGTTGAAAGAGTTGTAATCGTCATAATATGGGGCCCGTTACTTTGCCCCCCCCCCGGTTAATATTTTTACACCAAAAGCAAGCACTGGGATCCTTAGAGCTAGCACCCAAATATGAAAGCTAGCACCATTACAGTTTTTTCACAAATCGACTTTGAAACCGGGGGGGGGCAAAGTAACGCTAGCCCCCCCCCCCCGGTTAATATTTTTACCCAAAAACCTAGCACTGGGATCCTTAGAGCTAGCACCCAAATATGAAAGCTAGCACCATTACAGTATTTTCACAAATCGACTTTGAAACCGGGGGGGGGCAAAGTAACGCTAGCCCCCCCGGTTAATATTTTTACCCATAAACCTAGCACTGGGATACTTAGAGCTAGCGCCCAAATATGAAAGCTGGCACCATTATAGTTTTTCCACAAATTCATTTATTTATTTGCACCTAAATGACGATTACAACTCTTTCAACTTTTCGAATCGTTATATCTCAAAAACGGTGACTCTTAGGAAAAAAAGTATTTAGACATTTTTTATAGATAATTATCTGATCTACAATTTTTGAATGGGATAATTTTATGATAAAACTTACCGTTTTGCTGAAAATCGCGAAAAACCCGTGTTTGTGACCTTTGACCCCGAATAAATTTTTTTCCAGGTGTCAGATCGATGAGGACTTTTTAGATTTCATTTATGATGGTGTTTTGAACAATCCTACCAATTTTCAGCTGGGTGCGAATTATTGTAACCTCACTCCTATTTCGTCTGCTTACTGGTAAAACCAGGTAACTGACATAACCATAGTTTTGAGATAATAGCGTTTGAAAGTTTGACGTTTAATAACTAAGCAGTATTAATATGTATTGTGTTGTAATTTATTTCTAAGAAGGATTATAGTTTTAGCAATGTCATAATACTTTAAATTAACGTGTAAGCCCCCTGAACCCCTTTTCGAGGCGCGGAGCGCGGATATTTTCATACGGCATAACTTTCGAACGGGGGGAGGTATCAATTAACTTGTTTTACCAGTAGAAAGAGCGCAAAAAACTTAACATGCCGATATATTTAACTCAGTTTCGAAAATTTTGCAGTTACTTGGTTTTACCAGTAAGCAGACGATTTTTTGGTCTAATTTGACCGGACTATTAGCTCTACTCTACGCCACTCCAAATGGGTCAAATCAATGCTCAGACTCATGATAAATATTATAAACTATGTTTCTGAAATCCTCGCCCGCTAAAAAGTGAGATCAAGGGAACAAACCTATTGCACATACGGTGTTATTGCTTAGTATGGGGGATCTATTTTAACGTCGATTCCAACCTTCGTTACTTAAACCGGATTAGACTTAACCGTAACGTTAAAAAGACGGTCATCAGCTTAAGCGGTTAAGAGCATAGTTGCTAATGCCGAATACTCGACCGTCTCCCCTCGGAAGGCAATGGCAAACCACCGAAGTATAATCTGCCTCTCTGGAGAGACTTCCCGCGGTTCGGGGCCCGCGTTAAGCAGTAGGTCCTCTATGAGTGTGATAATAGTTCAAACGCACAACGCAGTTTTAAAAGTGGAACCGGGCGGCTCCAAACTTGATGGAAATTTAACCTTGAAGCAGCCAGATAAACCGCAGAAAGACCAAGGTCTATAATAATCCAAAACATCACCAATATGCTACTACAAAGTAGTTAAATAATTTGCCAAGCAGTGGAAGAGTACCGGTAACCAAGAGGTCGGGGGGTTAAACGTGTAGCGGTCCTAGAATTAGTTCACGATAAATAGAAGTTCCACGCTTCATAAACTAATCGCCTCAGCAGCGCAGTTGTTTATTCACAGCTAATACGTCTGGGTTCGAATTATTCAAGTTGAGGAACATATTTTTCAGCATACCATCTTGCTAAAAGCGGTTAAACCACTCTGTTAAGCATTTCATAACCAATAGTTCTTTAAATGATACAGCGAAGCGGTGCGCTAATTTGCTGTAATGCTTGTGCTTATCCTTATGCCGGGCAACAGTTAAATAACTCGTGCTACTCGTGAAACAGTTGGATTGGTAGTCGAAGCGGTTAAATAAAAACTCTACAAGCTGTTAACTATTCAATGTGGCTTTTAAAAATCCGGAAACCCGCTACCTAATTAGCGGAACGACACAATCTACTGAAAAGCGGCCCAATAATATATCGCACAGATGCAAAATAGGCTATGAAATAGTGGATTAGTAAATCAATGAATTCGGCGTCGTTGATGTTTATAAGCCGGTCAGAAATGCAGTTAGGCAAAAATACTGCATTAATAAGTGAGAAACGTTGAAAAACACGCAAGAAAACAAACGAGTATTGTACGGCATGCTATCACAGAAGTGCGGCCCAAAGAGTTCACATTTTTGTCGAGGGGAGGGGTACCGCGTAAAGGTTTTGAATGCGTTTCTCCGATTATCGTGGCGGAATTGAGTTTAAATTTAGAGATAGCACACGGAAGCTTTAAGCTTCCTTCGACAAATCTTTTGTTAGATCCACAGACCCGACGCGACGGTTGGAGTTCGAATCTCGGCTACTCTTGAAATATGTTTTGCGCCGTTGTTCGGGTTCCACGTTAATCTGCAGGATGCGAATTTGTGGGCGCAAGTGCATGTGGTCCACAAATAAAACATGACTTTCATCTTGTTTGGAACGCTAGGGCAGCAATAATGGGCGTGGGTAACTTCCGCCCCCTAGTTCTCGCTACTGAGCTGTAGGTCCTATTATAAGTAAAGCTGACTTATAGTTCGTTAGTGTGGGTTTTTCCCAAAATAAACTGATTTATCCATAAATACCGGACAATACAAAGTCTGCCCGTTTGATGAAAAATTAAAAACAAAAATAAAAAAAATACGATTCATCGTAAAAACGCTGGTGTGACCTGAAATTTGAAAGGAAAAATGTGCAACAAAGGCAGAATGTGTTTCCAAAGCCATGTAGTCTGTACAATCGGTATAGTTACAGGGAAATTGCGGCCCAGCGGAACCTTCAGACCGTCTTGCCTTCTAACAAGACTACATTCTAAATTTCGACTTGACGTAGCCCACCGACGTCAGTTGTTTATTTTATCCTTAATTGGTAATCTACATAAAAACTTACAAGACTCCCGATTTACGCAAATTACCTCAATGTGTCTCCTAACACTTGGCCGTTAATCCAGTTATTTACTCTAAAAAGCCACATGCCTTTCAAATATTTGCATAAATATATCTGATCTAGCTTCTAGGCGATATACTGAAAGATTATTTGCTCTAATTGTAAGCTACCCAAATGATTAGTCATATTTTGCCTTCTGTTAAATATGTGGTGCTAATCCAGACCGTCACGCTCTACAAAAAAAGCACCCCATGGCCACTTATTTTAGACTCCACCCCCTTTTATGGATATTTCTTCATTCACCACCGAAATACTGCGAATTGCGATAATTACTGATGAAGGAACGAGGGGTCATATTAATTTTTTTTTCTTGACTGGGAGCGGCTACTTAAAGAGTAGTAGATCTCCATTGTGGGTTACCTCATTTCGTCTTAAACGCTAAGAAGCCTTTGTGTATCGGTGGCAATTTGTCATTGACAAGCAATCACTTTTGTTTAAAAAAACAAAAACTATAGGTCAATAGAAATAAAAAAAGAAAGCTAATTTATCTTCCGCTTCAGTCTGTGGGTTGACGGTGGCGCGTAACCTTTTCTTTTAGAAATTTCTCACCCGCCGCTACCATTCTCTTAATTTTTGGGTAATTTATAATCGCACCAGCAGTTTCCCAATTTTTTTTTCTTCAAATTTTATGCATCGAGATCTCGCGGAGAACGTAATCTTCTCATTAGCGCATCTCCCATATGTGGAACAGTGGGTTAATAAAAAAAAAAACTTGGCCACGCTTTTATATTCTGTAATTTCATCGATTTCTTTTGTATATTAATTAAAACGAAAAGTGATATGTGCATTTTTATTACCTGTGCTCTCGGGCAATCATTTTCAGACGACTTGTTCGATTCTCAAAGAAATAGAAACCATTTTTGTATACTGGATATGCACAAGGTCGAGCGTGCTTCCTTGCTACATGAATACGGTTTGGTGTTCGGAATAAATAAATAAATGAAGGATTAAATTACTAATTGATAATTTTGCATTGCCATTGCCAGACTTTTTCTTTATTCGTATGCGCAACATCACCGCCTAGGGAAAATCTTGCAGTACCTACGTACACCAAAAATACAACAAACGTGACATTTATTCATCACGAGTTCGAGTAGTTTTTTTTTTACTTGAAAATTTTTTATAAATAGCGACACGAAATTCAAAAATAAAACTTTTGTTTTCGTTCTTTCACATTTATAACGCACGCGAAAGAGAGAAAGGACGGCGGTCGTGAGGTAAACGGACTAAAACAAATGAAGGTGTATTTTCGTTGAATTCGTAAATTCCACAAAAGTAAGTTCCAGTTTAAGACGTTATTAGATTGCATAATGTAATTATTGTGCATTTATTATTGCAAAACGAACAAAGACTACTGAACCGAATGTTATGACCCCAAGACGACATTATAATAATAAAAATATTTACGACACGCTCTTAAAATAATAATTACGAGCCATGGTTTAACATTTTCTTAACGAGCCAATCGATACCGTAATAAAGCTCGGCTTCTAATTAAAATTTTAGTTTGTTTGTAAATTTGTAAAACAAATTCATTCATGCGGTGCTAATTAAATTTTCAAATGTACAAAAAAATCTTATCATTTAAATGAATAGAAATTTTATAACGCTTTAATGATTTTTTTAAGTTAATTAACTTAACAAACAGTACTCGTTTGTGTACGAGCAGCAACAACGCTAAGGCCGCTCGCACACGCAGGTTCTGCACAAACCACTTCGACGTCCGTTCAATTTGTGTTTTAACGCTTAACGTGTGTCTTGACTAACTTTTAGGATGACCTAGACACGGAAGACCCTGAAAACGAAGAAACGGCGCCCAATCACAACTCGCACAAAAAGGGAGGCGGTAGCGAAGACTTTATAAACGTCGAAAGAGACTTTTGTAGTTTGAACCACAACGGAACGCATCACGAAAACGGTCACGTTGATGTAACTGACGATAAATTAGAATTAGAAAGTAGTAGTCCAATTAATTTGACGAGCAATGTTAACGGGGACCAACGTGTTGACGATTTCGATAATAAAAACAAAATTACCCTAACCTCGTCCGAATCGTGCGACGTCGAAAATATCGACGGCAAGTCGGTGAAAGATCGCATGCTGTTGTCTATCGACGACGCGTCCTGTTTACTTTTCACTCAAACGGTCACCTCTCCTATGTTGACTCCCTCGGAGGAAAATATCGACTTCTTGAAAGGCTTGAGGCGAGAGTCCAGTCAAGCGACTCTCTCGGACCACACAAATTCGAGCAACTCTCCTAAACAGAACATTTTGGACGAAAGCGTCCCGATTTCTACAGAAGAGACAATTTACGAAAACGCCAATTTTGTTCCGAGCGATCCTATTTATGAAAACGTTACTATTGTCAAAAAGGCTTCCGAAGAGTCTTTCGATTTAGACCAATCGAAAGTAGAATGCGACGAAAGTCAGAATAATATCGATGACGGTCAAAATATCGAAGTAGTTCAAATTATCGAGACTCAACATGTTGACGAGACTCAAAACGTTGACGACAGTCAGAACATTGACCAAAGTCAAAATGTTGACGACAGTCAGAACATCGACCAAAGTCAAAATGTTAACGACAGTCAGGCTCCTGACGAAAGTCAAAATGTCGATCAACAACAAAATATTGTCGATGGTCAGAATGTCGACCAACAGCAAAATGTTGCCGTCGGCGAAACTCAAAATGTCGACCTAAATCAAAACACAGACGACAGTCACGTTGACGTTATTTCAGAACAGTTGAAACACGAAACAGTTGAACAAACCGACCAAGTAACGACTGAAAGCGAGGAAATTTCGTCTGTCCGTTCGGATAAAGTGAAAACTTTAAAAAATCACTTTTTGAACAGCACAAACGAACCGGTGACCAATTTAAATTTGGAAATGTCGAACGACGAATTGGACGAACTCAAAAGTCTCAACATCATGAAACAAATTCACAAGTTCGAAAGTACGTCGAATAGTACCGAACAGGAAACTACCACTAACATTTGCTCTAACGAAGTTGTAAGTGTTTTTTTTTTTTGTTTAACGTCTTCTTTTTGTTAACCGTTTTCTTTAAATTATTATTTCGCGATGCGGGCGACGATGTGAACAACGCGCTTTTTGCGCATCCTTGCCTGCATCGCTCCGTAGTGTTTTTCACCAGTAGTTATTTTTTTTTTAATATTTAAGAGCACCATTAAGACACAATCGCATTTTGTCGAAACGACCACCGAAGTATGCACGACCGGGGACGTAAGTTTAAAGAAGAAAAAAACGAAAAAGTCAAAAAATCAACACGAAAAAGAAAATATTTCTGTAGTGAGTTTTTGTTTTATTTATTTTATTTTGCTCTTTGTGCAGGCTTCACTTGTGTGTTTGTTTGTTTAATTATTTACCGCTTGCGCGTTTGTTTTTGCTAATCCTCACTAACATTTGGTTTTAGAACGAAATCGAAACGTCCAATAAGGAAGAATCGTTTTATAACGTCAACGTTAAAAATTTGGTAAGTTGAAATTTGAAAGTAGCGGTCTATAGACAAAATTCGAAAATATTAAAAAATGCGGTCAGATTTTTTTTTAACAATTATTCGTTTTTCAAACCGGATACTTTTGTTTGCGTAGCGATATATTATAAAAAGTTTGAGAACCCCTGCCGGATATTTTTTCACACGTCTGCATGTTTAAGACTGAAATTCGTTTTTGTGTATACCGGATGTTAAAAATAGAATTGCGACTGATATATTATAAGTTTGATTCTCATGTTTTTTGTTTACCCTGTATGCACAAAAGTTCGAAACAAAAGAATACTGAATAATTTAAAAATCTCGCCGCTAATTTTATTTACCTTTGAATTTAGTTTAAATTTGACATGTTTGTGTGTCGTTTGTTTGTGCTTGTTTGTTATTATTTTGGTTTTGCTTTGGCTTTAGTGTAGAAGTTACGGAGATCTTACTAAAATTGAATCGGAAAACAATTGGCAAAATAACATTACGTTGGTAAGAGTGCTTTTTTAATTTTTTAACTTTCCTGCATTTGTTTCTTCGATTTTCAAAGTATGCAACGTCACCAGTCAGGGGCGGACCGGCCGCTTTGGAATCCTATTAAGGGCCCTTTTATATTTATTTAATTTTATACCGAGGGCCAGGTTTTAAACTACTAAGTACTCGATTTTTTGCACTTGACTTTTCACATGCACTCCATGTAGTTTTCTCCAAAGTAATTTCAGCATAAACGACGAGTTTTTGAATGAAAACTGTTCTTATCTCGAGACGGAAACGACATTGTAAGCTGAAAATAGTTAAGTTGACCTAGAAATTCGCATCAGAACGTTCTGTAATAATTTCATATTGTTCGAGCGTTCCATTCGTGAGTTTTTAGTGGGTCAAACGAACAGAAGGAAAAACTATGGTATAGAATATCGATTGTAAAACTGGCCCTTAAGGGGTCATCCATTAATTACGTAAGGGTTTTGGGGGGGAGGGGGGTATTGGATATCTTACGGACCCTTACGTAGGGGGGGGGAGGGGTCCGACGTATTCCTTACGTAAGTTTCTTAAAATATAATATTTGATAAAAAATCAAATATATTGAAATATATAGTACTTAAAGGCGCTGATACACATGCTACTTACTGGCACGAAAAGCATACTATTATCAGCGCCTTAAAAATCATTAAACATAGTGGCATAATAGTATAATATACTAGCTGGCACAGTCGGCCTACCGGCCGCCTTTAGCCATCTAGACCGTGTCGGATGTGGTTGTTCGGCCTTACTCAAGGGTATCGCAGGCATACGTGTAGACCGTGGTTGTTCGGCCTTCGGCCTCACTCCAAGGTTCTAAAGTAGCCTATGTTTTTCGTAGCGTTGTAAATAACTTCTACGCGAAATTTGGTTAAGATGGTCAAATAGAAACGTAAAGCACGTGCACGCGTATTTGCATTGTCGATCGGTTGACAGCATTCATTATTGTTTTTTAAGTTGATTTTGAGTAGCCTGCCTTCCTTTAAGGAATCTCGATAATCCATTCATGCGCGTCCCTATGGGACGCGCATGAATGGATTATCGAGATTCCTTAAAGGAAGGCAGGCTACTCAAAATCAACTTTCCTTACCTTTGCGAATTTTTGCACTATTTCAATACAAAAACATGCGCATGAACCTACATAATAACTGTGCCAAATTTGGTTCCGATCGGTCAAACGATTTAGGAGTCTATAGGGAACATACATACACACATACATCCATTTTAGGCTTCTATACAAAGTATAGCAAGAAGCCTTTTTATATATATACGAGGGCGGAGTGAGAAGTCTGGTAGAAATGAAACAAGGAATAATTTTTTCGGCAAAAAAAAAATTTATTTTTCAACGTAGTCGCCTTTTAGCTCGATGCACTTTGTCCAACGTTTTTCCAATTTTTCGATCCCTTCCGAATAATACGATTTCTCCAACCCTTCAAAATAGGCGTTTGTTGCATCGATGATCTCCTCATTAGAGCCGAATCTCTTTCCGCCGAGCCATTTCTTCAAGTTCGGAAACAGGAAATAGTCGCTGGGGGCTATGTCTGGAGAATATGGCGAATGTGGAAGCAATTAAAAGCGTAATTCATGGATTTTGGCCATGGCAACTACACACGTGTGCACCCGTGCATTGTCTTGATGGAAGAGAACTTTTTTCTTCGCCATATGCGATCGTTTTTCTTTCAAAACGTTGTTGAAACGGTCCAAGAAGTTGCAGTAATATTCGCCGTTGACTGTTTTTCCCTTTTGAAGGTAATCGATGTGGATTATGCCGCGTGCATCCCAAAAAACTGTGGCCATGACCTTGTTAGCCGATAAAACCGCCTTAGCCTTCTTCGGCGCAGATTCGCCAGTAGAAATCCACTGTTTAGACTGTTCCTTGGTCTCCGGTGTATAGTGATGGATCCATGTTTCATCCACAGTTATGAAACGACGCAAAAACTCCTTTTTATTGCGCTTGAACATCGCCAAACCTGCCTCTGAAGTTGTCACACGTGTGCGTTTTTGGTCGATTGTAAGCAAACGCGGCACCCAACGCGCGGATAGCTTTTTCATATTCAAATGTTCGTGTAATATATTGCGCACACGTTCATCTGAGATGCCTACTATCTCAGCTATCACTCTGCGGTCTTGCAATACCGTATCATGGATTTTGTCAATCATTTCTGGTGTGGTGACTTCATTTGGGCGTTCTGAACGTTCGGAGTCAGTTGTGCTTGTACGACCACAACGAAAATCAGTAAACCACTTGTGAATCATTTTAATCGATGGTGAAGAGTCCCCCCCCCCATATTATTTATCAAGCTTTGTTTTGGTTTGCGTAATGGTTTTTCCACGCAAAAAATAATGTTTAATTAACACACGAAATTCACTTTTTTCCATGTTTGCAAAAATACGATGGGTTGTCTGGTTTCAATTGCTGTCAAAACTGAACTAAACGACAGATCTGTCTGAAATTTTTAATTTGGTCTAGTGACAGATGGTATTGACAAATGACATCTGGGATTTGCGATTGTGGCGCCCTCTGTTGCAATTTTACCAGACTTCTTACTCCGCCCTCGTAGATTATTATTCATATTTTATAAATATTAGGGGCGGAGAGGGGGGTCAAAATTAATTTTCTTTTAAATAATCCTTACGTAAGATGTGGGGGGGGGGGTTCCACAATCTTACGTACCCTTAAGTGGGGGGGGGGTCCAAAATTACAAAAATCATCCTTACGTAATTAATGGACGGCCCCTAATGGACAACACAACGCATGGATTATGCTTTTCTATTAAGTATGCACATAATATCACTGAATAATTAGGTGAGGAACTAGGGAAGTTCCAGTAATACTAAATTTTGAAAAAGCCGTAGGCGATTTTCGAGCAAAGTATCGAGTATTTACAGGATTTCAGGGCCGTTTTTCTAAGATCTCATTTTCTTAAATTATAATTATGTAATATTGTAATTTAGACCTTAGCCCATACATTAAAAATGATCTTGAGGAACCGTTTAACTTTCCCATCAGAAACATTTTTGTGCCGGTCTGCCGCTGCCACCACCGACCGCCTTCTTTTCGTTCTTTGCCGTCACGTGGACTTTTTTACGTGGTAAAATAGCTAATTGGAATTTAATCGCTTGATTATGACATCGTCATAAACTAATCATTTTTTAAATAATAATCGATAATAAAAACAACGAATGAGTATTTTGAAAGGAATTTATTACACAAAATAATTACCAAAGCTTTTATGTCTTCAATTTAATTCCTCCTTATCAAACGTTGGGATTATTCATCGGTTTTAATCAGCATTAGAGAGTTTTTTTAATTCCTCGATAAGGCGCCACTCTTATAAATTTTTTTTTGAAAATTTTTTACTTAAAATAATATAAATAAACAAGTTGATGATTTAAGAGATAATTGCTTTTTTAGAAGTGCTAAGAGAAATATGTTAATTTTGTCAGAACGTAAATGGTTTCCGAGTTCAGTTCCCTTCTGTAAATATATTTAAAAAAAAAATCCCAAATTATATCCGTAAATTTAATTTTATATCAAGAATGTGGTTAAACGTGCGCTGTAATTTTGTATTATCATTTTATGGTTTTATATTTCCTTCAAATTTTCGCGTGGTTATTTTATCTGAATACTTTATGAATCATAACTGTAAAGAAAAATTTAAGTTCTTTTTTAGTTTTATCACTTTTTTGGGAATTCGCGAGAACTGTGCACAGCCGACCAATGGTAGGCTGGTAACACTGTGTTCTTTCTTCTCGTGACCGAACCGATCCTGAAAAATTCGCTTCGAGTATTTTGTTTATGTTGAGAATTTTAATTGCTATCTGCATACCGATTCACTATTCTTAGGATTCTATTTTAATTTTGGAGATATTTTCTTACCAAGGTTGATCTGAAATTAACACCTCCTGTCTCTTAAATCGCCTAAGAAGTCTAAGTAGACCATTAAATATTTGACACGTTTTTTTTTTAAACAATCTCGAATGTAATAATGCACTTAATGGATATAAATAAATTCTGGTTGTGAACTTTTTTCGATAGGGGCTGCCCCAAGTTTATTTTAGGAATCGTTACGTAACGCACCTTGTCCACGCGAATGGATTTAATCGATCTTTTAATGAGAAATTCGAAAACTATTCTTTGTTTATCTAATACTGTCGAGTGGTAAAACTTCTTGTTGACCTAAATATCGGCGGTGGTTTGGTGTGATCGTTGGCCGAATCACGACGCGCAAATGACGGGTTCGAATCACGCAATTTCTTGGCTCGGCCCTACGGTGTGGATTTAAATCAACACGTCAACATCCTTCCAAAATTTTCTCCCACAGCCAGAAAACCAGGTTCAATCCATCCAGGTAGCCAAAGCCACAACCCCGAAGCCCACCGGCCTCTACAAATCCAAACGCCAGTTCCATTGACAGATGAAGGAGATGACCGGCATAGCCGGGGTGCTCCATTAAAAGACATAACCAGAAATGTCAACGTCAAAAAAGAAAATACTTCCTGACCTTCAAATAATGCGGTTTAATTTTTCACCCCCCCCCCCCGCGTGGTTGATAGTTATTGATTGTAGATTTTGGATCCTTTCATTAAAAGCAACTTTGGTTTTTTTTTCATGGTTACACTGTGAAATCTGCTCGGCGATATTTTTGCTTACCTGCTGGGTCGTTTAATGCTTCAAGCTACCTTAACCAATCAGCTTAACGTGAGATCCAAACCACTGGAATATAGACGATTTTTACACCCAAAATGGATTGTGACTGCGCCCATTATAAATGGAGAGTCGAACCGTAATTATTTCGTTCGGTTACGGTTCGGTTCAAAACCGGATTTTGAGACGCATGTGCAGAATAAAATTTGCATTTAAAATTTTTAGTTTGCGCATGTGTCTCAAAAAGCGGTTTTGAACCCTAACCAAACATATTGGCTCTAAATCGGCTCTTAACTTGTTGACAGCTATGTTAAGCTGCCAAATAGCCATTTAAATATCTATTAATAGATTATGAAAACGGGAGTCGAACCGGAACATGATATCAAAATATTAGGAACAAAACCGGAACGAAATAATTAGAAATAAAACGAAATAATTAATTATAATAAATAAATAAATAATTTAATTAATAATTAAAAAATTCGACTCTCATTTATTCATAGTTACCTTTACTGCTAATCCATAGGCCAAAAGGCAAATGGTTTCCCCTGGCACAGTGGGTGTTACTAACCTTAAGAAATCATCTTGATTTACTGTATTTTGTAGCAAACTACGGTACCTACTTGAAGCATTTTTAATTTCTGAATGAAAACATGCGGGTTATTATGTCGAACTCCACTAACCACTGAGTCTTCATCCATAAGGCACCAAGGCATAAAGGGTAGTTATTACACCCCGTGAATTTTCTAAACATTAAAGATATAACGGTTAAAAATCCTTAAATTGCAACAAATTAGAAAATTATACCTTAATTTTGCTCCCCCCCCCCACTTCATGAACTATTGCTGGATCCGCTCTTATGCCAAGTGCCGAAAGGTATCGCCGTCTCAAAATTTAATTTTTCATACCTTAATTTGCGATATTACACCCCCCCCCCACTCCATAAAGTTTTGCTGGATCCGCTCGTATGCTAGGCGCAAATTTTAATTTTTTATAAAACCTTAATTTTGGGTTATGACCCCCTCCCTCCATGAACGTTTGCTGGATCCGCTCTTATGTCAGGCGTCGGAGGGCATGGCTGCCTCAAAATTGAATCTTAAGTCGGCCCTGTGTCTATGGACTGAAAAGGACTTGCGCGGATGTTGCTCGGAGCTTCAATGAATATTGAAATTCCATAATATAAAATCTTTGTGCTCTGAACAAAATTTTCCAGTTTTGTAATTTTTGTTTCATTCTCTCATCAGCCTTCTGTATAATTTTGAGAATAATCGCAACTAAATAAAGATATATTAAAACCTATTTATAATAGCCGTAATTTATCTATAACTCTAAATTGAGCTTCCCCCCCCCCGTGCGGCCTAGCGAGGCGATCACGTTCTAGTTATTAATTATTTTGTTGTTGTTACTGATGAAAGACTTTTGTACGAATGTTGCTCGGAGCTTTTAAAATATTTGAAGTTCTCTATAGGCGAATCCCATCTTTCATTTTTAACTTTCACAGTTAACATTTCAGAACCCCCTCCCTCGAAGGAAATGGGGTGTAGATCGCACAGCAGCCAGACTATCTCAAAATTTTAAGCTGCTCTATATGACAACAGTTTTCTGGCTATTTAATCCTTAACTGATCTTTAAAATTAGGAATCAGCCACGCCATGCACCCGGTACGTTTGTGAAATTCCCTGCCTTTTACAGCTTTTGTTCTGGAGAGTAGCGGTGGTCCATTGTGAAATGAACACGAGAGGAGCTTAAAAATACTCGCAAACACATGGACGCACTTTTAGCCTCATTTCTCTTGCCGGAATGTCTAAGGGATCGTCCATAAAGGACGTCCACGCCTTGAGGTGAGGGGGTTGGAGAAATGTGATTTCGAAGAAAATTGTATTTGAAATCTTTTTTATATAAAAATTTGAAAAAAAATGTATTTTCTCCTTCAATTCCAAATGTCGTGGAAACAATCTCGTGCCAAGTTCGATTTTAGACAAACTAGGGGGTCTTTGATTTGCGACCATGGAACGTTTCCGGGGCGGGGGGGGTTACGAAGATTGTGACCAACTGTGACAGGGGGGCTTGAAAAGTCGGAAAAGATTGCGGACGTCCTTTATGAAGTACCCTTAATTTATTTTTCATGTACTACATCAATATCCCGCCCAATATCTTCCTGAAATATTTATGAAATCTTCAAAAATATGTCGAGTTGGATGCCTTTGTATCATATTCTCTGTGAATATCAAAATAAATTGCAGGCTCCCAACAGATGAGTAGAATACTCGACAGGAAAGATTTTGAACAAACAGCGCCGCGGGCGCTTTTTTAAAATTAGTTTTAATGACACGTTTCTTTAAAAAGCAGTCGATTTTACGATGGAATTATTTTTCAGGCTGCATAACTTTCACGCACTTGATAGAAACTTAAAGTAAAAACTTTTTCATTTCAATAGCGATAGCGTCGTTGACGATTTTTTGAACATTCCAAGTTCAAGCTTAGGGGTCATCCATTAATTACGTAAGGGTTTTTTGGGGGCGAGGGGGGTTTTGGATATCTTACGGACCCTTACTTAGGGGGGGAGGGGTCCGACGTATTCCTTACGTAAGTTTCTTAAAATATTTTTTTAAATTAAATTTAAAAATCAAATATAATTTTTTCTTTTTATGTTGGTAATTATATCCAGGTATAATGGAAATACCATATACAGGGTGTCCCCGTGACCGTGGAGAACCTTTGAGGTGGTGATAAAGGACACTTTTCTAAGACAAATTTTCAAATAAAATTTTTGCCCAAGTCTAAACCCTTGGGGGGTACCTCCCTTTAAAGCAATTTTTTGAATTTCTGATTTCAAACGGCCATAGCTCCGATATTATTGATTTTTTAAGGTTGATGGATTAGAACTTTTTTAAAGATCATTCGCTTGTCTACAAATTAGGTTATAACCCCTTATCGTCTAGAATCAACAGATTTCGAGTTATAAATTAAATTAAGGGAAAAAATGTTTAAAAAATTCAAGTTTTTTTTTAAATTTTCTTGCGAACCCCGTATCTCTTAAACGAAATGTCTAAGAGAAAAACTAACGGCCCAAACCGGATAGGGAATTTAACGGGCTACAACTTTCGTCAAATAAAATCTTTTGGGCAACCAACCGTTTTCACAGAAACTCTGAAAATAATGAACAAGGTGTAGGTAAAAAATATAAATTCACATAATTACTAAAAATCTCAATTTGATTTATAGCAATTGTTTTAATGTTAAAACATTGTTAAAACGTATTGTAAACGTATGCAAAAATTCGCAAAGGAAAGGAAAGTTGATTTTGAGTAGCCTGTCTTCCTTTAAGGAATCTCGATAATCCATTCATGCGCGTCCCATAGGGACGCGCATGAATGGATTATCGAGATTCCTTAAAGGAAGGCAGGCTACTCAAAATCAACTTAAAAAACAATAATGAATGCTGTCAAACTGTCAACCGATCGACAGTGCTAATACGCGTGCACGTGCTTTACGTTTCTATTTGACCAATCTTAACCAAATTTGGTGTAGAAATTATTTACAATGCTACGAAAAACATAGGCTACTTTAGTACCTTGGAGTGAGGCCGAAGGCCGAACAACCACATGCGACACGGTCTAGATGGCTAAAGGCGGCCGGTAGGCCCACTGTGCCAGCTAATATAATATATTATTATTCATATTTTATAAATATAGGGGCGGAGAGTGGGGTCAAAATTAATTTTCTTTTAAATAATCCTTACGTAGATGTGGGGGGGGGGTTGCCACAATCTTACGTGGCGGGGGAGGGGGTCCAAAATTACAAAAATCATCCTTACGTAATTAATGAACGGCCCCTTACCTGAAAAAAGTTTTTTTGTTTCTAAATTGTTAGGACTTTTACCTAAAATAGCGTTTTATTTCTACGGATCAGCTCGGCGTCGACTCTGAAAATGTTTATAAACATTATGGCAAGAAGGAAACTCCTTACAAGCCGCATCCGGCCTGTGACTCCGAGTCTGAATCATCTGATAAGATAAAGCTGAAAATAAAATTACTCTATCACTTAGCATGATTATGGGCTAACGGTCGAATGTTTCAAATTAATCTCGACTTTTACATTAAAATTGAAAAAAAATTTAAAAGTAGGACGGATAGCACAAATCTCACAGATGGCCAGGTCGTCCTGGTGGGTCTTTTTTTTTTGGAGTAGAACATGCCAACAAATTGCCCGACTTATAGTCAACTTTTCTCTTAGAACTTGTCCATCTTGACAAAGCTAAATCTGCACTCGGTAATTTTGCTTTAATATCGAAATTGTTAACAAAACTTCCTGTTCGTGTTTGCTTCCAATAAAAAAAATTTCCAAACGAAAAATTTACCCAAACCTGTACTCGATGGTTATAAAATCGATCTTTGTTTCAAATGTTATTCTGCGAACCGGCTTCTATGACTTGCCAAATTAGCTTCATCTGTACACCTGTGACTTGGTGTATTGATCGATTATCTCGTCTCCCTTTGACGGGAAAATTCTGGCACTATTAATTAAGATTAATAAAAATGTTGACGTGCAATTTAGCTGTAGATGACCCACTTTTAGAAATATCAAGCAAATAAAGTTAATTTGCAACGTAATGGTTTAATTTGAATTGGATTAGTGGATCCAAAAGTGGATCTAAAAAAAACTTGTTTGATTTATGTTTCGACACGAAGGTTTTTCATTGTGAATATTTGAATGAAACCAATTTCCTGAAGTTGGATTGTCACTATTTAAGCTTCCACGGTAAAACGCAGAGTGCGCCAAGTGGCGGAGGGTGCAGTACAACAGTGGTGCCGTTGCATACTTTGAAAAAAAAAATATTGACGCTTTTTAATTTATTAAAAACCATATTTTTTTGACATTCTAACAATTCTAACATTAACATTGGTTTTTTTGTTTTTGTTATCGTTTTATTTAGCGCACGAAATCGATGAACGACATAAGAAGTGCGGGAAAATTAGAGAACGTATTTATGTGCGTATCCGTGAAAGCGCTGGTAAGACTAATTTTTAAGGAAAACTCAATTTAACTGCTTAAAAAACAATATTAAAATCGTCTCAGTTTTTGCCTTCTCTGACGATACCAAATGATTTACCATTTCAGCTTATTAACGTGACAATTGTTTTTGTTGCATGTTGCATGGCGTTTTAACACTAACAAAATCGTTTAGCGAGAAAAATTTAACAGTAATAATAATAAAGTAATTACTAACCGAAGCGTGCGTAGCAATTTTGAAAGTTGCTATTCGGCCGCAAAATTCGAAAAGCTGGTAAGTTTTTTTGTTGTTTTTGAGCGTGTGCGTAGGAAAAATGGTTAATTTTGTGGCGCCCCTCACCTTCTCGAATTGAAAAAATATTATACCAGAATTTTATGCTACATTCGAGAATTTTGCTACAGTTAATTAAAATTTTTTTTTTAAGAAAACAGTTTAGTTTTTTAATATTGAGGTTTTTTTTAAATAACTGTACCAAATTTATAAGTTTACGATCGTATATTATCATAGTGGCGTAGGCGACGAATAAACAAATAATTTTAAAATAGACGTCAGTAAGTAAAAAACTTTTAGATATTATGTAGCATACCGCTATATAAAAATTTTAAAAAAATGCGAATAAGCTCCCTTAACGTGAAAATAACTGTACTTAACCGACGTTCCTCCTCGTTAAAATTAAAATCTCGTTATTCCATTCAAGCGCGTCAGTCTAAATTGAAGCGCACAAAATTGTGGTATAATTTTTGTTTTCGATCGGAGAAAGTCGGAGTTCAAGATTGGCACACGTCGTCTTCGTTTCGGCGCTGATCGTCAATTTTTTCTTTTAGAAATCCAGTTTTAGTAAATTTGATGCACTGCAAAAGAAAAATTTGAAGAACGAACAGGATGTCACTAACGTAAGTCAACCGAAAGTTTTTTAAACTGCAGTTTTTCATTTGTTTTCTCTCATATGTTAGGGAACCGACGTTACCAACTGCAAGAAGTGCGGAAAAGCCGTATTCCAAATGGAACGCATCACTGCGGAAAAATGTATTTATCACAGAAATTGCCTCAGATGTGTAGAGTGCAGCAAGCAATTGTTGTAAGTTTAATTGACGCGAATTTTTCGCCGTGTTTATTGTCACTTTTCATCATCAGGGTCGATAATTTCGAAAGCCACGAAGGTGCGTTGTACTGCAAACCCCACTTCAGAGCTCTGTTCGCTCCTAAAGCGGTCGAAGACGATGGCCCAGGTAAGTCGTTTTTCTTTTGTTCTTAATTTTTTCAAATCGTCGCCGGTATCTTTTTTTGATTGTTACGATGTTATTGCAGCAAGACCTAGAAAGCACGAACTTATCATTCGCGAAAATCAACCAGTTGAATTGCCCCCAGATGTCGCTCGAGGTAGTAATTGTGAAAAAAACGTGTTAACACATTTAACTTAATATTAAGAAGTGGTGTTTTACATTTTAATTTGATTATTTGGTGGTGAGCGATTAAAATTTCTAATTGAGGTGGCTTTTGCTTTATTTTAAAGCGCGCTATGTGGGTGTGCACCGCGCCACGTGGTGGCGTGGTTAATATCGCTTGGGGTTTTTGAGTTTTGCTGAGATATCCGTTAGGATAAGAGAGTTGTCCTCCGTTGCCTCGGATGCGCAAATGCGGAGTTATACTAGCGAAATTTTACGTGACCCCCCCCCTCCCCGCGCTACCTTGATGGAGCGTGTGTTATAAATTCATGTAAATCCATCGTCGGCTCTTCGTATATATTTTTTAAATTTGTTTTCTGCACTAACATTTAAATAAAATATTTAATGGCAGGGGTAATACCAAGCCTTCAGCACCATAACCTACACAGCTTATTATTTTAGGTTTAATTAATTTCCATGTTTTAACACTAGATTTACATATTATTTCGTAAGCATATTGTGGTAAAACCCATTAGATGTTGTGGTTTGAGGAGCCAAAGCTTCGTGAAAAAGAAAAAAATATATATGGATGGTCAACTAGAGGGATTTGTAAAATTAGCTTACTGAAATTTTTGTCTGCACGTGTGAATATTTGGGGAAGACTTTTTGGGCTTTTTAAATTGAATTGAAAAGAGCGGTATTAGTTAGAGCATGTCTGACTGCTTCTTCTATATAAAAAATGTTTTATCTAATTTTTAATCTATCCAGAGCGGTTCATTTATGCCCAATTCTTTTCTAATCTACTATTATTTAATAATGTTATCGGGTGTAACAGCATCAGGGCAGGGAAAATCACCGAAGATTTGCTAAGGACCAGGTAAAAAAACCTTAATACCGCTAGTGCACCCGGTCTTTGTTGGTAACAGCCCCAGGGCACCTGTCATTGCTGGTAACAGCCCTAGGGCACCTGTCATTGCTGGTAACAGCACTGGGGCCGGCTCTGATCTCGCATATCGACAGACCGAAAATAAAGCTTTTTTCAATGGACCAAAGGTGCATAATAATTAAAATCATGCAACAAATTAAAATCATAGGACAAATTCCCTATAGAGATTCGGAAAGCTGATGGTTTATATAGTAGAAATAACCAGAAATATTTGCGGAATAATAAGAAACAAAACAAATATTGATACAAAACGGATGTAGATTTTTTGGGTGTTTCGTTCAACATTCAACTAGGGAATAAAATCGTTTCCTAACACTAACCTACCGACCGCTTCACCTCTTCGCGGCTGTTCTACCTCGACGCGCCCGTTCTACCTTGACGCGCCCAATCTACTTTTTTCGGAAATTTTGTAAAAATTTCAATTAAATTAAAATTTAATGTACTACACCTAAAACATACGATGAATTTCTGAGTTAAAATTTTTCTAAGTGTTAAGAGTACATCAAAGCACACGGACTGTCAACAGAATGCGTGACGTAATCTGCCGCTCATCGATAGCAAGCTTTTCATTGGTTGAGTTATGGAAAATTACCAATATTGAACAACTTCAAGGCTTTTTTTTGAGGGTTCAATGTTCAATGTGAATATCCCGAAATTTTTTTTTAAATTACTATATAAACCTTCAGCTTTCCGAATATCTATGCAGAATTTTTAAAATCGAGGTGACTTTTTACGTGCCCCCCTCCCTATTTTCTTTCATACTGAAAAAATGAAATTTCGTGCAATAATAAATTGTACTTTTTAAGCAGTATAAGCTGTAACTTCAAAACAGTTAGAGATATAAATATTCGGCTTGGTATTCCTAGAGTTTTCTGCATTTATAAATATTCAAAGGAAGAACTACAGTACACCCCCCAGTATCCCAGCTAATCTTGGCAGGAGGTACCCCGGATAAACAAAAACTCGGATTATGCAGAACTTGCGTGAAAATGTGTAAAGAAAAGCTTCTATATCATGCCATCATCATCTTATTTGACAGGTTAACAACCGTAGACAAAGCGTCGGTATATAAAAAAACCATTACAAATTTGGCAAGGCTCGGATAAAGCGGAATTTCTTCAACGATTGTTTTCACTGGTTCGAATCGGTTAATGCGGAAAAACGGATCTACTGCAATATAAAATAATAATTTTACAGAAAGTGGCCTACATGTAGACTATTGTGTTACAGATCGAGTCGGGGGGGGGGGGGATAACGCCTAATTTTTCACGTAATCGACAAGGCTCGGATAAAGCGGATTTTATATTGGTGCCTCGAATACCACAGAAGACTGTTTTTACGAGTTCGAATGGCTTAACGTGGAAAATCGGAGCTACTGTAATATAAAATAATATTAGTACAGAGACGGTAATCAGCTTAAGCGGTTAAGTGCATTGCTGCTAAAGCTGAATGCCCGGTTCGACTCCGGGCTCAGTAAAAACTTTATTCTGACCGTCTCCTCTCGGAAGGCAATGGCAAACCACCGAGGTGTAATATGCCAAGAGTAACCTCTCTGGAGATGAAGTGTTCCCGCGGTTCGGAGCCCGCGTTAAATAAGTAGGTCCCCTATGTGTGTGATAGTACTACAAATGCACAACACATACATAGGAGAGAGGTCGCCAACATCCGTTAACGGATAGGCACCTGAAGAAGAAGAATTAGTACAGAAAGTGGCCTACCTGTAGACTACAGTGTCACTGACCGGGGGGTATGGAATACTCCCCAGGTACGCATAAATTGTAAATGAAAAATGTACAACCTTATGTCCTTCAAGAGAGTGAATTTTGAAATCAATGTAAACCAAAATTTGCAACAAAATCAACGAAGAATCGGCAAATCTTGGATGCTTCTAAAAAATATTTGCATTTGAAGTGAGGAGGGGGGGGGGGGTTAATTCCATACCTGGAATAATGGATGATATTTTATAGCCCCCTCCCCCGGTTTGTGGGGTCTATTTTTATCGGTAGGGACTTGTAGGTCTTTGAACGCGCCACATTTAGAAATTTGGTATTAAAATGTATTCCTGTTTTGAATTTATAGACTCCAATCGTTCACGTAATCGGCAAAACTGACATAAGGCGGATTTCTTATTGGTGCCTAGAATAACACGGAAGATTGTTTTCAGAGGTTTCGATCGGTCAACTCGGAAAATCGGATCTACTATAATATGCAATAATAATAGTACAGAAAGTGTCCTACATGCAAAACATAAATTTAGAGGCCCGGGGGGGGGGGGCGTATGGAATGCCCACCAGTTACGTAAAAAATTTAATTTTCTTTATAGCGAAAATTGAATCCATATCCTACGGTAACATGACTAATTTAGAAGCCGTTTTGAATTTATAAAGCCCAATTGTTCAGGTAATCGGTAAGACTCGGATAAAGCGAATTTTATATTAGAGTGTCCCAATGAAATTCTCGAAAGTTTCCTAAAATGCCATGCCGGCGTGTCTCCAAATTGGGAGTTTCAGCCCTCCTAATACGGCTTTTCACCTGTAACTCGCCTATTTTCCTTTTACGAAAAATTGTTATCAGGCTAAAATTAAAGGTAATAAAATTCTCTACAAGATGTATTTTTCAAAATTTTTATATAGCATACTATTCCTGATTTTTCGCAAGTTCAAGTCAATTTTTGGGACTAATGAACACTTCTTAACCTTGGAAATCTAAAAAAATAGTATTTATGCAATCCTCTGTCGGAAATTATCGTTTTATGACGACTTTTATGGTTCTTAGTTCGTAATGACCTTCTTCAGTCCCAAGTTGCTTTTATTAGTAAATGTAATACCATGGTGTCATTTAATCTCAAGACCTCATAATTATTGACCTATCAGTCTTCCATTATTATCGTTTTCTTGTAAGAAGTTGCGTCATCGGTTTGCATTCAAATATGCTTATCAGCGTGTAGGCGTTGAATGTCGTCGGAGCTCTTATACGTATGTGCCTTTTTTTACAATTTTTACGAAACTTTCATGATTATTGAAAGTTTTAATAATTAATTTGTACCTGTTTATTCCAATTTTTCTTATCGGCAATTTAGCGCAATAATTTAGCGCCTCCCCCGTTACCGCAGGAATCCCCTTTGCACGTGAGATTAAATGGCATGCTTCTGTCACTAGGTGTGTAACGTACTATTTAAAAGGAAAATGCCTTTCAACGGCGTATAGGGAGTTGACCTTTAAACCGCAGGGTTCGATTCCCAGTTGCAACCAAATTATTTGTGCCGTGGTTCGGATTCCATGTTCTGACTTCCGATTGACCCAGAGTTCAATCCCATTTGATATACTTCCGCTTGACATTTGACGTATAATACAAAATTTTATGCATTATACAAATATAGCGAAAACAACAAATTACCTTATCATCATTATTTGTTTATTTATATAAAAACAATTGAGCAAGCTTTTTGAAAACTATGTTAAATAAAATACCACAAAAGTTATGAAAGCAATTAATTGCGGCTGCATATATTGGAATTTTTAAAAATTTTAATTAATGAATGAACAAATTTTCAATAGTAATAATTGACTGATTCGGTATATGATTTATAATTGAAGGGGTGACTGGAAAAAGCAAATATTGGTACAAATTAATATATATTTTTTCTTGACATGAAATGGAAAACTTAAATTTTTTTTCGACAAAACCTATCAAGACATTTCTAGCTTATATTAAAAAGTGGAATGACCGACTTCTACATTTTTGCTGAAGCTGAAAAATGTAATGGACACCTTAAGCAGTCAATTCATCATATTATCGACAACCAGCTGACAAATCTCAGTACTTTAATGCCATTATTGATCAAATAAAAAGTGTTTTTCGTTCAAGTCGGTTAATAATACCTTTATCCACTCGTCCTTTCATTTTTATACAAATGTGAATAAAAAAAACTTTCAAAAACAAAAATTTCAACTTTTAAAATTGGTTTCTCTTTTTTTTTGTGGTTCAGCTAAATCATGAAAAATTAAACTTTTCCCTACATCCACATTTGTTTTATGCTCCGAGTCGGATTTTTATTATTAGCGACTTATCCTATAGTAAAAATAATACATAATATATTTAGGAAAAAAAGTAAATTTCAAAAACCGTATTTCGTTCGTTTCCTGGAGGCAAAAGCTTAGGTTTGCCAAGTCACACATGTTTCGATTTTAGATATTATAAAAGACGCGTTAACAGGCAAATCGTCGACGATAATTTATTTAAATCCGTCTTTTTGAGAACATGAATTTATTAATTTATTTTATATTGTTTGACAAAATTGCCTTTCTCTTGCGATACTTTCGAATGATGTTTATAAATTAGAGACGGCTTTTCAAGAAATCGTAACGACAACGCTAAGTAATAATTATGAAAAATTTGCATTTGCTTGGGTGAGAATTTTTGAAAATATCGATGTATTTTAAAATATACTGTTTAATATTCGTTATATTGGAAAGTACTACTTACATGTTAAAAACTTCAAAGAATTTTATGTTTATTTTCGTTTTGAATTTCGATGTTTACTTATTTTTCATAACGTACTCTTGAATGTGTTTTTAAAATAAACAAACGCAATTATTTTCAAAAGTGCCCTCTAACGCGTTATTATACAACCAATTACTGTACGGCTCGAACAACCGGAGGTACTCTTAAGATTGACTTAAAAGCCAATTGTGCCGCTTACTTGCCTAACAATGAAAAGAAAAATTGATTGCATTAACTCATCGCACACCACCGAACAAATTGTTTGAACAAGACGCGCATGTCACTTTAAAAATAAATTACCTGTCCCGCTTTTGTTGTTAATAATTTAATGATTTGTCGTGAGTTATTGTGATTTTGTTTGACTTACGAGTTTTGTTTCACTTAGCGAGCGACAAGCCCGACTTGGGTTTGGAAGAATTGCAAAGCTTGAATATGAAGGAGCGATTTAGGGTGTTCGAGAACGCACAAACTACTACAGAATCGCAATTAGAAAAGAATCCAATCAAAATGGAACGCTCTCCGTCGATTTTGTCCAAATTGGCGCGGTTTCAAGCCAAAGGCATGAACGTGGGCGTTAGCGACGACGCCCTTAACGGAATACCGATCGAAGGGAGTTCTTCGGGCGAAGAGGAGGAAGAAGAGCAAGTTGATGGGGACGATGCGGAGCTGATTAGGGCCAAAAGAGTGCAAAAAGAGAAACCTTTCCATTTTTCTCAAATGTCCGACGTGAAGAGCAAGTGGGAACAAGGGAATCAGCAAAATAAGGACGACCGTCGCGAGGAGCGCAAGCAGGAAATTCAGAATATACGCAGTCGGTTGTTTATGGGCAAGCAAGGTAAAATGAAGGAAGCTTATCAGCAAGCGATTGCCGAGTCGGAATCGGGCTCACATTTGAAAAAGGAGATTCCCGTGGAGAGTCCCGATACGCGTTCCATTAAAGATAGATTTGAAAAGGGAGAAGTCGTCAACGATCACAAGCTTAAAGAAGCGGAAGATATGTCAGTGTTTGAAAGTGGTGAGTAATTTAAAGTCATTTCATTTACGAAAGGAACCGCCAGGGGTCTTAGGGTGTTATTAAATATCAAGTTATTGCATATATCCATATTTATTATCAAATAAAGGGTGTTTTTTTAGCTGCATGAGATCTTTCAATAGGGATAACTTTTGAACGAAGTTTGTCAAAGTGCAGTTCTTTGACATTTGTGTTCAGAAAGGTTTGCCATTTAATCAGGAATAAATTCACAATTGAAAAACGCTACCAAATTGTGGAAATTTATTTTCAAAGTGCGAGTTCCGTTCGCGAAACTTATAGTGCTCTTCGCCCATTTTATGGTCGACATAATCGACCTTCTGAGCAGGCTCTTGGTGCGGTGATGGATAAATTTCGTACCACTTCTTTATTGCATGATGTAAGACCACCAACAAGACAAAGAAATGTGCGTACCGAAGAACTATCGCTTCTGTGAGTGAAAGTGTGCAAGAGAACCCAAACATTTCAATTCGCCATCGTGCTCAACAACTTGGGCTCTGTCCGTCCACTAAATGGAAAATTTTACATCAAGATGTTGGTTTACATCCTTACAAGATCCAGTTGGTTCAAGAATTGAAGCCTAATGATCATCGATTGCGTCGTGCGTTCGCAGATTGGTCTCGCAACCAATTGGAAGTGGATCCATTTTTTACCGCCAAATTTTGTTCAGTGACGAGGCACATTTATGGTTGAACGGGTATGTGAACAAGCAAAATTGCCGTATATGAACTGAGACCAATCCGGAACATTATATTGAGACTCCATTGCATCCATTATAATTGACTGTTTGGTGTGGAATACACGCCAACGGCATCATCGGTCCGTATTTCTTTCGAAATGAGAAAGGAGCTACCGTTACGGTGAATGGTGTGAGATATTGACACATGCTCAATACATTTTTGTTTCCAAAAATCCAAGAGTTAAACATCGACAACTTATGGTTCCAACAGGATGGTGCTACGTGCCACACAGCCACCGAAACCATCGATTTATTGAAAGGACAATTTGGTGACAACATTATTTCAAGAAATGGCCCAATCAATGGCCTCCAAGATCGTGTGATTTGACGCCTCCAGATTATTTTCTTTGGGGGTATGTTAAATCCATGGTTTATGCTAACAAACCAACAACTCTGGAAGCATTGGAGGTCAATATTCAGCAAGCTATTTATGAAATAAGGCCGGAAATATTGGAAAAAGTGGTCAAAAATTGGACTGATCCGATGCGCTTCGTAACGATTAGTCGTGGTGGTCACATGCCGAAAATCATTTTCAAATCATAAATGGCATTAAATTTACTTTCATCAAAAAAATAAGTAAAAGAGCATTCCATCAATATTGTAATGTTTTATTTCAATTAGAAGTTCTCAGGCAGCTAAAAAACACCCTATAAAATATCGAAGATATATCTTCAACATCGCCCAGTCCTATTCAAAGTCACGGAGAAATCCTTCATAAATGAAATAAAAACGACCGCTACTTGACGCCCCCGCTTAATAAACCTCTTTTTAGGTATAAGTAAACAATCGCGGTCAATATTTCAAGAATTGGATTCGATAGGTGGCAAGCCATTGAAGGTATCTCCATCCGCGGCACCCAAGCTAGGAAATTCTGTTCGCAACGCACGCGAGGTAAGAAATCAACAAATTTTATTAAAAAAAAAAATTAGTATTATGAGGTTAAAAAAATTAAATCGTCCGCTAGGCATACATTACTAAGCAATCGTCCGAAGATACGATTAGATCAACAGATCAACAAGACGAAATTGTTGTTCGTACCGCCGATATCCAGAATAGATTTAAATTTTTCGAAACTTATAGCGAGCCCCAACAAAAACGTAAAGAATTTCGCATGACACCACCACGAGAAGGACAAATTAAGGTCTCTTTTGTTTGTTTTTTTTTATTTGCTTACACTAACGTACTTGTGGATTTCATAGACTAATTTGTCGTAAGCGGACTAACGGTGACACCTTCTCGTTTTGTTGTTTGTTTTATGCACACACTAAAAATTTTATGCTTGGATTTTATCGACCCCCTTGGTGTGGGGCTTTTTTTTAAAATGCTTTAAATTTTTAGTCCGCGACGCCCGAACGTGAAGTTTACGTCGATCCTGATATTGTGAGGTCAGACGAATACATTGAAGATTCGGTGGTGGCAAAGGCGACCCACACCGCCACCAAAATGTTAAGCAAATTTAGGCAAATGGAAGAAAATCTACAGAGAGCTCAAGAACCACAGGGTAAGAAAGTCGTAATTTTTTTTTCGAATTTTTTTAATCTTGGTGTTCAGGCCTAAAACCTTTAAAACGGTTTACACCTCCACGCGAACCTCTCAGACGCGAAACAACGAGCAGTGAGGAGGAGTCAGAGGAAGAACAGGAAGAAGTGGATGGCGTTAAGTTTGAAGAACGCGAACTTCTCGAGGTTTTTGTTTGTTATACGACTTTTTAAACAAAGTTTTTCACGACATTTCTTTCAGGCGAAGAAAGCGGCGCGTGCTAAGCTATTAAAAGATAAATTTGAGCGGTGGGACGAGAACGAATGCGACATTAGAAGGGACAATTCGGTCAGCATTATTGAAGACTACGGCGATGAGCAGTCCCAAATTGAAACCGCCAAGAGGTGAGTGCCGCATCAATGATTGTCCTTTGTTTTCCTAAAATTACGTTTTGTTTCAGTTTACGTGCGAAATTTGAATCTCTGAAAGAAGTGAAAGGCAATCAAACGCAGACCACACGTGTTAAAGTTAACAGATTTGTGGTAAGTACAGGAATGCAACTCAGTTGGCTTATATTTTAAATGCATGTAACCTAAAATTTAGTTACTTAATTTTTCAATTGTTTTTTAAGTTTTGTATACGCCTAACATTTATTGTGTTTAGTTGCACCCCAGCGAATTTGTTTGTAGCACAGTTTTGTTTGTTAAGTTGTGAAAATTACTTTCATATATTAGGAAAGTTTTTTTGTTTATAATTTACTGACACCCGCCGCAATTCAGCGCATTCTGACGTGCAAATAACATAACTAACTTGATGATGGCCCCACGCTGGACTCGCAAATGTAACGCGCTTCGCATCTTCTTTGCTAAAACTAAAATTTTATTTTCTGTTTAAATTTAGTGCGCGAAGAACATTGGCGCCCAACGTGGGGCGAATTTTAAATTGAAAATTGTTTTTAACGTTCTGGTCCCTCCTGAGATTTTTTTCAGTATTTAATTATCAAATGTCAACGCTATTATTGATATCTTGTTGTCCCACGTTGGACTCTCTAATTTAGTGGTTCTTAACCACGATGTTCCGCGAAACTGCAAACTATTGAAATGTTCATGCATATTTTATTGTTACATAATGGATCTTATCGGCCAGGAAAGTTGCAGTTTCAGCTTGCAAAAAAATCCCGGGCAAGCTGAAATTTGACCGACATGTGTAATTGAGTATCAGAATGACCCCCCCCCCCCCAAGTTTCCTAGATTTTAATTCCTTCGATGGTATTTTTCGCCTATAACTCGCATAATTTTATTTTTACGGAAAATTATCACCGAACCAAAATTAAAAATAAATGAGCGCAAAATTCTCTAAGTAATTAATAAAAGACTTATTACAAAACCAAAATTGTTCAAATTTCAATTTTTTTAAAGTAATATTTCAATTATGATAATTTTCCGTAAAAATTTAATTAATCCAGTTATGGACAAAAACCGCTTGGGGGGCTAAAATTTTCAATTGGAGAAGTCGAAAATTGATTTTTAAACGTTATACAGAGTATTTTTGCCAAATTTTAATTTGCAAGTTCTAACGATTTTTTCTATTAGTGATTTTGGTGTTTCGCAAATTTTTTTTTAGAATTAAAATTATTCCGTGATTTTCAAAAGGGTAACGACACTGCTCTTAATTTAACGTTATTCAATGGGTCACAGTGATATATAGTATCAATTAAACTGGCGTGAAATTTTGAACATGTCTTGTATTAAAGTCGTTCAATGGCGCCATAAGTTTATAGAAACAAATGACAAACCAGGTCTGTTTTTGCAGTCGATAATATATGGATCAAACAAATTTGATATTTATCAATTTTTACAGTCGTTTTAATGTTGAAATTGATATTTAAAAAAAATTGGCTTTAATGATGGATACCCCCCCCCTCCTAAAGACTTGAAACCAAAAGGATTAATCTCTCGATGATCTTTCGAAAACGAAAAGAAATGGTTAAATGGCATAAAATTATTACAAATTTGAAAAACTTCTTCTTTTCATTTTGCGTTATTTGTCCCTCCCCCTGGCATTTTGGCTACATCCGCTCTTGTTTAACTTAGAAAGGGCGCATCCCGCAAAAGTTCATTAGGGGTGGGGTTCATAATACAAAAAGATGAATTTTAAATTTTTTAAAGCATTTCTAGTGCATTTAATCGTTTTTACATCAATATTTGAAAATTCATGAAGTAGTTCCCCCCCCCCCATCTTGTGTCACAGACTCATGTTTGTACTATCTTTCCTAGCTCAATAATAACCGAGCTAGTTTCCAATAAAAACAGATAGCCCACCCAAAGGGTGATAAAAGGGTCGTAATCCCCCCCCCCCCGTTTATTAACTGTTATTTCCGCCTTACAGGCCCGTAGCCAGGGGGGGCACGTGCCCCCCTCCCCCGAAATGTTCAAAAGAAACAAAAATTTTGAAAGCAAAACATTTGAATTTCGAAAATAAAATAGGTATATTTTGGAAAAAGTTTTTTTCCAAATTTATTTCCCTGCTTATCTCTTTTTGCCTGAAAGCCATGGAATTAATTTAATACGAAAACCATGTAACGGTAAACATAATAGCTGTTATGAATCAAGTATAAATAAATAAAACTTAAAAAAATTTGTAATAAAAAGGGGAACCCCCTTTACAAGTGCCCCCCCCCCCCAATGAAATCCTGGCTACGGGCCTGCCGCCTTAGCACCTCAAGCACGCTAAAAGTTCAGTTTAGAAAGGCTCTTCGATATGCATGTACCTTGGTTTTTTTTGTTATGATGGCAAATCATTAACACAGTGAACCGACGGATTTACGTGCCCTCCGAAGCACGGAGATAATCGAGAAACCCCCGTACATTACGTGGAACTTATACACCTAAAATCTATATATTCTTCTACCCCCTGAGGAGCAATTTGCATTTCAAAGGACGAAAATCAGAAGTAATCAAATGTTTGTTTTTTAATGTTTTCTCATTGCCGCGGTAGATTTTTCAACTTTGGAATCTATACATCTTTAATCAAATCTACTAATTTTCTATAGATACTTTATGCTTCACCCATAACTTCACTAATTTGGGATTTACATACATATGTATATTGTTTTATTTCCAGAATGTTGCAAAAATTTAAATGATCGACAGTTTTCACCAATCTTTAATTTTTTGTGCATCAAATCTGTGCACAGAAACATCGAGTAAACTGAAAAATATATACGCATTTGATTCGGGGATTCCCAAACTCTTAATTTTAATTTATTATGTAATATTGTATTTTCCCGGATTGTAGACACCATGAATCGTTTTTAAGTTTCTTTTGCTTCGAAAAAATTTTCGCAGACTAAAAAGTTATTAACAATCTTAAAAGAAAGAACGCAACGCTGTTTGTGTTTTCTCAAATATCTCGAAAACTAAGCAAGATACGATAATGAATTATACTTGCCAATTTTGTATAGCATTAAATTATCTACAGCAACGGTGGGCAACCTCCGGCCCGCGGGCCAACTTCGGTCCGCGTAAAGTTCTAATCCGGCCCGCGAGATCTTTAGAAGAAATAATAAATAAATATTTTCAAAAACAAAAATTTTAAAGAAAAGGATTAGGTTATACCTAACATAAGGAAAAAGGAGAGATCTACAGTTTAATTTTCGATATCATTCGTCTTATTTAAATTAAATTAAAAAGTATTGTAAAAAGTAAATTGAAAAGTACACTAGACGACTAGACCCTCCATGTACGCGAGTTCGATGTACGCGAATTCAGAATAACGCGAATTAGATTTTGATACCTGAATTTTTTATACGCGAAGCAAAATTCCCTTTAACGCGAATTAAGTTTTCGCGTATTATTAAAATAACTAGGTGGCACAGTCGGCTTACCGGCCGCCTTTAGCCATCTAGACCGTGTCGAATGTGGTTGTTCGGCCTTCGGCCTCACTACAAGGTTCTAAAGTAGCCTATGTTTTTCGTAGCGTTGTAAATATCGTAACTTCTACACCAAATTTGGTTAAGATTGGTCAAATAGAAACGTAAAGCACGTGCACGCGTATTTGCATTGTCGATCGGTTGACAGCTTGACAGCATTCATTATTGTTTTTTAAGTTGATTTTGAGTAGCCTGCCTTCCTTTAAGGAATCTCGATAATCCATTCATGCGCGTCCCTATGGGACGCGCATGAATGGATTATCGAGATTCCTTAAAGGAAGGCAGGCTACTCAAAATCAACTTTCCTTTCCTTTGCGAATTTTTGCACTATTTCAATAGAAAAACATGCGCAGGGACCTACATAATAATTGTGCCAAATTTGGTTCCGATCGGTCAAACGGTTTAGGAGTCTATAGGGAACATATTTTCAGAAAAAAATACAAGTAACAAAAATGTGTCCATTAACTATACTAAGGCCCGCGGACGAAACGTAAATATTATTCTGGCCCCTGTTATACAAAAGGTTGCCCACCCCTGATCTACAGTATAATGATTCCAGTAACATTTATCGTCAAGCCAGTGGTTTCGCTAGCACGCGCCGTCAAACTCGGGAAATCGATGATTTCGTCGTTTTTTGATGTTGTGTCGGTAATTTTTTTCGACGATCTGCAATGGAATTCAAAATCAAAAAATTCGCACATTATCTGAGAACTTCAAGAAATACTTTTTATGGTGTACCCAATTTTTAGTTTCTGCTTTTTTTGTTTTGTAGCCATGTAAAGCAAAAAGATGTAACTTTTGGGGTAGTCTTAGTTTTTTTTTTATTGTTTTGAGTTATTGACGCATAAAAACAAGTGTCATCTAACCTGTGCGCAATACGAGATTGGAAAAATTCTACGTTCGTCGTAGTAAAAAATGCAAGGGTTGTTTTTTTACGAGCCCATAAAGACGGGAATGATCCATCCAATCAGAACGTAGCTAAGCAAGCACCAATGAGAACAACGCATGCTGGGGATTTTTATTTCAAAAGAATGCTAAGTACTGTCATTAGCCTAACCTTAAAATTTTTTGTGTATAAAATCCTATTTTAAATGAAATGCAAAAGTACGAAGATGTTTATTAAAAAGAAAAAGGTTTCCTTTTTAACAAACATCAATACGAAAATTAAAAATCCCTAGCATGTGTTGTTCTCATTGCTGCTTGCTTACTTAGTTACGTTCTGATTGGAGGGATCAATGTTGTCCTTATGGGGCTGTATCCTTTTTTGATTAAAATTTTATCCCCAGTAAGATCCATATATGTAATAAGATTCCTGTTAAATCAATAAATTGTAATGCCTAAAAACAACAAAAATGCAAATGTTTTTGTTTACGTAGCTACAAAATTATCAAAGACAGTTCTAAAAATTTGTTGTGCCATGAAATGTATTCTTGAGAGTTCTCAGATGCTATGCAATTTTAATTCAAATGTTCCAATAATTCCAAAAACGACTAGATCGAAGATTTTTGACGGCGCGTGTAAGCTAATGGACTGACTTATGATAAATATTGTTCCAATTGATATTGTAGATAATTCCATTCAGGGTCAAATTTTGTCGTTTCGACCAATCAGCGTGCGTTATTTTACATTGTAGTTAAATGGGTACGACGCATGCACAGTCGAATAATATCCGAAAATAAAAAATATTCCAAATACCCTACCCGAATATCGAATATTTGTAGTGGAGCGTAAAAGAATTCATACGTAATAAAAAATCTCTTCGAATATTATAATTTATGTAGTGTGTATGACTAACGCACTCAACAGATGCGATGTAGGAAACCGGTTCAACGCATTAGTTCTCACCCGAGTTCACTTAAAGCAATGTACTTCTAACGAATTTTATAGTAACGAATTTTATATTACAAATTTAGTGCGATTATGCTTCCATTTTTTTCGGTACTTACGAAATTTTTTGTTTGATTTTTTTTTGCAATGATTGTGATGCGATATGGTCAATTTGTTTCACAATTTTCTACCTTAAAAATTGCGTTTGAAATGTCGATTTTCGTATGTGATGTTGTGCTTTTAAGTTGTGGCGTTTCTTCACGGAATTATCACCGCAACAGCAACGCGGCTTCGGACAATACTCAAAGATTCAGCGAGTACAGGTTTTAGCAAGGAGATTGACACTCGCTCCGCTGTCCTAGCCCTTGTGTTGTATCGTGCGATAATTTAATGCTCTACAAAAAATATGTATAGTTTATTATCCTATCGTGCTTAATTTTCGAGATATTTGAAAAAACACCTTATCGCGTTATTTGTTTATAAGATTGTTAATAACTAAATGGAATTTTTCTGGATCTGGACTATGGGTAAAAAACTCTTTAACGTTTTGAGCATTTTATTTTACTCTTCTTCAGGACTCAGGTAGGACTCGGAGACCATAGGTTGTGAAAACCTATAACTCGAATCCTGAAGAAGAGTAAAATGAAATACTCGAAACGTCGCGTCGGCGAAAAGTTGGATTTTTTTTTACTTCTAGTCCAAATCTCTGAGAGGTCTCTGTACATTTTCCCATTGCGTTCTGCACAAAATTGGATACAATTGGAAGAAAATGAGGACCGTGTCGTACGCACTTCTCTCCTCAGTTCTCATTAGATCTTGAAGCTTACCGCTAACCTCACATTAATATAAAGGCAATACAAGGGCAAAATTTTGCATTAGGATTTTTCATAAAGGAAGTTCAATGCTTGCAATTTCACGTTGAATATTATTCTTGAGGTCTGGAATCGTTTGCCCACTTCTTCTTACTAACTAAAATTTTCACCATTTTGGTAATGTGTTTTTAAAATAACTATACGTTCGTCGATCGTGTAACGTTCCATGGTCTAATGCGATTATGCCGCGAAATTCAAAATTACACCTCTTATTGAATCGCCCTTTATTTTGTAGCTTGCGCTGTGACTTCAAATAAATTCGGATTCCTGAAAGGATAATGAAATTTTCGTTTCTATTAGGATTGTGATAAGATCAAAAATTTTAGAAGTAAACCGGCTATATCTCGACAATCCATAATCTGATTTACACCTAAAAATAGCATTTTTTAAGAGTTTCAAGTTGAGATATTACAAGAGACGGACGAATGTCATTTTTGATTATAAAGTTGAAGGGTGAACGTAAAATCTTGATAGAAAATACTTCTGTATATAAATCATTATTAGCGTCTGAATGAGCGAATCTTGGCACGAGAAGCAAACACGCGAACCGCTTGACTGTTCGTTCACCTAATATTAAATTTTAATTCAATGTATATTTAAAATCTCGATAATTACGTAATCTACCTAAATCAATGGACGTGGTTTTTCTAAAATTAATAATTAGGGTGGATCGTTTTTAAATGGACGTAAGTTACATCCTCTTTCATCAAACCTATCAATTTCCAGTTTCCCCTGCCGAGTTATTTGCATTTCAATGTACCAAAGTATAGAAATCAGTAAAATTCAACGTATAAATTTTAAATAATATGTATTTACCACAGGCGATGGAAGTTTAGCTCTGCAATATTGCGTAAACCTGCCAATTTATTATTTATCTAATGTTTATAATAAAATCCTTTAATTTCCGTATTTTCCGTTTTCTTTTTAGTATAAAATCAGAGATCCGGTCGCTTAGCTAATTAAATAATTTATTTAGCTCAATGCCGAAAAAAATTATATCATTGATTTTTGCGAAACTCGCCACTGTGCAACGCCCTCCTGGCGGTTTCTTCGCTAAAACCAAAATTTAATTTGCTCCGTTTAAATCTAGCCAAAGAATTTGCTTTTTTTAAAATGGTATTGGAATAACTTTGCATTGGCGCCCAACGTGGGGCGAAATTAAAAATTAGCTAATAGGTCAAGTGCTTTTTTTTAACAAATGACATAACAACTAACAGAAATCCTTCGAACCTCCTCCTTTCTGCGCCTGTTATTGCTTAACAGCCAGTTAGATTGGAATCTCTCGTCTATGCTTGCACCCCGAAGAGATGAGGTTCACTTCCCAGCTTTTTTTTTGCGAAGAAAACGTAACGATAACGATACTAATAACGAAGCGACGACCTCTATTTATAATTTCTAGAGCAGCATGTTGCATCTCAAAATTGTAACAAGGTGTCGACACTAAAAATAAACTGCATGATCTGTTGTGTTATATTTTTGTTAGAGTAACAAAATACACAGAGTGTGTAATATTTTATCTGTTGTCTTTTGTTTGCAGTAAATGGTGATACTTTTTCTCGACCATCTCTCTGCTGGAACTCACCGAAAACCTTTTAAAAGCACAAAAACTCCCAAATCAAGTCGTTTTTAATAAAACAAAATAAAATTTTTTATTACTTCGTGTTTCGACTGTCAAATTTGTTCTAAATAAAAAATAATGTTAGATTTTTATTAAAAAAAAAATTGTTTTATATTAAAAAAATATTTATTATTATTGACGCATAACTAATTTTATTATATTTGCCAAAACGCTTTCTAATTATTATTATTATTACATTTGTTATTTGCAAATTTTATTTGATAAAACTTAAGTAGTACACTACAATTTTTTGCGCTACTGCGATACTTAAGTCTTCCCCAATCATTTCGTGTTGCAGTTGTTACGTTTTTAGATGAAATATTTAAATGTTGAATCTCTTTCTCTCTCTTAATCATGTAATATTGTAATTTGTGCCAACTTTTGTATGTTTTGTTAATTTTTTTTTGCAATTAGTGATTCAATAAACGGATATGTAATACACGTACTTAAAATTTTTGCCTCATTCTTTTTTATGTACCACCTATTTCTGCTGCAGCTCCCATTAGGTATAATGAACACAATAAATGTTTGGTGATAGACAAATAATTTTTCGAATAAACCTCTTCCAAGTGTGAGTATTTTTTTCTAGAATTCAGGCGATCAAGTTGTAAACTGCCAAAGTTGCGGCGAAAGGGTTTATCCGCTCGAAATTATCACCGTCCATAAGCTTGCCTTCCACAAAAACTGCTTTCGTTGTAAGCAGTGCAACTCTGTGTTAAGGTTAGTAAGTTTTTTGTTTTAAATTTTCCCTTCTGCCACCAGATGTGGGAATGACGTCATATTTTTGTGATTTAAATTACCATTAACTGTGTAGGGTTCGATGCTGAACCCTCTGGGTTAGATCTTGGCTGTAAATAAAAGAAAGAAAATACTATACAAATTTTATATGCATCACAATTATTTCTCCCCGAAAAGTAGATCGCCATCTAGTGCCCTAGTGTAAAACGTAAACTTTGTTTAAAAATAATAATATGTATTCTGATTGGTTAGAAAAACAAAGTTTATTTTCCGCACTAGGACGATAGACGGCGATCTACTTTTCCGGAAGAAATTATTGTGATTTTAATACGAAATTTTCCCACCCCGCATCCGATGGGAATACAAACCTGGTCAAGTCTCGTCCACGCAGAAAAAATCAATTTTTACTTTATTTGCGCGAGCAAAGCCCTGATGGTCGGATCAACTAGCCCGTATGTAGCGGCGAACGAGGGTCGCAGATCCTCTCTAAAATAAAACACCCCAGTGGTGAAGTAAGAAAACTCAAAACTGCATTAGATTCTCAAATAACAAATCCATCGTTAGATGCAACAACAACACTTTCTTCATTTCCTGCCTCAAGGTAACTGCATATTGGCCCGCGCGTTTGTAGAGGTGCCAAAACCCTGAACTAATTATCTTAGCCGTTCGGGCGCCTAGTAAAAGATGGCGTGGATGGTACTAAAATATTTTTATAATATTTTCTATCTTAACAGATAGCTCTTCTATCTTTGCTATATCGACCTTGTGCTTTATACTGGCATCCTTAGTTAAACCGTCCTGATTTTGGAGCTTCTTCATATTTCAATTTTCCAAAAATGATTTAATTTCAAATGTTGGATAGGTGGCGGAAATAAAATTTTGAATTAATATTTGAGTTTTTATTCGAACTTTTATTTGGTTGCAAAAAGTTTGTAATATTAACCTTTTTACTTTTGTGGTATTTGAATAAAAATTCGTCATTTGCACGGCCGTGGGCAATAGAATCGATTACAATAAATTTGGAACAAATTTCGTTAAGTACAATTAATTTTGCTCGTAATCGGGTTAAATTTTAGATGGCAAGAGATATTATTATTTTTCGCGATAGGAATAGACAAAGTTGAAATCGATAAAATTTAAATAAACATTTACATTTTTGCAAAACGGCTACGCACAACAGATTTGTAGAAAAAGTTGCAGCAAAAAAATATTTACTAAATTTAGGCTGCCCTTTCAATAATTAGGCGCGGTTGAAAAGTTATCTTCTAGAGTCCACCTGTACCCCCACGGCGTAGATACGAGTATGTATATTGTATACCTAAACCAGTGGCGTAGCTAGCATGGGTGACACCCGGGGCGGATTTAATGGGTGTCACCCCCACCTAGGCTGATGACCTTTTTTACTTTCCGAACCCCTAGGTAAGGAAAGTATTGTTATCAGTCAAAATTTGACCCCCCAATTTTTTGACAGATGTTCACGTTTTGAGGTCCCCTGAATCCATTTTTATCATTTTTGGAAGGATGTCTGTATGTATGTGTGTAGGTTTCACTATATTTATGGCAACTTGTGTGTGAATACGCCTGAACTGTGGCAAATCCAAAAATTGTGGCAACTTACACGCGTTGCCACAATTTTAAAGTAGAATATCTCGTAATTAATTTATATAAGACGCCACAATTGGGGACTACCTATACTGTTTGTTATTTACGTATTATATAGGTTTATTTGTTTTAACGTAGATGAAAAATTAAAAAAGATATTCTATTTTGTGTTGGAGGTGCCACAATATGGGACATTGCAACTACATGCTTTTTGATATATATGACAACTTCAAGTTTGCCTTTCGCGTGGCGCCCTCTGCAAAGTATTGCGCTGTTGCCAAATCTACTTTAATATTTAACACTCTGTATCATCACAGTTTTTCTAAATCAAATGGGTTGCCTATTCTATGTACCTACAACAAATAGGTATTAACTTAAAAAAATTTAATTTCATCACAATTTTGCTAAATCAAATGGGTTGCCTATATTCTATATACAACAAATAATAATTACTTAAAAAACATTTAATTTCCGACACCGGCACCGATTTCATGAAGGCTGACACTGAACACCAACTGAATGCCTGATGTACAAATTTCACAAAAATATTATAAACAAAAAAAAGGTTATTTTATCATAGTCTAGCCAACAAGGAAATGAAAATTAGGTGCCCTCATTTAATCTTTTTAATTTTAATGTTTAAATTTAGGCGCTTTAATAAAATCGGCGCCTATTTTTTTAACCTTTCAGAACACGCGCCAAATTTTAATACACCATAACACGCGGCGGTTCCATACCACATTTTTAAATAAAGTGCTTTATTTGAGAAATAAAAAAAAATTAGCTTAATTTCTTTGGAAAAATATAATCTGACTCGTACCCAATGACTCGTACCAAAAGCAACAAAATATCTATAAATTAATGCTCTTCTAAAAAACTATATTGATAAGAAATTTAAGCAAAATTAAAAGCTTAATATAAAAATAGACCTAATTTAAATTAAAAATTTTTCAATTTTTGAGCTAAGCTCATTTAACAATTTCAAGGTGATAGCATTCAAAACAGATAACTTATATGTGCGCTCTAAGCATAAATATCGATTACAACGCTCACAGCAGTTTTTTTAATTGGTCATAATAGAATTTCTTCCATTCACCTTTTTGATTATGAAATCCGGGCGAAGCTCAAACTTCATGAAAAACCGTTAAAGTCCAGGTTATTAGTGCATTATTATTTAATTTATCCATGACCACTATAATATTATTCTTCTTCTTCTTCAGCCATTCTGTGCACTCCTGAACGTCGTAGGCCTCTTCAAGTTACTTTTGTTCATAACTTGAAGGTGCAGCCATAATCTTAATCTTCCCACGCTGACCAAGTGCGGGTTGGGAAGAAGACACGATCGGAAAATTTCGGTGTACTTGGCAGGGATTCGAACCCAGCACGAATCCATCTACGATCGTGTCTTACCATATTATTAGGAAGGTTTAATACGTCTGATATTTTCCGTGGATTGGCGGCTTTTTAATACACTAGTGGATTAGAATAGCATTTTCTATTTTGCAAATTTTTTCACTCTTGTTTACAAATAAACGAACGCATGTCATAGAAACGATTCAAAAACTTTCTAGTTTTTAGCTCAAAATAAATATTTGCGGTCAAAATAAATTTGTCTAAATCTGACGTTTCTCAAAACCAGAACTTTTCACCTGCGGTTTTGGCTATAGTCGTTGATAAAGCATTGAATAATTACATTCGGGAATTAACTTGTTATAATCCCTTTATATAATTAATAATAATAATAACTATTAAATACAATAAAAAGCATTCATTTACTTATAGAAAAATTTTGAAAAACAACCAATTGAGCTTATTTTAGAAAAAACAGTGGCAGCATGTCATCATTTACGTTGTTATCAACAGATTAGCTGCTTCAGAGGTCGGTCGGTTGAGGTATTCTGAATAGGAAAGAATCCGTGGCGTAAGCATTTTCAAAATATTTAACATTTTATACGTTTGCGGTTCTCATACCATGGCGGTTAAACATTTTGATATTTTAATTTAAGATTTAGTAAAATTTTCATTTTTGGTTCTTACGAGTATTTAAGGACGGCAGTCTTGTGCGCAGTTTTATATTAACAATTTTAATTTTTGACTGTAAAATGTTACAAAAATTACTGTTTGCATATTTTAAATCTTATGTTCTTATGATGTACTAAGGTACTACATTGAACGGCTTGTCCATGATTTATTGTTTTAATTCATTCATCTTGTACATTGTTTATAATACTATAAACTCCTGGAAGTAGTTGAGTTGGTAAATCGTTTTATTTAGCGAAGAAGCAACACCAATCCCCATCCTCCGCAACCGAACTAAAACCGCCCCTATCTACACTACAATACGGAACGCCAAATTTTAATTTTATGGGCTGGTAAAAGGGGGACTATGACTAAACCTGTTTTGAACGGTAACCCCCTTTGAAAGGTAAGCAGTGCCGTTAGAGCAAAGTACGGAACAACTCATAAGTTATTTTTAGACCCTCCACACCTACGCATAAATTAATATCATAATAAAAAAACGCGGGAAAACTATTGATGTAAATAATTATGCATTATGTGCTATTGTTGAATCGTTGAAATAAATTTTTTAATTATTTCAAATACAAATTAAAATCGTTTTTGAATTTTTTTTTGAACAAAAAAAAATTATTTCAAATAATAAATTTAATTACTTAGAAATACTTGCTAACTAACGTAATTTGGCCTTTTCGGTTGAAAATTTTTAATTCCGTGTGCATGTTTTGTAATACTAAAAATTACCAAATAAATATTGAAATATTAAGTCGAGACCGGATTATAAGCTTTAAACATAGTATTTTGTTTTTTGTTTTGTTTTGTATTGTGTTCAAAATAATCAGCAACAATATACATAATAATATTATGTATAAATGCTATTCCGGTCTCATCATAAGAAAGAGATCTATTATGCATGTATGTACATATGTACATACGTAGTCAAAAAAAAATAAAATTGAAACGGAGGCGTAAGAATGTTTCCAATAGTATTTGTGTGATTGATTATAATTAAAGATTACTATAAGCGTTGAATACTATATTTTAATAAATTAATAATTTTAAATTAAATAAAATAAATTAAAAATTTTAATAAATAATTAGCGTTATGCTTACACAATACTATCAGGGAACATATTTCTTCAAATTTGCACTAGTTTGGCGGAAAGTGACATCAATTTATTATGTACATGCGTTATACAATTTACATAGAATCATAGAACAATAAATTAGTTAAGCATAAATAGATGATGAATTTTTGATTAGGTATAAAATGAATTCTAATTGCAAAATAGAAAGTAGTGTCCAAGAATTGCAATAATAGATGAGCTCCGAGCATGTAGCGGTCAGGACTAGACACAGGCATATTCGTTATTGTTCTAAAAATAGCATATGTTATCACATCAGCTGTTAATCATCAACCAACGTTTTTTACGCTACGTAATAAGAATAAAAATTACCATAGGATTATACGCTACAAGCCAAACTGCGTGCAGTTAATTATATTATGACGTACGTCAACTCATTCCTGGGATAGAGTGGCAGACTGAAGTAAATAATTATACAAAGTGCATATAGTTCAGTCAAATTAGCAAAAATAGAAAAAATAATCGGTAAAAAGCTATAAATTTGTGGAGGCCTTCACCTTGGCATAGTATTGAACATACTGAAAGTCCTGACGTCTACATGCAGGGCTCGATCCGCCATCTTGGAAAGAAGTGCTCCAAGTCAGGTTTTTTCTTCATATCTCGATAATAGTGGGTCCTATCGCATTTAAAGTTATTATAAAAAATAAAGCTCATTAAATTGTCTATAAAGAAGGTTCAATAAATTTTTTTTATATCTTTATTAGTTTCTCTGTAATACACAGTTGAACATATAAAAATCACTTCCAGTGTAAAATCTGCAAAAAAAATATAAAAAGACATAATACCTATGAAAATTTGGCAACTCTTACTGTTTAAAGTTGTAATACACTACTAGTACTGGGGGTGGCGTCATCTATAAAATTCTTCCTAACAGGGCTATCATCTCGATCTTCAGCATCGGAATCATTTTCGTCAAACTCCCGCTCAATGGAACTCTCCTTATCTTCGTCAAGAGCAGAATTTGAATTTAGGCATGATGTACCATGACAGTAGCCACATAATTATAGCCGCGCAGTTCAGTCCTGCTTTTCTACACCCACAGGAAGAAGTGCAGCCTTTTTTACAATTGCACGAGATCAATGTAAGCAATGAATCCGGAGCTGGTGCCTTGAGTGTCGGTACAGGTTTTAGACACTAATTGATATTTTTCCAACCCCACAGCTCAGGGCATTTCTCATTACCGCGCCACTTTTGTAGACTGCGTGCAAAAGCTCAAAAGTTATACAATGCGCGAAGGGCGAAATACATACATATAAATGTTACGTGAAAACATTAGCTTGGAGCGAAAATTTAAAAAATGTGAATAAAAAAAGACGTAATTACTCGTTCTTGAAAATTAATATGAAAAAAATATCAGTAGGCATGTGTAATTTAATAAAAAAGTTATTGTTATTTATTTTATTTTGAAAGTAAACGAAAGTAAACATGCAACGAATGTTTTCTAGTTGGGCTTTTTAGTGTTTGAACGTGTTATCGTTAATGCGGCGATGACAGTATAACTTTTGACCTTTCGCATCTACTCTACCTGGTAATACACGCGAAACGAGTGTTGTTGAGCTGCTGCAGCTGTAGGAGGCAACGAAGCTAAATTCGGTTTACTCTTGTACGCTGATTTCGTAAAAACATTATACCGATGTCGATTTAAAGATGTCTCAATTGCAGGTGCACCGTATATAGCCATAAAAAAACGTTCTCCAGCTAGAGTAATATCATCATGAGAAGCGTTGTTGTCATTAAATGTTGTTATGATATCACGTAAATCTTCTCGTTGCCTCAATAGTTGAAAGCATTTTAGTTTGCCCTTTTGGAAGAGACACGATGTTGTATCACAACCACTAAAAGCGTGTGCAAATAGTATTCTATCTCGAAGTCCTCCATGTGATTGTAAAGTACGAGAACAGTATATTTTACGTTCGGACTTTCCTCTTCCTGGTTTTAGGAAATAAATATTCCGTTTCTGTGGAGCTAGAGCAGTTAGTAAAACGAGAAGGTCCATATCCTCACCGACAATCACAGCCTTTTCGAAAGAAAATACTTCTATCGCTGTTGTGACGATAAGAGTATCAGCATTGTCTTTAGCCTGTTTAACGATAAAACCTTTGGCCTCAAATTTTTTCGATAACATTGATATCAGTCGAGTCTTATTTTTTGCGTTGCCCAGAAATTCTTTTAACATTTTTTATTGATATTTCTAACGTGTACAATCATAGATTTCAGAGTACAGCCCAGACATAAAAATTATTTACGTATTCACTGATGTATTACAAAGAAACTATTAAACATATGAAAAAAATGTTTTGAACTATTTTTATAGAGAATTTAATGAGCTTTATTTTTTATTATAACCTTAAATGCGATAGGATCAACGATTACCGAGATATAAGAAATAACCTGACTTGGAGCACCCTTTTTCCAAGATGGCGGATCGAGCCGTGCATATAGACATCAGGACTTTTAGTATGTTCAATAGTATGCCAAGGTAAAGGCATCCACCAATTTATAGCTTTTTACCAGTTATTTTTTCTATTCGCTATATTTTAATCTAATTTGACTGAACTAATAAGATTATAATGATCAGCAATAACTTTTATTACAGTAGAACGTCGATAATCCGGATCAATTGCGATCAGAGCCGATCCGGATTGAATTATCGAAAAGAACCAAAAATAAGGGCCGTTTGACCATAATGGAAACGAAAATGTAATGAGTAATGACTAATGATCCTAAAATCGACGTTGCTACATAATTACCATATTAGTTGCGTACTAGTATATATTATATTACATTACCGAGAATTGAAATTTTATTAAGTACATGGCAATGTTTAATTTGCTTCTTATTATTTAATAATTAATTATTCAAAAAATCATAGCTCCTTGCTTTTAGAATTATTTAAGGGGACAAAGAAGTGTTTGTCCCGTGAAAGCATTCTTAATTCGTTGGTCTTTTTAATAAAACTTAATATACCGTAAGTAATTTAATTACTGTCCGATATAATTAAACTGCAAATGATTTTAGTTTCCGTAAGGATTATTTTCAGTTTGTTGTAATTTATTCTGCTCCGAGCAACTTGCTTTCGGGAATTTTGCTGGGTTGTATATGGGTAACTCAATTTTATAAAAAAAATTTGTGGTACTTTTTAGTTGGTAAATGACTGTTGAGAAGATTGGTATATTATATCTTATATCTAATTTGCACCTGTACTATAGAGCTCGTGTGAAGTAAAGTTGGAACCGTCAATGAAGTTGGAAAGTTTACAGCTTGGCCCCTAATATAGCTACAAAATTGTTTTATGCATAGAATTGCAGATAATTGAGTCTAGTTTCACTTATCTATATGGTAAACTATTTTTGCGCCAGATGAGCAGAAAAAGAATTATGCAGCGAAAACCGAAAATTCCTGATCCAACTTTACTTGACACGAGCTCTACTAAGCGTATAAGCTGTAAGCCAGATCAAGTCGGTTCATTTTGCATTTATAGCAGTCATGTGAACGATTTTGGCAAAAATGGAGAATTTATAACAAAACCTCGCAGTTATGGAACAAGTTGCGATGGTAGCAGAAAATCAAAATCAGTACGAAAATGTTTACAAGTATAATATAAGCAGAGTAACGTGGTAAACGAACGCGATAAAGTTATGCTTGCATATTTTTACGAAAAAAAAAGAATAATTATTGCTAGTAATTTTAATTTTGTATTTCTGGTAAGTAAGTGGTAAGTTTAAGCACGTTTAAGTGTTATGATTAAATTTTGAGTTTACTTTACTTGTGCATTAAAATAAGGCGTGAGAAAACTATTAAAAATAATATTGCTGTAGGTTTAAAACACGGCAATAAATAATCTAATCGCCGTCGTCTGACGTAATTTCGCCATTAGGTTTGTAGTTAATAAAAATTAGAATAACATTTCTTGAAAATTAGCTGGTACCGATCTGACGTTATGGAATATTTACGAAATCCGGAATCCCCCCCCCCCCTTAACGAAATCCTGTATCCGCGCCTGTTTCATATATCTTTAATCAAACTTGATGTCTTTTGTAAAAATACAGAAAATTGTTCATTATCCTATAATTTTTATGGCTATTTGAAAATCAGATTTTATGCAGACATCACATTTGACTCCCTGATTTTACTAATTCTCACCTCACCGGTTACTCACATTTTGTAACTCTTTCGTCTCTTGATATAATGCGTAATAACGGACGTAAAAATAATTGCTTCGTTTTGGTTCAATTTTTTGAGGTTTTCTCTAGCGCAGAATATTAAAATATTTACTATATGAATTTGAAAGAATATCACGATTAAAAATCTGTAATTTGACTTCGAACGCTTTGATTAAGTCAAACATTATAATGACTGTTTTATTAACACCTTGTAGTTTTATATTTAATTCACGGTTCTAGTTAACATACTAAGATACATACTAGGTATTCAGTACTACAAATTTATATCATAAATTATAAATTAAGTGTAGATTAATAATTTTTAATTCATTTCTATCAAAAAAGATAACTTATAAAAAAAAAAATTTTGTTTTTGTGTGTGCCATCAAAATTTTCAAACGTGCCACTTGTGGCACGCGTGCCATTGGTTCGCCATCCCTGACATAGAACAATAAATTAGTTAAGCATAAATAGATGATGAATTTTTGATTAGGTATAAAATGAATTCTAATTGCAAAATAGAAAGTAGTGTCCAAGAATTGCAATAATAGATGAGCTCCGAGCATGTAGCGGTCAGGACTAGACACAGGCATATTCGTTATTGTTCTAAAAATAGCATAATATGTTATCACATCAGCTGTTAATCATCAACCAACGTTTTTTACGCTACGTAATAAGAATAAAAATTACCAACGGACGTAAAAATAATTGCTTCGTTTTGGTTCAATTTTTTGAGGTTTTCTCTAGCGCAGAATATTAATTTTTGTAAAATAATAATTTATTTTTCGTAGCTTTGCATTATACGATTATATTAATAGTATAATCAAGTTTATCTGAAATTAAATATCACACCGTCTTGAACCGGCCGTGGCGTCGCCGTCGCGTAGGCGTGGATCGGGTGATTTTGCACAGAAAGCAACTTTTTCTTCGTGATACACGGTGATACTTCTAACTTCATACGTTGTTAACTAGTGAACGAGTGACATCAGTAGTTTTGTTGTTAATTGAAGCTACATTTTAGTGAATTTATATAGTTTTGTACATCGCTCTCATAAGACAAGTATAAGGTAAGTGTAATTTTAAGTTTTTAAGTTATCATAAAAATTCTTTAAGTTTTATTTTATGTAAATTCATATTAGGAGATAGTGTTGGTTGAAGGTTTTCGTTTATATACAGTAGAATCCGCTTAAAATAACCTACCGTTTATTATTATGTAGTATGTCGCAACTGGAGTAAAGTTTGGTATTCATATATAGGAACTTACATATCGCTTAAATTTGCCCATTTTTGCATGCTTTCATGAAAATTGATCCGGTCATAATAACGATTGCGTAATACCTATTGCGATTGTTTCATATGCCAAGAAATATCTAGGGCGGGAAAGAACCGTCGCGTCGGTTCTTTCTGTGAAGTACATAGTTTAGCGTTTTGACCCCGAAAAATACCTCGACGGCGTGATAACGTCGTAAAGCATTTACCATTGCAGAAAAAGGTGCAATATTATGCAGACTGGAAAATGGAATCAAACTCGTCTCTTGCAGAAGAACTTGGCGTTAGTCATTCGACGATTAACGATTATCAAAAAATGAAAATGTACATTCCAAAAATAAGCTTGGTGGAGCTGTATAGCTTGTCCGTTTCCTATGACATCAATTTTAATCTCCCCTTCAATGTCATTATAAGCGAATTCTACTGTAAATTAAAACATTATTTACTTAAAAACATTGATATTAGATGTTACAAAATTGAAATGTTTCCCGCTATTTGACTGACAGTCCTTGAAGTTGGCCTTCATTTTTTGAATTTTAAAATTTAATTGGTGCTAATAGACCGAGATCCCAGCTTCCCATGACACAAGTAATTTAGGCAAAGCTGAAATATTGTGAATCAATAGTTTAATATGCAATTAAGAAGGTATGCGTATTTGCTAGTTTGAAACCGGCAGCCTATTATGACCTCCATCAAGTTAGCCCCCCTTCAATCGAATTTTTAACTTTTTCTTATGCCAAACGTTTGGTAATCGTTAGGTAAGATTTGGTAGTTCGATTAAAAGTTTTGGTAGTTCTTTGTTTTTTCGTAATAAACCAATCAATTTTTTTTGTCAAGTTAGCCCCCCCCTTCAATCGATTTTTTAACTTTTTTTTAGCTCATTTGATCGATTATAATACGCAGAGGTTTGGTTACCCAATAAAAAGTTTTGATAGTTTCTAATTTGGTGGTAAATAATTAATTAAGTTGGAAGTTTACTTATACCGCACGCGCTAAACTTCACGTATATACAACAATAATTGTTTATTGCCAATTTGGCCTAATTTAAAACATTTTTTAACTTTTTTTTTAATGCCAAGCGATAGGTCATCGTCATGAAAGGTTTATTAGTTCGATTAAAAGTTTTTGGTAGATCATAGTTTTTTCGTAATTAGTTAACTATCAAATTTTTTTGTCAAGTTAGCCCCCTTCAAATCGATTTTTCAACTTTTGTTTAGCTCATTTGATAGATTATAATATGTAGAAAGAAGTATGGTAGCCCCTATAAAAAGTTTTCGTAGTCACTAATTTGGTCAAATAATTAATTAATTGATTAAATAATTCAGTAACTTGAGCATAACTCAAGTTACAATGTTATCCAACTATGCTGTAAACGGCTTCCCCCAAAGAACAAACTATAATTTTGGTTTATGAATCGTCGTCCTATCTCAATTAAAAATACTGTTAATTTAACAAAATAACATCATTCTTATTGCAAATTATAGTAGCAAAAAATCTTTAAAATGCCCTCATGTAAAATAAGCAAAATAAAGTTACAATGTTATTCATATCAATGTTGTCCCCCCCCGTCCCTTATAATCTTATTAAATCATCTTATTAGAATGCAGCGCAAACTTTTTGTATAATGCATAGTTACATTTTCATGTTTGTTGTATAAATGATTCATCTTAAAAATTAATTAATCATTTGACCAAATTAGTGGACTACGAAAACTTTTTATAGGGGCTACTATACTTCTACATATTATTATAATCTATCAAAACGAGCTAAACCAAAGTCTGAAAAATCGATTGAAAGGGGCTAACTTGACAAAAAAATTTGATTAGTTAACTAATTACGAAAAAACAAAGAACTACCAAAACTTTTAATCGAAGTAATAAACCTTCCATGACGATGAACTATCGCTTGGCATTAAAAAAAAGGTTTAAATTAGACCAAATTGGCAATAAACAATTTATTGTTGTATACACGTGAAGTTTAGCGCGTGCGTATAAGTAAACTTCCAACTTAATTAATATTTACCACCAAATTAGAAACTACCAAACTTTTTATTGGGGGTACCAAACCTCTGCGTATTATAATCGATCAAATGAGCTAAAAAAATGTTAAAAAATCGATTGAAGGGGGGCTAACTTGACAAAAAAATTTGATTGGTTAATTACGAAAAAAACAAAGAAACTACCAAAACTTTTAATCGAACTACCAAATCTTACCTAACCGATTGCCAAACGTTTGGCATAAGAAAAAGTTAAAAATTCGATTAAAGGGGGGCTAACTTGATGGAGGTCCTATTATGGGTAGCAGGGACTAAAGGTACATAAAAACCTTACACACTTAAGTTAAAGTAGAAAAGCTGGTTTTTACATATGTATGTTTTACAGGAATATTGTCAAAAACCTACATTCATTATTGCCAGACGCTTTCCCGAGCGTACTTAACTTCCGACAGACACTTTAAAGATCGTTCCGAAAAAAGTTCCGCTGTGAGTGCGAGCGTGAAAGCGGAACTTTTTTCGGAACGATCTTTAAAAGCGTGTGTCGGAAGTTATGACGCTCGGAAAGCGTCTGGCAATAATGAATGTAGGTTTTTGACAATATTCTGTAAAACATATGTAAAAACCAGCTTTTCTACTTTAACTTAAGTGAGGGTAAGGTTTTTATGTACCTTTAGTCCCTTCTACCATAATAGGCTGCCGGTTTCAAACTAGCAAATACGCATTACCTTCTTAATTGCATATTAAACTATTGATTCACAATATTTTCAGCTTTGCCTAAATTACTTGTGTCATGGGAAGCTGGGATCTCGGTTTATAAGATTGTGTTTGCTATAGATTCCTGTTAAAGTAAAGTATTTATAAATTTTCAGTTTTATCCATCATGAACACCAGATCCTCAAAGATAATGCGTATGTTATCCAGTAATGGAACTGCGCCCGCAAGGATTAATGAAGGATCTAGCAGGCAGCCTCTAGGAAACGTTAAAAGAAAGTTTTTTCAGTATATTAATGTTCTGGTTGTCAGAATTTGGGGGGGGGATATTTTATAAAAATATTTTAAAATTGGGGGAAAATTGATATTTCAGATCACTGTTTACACCATTTTTTTACATTAGGTGAACATCATCAGTGGCATAATCAGAGAGGGCTATGAGGGCCAAGCATATCAAAAAATAATATAGGAAAATATTAAATTCTAAAAAAATTCTCTTGTGGCATTCTTTTTCATCGTAAAAATTATGCCCACCCAATGACATTCTGGTTATGCCTACTGCACAACCCTTATGGATTGAAATAAAACAAAAGTATTTTTGCAACTATCCTGATATCTTGGAATTTAATTTTGTGTTTAGTAATGCAGGAAACTAATACATATTTTTTGTTAAACTTTAATATTAATTATTTTTGTCATAAATTGATTTCATTTAAATAATAATAATAATATGTAGATAAATATAACATTTATGACAAAAATAATTAACATATTTAAACCAAACTATTATTTACTTTGTTGCTAAATGCAATTTCAAAAATTTAAAGATTGTGCAGCATGAAGAAATACTTGGATTTTATTCAATCCACAGCGTTCCCAAATTTTTAAAATTAAAAAAAAATTGTGAGCGTCTAATAATACAGCTTTCAGAAGTACTAATGTTAAATATGTGTTGAATTTCAGATGCCCCTAATCAAATAAAGATTCTTTCGCAAGTTTATTATCAAAAAAAAGCCAACCATATTCCTTGGAGGATGTTTCGAAATCGGATACTAACTGCCAGTTGGAAGAAATAACAAGTACTTCGCATTATGTAAAATTCTTCAGCAAATGGTAAAAACTACGCTGAGAAAAATTTTTACTCGCACCAATTTGAAGTAAATAAATTTTAATTAAATAATTTTAAAAAATTTTTAGTAAAATTTAAAATAAATTTTACTTCAAATTGGTGTGGAGATTGATTTGGGGTTCAATTTGAAATAAAAATTACTTCAAAAGACCAAAAAATTTTCTCTGTGTAAGCATGATGACAACAATTCTTTAAACCTCACGGAATTCTCTTAAATTTTAGATTTAGATGATTGGTCTGAAGACAAAAGTAGTGGAAGTGAGTATCTTCCGTCGGATTGCAGCATAATATATCAAAATGAAAGTGACGAAGAATCTCATAAGTCGCTGAAATTTGAAGAAAGTTTGAAACTCTCTAATGAACATACCTCCAACCCTCCACCTGCAGATATAAACCTCAATGAACTGTCTATATGCCCCCAACCACAATAAATTAATACAAAATGAACAAGTGGGTACTTCTTCCATGGAACCTAATATAGTTAACATTTCCGAAGCAAGTAAAGTAATACAAAATGAACAAGTGTGTACTTCTTCTATGCAACCTAATAAAGTTAACATTTCCGCAGCAAGAAAAGCAAATAGAAAGCGTATTAGAAATAAGGGGCATTCATGTTATTTTTGCCAAAAAATAATTTTAAATTCGGCAAGGCATTTGGAGGTAATGCATGGATCAGAAAATAGCGTTGCAAAATTGTTGGCAATGCCAAAAAAATCTAAATCTAGAAGAAATGGCTTTGCAACCCTCATAAGATCGGGAGATTTCTACCACAATGTAAATGTATTATCTACCAAACAGGGCGAACTTATTCTTGTTAGACGTCCTTACCGAAGACGAATTAAAATTTAACAAATTTAGTGATTATCGGCCTTGCTCTAATTGTTTAGGGTTTATGTTGAAGAAGCATATTTGGCATCACATTAAAATAAGCTGTACTATTAAGAAAAGCATTGAACCTGATAATAAATTAGTGATTGCAGAGAGTAACGCCTTAATAAACAATACATTTGGAACACAATTTTCATCTGATTTTGTACACAACATTTCATCAAAATTGCGGAATGATGCCATGCAGTTCGAGAAGTACGGCACAACGCAGTGCGAATTAATTCGACAATCGATGCGGCAATTGGGTCGATTTACTCTTCAATTACGAAATGTTGAGAAAAGCAATAGATGTTTATCAGATTTCCTGGTGCCTGAAAAATTTGATATAATAGTACAAGCGACAAAATTGTTGTGTGTTTCACATAAAAATATAGCCAAAAGACCTGAGTTCGAGATACCTTCTTTGGCCTTAAAAATTGGATACGCCTTGAAAAAATGCGCTTCGATAAAACGTGGCATTTGCTTAAAAGGGGGTAATTTGAAAGGAAATGAGACGCTTTTGGCTTTTTTAAACCTTATGGAACTAGAATGGTCCATCAGGATCTCTTCAAATGCGTTGGCTACTCTTTCAGATCGAAAAATGAATGCAACGCAATTGTTGCCCGTAACCAGTGATTTAATGAAACTCGGTCAGTATATTAATGATAACATGGTAACTGCCCGAAATTCTTTGTTAGAATGTCCGTCAACTACAAAATGGAGTCTTCTAGCTACTCTCTGTTTAAGTAAAATTATCCTTTTTAATAAGAGAAGATCTGGTGAAGCGTCTCGAATGAAGATTAAGGACTTTGTTTGTAGGCCAAATTGGAATGAGCAGTGTACTCAAGAATTGAAAGATTCCCTAACCGATTTTGAAAAAAAATTATCAGAACAACTTATTGTAGTCCAAATTGTTGGGAAGCGTGGTAGACACGTACCTATTCTTTTAAATGATGATACCAAACGTTCTGTGGAAGTTCTTATAAAAATTAGGGATGTTGTCGATATATCAAAAGAAAACCCCCACGTATTTGCACGAACTGGTAATTCTACTGGAAATATTAGAGGGCACGATAGTCTACGTAAGTGTTGTTTGGAAGCCAAATTAGAGAACCCAGAAAATATAACGAGCACAAAGCTCAGAAAATATATCGCTACAGTGTGTCAGATATTTAATTTGTCGGAAAACGAATATGATTGGCTTGCTCGACATCTCGGGCACGATATTAGAGTGCATAGAGATTACTATCGCCTCCACGAAAGTGCGGTTGAATTGACCAAAGTAAGTCGATTATTGATGGTGGTAGACGAAGGTCAGGCAAACAAATTTGCTGGGAAGAAACTCGAGGAAATAAATTTGAACGGTAATTTAATATAACAATATTACTTTTTTTATACTTATTTCTTGTGTTATTTACAGATATGCCAGATGTGGATGAAGTAGAAAATGATAAAGAGGAGGATGAAGATGCATATGACAATGAAGATTCACATGACGATAACAAACATGCTGATGAAGATCGGGTATTGACATCGCCAGCAGTTGTGACAAAAAGTAAGTATAAAATCATAGGTACTTATAGTATTTTTGAATTATATAAAAATAATCAAATTTATTACAGGAAAAAAATTATCAAAAAAAGGAGTTAAACGGCCATGGTCAAGTGAAGAAAAAGATGCCGTTTTTAAATTTTTCAAAGGGAAAATTACAAAAGGCATTGTACCAGGAAAGGCAGATTGTACTAACTGCATACAAAAATATTCTTTACTGAATAACAGAAGTTGGACTGATGTTAAATTTTGTGTGAAAAACCAAATTGACAAAATTAAAAAAACGCTTAAGAAATAAATGGCTTTTTGCACTTAATATGTTGAAATGTTTACTTTTTACTTCCTTTTTTATTACGCTTGTTTTCCAAGAATTTCAATTTGAATTTTCAAGATTTTTGATTTTTTGTACTTTTTAATTAGGTAATAAATAATAATTATACTAAACTTATAAAAACTTATTATTAAACTTTGTAATTATAATGTTGTACTTTTTTTCCTCAAAAATCTGTTTTCTGCCTTTAGTGGACACTTCTCTCTAACGGACAAAATATCATTCCCCGTCGTATCTGCTAGGGGAAGTTTCACTGGACTACCTATTCATAACTTTAAAACAAATTTTTTAAGTGATTCATTTCTTTTAAAGTCTTGATTGCATGGTTGTTTTTGCCTGTTAATTTTGTGCAATCGAGTTCTTCAATTTGAATGCCATCTAATGATCGAACTCGACTTGGTGCGACATACACTTGTCCTTGGGTACCTAAATAATTTTGAATTATAATTACCTAATTCATTTTTTAATATTTTATTAAGCTTTCGAACTATATTCCGTTCTTCAGAAAATAATTAAAAAATGAATTAATTATAACTCGAAATATTTTAAAACAATATTATTTAATAATTATCCCGAGTTAATAAACTAACATAATTTTGGTCCCAAATAGACAACAGCATAATCGACAGTACTACCTTGCATTGTATGAATCGTAGAAACACATGAAAGAACTATTGACAGCATTTTTCTTTCTAGAGTGCTGCCCATAACTATATTTCGCTAGAAACTGAATTGATTTAGGTTCAATAGGATGAATGAGACGGTCGTATGCCTAGCAGTAGTGCGTTTGACTGCTAAGCGGAAAGCCACAGTTCGATCCTGGCATAGTAAAAACTTTAGTCTGACCGTCTCCCCTCGGAAGACAATGGCAAACCACCGAGGTGTATCTGCCAAGAAAAGCCTTCTTGAAATGAAGTGTATTACACTTCCCGTGGTTCGAAGCCCACGTTAAGCAGTAGGTCCCCTATGTTTGTGATAAATTTTAAAAACGCACATCACAAGCATAGGAATGGAAGCATGGCACATAGAAGAAGAAGAAGGATGAATACCAATCACGTACAAAGTCGACAACTTGGTACTAGAGTAAAATTCAAGTAAAATTGGAACTGTCAATTAAGTTCGAAAGCTTACAGCTGGGGCCCTAATATAGCTACCAAGTTGTTTTATGAATAGAATTACAGATAATTGAGTCTAGTTTCACTTATCTATAGACTATTTTCGCGTCAGATGAACAGAAAAAGAACTATGCAGCGAAAACCGAAAATTCCTGGTCCAACTTTACTTGAATTTTACTCTAGTGGCGGATGGTGACTTTTTGAGGTCTGATGCTAATTACATTTCAGGGGCCCCATGTAGCATATTATTGGGGGAGGGGGGGGGGGGTCGGTTGTCTAAGGATGGCGAATTTAAAAAAAATAATGTATGTAATATGTACAAAATTTATTCTTAGTAAAAAAACATATACTTACGAGTAAGTATCACAAGAAAAATTATTATAATTTAAAAGTTTAAATTATTATAGATTGATACTATAAACTGTCTTCTACATTTGAGACTTTTGAGGAAAGGAATTTTAGTTCATAAGAAAAAGAAAAACTATATTCTACAAAATAATGAGTAAAGTCTTGGGGGACCCTAATATTGGTTTAAATCAATAGTAAATATTTATAATAATGATATGTAGGTAAACGTCTTTTCCTCTTCTTGAAAAAAATAGTTTTTGGGGCTTTGAGGTATTAGACCGACGGCGACGATAGCAACTTAAGTTACTTAACATTAAATCTTCGATTATTTACGAAATTGAATTTATTTAAAAAGATAATCAATAGAAATTACTCGATAGATAAATTAAAAAATTAGTAAAGTTAATATTTCAGATTATATTATTTCAATAATTTAGTTTAATAAACGTGGCAACATAGCAGTTATACACGAATATGTATGGTAATATTTCTGGCGTCCCAGTTTAACACGATTCTGGTGTACAAATATTTGTGGCTACTTCAATACACAGATCATGTAACCACATATGTGTGGCGGAGTAGCCACATTAAAAGTATATTGCAGATTTCTTCCTATGGAAGGTATCTTGAAATTTTCCGAATGTATGCATTTACTAAGAGATGGCGCATTCCCAGTTCTAATTTTAACGATAATGCCACAATTGAGGGTTATTCATGATATGTCACAAATATTATGAGACGTGTATATGTGTGTATGTGTGTGTGTATGTACGTCTGTGAACACGATAGCGTCTAAACGAAGCAAGCAAATCATTCCAAATTTTGCATATAAGCTTTTTCCTGTCGTAGGACGAAGCCAGATGAAAATAATTTAAATCGTGTAACGGGAAAGGGTAACCAAGGTTGGCTTTACCCCCACTTTGGCTCTCAACGGTCATGGCATTGAATTTATTATGACAAAGAAATCACAGTCACTGTCCCGTAGTGCTGGTCATGCAGGTTTAACGACATCTACTGATCCCAAACATAGCTGATGAAAGAAGAAAAAGGTGGAAGAAAAGATGTCAAATCTCACGTATAAGTGGCAAAGTCGAGAACCCGTTGGCTGGAATTTTCTTATCAAAGGAGGATCAGTCACTCAGATAGTCGGCATCCGCACCAATTTCGCCTACGAATTGGACAGGCTGGCTTTACTTCCTGAGGGGGGTTACCCCACCCCCAACAGGTGGAGCCCGAGCATACATGCTCAAGTTTCCTGAGTAAGAAATAAATGGGACACCAACATTTGTAGCGGCGGCTTATCTTAAAGTACAAAAATGCACCCCGTATCCAAAATCGAGCCAATAAGTAAGTGAAAATACAATAAATGTACATATATTTTCCCCTTTTGTGTACATTTTGTGTCCTCCCATGACACCATTGGGGCCCGCTCCCCAAAATCCCATTAGAATCCTCTATCGGCTTCCACCCCAA